>OY728153.1:267504249-268754249 GCA_963277665.1 Viscum album
CCCATAAGACGTTGATCCTCTATCTAGTAGGTGAATCTGGATGAGTCGCGGTATCCGCCAAGGCCCTGGAAGTGATTCTCATCTGTGTATTGTGATATTTTCCCACTCTGGAGTTTGTCCTCCTGGACTGAGTGTATCAATCTCTCATGGCTTTTCAAGTGAACGATACTTCTCAGACGGACGATATTAGAGTTATAAGACTTGTGGAGTGAGTTCTCTCAGATGTGTACTTTGTGGAATCTTCAAACTAGATCCCTAGAATGGGTACGCGGTTGTTTGACGTGTCTCTAGACTATGGTTCTATGTTCAATTATATCTGGATTCCATTTGTATATGTATGGGAATATACCTGGTGTAAGCAGTGAGATGGTGATCCCCTTACTCTCTTGTTTGGGTTTTTTTTGAGCAATCATTTCCACAGTTGTGTGGATTTTTACTCTTTTTGTTCACTCTTGTTGTACCTTGTTCTCTCTTACTGATCTCCTCTTTAGTACCTCTCTTGCAACTCCCTCAACCCTTCAGGGCATCTTTTTGAGTATTCATATACTCACCCATGCTTGGTAATTTCCCTCATTTTTTGTGACCTTGCAGAAAACAGACAGGTCGCTCATGATTTCAGAGAAGCTTAGGGATACAGAGTTCTTGGACCGCGTGTGGTGGTCGTAGATTGGGATTCATGAGTGGGACTCTTCCAGCTGTTACACTTTTTCACTTGTGGTCGGGGTGTGGAAATTTTCTAGTTGGTTGTGTAATTTTCCCACTTTTACTTTCAACTTTTCTTTTCATGTACTTGTACTGTTTGAGGTCGATGCATCTTTTTGTTTGGTTCCCTTTTTATAGCAATGTGGTACCTTTCTTTCTTTTTTCTCTGCACTTTTTCATTGAGTTGGCTATGTGTGTGTGTGTGTGTCCAAGTTCTTAGGAAAAGGCCTCCCCTTGTATTCTGTGCCTTCAGCAATAGTCCCCAGTCCCTGGCCTATGGAGCCGGGC
The DNA here is from genome assembly GCA_963277665.1 of Viscum album. Classification (NCBI taxonomy): domain Eukaryota; kingdom Viridiplantae; phylum Streptophyta; class Magnoliopsida; order Santalales; family Viscaceae; genus Viscum; species Viscum album. The sequence goes on from OY728153.1 coordinate 267,505,240, forward strand.
ATTGGGTAGTTGCGATTCGAGCCCTGGTATAGGTCGGGTTGTGAAAATATTTTTTTAACACTTCCATTACTATTATCCATTTATTATTCATTGTGATATTGAATGGTTGATATTATTATTTTTATTTGTTATTAATTATATATTCTATTATTGATTGATTTATTATTTATTATGTAATTAATATCTCCATTTTGTTGAAATAATACAGAGTTTTTAATGGATCCTGGTTATGTCGCATGAAAATATTATAGGTTTTAATACATTAATATTAAAATGTAAATATTTCCCCATGATTAGGTGGATTAAAAGTTATGTTATAATGGGGTTGTGACATATCAAGGATATATCATGAGTTGTGGTAGTGATTTAGTGATACAAAGGATGTGATTATTATTTGGAAATGATTCGATCCAAGGGTTGCTAGACAAGATGAACATATTGATTAGATATGTCTATACATGGTTTAGATTATGGTGAATATATGGTTGCATGGGGTGAATATTGTAGTGATGATAAGTGTTTTCAGTATTCTCGTTATGGTGGTGATATGGTTGTTTGGGTTTATGGTTATAATGATTAGTATGTGATTATTTGAATACGTAGAGAGAGGGTATTTCTTATTTTAAATTTTTATAATATATAATACTTTGAGGGAATGTAATTTTTTATTATTTATGTAATGTATCATTTGAAATGGTTGTTGAGATGTCATTTGTTATATACCCATAATCATAATATTATAATTAAAATATTTTATTAATATTATTCATTATAAATGTATATTGTTTTTAAAAATAATGATTCCCTAAGAATCAATTATTATGATGGGTATGTGAATTATGAAATTGTATTTGACTATTTATACTCTATTATTAATTATACGTTTCAATTATTTATATCCCAATATTAATATTCCTCATAGATATAAAAGTTCATAATGAGATGATATTTTTGAGTTTTCAGATGTTCTCACCCCTTTGTATTGTGTGGATTTTTTTATAGGACTGGACAATTATGATTTGGGGATGATGTAGTTTGTTAAAAAGGAGTAATTTTTAGGAGTTTAGTTTTATTTTGGGATGCATTGTATTCATTACCATGATCATATGGTATGGGTATGGTAATTATAAACTATTTTTTTAGATAATGATTTTATTAGGGTGTTTTTTTTTATTTTTCAGTTGATTTTATAAAGAAAATGACTCCCATTTGATGAAAAAGTTGCATTTGTACTAGTCACTAACCCAAGGATTATTAGTGGTGTGCCTTGGTGGTTGCACTCATCACCTCCAAGGATGGCTCATGAAACATTGGTATAATATATTTTTATTGAGATATGAGAAGGACTATAATGTTTATAATAGAGTATATTTTCATATATTGATTGGGATACAATTTTATTTAAAATACCTTTCACTAAATGGGGGAGTTGGATAGTACACATGAATTTAGGGCCCCTTTTGAATGATTCTATTACCCTAAATACATCGATATGATCTAAGATATAGGTCTTGTGGACCTATGTTTTATGATGTATAAAACATGATAGCCAATATATAATGTTTTTGATAGAATGGATTGATATATTGGTAAAAAAATATAGGAGTAATGAATGCATCATTGAATTGGGTATCACATGGATTCATTCTTATGCTTTGTTTGTATGTTTATACCAACTCATATTAATGTGATGCACCATTAATAATCATGTTATATTCCATTCCAATAAATTGATTTGTTCTTTTAAGAAGTTATATCCTAAAAAACAGAATGAGGTGTTTATGTTCATTTCTTAATATTCCATGATAAATTTATAGTTAATAATTAAATTATGTTAGTTTATAAGGTGGAAGGATATTGAAATAATTTAAAAGGTTCATTTAGAAATTATTACGGTAGTGGGGTAAATTGATCTTATTATTGTAAATTCATGTCTACTGGTTTTTTTATAATTTGTTACTAATTTTTCATTGAGGATTTATGCATGATATCTAAAAATCTACATTCATTTGGGAATTTAAAAATGTTTTTTAAGAGTAAATTATTTCATTTCATCAAGAATAGGGACTCATGACTAAATAATTTTTTACCAAGGAAATATTATGAAGGAATTTTTGTTTGATTCTAATATTTTAATCTATTGATTAGGATGATTTTTTCAAAAAGATATTTTTTATCATCATGATTACATTTATACAATTTATTAAAATGAAATATTATTTCATGTGATAATATAAATTTTAAATTTGGAATGTTTTTTAATTTAATGAACACTAATATAAGGAATCTATTTAAATAAATGGAGCATGTGAAATTTTAAATTCCAATTACATTGAATGAATAAATGTTGAAATGTTTTCCTAGTTAGTATTGTTCATGAAAACGAATGGAATGAATCATGATTTATATTGAATGGTACTGTCATAATAATGTTTTTTTAATATAGTCAACCTGACTATGTTTTCTACAATATGATGATTATTATAAATCTAAGCTAAAATATTTGATATAGTGACTGTTTCCATTCCATGTTATGTAGAATATGTCTTAATGTTAGAGGATGGTATACAATTTTAAACACAATTATATTGAAATATATTTAAATTTACTACATGAATTATTTTTTTATTGTTTATTAAATGAGATGCATGAAAATAAGTTTTGTGTCAAAGATAAAATAAATGAAAATAATTATAAATGGTTTTTAATTTGTTCATGCGATGGAATATTTATATTGTTAATGGGGTGTGATAATTTTGATATAATGGAAAATGAACATTCCTTGTTTATATAAACTTTTCTATGATATCTATGCTTTGTTTGTTGTTATCGATTAACCATACTAGAATAATTATTTCTGAAACCATGAATTTTGAAATATAATTGATATCCATGATTGTTTCAAGAATGATATTATATAGAATTTAATGGTTTCCCACATTCATTGATTATTTACTAGTTGATATTTATTTATTTTCCAATAATTTCATTCTATATTACATGTGCTGATAGAATTCTTTTGGAGGTATTCTATATGATGGTATTACTATTATGGATATTGTTACATTGGTCTCATACATTATGAAAACTTAATATATCATATTAACATTAATTATGATTGGAATAAGAGGATAATGTCATTGGAAATTTATGATAGAAAATAACTGTTTCTAGGAAATGATTATTTCGGTAATGAATTATTTTATGGAATATTTGTTATTGATTATTAGTATTCTATATTACAAGTATTAATATTTTTTGGCATTATATTCATAGATATAAATCCTTTGACATAAAAAATGTTTATAAAAAAAATTTGGGTTGGTTTATGTGATTTATGAGATAAATGTTATCTTTTTTGATACTAGATGAATGGTAATTTGAGGACAGATAAAGAAACATGTTTACTCAAAAATTCATGATATAATCAGTCTAGAACCAGAAATGATGATATGTACTTTTATTTTTTGGGGGTATCATCTTTATGAGTATCAGATGAATTTCGGGTCACTTAGTCATTGATGTTTGGTCAATTATGTTACATGGAGTGATATCTATTAATGGTTTGATCCTATATTCATTTCTTATAAAACTAAAAAAATTAATCCATTTTAATATTTTTTTCAAGAAGTTTGGAGTGTGATGATGTGTAAATATGAAAATGAATAATTTTACCTTACCTTAATGGTATGTAGTAATAAGAATATTTTATTTTTCTTTATTGAAAAATAAAGAAGGCTAAATATTGGTAAATATAATAAAAAATGTGTAGAATGGATTATCGTCTCACAAAGCGATGTGATTATTCATTCAATGAAACTTTAAATGGAAGGTAATTAGGGTAAATATAATAACTAAATTTGGAATAAAATAAATATTTATGGTCTTTATGTGAAATTTATCATTATTTATATTTAATATAACATTTTATTTTTACACTTTTTACTCATGAAAAAAATGATATTGTCATTTTTCAAAGTGTTGACTACTGCCTCATCAAAGCGATCTGATTTCATTTTTTATCACCAAATCACAAGAACTATATATATAATTATAAATAATTAAATATTCTTCTATTTATTAAATTATTATTATTCTTTAATGTTAAATGTTACTTAACTTTTTTCCTTAATGATTAAATGGAAAAGTTACTCATGCGTATATACGACTTACCATCTCAAGGATCCTACGATTAGATAATTTCATATAAAAACATTTAAAAATTATTTTAAAAGTATATTTTAAGTATAAATATGATAATTATTTAATGGTTAATATTTTTTATTTATTTAAATAATTACTTCTTTGATGAAATTCCACCTACCAAAGTGATGTTTGACATATAAGTCGAATATGGTCAAAACACCCAACAGAAAACTAATTAATTAAATAATTATATATAAAATTTATATAAGTGAAAAAAATATTAATAAACTAAATAGTTTTTCTCAATAATTTAAATAATTGAAATATGTTTATTATTCCAAAAAAAAATGAACAAGCGTCACAAATTGAAAACGAGGTAAGTGATTTTATCATCTTACTTTTATTTCATTGGCATATACACCACATTACAAAATTATGTTTATATTTTGGTTTATATAATTACCATGAATGTATTTAATTATTATTATCCTTAAATTTATATCGATGTACATATCTTTTATACTATCTCTCTTTCAGGATTTTTACATTTTAAATGTTACCAAATTGGTAATAGTTTTTTGTCTCAATTTGCCTTGTTTGAGAAATACAGTATGTTATGGGCCTCTGTTATTTTGGGATGTGTATATATGTCACCCTAGAAATTTCATATCAAGGATATAATTTTTATAATATATTATATGGTTAATTTAATATTATTCTCTTATTTGAATTATGATTTAATGTTACCAAATGTTAAGAATTTAATGTTACACTCTCCCCATTTATCGGGATTATTTATTATTATTTTCTTATGAAGATATCATATCATTATTCTCTCAAGTATTCTTAATAATTTTATTCTCATATGGTAAATCATGATATTTCCATGTAATATTTTAATTTTTTTTACTATTTTGTACTTATAATATTTGTGTAAATGTTTTCAAGATTATCCAACATTATTTCTCTCTTTAGCTGGATATCCGTTTTAATTCTAGAATTTATTTTCTCAAAAAAAATTTAATAATTTTATTATCATATTAATGATAGATATTTAAATAAATTTTTAGAGATTTTTTATTTTTATGAAACATATTAAGAGGAATATTCTTATATCTTTCGAAAAAGGCACTTTTCTATCCATTTTATCATGCAAATAGAATGTTTGTTACAGATTGTGTGTAATTACCCTTTGATATTGAAATAATTTCATTAAAGCATCCTTTTTAATTTCAAGAATGTAATTACTAATGTTTATTCCTAATATTATAATAATTATTCATTTTGAAAAAAAATATTTTCAATAAAAAGGATTTTGAAAATGTTTATTTTTTAAAAAGAATTTTATTCAAAATGAAATGGACAAATTCATAAAGAATGTCATTAATGATCATTATATTCTATTTTCATTAATCAATTTCAACGAACCATGTTGTTATTTATCCTCTCTGGGGGATATTTGGTGATGGTATAATCCTCATTATTTATTTTGATGGAATAACGTTTTTCAATTAGATTGTTATAAAAGTTGTTTCTCTTATTCGAGTTAATCAGGTTTCAAAGAGATTATTATAAAAAAATTTCTATTATTCATGTTTAAAATGTTTGTAAGATATTTCAGTCAAATCCATTTTTTAAAATGGTCATTCATGATTAAAATATATTTAACTGAAACACATTTCTTTTCCATGGGAAAATCATTGTATAATAGGAATATTAATTTTTCCTCTGAGTTTTATGATGAAATGAAAGATCGATATAAATTATCCATGTTATGTTTCATGAATATTTATAAGATGGGGTAGCCCAAATATAACTAATGAGACAATTAAATATTATACGATGGGGTGGTCAAGACAGCCTCGGGTGATCCCCATACAATTTAAATGATGGGGCGACCCTGATAGCCCCAGGTGAACTCCTTACATATTATACGAAGGGCCACACGAATTATCATTTGGTGATCCTATTAAATATTATATGATTGGGTAGAAAATATAGTGTCATGTGATCCCATTATAGTATGTACAATGGGTTTCAACATATAACATTATAATACATTGGGTAATGATTATGTTGTACATTATCGAAATGGTTATTCTAATTTTAAAACTATTTTGAGAGGGATTAAAAAATGTAATACTCATAGTTAATAAAAATGGTTTTAATTTCTTCCTGTGGTTTATAATATTTCTATGATTAGATTGAAATCACTGAAATGTAAGCACTATTTTCCACTATATTTCCATTGTATTGGCCCCTAGATGGCCACCCTCAAAATGTAAGCCTTACAGGACACCAAATGTCAGATTTATGGTAAATTTAATCCATGAAATTAATTACATCTAGGTGATGCTTTTTATTCATATTTTTCATGTTACTATTCCATAATGGCCTTGAAAATATCATAATATCACAAGTCTACATTTATAAAAGATTTACACCAAATTATTCTCAAGATACATGTTTTATTTTAGATATTTTAGGCCTCTATTTTAGAATATATGGTACCCTCCTTAAAAATGTCCATATCTATGAACATTTTTCAAGGTCTATATTATAATCTAGTTCTATGCTTAGAAATCATGGAATGTAATTTGGAACGTGAAGTGTTAAATGTGGATCAATATAAAAGGAAGCCTAAAAGGAAAGAATTTCCCATTTTTAGTCGATTTAAAAAAATTATTCCCATAATATAGAATAAAAATAAAATAGTAAAAATCCAAAATTTGGCCATTTTTTGTAACTATGATCCAAATACCACAACAACATAAAAAAGTGACAACTTCTAATAAAATAACACTATATTGGGATTATAAATAGTTAATTTCATTATAAAGTATTTTAAAATACTAGCTTCACCACCCATTATTTGGTAGTTTTTTGTGGTACTTGAGATAAGTTGACCATCGTGATATATTTATCCCTAAGAGGGGTAGTTTGCTAACATTAGATGATGGATATAAGGGAAATGAGCATATTGTGCATGTATGAGGTATCTAAGGTATAATATTGTTGAAGTAATCATGTTATCCTTGATTTTCCATGATCCATTCCCCATGACGTATCCCGGTCGATGTGAGTACCAAATATTTTTGACTAGAGGACGTCAGGTGACATGAACCCCTTGGGGGATGGATGCCATTAGGTAGTGTGTGCACACAACCCTATGATGATTCCATATAGAATATTATATTTTTATATAGGTTATGTATTTATTATTACTATTAATACGGAATAAAAATTTTATATTTGAGGATAATAGGTTAGGTATGCATTGATTGGTTACTATTGGGTCTTGTACTCACACCCTTCTCGGGAACTTCAGTATTACCATATATTTCATAAGGTATCTTGATGGTAGAGAAGAGGTGTGTGGAGTTTGTGGAAGACAAAGATATACTCCGGATGACCCCTGATATGGCTTTAATTTATATATTTCCTACTATGTTATAATAGAAACTATTTACATATTAGTAGTTGTTTATTTATATGTTATATATGACATTTATTTAGTTTTTATATGTTTATTATGATTATTTATTATAGTGTTTATTGTTTATTATTTATCCTATTAAATAATATTGTAGATATAGCCTCCTTGATAACAAACTCAGACCCCCACTGTTATTTAGAAGCATCATGTTTACAGGGAGGGATGCATGATGACATTTGGAACTCAAGATCAGACCGGTGGTTTAAGCTGGGATATTATGATTAAAACTACTAAATTCCACATTCATCACTCTCAATTTCAATTCCTTTCATAGTTGAGCTATTTCCACGACCTTAAATAGACCCACTTATAAATGAAATTTATATTTTTTATAACTATAATCATTAATTTTCAATAGATTTGGGAGTTTTGTAATATGGATCATGTTATGTGTCAATCAATTAATTGTTAATGTTATATGAAAATATTATTTGAAGGGTAATAAATATAAATATTGCATAATAAGAAAAATTTGAGATTAATAAAATTTTATAGTTCAGAATGTTATATTTGAATAATTATTATAACCGTAGTATCCTATATTGATTGGTAACGTTATTAAATTGTTTCTAGATATAGAACATAGCATCCCAAAGGAAATAATAGTTTAGTAGTCATGGAAAATTAGATACGTACTTGAATCTCACATTAAATTAAAATACATAAAATATAACATAGTATTTTATCTGATAAAACCATTATTTCCCTTATATTATCCTTTTATATATATCATAATATAATTTTTATTATCTTGGGGAAAGGAGACAAAATAAATGGGTTATATCCTATGTTCAGTAAAGGTATGCATACAACTGATGCTAACAAAGAATGAATAATATGACAAAATTGACTGATTTTTAACATGTGACCTATAAATAATCACATGATATGTAAACCTATCCATTGATATCATAAAAAATCTAATAATCACATGGACATCAATAACATATTTCATAATAATGGAATGCATAGTATGAGTCATTTGAAACTTACCATTGAGGCAACATGCCAAGACATCTTACATAAATTAGAAAGTCCTTAGCTAAATACCCAACCTAGATTGTCTCATAAGGCATACAATTTAATTAATGTTATATGTTATAAAATTACAAAACCATCACTTAATGATTATAATTCATTAATCATATGAATAATCCATTTAACTTTATCAGCATGCCTTAAAATCAAGAATTGTTCACATTATAAGTACTGGAATACATAATATCAATACCTTCCCCATTTAATATTATGATAACCTATATAGATAAATATTATATTTTTTATCATTATAGTATATATTAGTATAAGAATAAACAATGGATTTTTTTTCATAGATTCAAATACATTAATAATATTAATAAAACATTTCTTGAGGAAATACCCTTTTCACTTTGGAATAACTTATCTAGAGTTTAAAATATTTCTAAAATATTAAAGATTTTCTTAAAAGAAACCTTATATAAATATGTATTAAAAATAAAATATATTGTTGGTAATGATAGAGGGAAATTATGTCCATGGCATATTATTTAAAAAATGTTACTTTCACACTTTTGTTAAATGGTTAAGAAGTACATATTTTAGAAAATAAAAAGTAGATTACTTTTAAACAATTTTTTAAAATTTCAAATGGTTTAAAATATATCTAATAAATAATTTTGGATTTGTAAAAAAAATTATTTTAATCATTTGATGGAAAATATGGATATAGAAGAGAATATTCATGACAGATTAGAAAATAAAAGTTTATTTTTCCTTAAAAAATTTATTTCAGTATTTGTGTACTTTAAGTGGTTAAATTGAAAGGAAAAAATTTTAATTTATTGAAATATATATAGAGGAATAATATAAATTGTGATTAAAATATAAAGGTCAAATAATACTCACATTTAATACTTAAGAATAATCAATCCCGAATAATGGCAATGTTATGAAATAAACCATTAGCTCAGGTTTCTCATCCATCATATATTTATGAAACTCATATATAATAAATATAAATTTATTATAAGTTTATTAAAAACCATAATAATATATTTAATTCCATAATTTATTTTCATATAATATTTTATCACATGCTTGTTAACATTTATTTATTTTAATCATTATTCCATATAATAACTGCTTCATTTATCATGAATGTTTTGGGTCACTTTTTTTGTTCATTTTACATTGATCACGGGTGAATTATCTCCAAAAGTTCAATTGTGATATAAAAATAGTGTATATTCATTCAAAATGTGTTTTATTAATCCATAAAGTTTAGCGATAGAAAAATGAATCACATTATTCATGTAGACAGTTGGTCGACATACACATAAATAATGTTTTTATTTTATAACGGATGAAAAAAATTAAATTTAGAATATAATTAAACATTATAGAATCATTATTAAATCATATATATAATAAATATTAAAAAAATTATCCTTATTACCATCGATTATAGAATAAGGTATATAAAAATCATGTCATTATGTGGAGGTGGTAGTTGACACGTACACAAAAGTGACTTTATCATTTTCCAAAAGATTGGAAGGTAAGAAGGAAGATGTGATATTATAATTTCATAAGTATAATTTTCAAAAAAATATCATACATATATATATATATGGATAAATACATTAAATCATCCATTATATGAAATGGTGAGGGGAAGTTATTAAAAATCAATAATATCAGTTCTCGAGGTGGTAGTTTGTTGTACACTTGACTGATAGTTTTGTTTCCCATTTGATAGAATATGAGATGAATATAGGTAGTTAAATTAAAATAATAATATATCAATGTATGGATGATTAGTTTTTATTATTATTTAATATTATTTTAAAGATATATTTTTTGCCTATATGAAGACAATACATTGAAAATTCTTGTTTAAGAACTACACCTCTTCATTGTTCACCCTCTTTACGTTTATACATGAATCCTTCATAGGATTGATTTTTGATACATTCAGTGACTCTAGGTGGTGGGTGGTTTGAATGGAATGGATTTGGGATGGTATTTTATAATCAAAAGTTTCTTGAAGTGTTTAGAGGATAAGAGAGGGTGTGTCCTTTTATAAGCGCGGGAGAGCATATAGTTGCAGATTTTGAAAAAATAAATATTTTTTCCATACTCATTAAAAATGGTTACGAAATAGAACATTACTAAAAATAATATGATATAGGGTCTAAATATGGTAATAAAATATAATTTATAAACATTCTTAGGATATTGTAATCCTTATCTATCTACTTTAACCCTTAGTAAACATGTTTTACCATTATCTAATATAATATATCTGTACCATTGTTTCTATTAATTATTAAAAACAATAAATTTTAAATTATATCCTTAAATTAATTATTCTAATAAAAATTATGGGGTACATTTTATCAAATTCAGTTCATTGAAATTTAAGAGTTTAATTTAAATGAAAACCCACAAATGCGAAAAATGATTTTTTCCAAAGAAACAACTTCCATATGTATAAAAATATTTTGTATAAAAATTCAACATTATATTGATTATAAATAACTAATTGTTTAATAATATTATTATTTAAATAATTTTATTTTAAAAACAATTGTAAATTAATATTTATCTTTGTAAATTCATTAAATGAAAGTCATTTTTTATTAAAAAAACATTTATAACTACTCACAAAAAATTAATATTTTATGAACATATCAAAAATCTAGTTTAAAATAAATTTAAAAAGTTTATTTGAAAATTTTAATTCATATTCTCTAATATATTTCTACAATGTGTAAAAAATTAACTATATTATTTTTTAATGAATGGAAAGAAAAATTGTACTATGAATTGTTTTTTGAAGAATATAATGAGTTAACAAAAAAATCTATTTTATATAAAGAACTATAATAAATATTTATAAACTGATGTTATTTACATTCATAACAATAATTTAGCTCCTAGGTTATAATTATACACTGTATTATGGTTAATTTAGACTCATGTTTTCATGTATTTCAAGCTATCAATGTGATCTAATTTACATAAAAAGATATATGTCATGAAATATTACGATGTTACAATTAGTGTTGAAAATTATTCAAGGATACTTTATGTCATCCACTATGTAGGTAATTCAGTATCTAAATTTATTAACATATCTTCTTGTATTTTAATAACTGACATAAGATATCTAATTCGATTCTTTATATAATAAATTTTATTATGTGATCCTAGGTCACTAAAGGTAGTAGGCCTCATTAGGCTAGAAATCAATGAGAAGGATGTCAATGAACCAGTAATGATCAGTGATGAGGACAGACTATAACCCATTTCTATCATATGATCAAAATAAACCTTCCCTAAAATTTGAGCGATATATACAACATCATATACTAGTCCTATCTATATTTTTAACCTCCTACATTATTAATTGTATATTGCAAATAAAATAAAATCAAATAATAATGTAACTTTATAAAATATAGTGGTGATAAAAAAATTTTACCCAGAGATCTTTAGCATGGTCATTCACATAACTGCCATATTTTCATATAGACATAAAACCACATCACATTCCTGCCAACATCATAACCTACACCCATATCTCTATCAAAAAATATATAAATGACATTTATAAAAATTATATTATGTAAAATTATATAGATATATATCATAGGACATAAAATGGTATCCTTATCGATATCAACATAGAACAACTCCTTATCCTAGATGTGTAGGTAATTATATTTTTCTCTTGAATAGATTAATTTATTATATTATGATATGGAAAAAATATTAGAAAACCATGGAATGTTATTTAGATAATTGTATTAATCATCTAACTTTTTGAAAACCACCTTGAGAAATTTAATATTATAATTATCAAAAATCTTCATATGATGATGCATGGGAAACACTTCAGGGACCATTTTATACATTTTTATTTCTATCGGACACATTTATTAGATTCATGAAAATTTTTCCAAATAAAATATTTTACTTTCTTACCTAGTGTTTTATTGATTGTGGATTCTTAATCAGGCTAGATAAATCAAAATGGAATATCATAAATAAATATGAAACCTAAAATTCATTATACATTGACATATATAATACTTGTATTCAATTAAATCATTTATGGATATGTAATTAGTAAATTATATTTATTATGTTATAAAAAAACTCATTTGCGACACCCTGAGATTTTATAATGGAAAAGTATGTTTGATAGCATATTGGACATGAAACACTGAACATAAATGACCAATAATATATATAAATGTTTTAACCTATCCATTAAATGGGTAGGTATAAATACTATTGACGAAATTATTACTTATATATATATATTAATTTCAATTTCAATATAATATATTAATAAATATATAGTAAATAATAAGTCAATTTTTAATAATGTAATATATTTCCTCAGAGAGATGTTTTATCAAAAAATAATTAACTGAATTTTTTGAAAAAAATCATAATTAACCATTGGAAAATTTATATTATTTATTGGATAAAATTATTATCGTTTTTTTAATCTGAAATTCAAAATTTAATTAGGGTTAATGTATTTGATCTTTTGGAAAAAGATGATTTTTTATTAAATAGTGAAAACAACCAATATTTCTAAACATGTCAATTACTTTTAATAAATTAATAAATAGACAGGTAAATTTATGTTCTAAATGTGATTTAAAATAAAATAATTAATATTTAGTTTCTTGTATTATAACTTATTTATTCTGAATCAACATTGTAACACCCCAAGCTTCTACGGTACGTTTCCCTTCGAATAATGCGATAGCGTGTGTTGTACGCAACCTCAAGTTCTAACACACACCACAACTAATTAACCTAGCCGTTGTGAATAGTAATACCTACTTTTTAAAATTATATATATTTTATATTTGAAAATGGACTTCATTTTTGGATTCGGAATATCAAAATTAGCCTAGGGTGAAATTTTGGTACATTTCGGATAACTTTCATATTTTGATGAATAGTGAAAATTTCTAAATTTTAATTAAAAACAACTTTTTTAATCAAAATAATTAATAGTGATAAATTATGAATTTGAGTGGTTTTAAAGTATATTTAGAATATATTTTTACCATTCAATTTAATGTTTATCATTGGACATAATTTTACAATTAAACCGAACATAAACAAGTGTCAATCTTTTGATAGTTATTATCTCTTAAAAACACGCTTTTTGTTTTGACAGCGGGAATTAATTTTAAATTAATTTCTGCCACTTCTGTGTTTTGAATTTAGGAAAATGGATTCCATATTTGGAATCAGGATTTCCAAATTATGTAAATAGGTAACTTTTATTTTTACACATTTTGAATAATTATATTGGTAAATATTTTATTTACCATGGTTAAAGGGTAAATCCGGTAAATAAAGGTTAAAAAATAATATTATAATAATACAAAATTATCCTAAAACGTGTCCTAACCTTATTGGTGGACACATACCCGACCATGGGCATCCTTGGGTCAATTTGGGGACCCCTTGGAGCCACTTGTATGTGGTAGGGACACTTTATATTAATAAAGTTAAAATAAAAATAAAAATGGCATAAGCTTACATCTTTTAGAAGAACAATTTTTACATAGGGTTATACATGTTGGATTTTCGATTATAAATATTCATTAGAAATCTAAAACGATTTCCTACATAATGATATTTTATTTATAATTTTTAGACATCAAATAATTTAAATTATTAATGACACAATAATGATGCAATGTTTACCTCATTAATAAATCATTTAAATAAATAAGATTATAATGATTACAATATTATCTAAAACCTATCCAATTATTATTGGTTGATGTTATTTAGAATATGAGTCATCTTATCTTCGACCTCAATGATTTTTGGACCATTATAAACCGAATATAATTATATTATAAAGTAATACTTTCACTCTTTCCTAAAGAGCCCCTCCTCTCCCTTATAAAAGGAGACCACTTCTACTCATTCCTCACACCTCTCAAGCCACTTGGCTCGTCCAAACTCTGCCCAACTAAGCTCCCCACATCCCTCTCCTCCTCCTTGAAGCTTCCCCTTAGGAAGAAAGCATATCAAGAAGTCCTTTGGTTCCAACCAAAGTGAGTTACCTAAATTAAAGGTAACGATTTCTCTTAAATTATTTTCATTTATTTTGCTTCTTCAACCCCCAAACTCTTTTTATTTCCTTTCTTTTGTAACAACACCAGTATCTTCAATATACTAGGATGTTGTTATAAGAAGGATTCAAACTACACATACACACAACTCCATCTAATGGATGATGAACATAATGTTTCTGTCGATGGCAAACTAACGCCTCACGAAACGATGATTGTTCAAATACATATTACCGCCTCTCATGGTGGCCATTATGATGGCACTGTAATTAAATATGATATTAATGATATATATTTTATATATAAGCTTCTGTAATTCCATTTTATTTCATACCATTATTCGTTTCATGTTGTATATACATACAATAATTTCATTTGAGGAAGTGCGGACTACCGCCCCCTTAAAATGATATGACTCGTTCATACCACACATGGAACGTATAAAGGATGGTGTTAATGAACTTAAGTAACATGTATAAAATATTATATTATACTGGAATAGTAATATACCTATGTATCATTTGTATTCGACTCTTTTAAAATAAAAATTAAATGGAAGTAGCGTTCGTGCGTACGTACGGACTACCGTCTCCACGAACGCGATGAGATTCATTCTCCATCGTATCCATTCAAGTATAATTATCATTTGATGATTTAAAAATGATGTTTAAGGACTTGATACCATTCTGGATTTAAATAATATACAACTTAACCTTTACAAACATGTCTTACGTAACAAAACATACAAAAGCAAACAAGTAAGTTCACACCCGAAACAGCGATAATACTAAGATATTATTATCAAATCAATATTAAAAGATCATATATGATATCATATTAATGTATATGATTCTTGTATTATTTAATAACAATTATTTCACCATTATACAGGAGGATAACCTACCCCAACAAAGGAAAAGTACAAGGTAAGGGTTATTTCACAATCTCTTCATTATCCGAGGTTGTTTATACGTAATAATCTACTGGGATCTCATTATCATCCACATCCATGTTTTCTTAAAAATGTATTTCAAAAATTTTTTACTATTTACAAGAATATGGGTTAAAGTAATTTATACCCTTGTTTTACTTTTTATAAGAGGTTTATAAAAGAATCTTTCTGTCGTTTTCAAAACAAGGTCTTTTTTAACCTTTTCGACAGAATTGAGGTAAGAATGTTGTTTTTTTTAACTTATACGGCGGGTGCGGTTATTTTACGCCGTTATAAAATCTTCAAAGCTTTCCTTACAAGCTTAGAAGAATATTTTCAAAGAAAATGTTTTATTTTATATGGATCTTAAATGATTTCAAAATAAAATGAGATATTTCTTTAAAAAGAATTTTGATTTCATCTATGTCAATATCCTTTGATGGATTTTAAGATTATTTGAAGTTGATTTATTATGATACAAAACTCCTATATTGTATTGAAGGTTTTGTGATATGTCTGACTATGGATGTGCTATTTTTATACCATTCATAGTTTATGGTGAAATTATTGACATTTCATATGCTAGTTTTAATACGAATGTTTATGTTATGTTTAAACCTTTTCATATGGGAATGCATTGGACTTAATATGTGACGGGTGGAGCCCGCTATAGCTCCTCGATGCATCGGTAGGTCTCATGAGACAAACTAGTGTCTTGGCACAAGGCCTTGACAAAATCTTATTTGTAGTCATGGCACGAGGCCTTGGCTATGTGGTTATGATAGTCTGGTATTATGCATTCCAACATTATGAAAGTGGTTATTGATTTTTGCATGTGATTATTCGATTAGTAGAATATCCATGTGAATAAGTAAATGGAATTATTTCATTTTATTTATGCCATACCATGATGAAAGTTCATGTTTAAAAGGCTTTTGTTTTAGTTATACATTGCCTTAAATGTTTATTCTTATTGATGATAGTTTCCGCTATATTGTTATCCTTACTGGGCATTTGAGCTCACCCCTTTTCTATGTTTTATTTTTCCCAGGAAGTGAAGATGTAAGTTATGAATGACCTGCAGGGATATTATGAGGGGATTATAGTGTGGACTGTGGAAACATTATGTTGTTGTAGTAGTTTTTCATTTTATGATGTAATGTAAAACTTATGAATATATCTAGTGTTTCCAAGCATACTAAACCAATCGGTATTTCGAGATTTGATCTTTCTTGTGATCATGCCAATGTTATGTAATAATGCACCGACTCTGGGTAAATAGGGTCGGGGCGTTATAGTTGGTATCAGAGGAAGTTTAGTACAAACCTTGGAAGCTAGATTTAGATAAACTCGGATTAGAGCACATAGACCTAAGATGAACTTTGAGGATTAGTATAGAAGAACTTCCTAGAATTTTGGTATTGTAGAGATTTTGTGAGTTTTCTGAGCAATACATCCCTGTCTGGATACGAGCAGGTAGAGGCGGCTCTGGCACAGATGTACCTAGGGGTAAAACCCGAAAACACCGCTTTGAGCTAGACTCGAACGGGAACTGGTGCACGACAACGGGCCTTGCTTCACTCTTGGTTACGACACTCCAGGGGGATATGCTTAGGATAACTCTAATTTTCTTTACAAATCATTATGAATGGTTTATGAGTATATAATTCTTCAAAGAAAACATTTTTATGATTATGGATTATCTCCATAAATAGTTCAATTTATGTTAAGTGTTTTATAAGTATGGGATTATGTATTTTGATTCATAAACTGATCTAGTTTATGCCATTGTTTAGAAATGGCGCCTAGTGGAAGAAATGGAAACCGTATCAATGCACGCACTCCATGTAGGGATTTCCCTCCTGCTCAAGAAAATTATAGTGGGGCTGGTGATGCAACTGGTGTCGATCAGCTAATCACCATACTGGGACAACTTACTCAGGTTATGAATAATAACCTTACCCGTATGGAGCACCCTGATCCGCAGCGTGGAGGATCAATGTTAGATCGATTCATGAGGCAACAACCACCAACGTTCAATGGGAGTACAAATCCCTTAGTAGCTGAGCAATGGATAAATTCCCTAGAGAAAATATTTCAGGCTTTGGGGAGCAGTGAAAGGGAAAAAGTTATCATGGCAGTTTACCGCCTCACTGGAGATGCTGATCAATAGTGGTCATTGATTCAAAACATGAAGGAAGATGATGAAGTATCAAATATGGAATGGAGGGAATTCAAAGATATGTTTTTAGAAAAATACTTTCCTCGCGACCATCGAGCAGATATGGAAAGACAATTTATGAGTCTGAGACAAAAGGAGGATGAGAATGTCACAAAGTATGAGGCTAACTTTACAAGGTTAGCGAGGTACGCTGGTGATTATATTCACAACCCAAGAAGTAAGATTGATCATTTATTTGATGGGTTAAAACCATTTCTCCGTCGAGCATTAGTCTCACAATCCTTTTCATCGTACGAACACATTGTCTCATGTGCAATCAAGACCGAAAAGTAATTCTCTAAGATTTATGACTTTAAAGCGAAGCAAGAGAAGAAGAGACTTGCTGATCAATCTGGGAATGGAAATAAGGGGAAGAAGGGAAAGGTTGAATATCCATCTTGTGGTAAATGCGGGAAGAAACACCCCAGTGCTTGCCTGAAGGGAATGGGAGTCTGTTACAAGTGTGGTGAAAAAGGCCACCAAGCTCATGATTGCAAGGGGAAGAAGGAAGCTACCAACGTTTAGTGCTACAATTGCAGGGAGATGGGGCATTATGCAAATTCATGTCCTAAGCGTCAGGAGAACTTACCTTAGAAAAGGCCAAGGGATCAAGGCCAGGCTTATGCTATCACTACTGCAGAGGTAGAAGCTCCAAAAGACGTAGTGGCAGGTAATTTAATGGTTTCCTCAAGTTTAGCAAATGCATTATTTGATTCTGGATCATCGCATTGTTTCATGTCTTCCCAGTTTGCTAAGAAAATTAGATATTTCCAATTTGATTTAATACGGGAGTTGTCAGTTAAAACTCCTAAGGGAAGTATCGTTGCAACAAAGTTTTGTGAATCAGTCCCCATTAGAGCACATAAATTTTCTTTATCTGCTGATTTCATTGTCATACCTATGATTGAGTTTGATATAATCCTCGGTATGGACTGGCTTTCGGACTATGATGCAAAGATTTATTGTAAGAAGAAAGAGGTTACGATTCTTGATGATAATGATAAGGAGAACCTTATTTTTAGAGCAGAATCGTCACCACCTAATTCTTATTTAGATCCACCCTAGTAGCTCAACTAAATTCAATTATTGGGGAGGAAGAGAATGAAATAACTGCGGGTGAGGAAAGGAATGTTCAAATAGAGGATGTACCTGTTGTGAAAGAATTTGTAGATGTATTTCCGGAAGATTTACCTGGACATCCTCCAGAATGAGAAGTTGAGTTTTCCATTGATTTGATTCCTGGATAAAGGCCTATATCGAAGACCCCTTATAGAATGGCCACTGTAGAGTTAGTCGAACTAAAGAAACAACTAGAGGAATTGAGTAATAAGGGATTTATTCTCCCTAGTGTTTCTCCATGGGGAGCCCCTGTTCTTTTTGTTAAAAAGAAAGATGGATCTATGAGGTTATGTATCGACTACAGGGAGATCAATGCTATAACGATAAAGAACAAGTATCCCCTACCTCGTATTGATGATTTATTTGACCAACTGCATGGAGCTCAATACTTTTCAAAGATTGAACTTCGATCTGGATACCATCAGTTGTGTGTGAAGAAGGAAGACATTCCGAAAACAGCATTTCGAACCAGGTACGGGCATTACGAGTTTACTGTAATGCCGTTTGGATTAACTAATGCACCCTCTGTATTCATGGATCTAATGAATAGAGTTTTCAAGGAGTATCTCGATGAATTTGTGGTGGTATTTATTGATGATATCTTTGTATACTCCAAAACCTATGAAGATCATGAAAATCACTTGCGCATTATCTTGAAGACTCTGAGGAGGCATGAATTATATGGAAAGTTTAGCAAGTGTGAATTCTGGATTCAGGAGATTTCTTTTCTTGGCCATATTGTCTCTAAAGATGGAATCTCTGTTGATCCTTCTAAGACCAAGGCAATCCAAGAATGGCCAGCACCTACGAGTATAACTGAGGTACGTAGTTTTATTGGTTTGGCAGGTTATTATCGACGTTTCGTCCAGAATTTTTCCCGATTGGCTAACCCATTAACGAAGCTCACACGTAAAGGGGTTAAATTTGTTTGGACAAAAGAGTGTGAAGAATGTTTTGAAGAACTGAAGAAAAGATTAGTCAATGCTCCTATATTGACTCTACCATCGGGGAATTATGGGTTGGTTATTTATAGTGATGCACCGAAGAAAGGACTTGGCTGTGTCCTTATGCAGAATGATAGATTTATTGCCTATGCATCACGACAGTTGAAAATTCATGAACAAAACTATCCTACTCATGATCTTGAGTTAGCAGCTGTGATCTTTGCTTTGAAGATATGGAGGCACTACCTCTATGGTGAAAAATGTGAGATTTATACTGATCACAAGAGTTTGAAGTATATTTTCTCACAAAAAGAACTCAACATGAGGCAAAGGAGATGGCTTGAATTACTCAAGGATTATGATTGTACGATACACTACCACCCGGGGAAAGCAAACAAGGTGGCAGATGCTTTGAGTAGAAAAGACCATGGAGTTTTGAACAATATGAGAATTGAAAGGGATCCAATTTTCATGGATCTAGTGAAGATGGACATGGGAATAACCAGGGAAGGTGAAACATCAATGCTTTTTCAAATGGTTGCCAAACCATCTTTACTAGAAAGGATTAAGAGTTCTCAGACCGATGATGAAGAATTCCAAAAGAAGATTAAAGCTATGAATGATGGGAGATTGAGAGACTTTGTGTATGAAGATGGAATTTTGAAATTCGGGAAGAGACTTTGTGTTCCCAATATACCTGATCTAAAAAGGGAATTGCTGGATGATTCTCATAGTTCCAATTTCTCTATACACCCTGGGAGCACAAAAATGTATAGAGATTTGAAGGAACATTTTTGGTGGGACAATATGAAGAGGGAGATTGCTGATTTTGTGTCAAGATGTATGGTTTGTCAACAAGTGAAAGCTGGAAGGCAACAGCCTGGAGGAGTCATGCAACCTCTTCCTATACCGGAGTGGAAATGGGACAATATTACGATGGACTTTGTCATGGGGCTACCAAAGACTCCTAGAAGGAACGATGCAATATGGGTTATTGTTGATCGTCTTACCAAGTCAGCACATTTTCTTGCTATAAGAGAAGATCTAACCCTGGAACGTCTAGCAAGACTATATATTAATGAAGTTGTGAGACTTCATGGAGTACCCTTATCAATTGTTTCTGATCGTGATCCCCGTTTTACTTCAAGATTCTGGAAATGTCTTCAGAAATCCCTGGATACTGAACTTCATTTGATCACTGCTTACCACCCTCAGACAGACGGACAATTAGAACGGACTATTCAAACCTTAGAAGACATGTTGAGATCTTGCTCACTTGACTTTCAGGGTATGTGGGATCTATATTTACCTCTGGTAGAATTTTCCTATAACAATAGCTTCCATTCAAGTATACAGATGGCACCATATGAAGCGTTATATGGAAAGAGATGTCGTACACCAACCTGTTGGGATGACGTTGGTGAAAGAAAACTTGTGGGCCCAGAACTGGTGGAGGAAACGGTGGAAAAGGTGAAGGTAATCCAAAATCACATCAGAGCAGCTCAAAGTAGGCAGAAGAGCTATGCCGATAATAGAAGGAAGGATTTGGAATTTCAAGTCGGTGATCATGTTTTCCTGAAGGTATCTCCGTGGAAGGGAGTCATACGTTTTGGTAAGAAAGGTAAATTGAGTCCCAGGTACATCGGACCTTTCGAAATTCTAGAACGAATTGGGGCTGTAGCTTACCGATTGGCAATGCCGCCAAGTCTCTCCAAAGTTCACGATGTGTTCCACGTATCTCTATTGAGGAAATACATGCCTGATCCCACGCATGTACTCACCTATGAGGAATTAGAACTGGAACCCGATCTGTCATATTGCGAAGAGCCCGTCAGGATTCTTGATACGAGAGAACAAGTACTGAGAAACCGGACGACGCGTCTGGTAAAAGTTTTGTGGAGAAACCATAAGATGGAAGAGGCAACGTGGGAACCCGAGGAACTTATGATGAAGAACCACCCGAGTTTTTTTATGCAGTAATACCCTAGAAATTGCGAGGACGCAATTATTTGAAGGAGGGGAGAATGTAACACCCCAAGCTTCTACGGTACGTTTCCCTTCGAATAATGCGATAGCGTGTGTTGTACGCAACCTCAAGTTCTAACACACACCACAACTAATTAAACTAGCTATTGTGAATAGTAATACCTACTTTTTGAAATTATATATATTTTATATTTGAAAATGGACTTCATTTTTGGATTCGGAATATCAAAATTAGCCTAGGGTGAAATTTTGGTACATTTCGGATAACTTTCATATTTTGATGAATAGTGAAAATTTCTAAATTTTAATTAAAAACAACTTTTTTAATCAAAATAATTAATAGTGATAAATTATGAATTTGAGTGGTTTTAAAGTATATTTAGAATATATTTTTACCATTCAATTTAATGTTTATCATTGGACATAATTTTACAATTAAACCGAACATAAACAAGTGTCAATCTTTTGATAGTTATTATCTCTTAAAAACACGCTTTTTGTTTTGACAACGGGAATTAATTTTAAATTAATTTCTGCCACTTCTGTGTTTTGAATTTAGGAAAATGGATTCCATATTTGGAATCAGGATGTCCAAATTATGTAAATAGGTAACTTTTATTTTTACACATTTTGAATAATTACTGCGGTAAATATTTTATTTACCATGGTTAAAGGGTAAATCCGGTAAATAAGGGTTAACAAATAATATTATAATAATAAAAAATTACCCTAAAACGTGTCCTAACCTTATTGGTGGACACATACCCGACCATGGGCATCCTTGGGTCAATTTGGGGACCCCTTGGAGCCACTTGTATGTGGTAGGGACACTTTATATTAATAAAGTTAAAATAAGAATAAAAATGGCATAAGCTTACATCTTTTAGAAGAACAATTTTTACATAGGGTTATACATGTTGGATTTTCGATTATAAATATTAATTAGAAAGATAAAACGATTTCCTAAATAATGATATTTTATTTAAAATTTTTAGACATCAAATAATTTAAATTATTAATGACACAATAATGATGCAATGTTTACCTCATTAATAAATCATTTAAATAAATAAGATTATAATGATTAAAATATTATCTAAAACCTGTCCAATTCTTATTGGTTGATGTTATTTAGAATATGAGTCATCTTATCTTCGACCTCAATGATTTTTGGACCATTATAAACCGAATATAATTATATTATAAAGTAATACTTTCACTCTTTCCTAAAGAGCCCCTCCTCTCCCTTATAAAAGGAGTCCACTTCTACTCATTCCTCACACCTCTCAAGCCACTTGGCTCGTCCAAACTCTGCCCAACTAAGCTCCCCACATCCCTCTCCTCCTCCTTGAAGCTTCCCCTTAGGAAGAAAGCATATCAAGAAGTCCTTTGGTTCCAACCAAAGTGAGTTACCTAAATTAAAGGTAACGATTTCTCTTAAATTATTTTCATTTATTTTGCTTCTTCAACCCCCAAACTCTTTTTATTTCCTTTCTTTTGTAACAACAACAGTATTTTCAATATACTAGGATGTTGTTATAAGAAGGATTCAAACTAAAAATACACACAACTCTATCTATTGGATGATGAACATAATGTTTCTGTGGATGGCAAACTAACGCCTCACGAAACGATGATTGTTCAAATACATCTTACCGCCTCTCATGGTGGCCATTATGATGGAACTGTAATTAAATATGATATTAATGATATATATTTTATATATATGCTTCTGTAATTCCATTTTATTTCATACCATTATTCGTTTCATGTTGTATATACATACGATAATTTCATTTGAGGAAGTGCGGACTACCGCCCCCTTAAAATGATATGACTCGTTCATACCACACATGGAACGTATAAAGGATGGTGTTAATGAACTTAAGTAACATGTATAAAATATTATATTATATTGGAATAGTAATATACCTATGTATCATTTGTGTTCGACTCTTTTAAAATAAAAATTAAATGGAAGTAGCGTTCGTGCGTACGTACGGACTACCGTCTCCACGAACGCGATGAGATTCATTCTCCATCGTATCCATTCAAGTATAATTAACATTTGATGATTTAAAAATGATGTTTAAGGACTTGATACCATTCTGGATTTAAATAATATACAACTTATCCTTTACAAACATGTCTTACGTAACAAAACATACAAAAGCAAACAAGTAAGTTCACACCCGAAACAACGATAATACTAAGATATTATTATCAAATCAATATTAAAAGATCATATATGATATCATATTAATGTATATGATTCTTGTATAATTTAATAACAATTATTTCACCATTATACAGGAGGTTAACCTCCCCCAACAAAGGAAAAGTACAAGGTAAGGGTTATTTCACAATCTCTTCATTATCCGAGGTTGTTTATACGTAATAATCTACTGGGATCTCTTTATCATCCACATCCATGTTTTCTTAAAAATGTATTTCAAAACATTTTTACTATTTACAAGAATATGGGTTAAAGTCATTTATACCCTTGCTTGACTTTTTATAAGAGGTTTATAAAAAATCTTTCCGTCGTTTTCAAAACGAGGTCCTTTTTATCCTTTTCGACAGAATTGAGGTAAGAATGTTGTTTTTTTAACTTATACGGCGGGTGCGGTTATTTTACGCCGTTATAAAATCTTCAAAGCTTTCCTTACAAGCTTATAAGAATATTTTCAATAAAAATGTTTTATTTTATATGGATCTTAAATGATTTCAAAATAAAAGGAGATATTTCTTTAAAAAGAATTTTGATTTCATCTATGTCAACATCCTTTGATGGATTTTAAGATTATTTGAAGTTGATTTATTATGATACAAAACTTCTATATTGTATTGAAGGTTTTGTGATATGTCTGAATATGGATGTGCTATTTTTATACCATTCATAGTTTATGGTGAAATTATTGACATTTCGTATGCTAGTTTTAATACGAATGTTTATGTTTTGTTTAAACCTTTTCATATGGGAATGCATTGGACTTAATATGTGATGGGTGGAGCCCGCTATAGCTCCTCGATGCATCGTTAGGTCTCATGATACAAACTAGTGTCTTGGCACAAGGCCTTGACAAAATCTTATTTGTAGTCTTGGCACGAGGCCTTGGCTATGTGGTTATGATAGTCTGGCATTATGCATTCCAACATTATGAAAGTGGTTATTGATTTTTGCATGTGATTATTCGATTAGTAGAATATCCATGTGAATAAGTAAATGGCATTATTTCATTTTATTTATGCCATACCATGTTGAAAGTTCATGTTTAAAAGGCTTTTGTTTTAGTTATACATTGCCTTAAATGTTTATTCTTATTGATGAAAGTTTCCGCTATATTGTTATCCTTACTGGGCATTTGAGCTCACCCCTTTTCTATGTTTTATTTTTCCCAGGAAGTGAAGATGTAAGTTATGAATGACATGCAGGGATATTATGAGGGGATTATAGTGTGGACTGTGGAAACATTATGTTGTTGTAGTAGTTTTTCATTTTATGATGTAATGTAAAACTTATGAATATATCTAGTGTTTCCAAGGCTACTAAACCAATCGGTCTTTCGAGATTTGATCTTTCTTGTGATCATGCCAATGTTATGTAATAATGCACCGACTCTGGGTAAATAGGGTCAGGGCATTATAAACATTATAAGGGAGTTTAGTATATGGTTGTCTTTTGGTTTAAAAGCGGGATTTTTTTGAAAACATTACGTGTACAATTTTTCTTCTTTTTAATTAATTAAAATAACCCATAACATGGAATGGTATAGATTAAATTTTTTTATTATATATCGATAAACATTAATTTAGATTCATAATTTTAATAATAATAATCATAGAGTTAATATAAAATTATTTTTTTCTAAAAAATCACATTTCGTAAAAACTAACTTGTTCGTTGAATATTGAAGTTTGTTTTCAAATTATTGTTTCCACTTATATGACTTGAATTTACAATAATTGATTCTATATTTTCTATCAAATTAAAATACATTATATAAAATTTCAATCATTATTTTTTACCTTAATGAATAGTGAAAACAATACAAATTAATTACCACAATTAATGTGACAATGGTTTATAATGGTTTTAAAATAAAATTACTTGGGTTTAAAAGTCCTAAAACAAGTCAAAAAACTATTTTATGAACATATATAGGACTTATCATGTAAAAGCCTCTATGAAATTCATGTATTTTGCCTTTGATTCATGTAATGAACTAACAAATGTTACTCTCAAATATAACACCCGACCCAATCCGCCACAAACCCGAAGGGTATTACAGATCTGCATGGGCTTCAGGCAGGAAAAAATGCATTGAAAAACAATCCAAAGGGGACTATTTCACCCAACCTATATAGAAGTATGGAATATATATACACATGGAGAATAAATAGATAGTGGAAGTCTACCAAATATATATCATAACCATAAGAATAAAGTGAAATGAAGAAAACATTAAATATAGCTAAAACACAAAAAAACATGACAAACAGTTGGGGAGCCAAATTACATAACTATTATATACGATGGCATGAATGAACTCCCGCTATCTAAATTCCATCTACCCAATCCAACTGACATGAAACCCCACCAACTCATTGTGTTGCCTTTCATTTCCCTTCATCAGAAGACATGAAAGGGTATATACACTACCAAAGGGAGGCACATGGTTAGATCTAATAGGTTAAATAGAATCCATCCCAAGTGCTCCATAACATGTATTTGTATAAAAACTCGTTTATTACCATTATAAATAAAACATGGAATGATAATAAGTGAATCATTTTTTCAGAAAAAATGGAAACATTTACTTTTTTTCACAATTCTAAAACAAAAGAACATATATTCATTTACAAGAACATATGAAGATAATTCTATCATGATAATAAACATGAATATCATGGTTAAAACTACAATTCCATGAAATATAAAATAAAAAATAGGTGTCAAAACCAAGGATTAGTATAGGTTAGACTATAATACTACTCATACCGTAATCAATCGTGTGCACTATCTGGCTCCTAGAACACAGACCTTGGATGAATAAGAATACCCCATAACAAAACCACCTGAAATATTCAATATAGCTCCACAAGAAAAAAGGCCCTTAGAAAAAAAGAAAATCAAAATTATTAAACTTCCAGATTATCAAAAAACATTGATGATGGCCTCAACCTAAACCTTAAACCGAAGTACCCATGTTATCCCATGTTCTCATTTTTTCAAATCAATTGATGATTTGAAAACCATTTCAAAACTATTTCATGAATCCATTTTAATTATTTGAAAAACCCAATTTCTATCAATTTTTCAACAATAAGGGGAAACCCATTTTTCATTAAAAACTATTTTCAACATAGAGATAACAATAATCCGAATTCATTTAATAAATTAGTTTATAATGGAAGAATAATAAGGATCTCTAACACATATTGGAGATGGAACCACCTACCTCAAAACTCGTGTCATACATGCCCATAATTGCATCCACCGAAAATAAAATCCCAATGATTAAAATGATGGCCATATAATCCAACCCACATCACAATATTGATCTAATTTCGAAGACAAGGGGTCAGCGGAATAATGGAAATCCACACACCTCCAGAAAGAACAACCACCACAGCACATCCAACAATGGAATGGCCTATGGAATGGGAACACATGTTAGATCTCTAAGAAGACATTAAGGAGCACCAATTTAGACCAACATATCATTTAATTTTTCCCATGGGTGCTACCAAAATCATTGGAAATAATGAACCACCTTTTTCACTTTCTCGTAGAGATGCACCAGGACCGAAATAGAGAATGTATGTCGATCTGATCGATCTAGAAGGCGTTGAGTCTCCCAAAATTACCAAGAATTTCTTTGGGTCGAGTGATAGGGGGAACTAGGGAATGAATAGAAATAATGTAGCCACATTCCTATTTTAAAAAAAATTATACGTGATGTTACATGATGTGTAACCTGCTTACAAGACTTGTAATATCCATGGTCCCACATATACAAAAAAACTCATCTCCTCAGCTTTAAAACCCATCCTTTTACTAACTCATGACGTGAAATGTATCTTCAAGTTGAATAACCTCTCATAAGATGAAGTATTTCATGAATTCCATCTAGAAACTCATAAAGATCATGTAACTGAGTTACATGATGTGAAATCTTATTCTACCCTACACAAAAATCCAATTAATACTAAGATTCCAACCAATATTTGTCATAACCATTATAGTTATCCTTACATTTCCTTCTTCTCCATATATTTACATTGAAAAAGTGTAAACAATGATGAGTGTAAGGGAATATCTAATATATTATTTACATGATATTAAAAAACCCCACCATAATGACTTCTCATCCTCAAGAAGTTATTTCAAAGATGTAATCCATATAAAATGATGACGCCACTACTCGCACAACAATAAATTTCATTCTAGAGTCCCATAAAAATCTAGCCCATGTTTACATTGTACTTAGACCAACAAAATAAAATTCCCATGCAAGATGTTCACTTGAGAGTCAATGATCTCAACTGGTTTTTCCAAAATAGAAACATATGGCTTCAACTCAATTTATTTGCATCTCAGAACATGAGCATGATCTGGATGATAATTCTTGAGAAAATATATATAGAAAACATCATGAATTTATATCAATTGAACCAAAAATGCTAACTGGTATGAATCTCACATAAGATGATCAATGACCTTAAATGGTCCAATATATCTTGGTTCCAAATTTTACCTGCTCTCCAAATCGACTTTTTCCCAACCAGGGAGAAATTTTCAAGAAAACTATGTAACCAATGGAAAAATCCATAGGAATAAGTTTCTTATACATGTATGATTTCTATCAAATCTAATATGTAACCATAATTTAATTAAAATCATGAATCATTTATGACATATCCTTGATTTAACATGGTCAAAACATAGCTACTTGTCCGAACGTATCCTAGCAAAGAGGCGATCTACATAGGAAAATATAAAATGCCTCAAAGGGATCCATTGATATCATATATTAATAAACTCTGTTGTAAAAAAAATGAACAGGTACCATATGGATATCCTCTGATCCACTAAAATTCATGAAACCATCATGAATCATATCCTCTAGTATCATAATTACACACTCTATATGGGTTTCTTTCTTTGAATGGTATGTTGTTCTAAGCATGACATGAGTTCCCATTACCTCTTGGAGACTCCTAAAAAACCTAGAGGTAATCCTATTATCCATACCCCAAACAATCATAGAAAAAATCTCATGTAACCTCAAAATATCTTTCATATAAATAATAAAAATATTTTTGTCATTAGCGGTATCCTTCATCAGAACGAAATTAGCATACTTCGTTAACCAGTCAATGATTACATGGATTGAAATTTTTCCTCTAGGAGACTATGGTAATCCAATAATTAAATCAATGGGTACATCTTCCAATTTCTATACAAACCCTAAAAGAGGCTTATGCATCCCATAAGGTTTCAATTTCTACGCCATTATCCGTTGGAAAGTGTAATAGTGGTAAACATAATATAAAATTTCATGCTTTATATCAAGCTACCAAAATCATCATATCAGGCCATTCTAAATCATTGTACTGTATGGATGGATGTACAATGAAGTGAATTCATAATTAAATAAGGTTTAAATTTTCATAGATTATAGGGCAAAAAAATGCTTCCTATAGTGGGGCATACCATCGAATGAAAGAGAGAAACAAAAAATGTTCTCCCCCCAAAAAGTATTTTTCAAAAACTAATACACATAGTATCATGAAGCTGAATTTATAGAAGAGACTCTATGAGAGACGATTATTAATTAAAATTGTTCATAACCATACATGAAATATCCTTTTAATCATCCATGTAAAGATATGTGAAAATCCCCATAAGATTCAACTCCTCCATCAATTCCAAATCTTCTTACGATTGTACAATCCTGCTAATAGTATTTGCAGTAACATTCTGCTTCCCGGGGGTGTAGGAGATACCAATTTTAAACATATATAGGTATTATACTCATTGTCTCTATATGATATTTATTTCTTTCATAGAAAATATATAATTCAAACTCGTATTTTCAAAAAACAATTTGAACTATTGCTAAAAAATATTATGTTGCAAACATTTAAGCACATGAAAAAATATAGTAAGGTCTAAATCATGAGTGGGGTATTTCTTCTCCTGAGGTCAAAGATGATAATAGTTTAATGATAGCATATGGTAATCCTACATTATAACACATCCCAAATCAGCTTCCAATGAATCACAAAACACTACAAACCCCTTACCGGACATAGGTAAGATCTGAATAAGATCTGATGGTAGAAGTCATTTTCGTTCCTCAAAAGAATTCAGAAACTTCACATTCCATAGAAATTTCACCTCTTTCCTAGTAAGCAAAGATAATGGTGACAAAAAATTATATAAATCCATAACAAACCCTGGGTATAATTCTCCAATATCTACAAACCTACAAATTTTAAAGACACTATATGGTTCCTTCCATGAAAAAACATCCTTCACCTTTTCCAGATCAGTTGATATGCCATTCCCAAAAATCATCTACCCCATGAAACTCACTTCATGAATCCAAAAACTACATTTCCAATTACTTCCATACAAATGGAGACTTATTAGAATTTATAAAAACAAACTTATATGGTTCTTGTGCTCTAGCTCAAATTTCTAATAAACCATAATTTCTTCCATAAACACTGAAACAAAAGTGTCAAGATGTTGTTTTAATATTAAAGTCATCAAATACATGATGACTACATGATCATTTGAAACACCAAAAGTAATCAAAAGATAATCTTACTGGCCATACCAACTCCTGAAATTTGTCTCCAGTATATCAGACTCTAGAACTCAGAGCTAATGATAACCTAATTGAAGATTAATCTTTAAAACAACTTCACCCCATTTAAAGGATCCAACAAATCATACACGCATGGAAAACGACAATTGTTCATAAATTTAACCATTTTGAATTTTGATAGTCTACATAAAACTGGAGTAAACTATATGACTTCATAGAAAAGAGCACCTGGGATACAGAAGTAGAAACTCAAAGGTGAACAAAACCTTTTCCAATAGGTATTCCAACTGAATGTTGATCTCTTTTTGCTCTTTTAGTGCCATAACAAAAAGAAGGTATCGATATCAGTAGTGTACATGTATTTAATTAATCTGTAAACACTACAACTCTCTCCCTAGATAAAGGTTAGATAAGTCAGCTGGGAAAATGTAATGAACTTATAAAACCACAAAATGAAGATGAACAATAAGAGAAATTTCATCATGATAAAATGTAACAATAGACAAAAAACTTCTAAGATCCAGGCACGATGGCCCTGATTGACCAGATCTGACATCCATCTCCCCCTAAAAAACTTCAGAGATCCTATAATTATCATGAAATGAGACATGTTTAAACTAAAAATAAACCTCATCTTGATGAGATACTAGCCAATTAATAATGATGATGAAGTGAAATAGATCAATATCATGGATGAGAAAACCCCTGATCGACTCTGTATCAGCTATTGTGAATTAATAAGGACATTGAAACCCATTATCTTTGTTATTATATATAGATGTCTCTTTCTCAATTATAAAATAAATATGTTCTGTTGGATGTTTAATAATATCAAAAATAATTTTTAGATATAAATGAGTGGGGGAATAATATCAAAAAATCTGATTTCTATAGATGTTTCAATAAGGATAGTACCACTCACTATTTCTAAACCATTATTGACTTGTTCTAGAAACTAATATAATGCAAGAAGTTTATTCACTCTTAAGGTATGTGGGTGGAGCCTTGTAGTCTATGAAGCATTTGACTACCACGTAGAAACCTTTAGAGCTGACAAAACCTGAGCAAAAAGATACATATTCATATCCTGATAGAAGAGCTATAAATGACCACTGCGTCCACAAGTGTTTCACTTCCTCACAGAAATAGGACAAGAATGTATGGTGTGTATGAACTTGCTACAATAATTGTATGTCATATTAATTCTTTCGGCTATAGTATATGGTGCAGAAGAGGCATTCTATTGAGACCCACCTCCACCCTTCCAATGATGATCATGAAACTTCCTCTTCTTCCCATGCACACCACTAAATCTTCCACTGAATGGAAGGGAAGAGGTGGAAAAAAACCTCCTCTACTATATCCATCTCTGCCAAAATATCTATATCTACCATTATTACTTTTGTAGAAATATTTAACATAAACACATGTGATCTGATATCATGTCACAAACACTTTAGGTACTTCTAATACTTCAACTGGTCATTATTCACCGTGACCAAAGAAATATAGACATGCTCAACAAAACATTTGGCGTACACCGACACCAAATTATATCCATATGGAGGGGACATGAACTCAATATATTTACCCAACATCAAGTACCCTAGAAAAAGAATCTATAAGAATAAATTCTTGAAACCCTTCTAATATAATTCCACATGTCTATCTTCATGGACAATAGAATCCCTCCACCGCCTACTAGAACCCGCGTGTATAAAATCTACACATTTTACCTTGTTGTTCTTAGGAGTCTCCAAGAATTAAAAGATTTGATTGATCCTTTCCACAAAGTCCTCAACCTATTGAGGTTCATTCAATCTTTTAAATGATGTAGGATTCTCAAGCAAGAATTCTCCAAATTGATCTCTCTCTGTCTCTCTCCTCCATATACTTGCTATACCTAAACAACCTCATTCCGAAATTGTGGAATATATTGATCAACATCATAATCATTATGTACGATTGTCTTAATGAGATTATGATCCAATGACGGATTCCCTTATGGATAATCCGATACACCTTCCTGAAGAACTCCAGTTAGATGTCTAGGTGGCATACTGCCTCACACCAAAATAAAAGGAACATTTACCCAACATAGAAAATATTACTTCAAACAAGAAAACATAGACGAATAAATTGAGATTTATAAAATAATATAACATTAGGGACACATATCCCCATATCCAATTGAAACATGAGACTCATAACGACAATATATGGTCAAGAACTCATCTAAATGTACATCTTTTTTCTTAAAAATACTATATCCAATCTAATGGGAATCCATAGTCAAGGAAACTATGGAAAAACCATCCCATTAATAACAATTTTTAATGATCCGACTGAGGTTACCCACAAAACTAGAACCTATCCCGATATTCCGCATACATGATGGGCATTCCCGATACCCATACGCTATTAACAAGAACCAGAGAATCGAGCGACAAATCAGATGGAATGATTTCTAAAATCCTAAACAAACACATTAATTATGTATACACACATAAATGAAAGATATAATGGAAGCCTAAAAAATTTATTACATAATATAATGAAGGAAATGGAAACAAAAAAATTATAAAAGTAGATAAAATTTAAAAGGAAATTCTAACTACAATGGAACCAAACAAAAGAGCTACTCGATGAGATAAAATAGATGAACTCCCAAAAATCTCACCACCAGCTACCCAACCCAACTGACATGAATTCATTCCTCTCCACTAAGACACCATTCCATTCACCTGATTAGAAGACATATAGAGGTCTATGAACCACCAAATATGAGCACAAAGTGTGAGATAATAGGATTAATAGTCTCCCACCAATTTTTTCCATAGTAAGTCTCTATATAATAATTATGATATTCTCATTTCAAATAAAACATGGAATGATAAGTAGTAAATTATTTTTATTGAAAACCTGGAAACATTTATCTTTTTTCTTAGTTATAATACAAAACCATCTTTATCATTTTCAATGAACATTTATTTATCGTTATTTCGCAAGAATATACATAAACATCAAGGATGAAACAAAAAATCCAATCAAAAAATTAAAAAATAGGTATCAGCACTAAGAATCACTATAGCTCAGATTAGCAGACTACTCATTCCATAATCAATATAATACCCAATCTGGCTCCTAGAACACATGTCTAGGAAGCTGAGGAATACTCCATGAGTAAAACTGCTAAAAAGTTCAATATAAGGCCCCTAAAACAATGGCCCTTGTAAATGTAAGAATGAACCATGATAAAATTTCTTTATACTAACAAATCATTGAAAATGGAATCATGATAAATGGTCCACCTAAGTACGCAAGGTAACCCATGTTCTCATTTTCACAAATGAATCCAATTATTTGAAAACCATTTAAAAAACACATCTCAAATCAACATAATTTATTATAAAATGCCAATTTTCTATTAATTTATCTAAAACCAAAGAAAAAAATTTCTCATTTAAAACACTTTTCAACACATACAAACAAATCATTGTAATTCCTTTAATAAATCAGTATATAATGAATAAATAATTAGGATCATCAACATATACTGGAGACAAAACCACTAACATCAAAACATGAGTCGCACGTGTCTGCGACATGATCCACTAACAACGAAATCTAAAAGAGGAAAATAAAATCCATATAATCCAACCCACATAACAAGATTAACAAAATTTAGAAGAAATTGAGTTTTCAAGAGGAGGAAACCCACAAACCTTAGGAACAAAAGCCTTTCACAACACAACCAATAAAAGAATTTCCTCTGAAATTGGATCTCACTACAGATATAGAAGAAGACATGAAGACATACCAATTTAGAACAACAAATCTAATAACTCAACCAAAGTTATCAACCATGATCAATGGGAATGACGAAGCAGAAAGTTCACATACCTAGAGGGATTCCCCATGATGGAAAAGGGGATTGAATGTCAATCAGATTTCTCTAGGAGTGATGTCTCCAAAAATCGCTTAGGAATTGAGCTTGGCTGAGAGAAAGGGATAATTGGATATGGAAACGAATCATAGACGCCAATCACGTATTTAAAAAACTGTATGTGGGTTGTTACATGTCATTTTACCTATTTACATGATGTGTAAACTCCAAGGTCTCACATATGACAAAAAAGCCAATGCCTCAGCTTTAAACCCTGTCACATATTCTTAAATTCCAATAATTTTATTAACTGACAACATCTATGGTCTCTTCATGTTGTTTAAGCTCTCACACAATGAATTATTTCCTGAATTTTAACCATCCACTCGTATATGGCGTGTAACCTAGTTACATGGTGTAAAATCATCTTGCATCTAGTCAAAAAATTTGGTTAAATCTAATAGTCCAACATATCTATAACATCACCATTATAAGGATCCTCTAAATTTCTTATCATCCTTTTACTAAAAAAATTAAATATAAAACCATGATGATTTTAAGGGTATACATGATAGATCATTTGTATGATGTTACATGTCATGTTATATAATTCGGTAAACCTTTAAAAAAAATTAAAATGCATCACTCACCTCACTTATAAAATGATAAACCCTCTACTCTCTTATTTAATCCATTAAAACCTTTTTACTCAAATAATACCCAATAAAGTAAATTAATTACCTCAATCCCCTCTTCCTATAATAATTAGTTTGGTCAGAAATCCATTCTAGAAAAACATTATGTATAATCTGAAAGAGTGGGTCCGAGAAAAAGTAAAATTCATAAGTATGAATTTTATTATTTATTCTTCATCACACATAAATTATTCTTAAACTATTACGATATTATAAAAAAAATATCTATTATATACTAATATGTAATTATAGTAATTTCATATCGTAAATCCAACTATTCTTTCATCAAATGGGACACAAAATTATCATTCATGTGAACAGAGGACTACCACCACACGAACCCATGATATTCGTTTTCCCGCATCGCCTATCATGAAATATTTTAATGATGGATTTAAAGTATATATAAATTAAATTTAACATATTTGTACTTTTGGAGTTATAATAAAACATATACTTTATTACATTCAATTTTTTTAGGGATATGATAGCGTCTCTCCTGTGTACAGTGGACTACCGCCTTAGGAAGAAATGTGATCCATTTTTCTATATAACTATAAATGGAAGGTAATTAATATGTATTAAATGAAAAAATGAGATATAAATGAAATAATAATTTTATTAATTTCATATGTATCCTTCTAAAAAGATTATATATATTTTTTTCCTTATACTAGAAAATGATAATGTCGTTCATGGACATGTGGACTTTATGCTCCTTGAAGTAATCTGATTACACTTTCAAAACTAAATAACATTTATTATATTTGTTGTAAAGTTTTAAAAAATATGTTATTTATGATATTATTATAATTATATAATTATAATATAATGTATACCATATTTCCATAATGATCACTAAAAAATATAAATTTTACTCTGGTCGTATGACCTATCGTTTTCATGAACGTAACATAATTCATTTTTTGTATCCATATTTCATGATTGGTTATAAAAATTATAATTTATGAAAAACATGATAATTATGTTAATATTATTATTTTGAATATGATGAAACAATTAACTCCTTAACCACGATCAATACACTGAATTTGAATAGAAAAATTAAATAGAACATCCTCAAAACACGTAACATGGACATAACTGAATAATCATATGAGTATGTCTTTATAATGAAATAAAATAAATTATTTAAGTATAATTTATTAAACCTGTAAATATTTATTATGATATAAAATAAATTATTTATGATTATTATACATGTGTTTAAGGATATGTAGTGATTGTGTGGACTCGAGGCAAGATATTTTCATCTATCATTTTTCCTTCAATGAGACACATTCCATATTCACCAAAAGTTTATTATAGGTGGTGTCAATACATTAGATGAATGTATTTTATTATGATTATATTTAAAATTATTGGAAAAAACATATGAATTTTAGGATCTCTCTTTCATTGGGATTACGATTTAAAAGTTACCAAAGTAGTATGGATCTATGTTTCAATTACCGTCCATTGAGACATATTTTGATGTTATATATTTGTATTAGTTTACATGTTTTTTATATATCCCCTTTAATAAGTTATATCATTAATTTTTCTATTCCCATGGTATCTAATGAATTTTTATTGTTATTCATTCATGGGGATTATTAGTAAAATTTATAAATGGTGATAAAGCACATTTCATTAAAAAACATATTCTTTTAATGTTTTTCATCCAAATATTGTATTCACATGAAAATGATTTATATTTTTTTTAATAATTTTTTTATATAGATATAAAATATTTAAAAATTCTTATTTATGCCTCTTTTTAAATATATTTTGAATGGTTTACAAAACAACTCTTTTTAAATTTTTTATATTGAATGTTTTGAAAAATGACAAAAGGAATGCTCTATTTTTAATATACACAATATCATCAAATTTTTACATTATCCAGAATGTTATTTTATTTATATTATAGTTTTATGTCATTAATATTTTCTTTAATGGAAAACCCCACTTTCCGTATTTGGTTATTATGAAATTGAAATAGGTTTTTAAAATAAAAATTTATTTTCATCTCCAAAAAATATTTTCTTATGATTATAAAATATTTTTTATAAAATTTATTAATTAAAATGTGAAATAATAATTTTTTTATTCATGTTCTGGTTTTTTGATGTAATATATGTTTGGTAAACCGATATAACACTGGGTGATTCTATTATATCTTATATGATTGGTGTACATAGATGACGCTCTAATGCATTATGTAATGCTTATGTTCTTTATAGAATTTTATTGGAAGTCAAACATAGGGTTATTCTATTTATATTAATTCTATAAGGGTTCTGTATATATTCAATGAAGATAATTTACCACGATACAAATACTTTTTACCTTTTCTAAATATGTGTTTATAATGTTTCTTATGATCAATAAGGTTATCACATCGATCCTGATTATTGATTCTGATGAAACTTTCCCTTTTAAGGCCTTAGACCATGTTTTCTTGTTTTATGATCATGTTATTTGTGTGTATGAATATTCTTATATTATACTCATTCAATTTTATTATTTCATCATATCCATATGATCATCTAATTGGCACTGATGTCATTTAACTTTTAATTCTTATGTATACCAATACTATGAATTTTATGTTACCTTTATTTGGATTCATTTTCCATAGGTTAATGAGTATTATGTTGAATGAATTATGTCATGAATGGTTTTAAAATATATGATGATGATGATGATGCCATAATTTGAAATAAAAAAATGGGGGTAAGTTGGATAAATTATCATTTAAAGTCATGCATATTGATTATGTATGTGTTTTCCAGATTTTCAATAACTATACTCCTAAAAGGGACATGATATTGTTATCAATCAAATTTTTCATTTTGAAGTGGTATGGTTTGGATGGAAAAAATTTGGATACCTTCACCACTATTTAACCTGGAAATATAATGTTTATGAATTCAAAATCAGATCTAGGAGTGTGGGTTTGGGGATGTTATATTTACTATTAGTGGAATGGTTTAGAAAACATTATATATTATGTTTTTTTTCATGTGAGGTTATATTATGAGTTATGGATACAATAATAGGTGTATAAGAATATGAATGATCATAAGTATAGTTTCTTAGACACCCCATTAATGTTTTATGTAATGATAGATTAATGAAATTAATGATATTTTAGGAGATAATTAATTTTTTTGATATATATATAAATCATTGGTTTAACGTGATGTATGAATTTGATTTTTAGTAAAATATTTTTAAGGTATTGATGAAAATTTGGGATTTTTTGATCTTTTAAATTTAGATAATTTTGGTAACATAAATATTTTCATATAGATATCAATGATATTGAAAAGAGATTTAGTGATTAAGTGATTAATGTTATTTCTAAAGGGAATTGTCATAATGGTGTTCTTATAAGATAAAAGTTATGAGATATCATTTTTAGTTATAACACTATTTAATATTTTTGTTACTAAGGTTATTAGGATTTAGTTTTATTTTTTTATTGAATAATTTAGTATTGACATTGGTTATTGCAGTAGAATTTGGAAGATTAATAAATCATATGAAGGCTTAATCATTCTAGGAAATATCATTCAATTTTCAGATACTTTTTTGTTTAGTTTAATGTAAAAATAAATATGGAGTGGTTTTATTAAACCTTTTATTGTTATGTGGTCTTGAAAATTTTATTTTAGTGCTTCATGCATGAGAAATTCAAATTGGACAGTCATCAATTGTAGGAAAATATATTATTTCGGTGAAAATTAGCTAAAGGATGAAATTACATGTGTCAGGTATGTATATTTCTCATTGTGTTCAGGTTATATGGTGAAAAAATTCCTAATATATAAGAAATTTACTTTTAAATAGAAATCATATTATAGAATCTGCATTCATGATGAAAAAATGTTCTTTTAACTCATAACATAATTTTGGTTTTGAGGTCCTTAACATTCTATTGATCATTTACTATTATATGATATGTTATCTCTTTAACTCTAAATAATTATTGATTCTTTTATTCAATGTTAAAATATTTAATTTCCACCTATTTTGTTATATTTTTAATGCTAGTATCTGTTAAATGGAAATACCTTCTTACCTATATTTTAATTTTATTATGATGGTTATTTATTAACCCTTTTTTACGATTTCATATTACAACAAAATTATTTTCAAATACACCCTATGATTACTAAGAAAAAGATAATATTATGAAGGTGAATTATTTTAAATAGTGGTCGGTTGAATCACTTGAAAATGTTAAAAGGTAAAACTATGTTCAATTGAATATTCAATACATATCATATAGAATAAACGCCCCACAACATTTATAATTGTTTTAACCTGGAAATAAAATTTAAAGGTATGAATAGTATTGATTAATTTAAGAAATATATATATATATATATATATATATATATTATTGTGTGTGTGAATTACTAAATAAAAAGTATTGATAATTTTTTATCACATAAATAATAAACTTTTAGTAAACTAATTTTATTTATAAAAATATTCCTCTTTATAAATAATTTTTCTTGTATTTCATGGAAAAAATTACTATAATCAGTTTTTTTTCAAATTTTAAAAAATTAATTTCCTAAAATTAAATTCAAATTTTAAATCATGACATGAAAATTTATTTTGGGATACAATTTGATATTTCTTAAAAAATATTGACTTTTTTCTTGAATAGTCGAAATAACTATTTTTCTAAAAAAAGCGATTTATTTTCAATAATTTATGTTATTTAAAAGTAATATGGTAATTGAAAATTAGTTCATGTAAAATGAGTATTATTTATGAATATTTAACCCACACATAATTTTTTAATCAACTTCATATGGATCTTAGTATAAGGTTTTACTTCAGTTTTAAAGTGAGGCTTTTCTAAAAAATGTTTTAAAATTCCTAATTTTATTTATTTTCATTTATTTAGAATAATTCCTATTGGTGAATTTTTAAATTAAATTTGTATACTATTATTTAAATATTAATTTATATTCATACAATGCTTATTATCTGTCATAGAGTTATTATCAAATCTACTTTTTCTTGAAAAATACACTTCTTAAAACCTGGATTTTTCCTTCCGTCTACAGTTTCTATTTTAAACTAATATTCTTACCCTTCTCAAAATAAAATTTGGTAAAATGGATTCAAAATTTTAATAAAAATAATAAATATATAATATAATATGGTCAAACTATATTTATGACCCTAAAGAATAGTGAAAACATTATAAATTAATTACCACGATTAATGTAAAAATGGGTTTACTATGGGTTTAAACTACAAAGATAATGGTTAAAATGAACTAAACATTTGTCTAAAGACCATTGAATGGAAATAATTTGGCAATATAATATATAATTTTCACGAATAATGCATTTCAGACCATTTTATAATTTGAAAAATGTGGGTACATCTTTAACATTACAAATATTACAAGTGTATTGCTCACCTCACATAAAAAGGCCAACCACACTCTTCTCTTATTTAAACTATCAAAACATTTTGGTTCATCCAAGAACAAAAAGAACCATATTATCTCCAATACCACAATCCATGAATCTTGTGTTTGGATATAAATCTATTGTAGGATACTTTAAGAATAATTTTAAATCTGTGATCTGAGAAGAGGTTAAATTCATGACAATTTATTTTTTATTTCTTTTTACACATAAAAAATATTGATAAACTACAATCATATATTAAAAAAATTATACCCTATATAATTTTCTGTTATTATAATATTTTGATAACATAAATTTATTTCATATTCCATCAAATGGTATATGAAGTCATTATTTGTGTGTACGACATACTACAACCTTACAAACCAATGTCTTTCAATTTCCTTCATAACCTCTCATGTATTGATGTAATAATGGATTCAAATTATATATACATATAATATATTATTAAAATATTTATAATTATTTAGTTATTATATTACATATACCTTCTCACTTTCCATTTCATGGTGGATATGAAAATGTCCTTCATGTGTACTATGGAAAACCGCCTCACGAAGAGATCTTCTTTTTCCACTAACAATTTACATGGAAGGATATACAAATATGTGATATAAATTGACTAATAATTATATTATTTATATATTTATCATTCTGAAAATATTATATATCAATCCATTTTTACTTTTAATACTGATAACATCATTCGTTGATGTTTATCCTACAGCGTACACAAAATTACATGATTTTATAGCAGTAAATAACATAGATGATATATGATAACATATTTAGAGAAATAATATTGTTATTATAATATTGTTTTCATTGTTGAATTATAAAATAATTCACACCTTCTTTCCATAATTAACTGTAAAAAATGGAAATTTTACTCATTCGTATGTACGATATACCATCACCATGATCGTAACATAGTTCATTTTTCATAACCATCATTGATGATTAGATTTAAAAAGTATAATTGATCACTAAATTGAATAATTATTTCATTATTATTACTATGTATTTGTGTAAACAATTACCACTTGGATCATGGTAAACACAATGAATCGTTTTTGAAATAATGAAATGAACAGCCTCAAAACACCATATATAGACTTAAATGATTAAGTATTCGAATGTTTCATTATAAAGATATAAAATAATTTATTCATTTATATGTTGTTAAACATATAAATTAAAATTATGAAATCAAATAATTAATTTAATCTTGTTATACAAGAGTTAAAGGACAAACAAGGACATTATGGAATAATGGAAAGGGATTTCCATATCATTTTTTACTTATAAAAGACACAAGTCATATTCACCACCTATTTTTTTGTGGTATATATAATTCCCATGAATTTATTTAATGAATATTCTCCTGAAATTTATTATGATTTTCATATCCATTCAAGAATATTTTTATGGCTTTTACATTTCAAATGTTACCAAAATGTTATTGGACTTCGTCTCAATTTCATTTCGTTATAGAAACTTTTGATGTTACACATCAATATTCATTTACAATATCTATATAAAACCCTATGACATATTATGTTAGGAAGTAATCAATTTTCAGGGTAACATGAGTTTTTAATGTTATTTTTTATGGTGATTGTGATTCTAATATTTTAAAGATGATTAGAGACTTTTATTTAATAAATCCTCTTTCAATATTTTCCTTCCAACACAAGCATTTAAATGTCCATGTTTTCGATTATATTTTTGGAATTTTTTTGTTTGGGAATAAAATAAATATAAAATAAATTTTATAACTATTTTTACATTAATTTCAAATATTTTAGAAATTATTTTTTTAGGTTTTATTTACATAACATTTTGACAAATGTCAAAAGGAATGTTCTATTTTTAGCGTACACACTGATAATAGATTTTTATATCACCATGATCATTATATTATTTCTTTATTCAGATTCATTCATTCATGTTTTATTCAATGTAAAACACCTTTTCACTATTATTTTTTATTTTTATATTGATAATGGTTATTTAATGTAAAATGCTATTTTGATATCCAAAACTGATCTTCATAGAGGATTTCCATAGTTTTTAAAATATTATATAATGAAATAGCGAAATCATAAATTTTTCTATTCATGTTGTGGTTCTAGGACATTATATATTATGGGTTCTCCCATATAGTCTAGGTGATCCTATTATAGCTTATATGATGGGTCTACACATATAGTGCCCCAATGCATTGATTAATGATTATGTTCTCAAAAAAATTTATTGGAAGTCAACCGTATGGTTATTACATTTGTAAGGG
Source organism: Viscum album (assembly GCA_963277665.1). NCBI lineage: Eukaryota > Viridiplantae > Streptophyta > Magnoliopsida > Santalales > Viscaceae > Viscum > Viscum album. Next base: position 267,548,371 of record OY728153.1, read on the forward strand.
TACTATAAGAGTTCTGTATGTATAATAAGAATATAATGTCCCGATATATAAATACATTTTATCTATGTTAACTATTGGTTTATAAATATTTTTATGATAAATATTTAGGTCACATCGCTCATGATTATTGATTCTAATGACTCAAACTAATGTTACAGAATTACGAATTTTTCTCATGTTTGGTGATATAGGAATTGATGGGTATGAATATTATTATGTTATACTAAGGAAATTTTTTTATATCATCATACCATTATTCCATTATTATACTTACAAAAGAAATTAAATTATTAATTCTTTTGTTTATCCTTTTTAATAATTTGATCACAACCTTCTTAGATTTCATCATCCCAAATTTATACATAATAATGTTGACTAAATTATGTCATGAAGTGGTTCATATATATGATGGTGATTATGTAATGTGTAATAATATAATATGTTTTTAGTAGTAGAAATTATCATTTAAATACTTCTTTATTGATTATGTATTTGTTTTTAATTATTTTTTAAAACTAAAATCCTAGGAAATCCTTGATATTGTAAGTGATCAAATTTTTTCTTACAATTTTTTAATGTTTGGATGGAAAAAATCATTCATCTTCATCGGTATCAACTATAAAAATATAAAGTTTATGATTTTAGCACCAGATCTGGGAGTACACATATGGGGTTTTTATATTGTTATTATTTGATAAAAGAAATTTTATATAATATGAATTATTTATGGGAAATAATGTCACCTAAAACTCAAAGGGACCCAATTTCTACTCAAAAATGAATTTATTATCATTTAATGATACCCCATATACAGAAAATGGTATATTTATCTTTAAATATTTACAAATCCAAATATCTTAAGTGTTTATATTTTACTCTCTTGTGTAATTAGTTTTTTCTTATTAACGTGTAATTTAATAAATTTGTATAAATATTTAAAAAATAAAATTTTCAAAATGAAATATTATCCAATAATGGTGATTCTCTAAAAACCTATCATTGTTAATAGGGTAAAAATAATCTCACTTGATTTATTCATTCTTATAAGCCAACATGGTGGACTATAATTATAACATGATGTTATAAATGATGATTAAGTGATGTATTTGTGGTAAAATAAGGATTCCATGAAAATTTGGTAACGTATGTGGAGGGGTAAGAAATACATCATATGGTATATCCTCTCAAATATGGTGTCCATCTAATGGGATATCTAATGGATAGTTAAACACAATAAATTAGGTAGTGTATATGTATTTTACTGTTGGTATACTCTATGATATAGATCAACTAATTTTATTGAACCACATTTTCCATAATATTTTATTGGTCGAGAGTTTGGAATCCTCTAGGACGAGAGTTTAATACTAGCTTCTTATCCAACCAGATTGTAATTACATGCCCATGAATAAATTCATCACATTACTAGGGCTCGGGGTGTGATTCAATTTTACCTAATTCAACTTAATTTCCAATGGTGATAATAAGGGTAAAACAAAAATATAGGGGGCTACTCAATTAAAATCTCATGCATGATAACGGGGAAAAGGGTTCTAAAAATATTAATATATATATATATATATATGTTTATGTCGTATCCAAAATGATTAAATGATAAAAAATACAATCAAAATATTAAATTCAACAACATATTTCTGAAAAATAAATCAAGGAAAGAAAATACAAATATAAATGTAATAGTTATGTTCATATACAATTTACATCTTTTACAAACATTGGAAATGAAAAAGTACAAAAATAATTATTTATATAAATATAAATAACCATTCAGGTTACATTATCTCAATAATTTCTAAAAAATAAATTTATTAGTTGTTATATAAATAAACAAATTAAATTTATATTGCTTAATAAAAAAAATTATTTCAATATTTTAAGGATACTTTGTTTTGTGTTTTAAAAAATTAGAAAAAAATTTATATGAAAACAAATTGTTAATGAAATTTATATTTAATAAATTAAAATTCCAAAAATATTGATTTACAATTATTTAATATAAAAAAACATTTGATCTATATTATAATTATATAATTAAAATTAGTTAACAAATGATATGAAAATAAAAAATGAATATTACTTGTTAAACTAGATTAGTTATAAATTTATTCATTGGTAACCATATTATTATAAATATCCATAGTTAACATCAAATATTCATCATATTTTATATCCCTTATAAGATAAAAAATTTAACCATCATAAGAGAAAAAAAATTATAAGTTGTGTTTTTTATGGGGTTAAATATTGCGTTGTATTTGAATTTGATAACTAATATCATACTTCCCCCTTGGTTTTATATATATATTCAAACAAATCATGAATCAATTCATTGATAAAAAATCAAATACTTTATTTATAACCATTATTATATATTATATATCATGGAAATAAGGGTGTTTTCAATGGATTCCAACAATTTCTAACAAGAAGAAACAACAATATAGAAAAATATTTACTGTGAAAGATTATTATATAGACCTAATAAAAAATGAGATAAATTTTTAATAGTATAACATTACATAGTTATGAAAAAACCTTATGTTTAAAAAATTGTATATGTTCTTGGGTAACTCATACTAATTCTTTTTATTTAGATTACAATTTTAAAAATATATTTTACAAGATCAACTAAACCATGCATAAATTTATTATTATTCTCTATCAAGTAATGATAACTATTACTGCATTAATTTTCATCCACTTTTTTTTTGAGATCAAGAAAATATAAATTAAATATATACTTTCACCCATCAATGAACTAAAAAACCAGTTAATTGAATAAATTGTGTTCTCATAGTAGTCAACTTAATTTATCTATTAATTATAGAAAATAGTAAGTGATATAATAATTAATAATGGATTTATAATAGTATTCTTACATAATTCTATATTTTTTTCCATGTATTTACTTCATAAAATAAAAATATATTGAAAAGAAATATATAGAAATCAAAAAATAAATAAATTGGGGAAGTAAAAATATTTACAGACCTCTTAAAAAAATTCCCAAACAAATTTTAGACAAAAAAATTCTTGATTGACAACATAAAAAAATAAATTTCCTTTAATTTAAGGAAATAACCAAAATAGAATAAAGAAATTAAAATTAACCCTCACTATGTTCATTACTCGAATCAGACATTATATGGTTCTAATCTAACAATGAGTTAGTATCACTCAGGTAATAGCTCAATAAAAAATTATAGATTTTAACAAATAGTACTCATAACGTGTATGTGTGATTCCATCCCAGTAATAACATAAAAAATCCTTGACCCAACATCAATTTATCACTCCATATGTAGTGAATAATCATACCAATACATGTGTGAACCATCAATATTTTTTAATATTTCTTTTAATGAAATAATAACTATAAAATTATATTGAAATTTTTAATGATTAAATGATTATCTTTATCATTTTGATTTAACCTTTAAAAAATAAAATAAAATATCAATTTTTAAATGTCATACCTATTTCAAAAATTAGGTTTCTAGAAATATTTTCATTAATATGTCAAAAAATCATTATAACACTAAGAAAAAATAAAACAATGATTTTATATGATTTGTCTAATTAGACTACATGCATGGGGAAGGGGTTCGAAGTTCCACTATGAATAAAAAATGAGTGTAGCAGAAAGAAGAAGTAGTAAATACACAAACAAATACACCCAAAAATCTATCCAAGCTAATGTTCATTGAATAAATAAGAACTCATGATCAAGAAAGGATTAAGGAGATGAAATGTACTAATAATATGTATGGAAACACTCAATAATATTAACAAAACAAAAAATAATATCATATATAGAAAATCAAAAAATTTGAAGCCTACATACATGAAATAACATCGATACCATGATTTCTTCAGATCTTGAATGTTTTGAATCCTTAGTGTAGGATAAAAATAATTATGTAGACGGGGGTGAATTTTATACTTTAAAAATTTCCATTGGAACATTTAGAGATGGTAATGTTTAACAACGTTAAACAAGGTAAATTCAAAAGACCTTTTAGTTCTACAGACATACTTGATTCCGAAAATATGGTTCTAAAAATGAAACGTAAGAAAAGTTTACAAGGACAAAAATTCTACCTCAAAGAGTATAGAATATTACTAATTAGAATACAAGTATAAAAATTTATAAGATAGTTATAATTTCCTTATCAATAAAAATGTAGCAGAAAACAATCCTGAAACAATACAAGTATCAAGTAATAAATCTTTTAATCCCAAGAGTAGGGTATCCAACATTCTTGGATTAATGTCCCTTGATTTAAACTTTCAAGAAAGCATGTCTTACCCACACTAGGGTAATACTTCGATATGAATATCCGAGTCTTTCTTGCTATCCCCAGAATCCCTTGAACTTCATGGTAGTCAGCATCTCTATCTTCTTATCCCCAGAAGCCCTCAATTGTACATAGAAATAATCAGAGTCAAACGAAGCAATTCATAACAAGATGTTTAGTACACATAATGAAATAAAGTCTCTCTCTCTATAAATCACTTCAGCAGCATTTAATCTCTATATTTATGAACATGTCTCCATTGTTGTTTGAGATAATTCAAATGAGCTCATATTTAGAGGCGTATTTTTAATGGTCATCTCCCTCCTCCAAGAATCATATTTATATGGCCCGAGCCTTAAACCTTACTTCATCTTGAGTTATTACAAGATTACACATTGAGGATCTTTTCGGGTTTAGATTTTTAGGGAATTAGATCATAAAACAAGCATTACATTCCACATATAAACAAAGTGGTTACATAAAGATAGTATTCTTCATTCCCATAAATGGGAACATATTTAAGATAAAACATGGATTCATTCTTGACACTTCTCATCATATCATGTTCCTTTCCCTTGACCTGTGAAAATCATTCCAAAAAACATGGGATGAGCATAAAAAGCTCAGTATGGGTTATAAAAACATAGAAAGGAAACATGGGTATATATATACATAAGAATGAAATCATACATTACCCATAAAACATAAGCACTTTAACATACCTCATCAAATCATGAGTAAATCATAGAAATCATAAGACATAAAGGTAACATGAGGCATTCATAACATTCTTACGTAGGGAGTAACCCTCTTGTTTACGTTTGGAATACCCATCACATTATATTCCCTAAATCTATTCGGAGAAACCTTAACGTTTCACTCCTTCGCGTTACCCAATGTATTGGAGAGCTATATCGGGCTCACCCGCCCTTAGTTTATCACGGAACCACCCGTCTTCATAATAATGCCCGAGAACCATAACATAATCGTATCACATAAAACATGCATAAAGGAAACATAACATTTCCACCGTTCAATCACAAGATATCAATACAACACATTGATATAAAAATATTATGAAAACCATTTTCAATACCCAAATAAAAGAAAAGTAAAAAATGGTATTTATTTTTCTTTTAAAAAGAATGTATGGCTTGTAGAGGAAGCCAAAACTCAAATAATGGTCACGACGGAGGAGAAGTCGTTGTCGCCGCATACGTATGACAAAAACATTCCCTTTTGTCGTTTAGTAAACACTTCATATAAAAAATATTCCTTTTGAATAAATGTAAAAGTCAAAGGGATTTATAAACCGTATAGAATAAGGTTGTGTATAAAACAAAATATTCCTGAAAGAAAGGAGATTGAGACGAAGTCCCATACCTCGGGTCCGACATGACTCGGTCGTTCTTTAATCTCCTGAATAATAAACATGAGTTAATTTCTACTTGTTTAAGAACCTTTTTAAAGTTCATTATTCCTTTTATATCACTTATTTCCATGTCATGAACACTATGTAATTATTTATGTTAATAATGGTCGTTTTAACGATCATTGGTACTTGAGTCAAAAATAATCCCTTTATAATTACAAGTTGTTCATGTATCCATTATATCCAGAATGGTATTTCATGATGTAGATATCATATATGTCATATATATCCAGTACATGCATGCATTTATAATATTACATAATCATTTAGAGGTAAGAAATGAAATGCACCGTTCAGGGAGACGGTAAGTCGTACGTACGCATGAACGCTACTTTCATTTCTATTTCGTATTTTATCGAATGGAATCATAATGATATAAAGGTATATTATAATTCCAGTATAACATCATATATAATATCATAGTTCCATCCTTTATACGTCCCACATATGGTATTTAACGAATCAAATCACTTTGAGGGGGCGGTAGTCCGCACTTCCTTAAATGAAGATATCGTGTTTACCCATAATGGAAACCATAAAGGTATGACGAAAATGAAAAAAACAGAAGCTTTATGGAAAACATAGACATATTATATATCATATATAAATATATTGACATCTTAATGGCCACCATTGAAGGTGTTAAAGGAATGTTGAACAATCATCGGTTCAGGAGGCATAAATTAACCATCCATGGAAACCGTATGTTCTTTAACCATTAGATGTAGGTGTGTGAGAGTGTAGCTCTAATAAATCTTATAACAACGTCCTAGTATATTGAAGATACTTTTGTTGTTACAAAAGAATTAAATAAAAAGAGTTTAGGGGGTTGGAGAAGAAAAATAAAACAAATGAACATGAGAGAATGAATTACCTTTAAATGTGTAACTCCTTTTGATTTGAGCCTAAATGCTTCATTTAAAAGGATTCTTCCCAAAGGGAATCCTCTAGGATGAGGAGTGGGATGTGGAGAGAGTAAATGGTCAGGGTATGGCCTAGCCAAAGGCTTGAGGAGTGTGTGAAATGAGGTAGAGGTGGGGGCCTTTTATAAGAGGAGAGGAGGGGCACTTTTGGAAATCATGAAACTATTATTTTATTTTCAAACATGTTTCGAATTTCTAAGGTCCCATATTGATATAATTCTAGGATAAGGTGATAAGGGTTCTAAATCCACTCATCCAATAGGTTTTGGACATGTGTAGGTCTTAGATATTACATTATTTTTCCATTTTATTTAAATCATTAAATAATGAGGTCATCGCTGCATCATCATGATGTCATAAATACATTTATTTATTTAATGTCAAAAAATTATAAAACAAATACTATGATGTAGGAAATATTTTTATCTTTCCAATTAATATTTATAGTCAAAAACCTGACTTGTATAACCCCATATAAAAATTGTTTTAGTAAAATAACTCATGTTTGTGTCATTTTTACATTAACATTAAATAAAAAGTTATTTATGTCATTTCCCAACCAAAGTAGCTCCATGGGGTCCCCAAGTTGACCCATGGCTTTTCTTGGTCGGCCATGACACATCCAATAAGGTTAGGACATGTTTCTAGGTCATTTCATATTATTAAAGCATTATTTATACCTTAAACTACCCTAATTACCACTAATCGCGATTAAAAACTTAATAAGTTACTATTCACCAAAAAATTATTTTAATCTCATTGAACCACATTTTACTTCTTAATGACAACCATGTATGTCTGATTTTTGAAATTCAGAACACAAAAGTGGAAAAGTTTCATTTAAACAAAAAATCAGTTTCTTTAACTACCACTTAGTGGTTTCACTATTCATCAAAAATTGAAGTTTTTCAGAAAATTACCAAAAAATCACCCTAAGATATATTTGATATTCCGAATTCAAAAATGAAGTCTATTTTACAAAATTCAAACCATATAAGTCACATTAATTAATTTAATAATTAATTCCCGTTGTTATGAAAAATAGCGTGTTTTTATGAAACAATAAGTATCAAAAGATTGACACCAGTTTAAGTCCAATTTCAAATTGAAATTGATTCCAATGACCACCATTGGATTAAATGGTAAAAATATATTCTAATTTCACTTCAAAACCAATTCAAAAGATAATCTAATCATATAAATAAACTAGATTAAAAAGCAGTTTTGATGTAAAATGCAGTATTTTTCACTATTCATTAAAAAATGAACATTGTCAGAAAAATACCAAAAATTCACACAAAGTAAATTTTGATGTCCCAGTCATAAATAACAAGTTTATTTTGAAAAACATAGTTTATAAAATTGTCACAAGATATATTTAAAAAGTGTTTGCCATCAAAAGGCAGTAAAACAATCTTTTAAGAATATTACTGTATTCCATGCATAAGATTGTATTTATTTTCATTTTAAGCCTCTAAAACACTATCTTAATCATTAATAGACATAGATAAAATATCTATTATTCATTACTTACTTGGGATGTTACATCCTTCCCCCCTTTAGAAAATTGCGTCCCCGCAATTTATTTACTTATCGAATAAATGGGGGTACTTATCCCTCATTGCATTTTCAGATTCCCATGTTGCCTTTTCAATCATGTGGTTTTTCCACAAAACATTTACCTGGTGAATCACCTTATTCCGTAACACTTACTCCCTGTGGTCAAGAATCTGGACCGGTTGTTCCTCATATGATAGTTTCTCTTCCAGCTAAACTACTTCTGGACTCAAAACATGAGATGGATCTGGCATATACTTTCTCAACATCGAAACTTGAAAAACATTGTGTACCTGAGATAAACTCAGAGGTAAAGCCACTCGGTAAGCAACTGATCCAACTCTATCCAGAATTTCATATGGTCCAATAAACCTTGGACTCAGCTTTCCTTTCTTACCAAATCTCATCACACTTTTCCAAGGAGAAACCTTGAGAAAAACATGATCACCTACCTCGAAAGATAGATCCTTCCTCCGGTTGTCCGCATAACTCTTCTGCCTACTCTGAGATGTTCTCATGTGCTTCTAAATTAGCTGAACTTTTTCTGCCAACTCTTCTACCAATTCTGGTCCCATCAACTTCCTTTCACCCACTTCATCCCAAAAAGCTGGAGTTCGACACTGCTTCCCATATAATGCCTGAAATGGTGCCATCAGTATACTGGAATAAAAACTGTAATTACATAGAAATTCAACCAAAGAAAGATGTTGGTCCCAAATTCCCTGATAATCCATCGAACAAGCTCGTAGCATATCCTCCAAGGTTTGAATTGTTCGTTCTGACTGCCCATCTGATTGAGAATGAAAGGCTGTACTAAAATTTAATTCAGTACCCATCGACTTCTGAAGGCCTTTCCAAAAGTTAGAAGTAAACCTGGGATCACGATCCTATACAATGGAGAGAGGAACTCCATGTAACCTGACTATCTCTTTAAGATACAAATGGGAAAGTTGATCTAGAGAGAAAGTATCTCATATAGCAAGGAAATGAGCAGATTTGGTCAAGAGATCAACAATAACCCAGATTTCATTATTACCTCGAGATTTCTTCGGTAATCCCACAACAGAGTCCATGGATATATTCTCCCATTTCCACTCTGGCACTGGTAAAGGCTGAAGCATCCCTTTCGGTAACTACCGCTCTACATTAACCTGTTGACATGTCAAACACTTCATAGTAAAATCAGCAATATCTTTTTTCATTCCATCCCATCAGTAATACTCCCGCAGATCTCTATACATCTTAGTACTGCCCGGATGAACTGAAAACGGAGAACTATGAGCTTCACATAACAAATCTCTCTTCAACTGTGAATCACAAGGCACACACAATATCTTCCCAAATCTCAAAACACAATCATTATCAATGTTGAATTCAGGCAACTTACCTTTCTGAACCAGCTCTACCTTTTTCTGCAACTCACTGTCTTGCTTCTGTGCTTGCTTGATTCTATCTGATAGAGATAATATCACTGATACCTGAAACAAAACAGAAGAACTGTTTACACCAACAACTTCTATGCCAAATTTCATCAAATCCTTAACCAAAGGATCACGTTCCAAACACAACATTCCTAATGAAGCATTACTTTTTCGACTCAAAGCATCAGCCACTTTATTTGCTTTTCCCGGATGGTAATGAATTGTACAATCATAATACTTGATTAATTCCAGCCATATCCTCTGTCTCATGTTTAACTCTTTCAGAGTGAATATATTCTTTAAACTTTTGTGATCGGTATATATTTCACACTTTACTCCATACAAATGATGCCTCCAAATTTTTAAAGAAAAAACAACAGCAGCTAATTCCAAATCATGTGTAGGGTAATTTACCTCATGAGTTTTCAAATGCCGTGAAGCGTAAGCAATTACCTGATCATTATGCATTAGGACGCAACCAAGTCCTTTAAATGAAGCATAACTGTATATAACAAACTCACCATTCCTGGGAGGTAGTGCCAAAACTAGAGCATTCACCAATATTCTTTTCAATTCCTGGAAACAACCATCACATTCTTTTGCCCAGATAAACTTAACACCCTTCCGAGTTAGCTTAGTCATTGGACTAGATAATTGTGAAAAGTTTCTAACAAACCTTCGGTAATAGCCTTCCAAACCAAGGAAGCTACGAATCTCGGTTACATTTGTGGGTCTTGGCCATTCTTCCAAAACTTTTGTTTTTACAGGATCAACAGTTATTCCATCTTTAGAAAAAATATGACCAAGGAAAGAAATTTGTTGCATCCAAAACTCACACTTTCTGAATTTTCCATACAGTTTCTTTTCTTTAAAGGTTTGTAAGATAACCCTTAAATGTCTTTAATGCTCCTCTTTACTTTTTTAAAACACCAAAATATCACCAATGAAAACCACCACAAACTTATCCAAGAACTCATGGAAAATTCTATTCATTAAGTCCATGAATACAGCAGGTGCATTGGTTAGCCCAAAAGGAATTACTACAAATTCATAATGGCCATATCTCGTACGAAATGTGGTCTTCGGAATATTTTCCTCCTTTACCTTCAGCTGATGGTACCATGATCTCAAGTCAATCTTTGAAAAAAACTGAGCTCCCTGGAGCTGATCAAACAAATCATCGATATGAGGCAAATGATATTTGTTCTTAACAGTGATATAATTCAAGGCTCTATAATCAATGCAAAGTCTCATAGAACCATATTTCTTTTTAAAAAATATAACAGGAGCACCCCATGGTGATGTGCTAGGTCGAATGAAACCTTTCTCTAATAAATCTTGCAATTTCTCCTTCAACTCTAAAAGTTCAATTTGAGCCATTCGATAAGGAGGTTTTGAAATTGGATTAGCATCAGGAACTAAGTCAATAGTAAACTCAACTTCCCAATCTGGTATTATTCCAGGCAACTCATCAGGAAAAACATTAGGATACTCATTTACCACTAGCACATCATTAATCTGAACAGTTCCTTTATTTTCAACGATGTGTGCAAGGTAACATTCATTTCCATCTTTTACAAGTTTCTCAGCCTCTTGATAAGTTGTCAACAGTAAGGGTTCATTCTTGTACAAAAACTGAACGCCTTTCTGAAAAGAAACTTCTTTAGCTCTATAGTCATTCTTAGCATGGTAAATAGAGAGCCAATCCATACCCAGGAGAACATCAAACTCTACTAGAGGTAGAACAATAAGGTTTTCAAGTAGGTTCTTTCCACAGATAAGGATAAGAAGATTCTTATAAATTCTTTTTGCCTCAACATTTACCCCAGGTGTTTTTACCACAAGTTCATGAGTCATTTCTTGAGACAGTATTCCCATTTTACTATAAAAGGTTTCAGAGATGAATAAATGTGTAGACCCCGAATCAAACAACACACTGGCATAATCTGAAAAAACAAACAAAGTACCTGATACAACTTCATTTGATGGCCCAACGTCTTCCAAAGTAGTTGCAAAAGATTTCACCACCCCTTTCTGCTTGTAGTCCAACTGCTTCTCATCACTCAAGCTCTTTGTCAGACACTCATTTGCATAGTGACCCATCTCATTTCACTTATAACATTTCACTAACTGTAAATCAAATTTGGTCTTACCTTCACCTTGATCCTTTTCAGTGCAATCACGAGCCTTATGTCCCATCTTACCACATCAGTAGCACTTTCCAGAATTCAGAAGACATTCCCCAGCATGCCTTTTGCCACATTTATCACAAACTGGAAACTTAGTTTTCTTACCATCAGACTTTTTTGAAGAATTCTTACCTTTCTCCTGCCACCTCAGTCTCTTCTTCTGCTGGTTGTTATAGAACACTTGGTCATCGTCAAACTCCATTTCCACCTTCTCAGCACATCAAACAAGCTTTTCATAACTTTTAAACTCACGAGAATCTAATGCCCTTCAATATTTTGGCTTTAATCCTGAGTAAAAACGATTGATTTTACTATCAAGGTCTCAGATAAAATTTGGAGCATACCTTCCCAATCGAGTGAACCTTTCTTCATAGGTAGCCACTGAGTCTTCCTCTTGCCTCAATTCCAAGAATTGATTTTCCATCCTAAGTCGAACAGCCTTAAGAAAATACTTCTCAAGAAACATACCTTTGAATTCATCCCAGTCGAGAGCATCAATCTCATCAGTGTCCCAGATATTTTTAACCATCGACCACCACTGATCTGCTTCACCCTCCAAACGGTAAATAGCAAGACTAACCTTTTGATTGTCTGAACACCCCATGACATCGAAAATCTTTTCCAGTGCTTTAATCCACCCATCAGCTAACACAAGGTCAGATGATCCTCTGAATGATGGGGGATGTTGCCTCATGAAATGTTCCACCACTGACATGTTCCTCTGCGGTTGATCTGGCTGATCTCGTGCATGGATACCACAACCATTTATAGCCCGAGTCAACTATGCCATTACTGCAACAAACTGTTCAGTTCCAATTCCGACCATCTCGGGATGCTGATTCGGAAGGTTATTTCCTTCTGTATGCCTTCCTAGCACTGCTTCCCTGTTTCCTCTGCGAAAAACCATTCTGAACAAACATGTCATAGATGAAGCAACATAGTAATCTTCAAATGCTATATCATTTCAAAAAAAATGGATAATCATCTAATAAAATTCTAACTCCTAAAATTATCTAAACCGACCTTTGATACCAACTATAAGGCCCCAGCCTTAAACCTTACATCATCTTGAGTTATTACAAGATTACACATTGAGGATCTTTTCGGGTTTAGAGTTGTAGGGAATTAGATCATAAAACTTGCATTACATTCCACATATAAACAAAGTGGTTACATAAAGATAGTATTCTTCATTCCCATCAATGGAAACATATTTAAGATAAAACATGGATTCTTTCTTGACACTTCTTTGACACTATCATCATATCATGTACCTTTCCCGTGACCTGTGAAAATCATTTCAAAAAACATGGGATGAGCATAAAAAAGCTCAGTATGGGTTATAAAAACATGGAAAGGAAACATGGGTACATATATACATACGAATGAAATCATACTTTACCCATAAAACATAAGCACTTTAACATACCTCATCAAATCATGAGTAAATCATAGAAATCATAAGACATAAAGGTAACTTGAGGCATTCATAACATTCTTACGTAGGGAGTAACCCTCTTGGTTACGTTTGGAATACCCATCACAGTATATTCCCTAAATCTCTTCAGAGAAACCTTAATGTTTCACTCCTTCGCGTTACCCAATGCATTGGAGAGCTATATCGGGCTCACCCGCCCTTAGTTTATCACGGAACCACCCGTCTTCATAATAATGCCCAAGAACCATAACATAATCGTATCACATAAAACATGCATAAAGAAAACAAAACATTTCCACCTTTCAATCACAAGATATCAATACAACACATTGATATAAAAACATTATGAAAACCATTTTCAATACCCAAATAAAAGAAAAGTAAAATATGGTATTTATTTTTCTTTTAAAAAGAAGGTAGGGCTTGTAGAGGAAGCCAAAACTCAAATAATGGTCACGACGGCGGAGAAGTCGTTGTCACCGCATACGTACGAAAAAAACACCCCCTTTTTTCTTTTAGTAAACGCTTTGTTTAAAAAAGATTAATTTTGAATAAATGTAAAAGTCAAAGGGGTTTATACACTGTATAAAAGAAGGTTGTGTATAAAACAAAATATGCCTCAATGAAAGGATATTGAGACGAAGTCCCATACCTCGGGTCCGACTTGACTCGGTCGTTCTTTAATATCTTGAATAATAAACATTAGTTAATTTCTACTTGTTTAAGAACCTTTTTAAAGTTCATTATTCCTTTTATATCACTTATTTCCATGTCATGAACACTATGTAATTATTTAAGTTAATAACGGTCGTTTTAACGATCATTGGTACTTTAGTCAAAAAAAATCCCTTTATAATTACAAGTTGTTCATGTATCCATTATATCCAGAATGGTATTTCATTATGTAGATATCATATGTGTCATATATATCCAGTACATGCATGCATTTGTAATATTACATAATCATTTAGAGGTAAGAAATGAAATGCACCGTTCATGGAGACGGTAAGCCGTACGTACGAATGAATGCTACTTTCATTTCTATTTCGTATTTTATAGAATGGAATCATAATGATATAAAGGTATATTATAATTACAGTATAATATCATATATAATATCATAGTTCCATCCTTTATACGTCCCACATATGGTATTTAATGAATCAAATAACTTTGAGGGGGCAGTAGTCCGCACTTCGTTAAATGAAGATATCGCGTTTACCGATAATGGAAACCATAAAGGTATGCCCAAAATGAAAAAAAACAGAAGCTTTAAGGAAAACATAAACATATTATATATCATATATAAATATAGTGACATCTTAATGTCCACCATTGAAGGTGTTAAAGGAATGTTGAACAATCATCATTTCGGGAGGCATAAATTCACCATCCATGGAAACCGTATGTTCTTTAACCATTAGATGTAGGTGTGTGAAAGTGTAGCTCTAATAAATCTTATAACAACATCCTAGTATATTGAAGATACTGGTTTTGTTACAAAAGAAGTAAATAAAAAGAGTTTAGGGGGTTGGAGAAGCAAAATAAAACAAATGAACATGAGAGAACGAATTACCATTAAATGTGTAACTCCTTTTGATTTGAGCCTAAAGGCTTCCTTTGAAAGGATTCTGCCCAAAGGTAATCCTCTAGGATGAGGAGTGGGATTTGGAGAGAGTAAATGGTCATGGTATGGCCGAGCCAAAGGCTTGATGAGTGTGTGAAATGAGGTAGAGGTGGGGGCCTTTTATAAGAGGAGAGGAGGGGCACTTTTGGAAATCATGAAACTATTATTTTATTTTCAAACATTTTTCAAATTTATAAGGTCGCACATTGATATAATTCGAGGATAAGGTGATAAGGGTTCGAAATCCACTCATTCAATAGGTTTTGGACATGTTTAGGTCTTAGATATTACATTATCTTTCCATTTTATTTAAATCATTAAATAATGAGGTCATCTCTGCATCGTCATGATGTCATAAATACATTTATTTATTTAATGTCAAAAAATTAAAAAAAAAATACTATGATGTAGGAAATATTTTTATCTTTCCAATGAATATTTATAGTCAAAAATATGACTTGTATAAACCCATATAAAAATTGTTTTAGTAAAATAACTCATGTTTGTGTCATTTTTACTTTAACATTAAATAGAAAGTTATTTGTGTCATTTTCCAACCAAAGTGGCTCCATGGGGTCCCCAAGTTGACCCATGGCTTTTCTTGGTCGGACATGACAAATCCAATAATGTTAGGACATGTGTCTAGGTCATTTCATATTATTAAAGCATTATTTATACCTTAAACTACCCTAATTACCACTAATCGCGATTAAAAACTTAATAAGTTACTATTCACCAAAAAATTATTTTAATCTAATTGAACCACATTTTACTTCTTAATGACAACCATGTATGTCGGATTTTTGAAATTCAGAACACAAAAGTGGCAATGTTTCATTTAAACGAAAAATCAGTTTCTTTAACAACCACTTAGTGGTTTCACTATTCATCAAAAATTGAAGTTTTTCAGAAAATTACCAAAAATTCACCCTAAGGTATATTTGATATTACGAATTCAAAAATGAATTCTATTTTCCAAAATTCAAAACATATAAGTTACATTAATTAATTTAATAATTAATTCCCGCTGTTATGACAAATAGCGTGTTTTTATGAAACAATAAGTATCAAAAGATTGACACCAGTTTAAGTCCAATTTCAAATTGAAATTGATTCCAATGACCACCATTGGATTAAATGGTAAAAATATATTCTAATTTCACTTCAAAACCAATTCAAAAGATAATCTAATAATATAAATAAATTATATTAAAAAGCAGTTTTGATGTAAAATGCAGTATTTTTCACTATTCATTAAAAAATGAACATTGTCAGAAAAATACCAAAAATTGACACAAAGTAAATTTTGTTGTCCCAATCATAAATAATATGTTTATTTTGAAAAACATAGTTTATAAAATTTTCACAAGATAGATTTAAAAAGGGCTTGCCATCAAAAGGCAGTAAAACAATCTTATAAGAATATTAGTGTATTCCATGCATAAGATTGAATTTATTTTCATTTTAAGCCTCTAAAACACTATCTTAATCATTAATAGAAATAGATAAAATATCTATTATTCATTACTTACTTGAGATGTTACAATATTTCTCCTAGAATTTTGGAGGGACATGTACACGTGTCTCTCAAAAAAGGTTTTTTAGTAACAGAATAAACAAAATCGTTTTATAACTCAAACAAGAGTAAGAAAATTATGGTTTATCAACCAAATTCAATAGTTCATAATCTAAGGAAAAATAGAATTTGAAGTCTAAACGAGTAAACCTTCAGAGTCTATATTACAAGGATATTCGGATTATGATTTTCAAGGAATTTGGAATCCAAAATCTATATACATGAGAGTCTAAATTATAAGGAATTCGGAGTCTAAATTCTAAAGAATTTGGAACCTGAATTCTAAGAAATTCAGAGCCTGAATTATAAAGAACTCGGTGTCTGAATGATAAGGAATTTGGAGTCCAAATTCAAATGAATTTGGAATTTTAATTATAAATAATTTGGAACCTGAATTCTATGGAATTTAGAGTCTGAATTCTAAAGAATTATAAACATGAATTCTAAGGAATCTGGATTCTAAATTATTAGGAATTCGGATTCTGAATTCAAAGGAATTCAGATCCTGAATTTCAGTGAATTTATAGTCTGCATTTCGGAGAATTTGGAGTCTGAATTGCAGATAATTTGGCGTCTAAATTCCCTAGAAATCGGAGTCTGAATTTCAAAGAATTCAGAGTCGAAATTTTAGAGAATTCAGAGTCTGAATTTCAGAGAATTTTGAGTTTGAATTTCAGAGAATTCAGATTCTGAATTTATAAGGATTCGGAGTCTGATTTTAAGAGAATTCGGAATAATAATTTGGATCCTGATTACAGAATTATATATATCTAAGTATTTATAGAATTTCGATGCTTTATATTTGAAACTGAGTTTTTCACTTAGAAATAAAAATAATTAGATCTAAAAATATGAATAATGACAAACATGGTAAGGGTAAATTTCCTTGGCGATAAAAATTTTAATTATCAAGATAAAACTTAAGGAAAATGAAATTTTCCTTAAGATAGGGTGTTTGGGATTTTCAAAACATGAAGAAATAGAAAAGTCATAAAGAAACCTTATTGACTCAATAGTATCTCCCTTTTTGGAATGCACAAACATCCTTCCGAAAAATAATATAAGGACTTAGAAATTTTATGAGATTGTAAAAGAAACTTATTTCCAATTACTTATGGATCAATGTGAATACGAATAACTCCCACTTAGTCTTTGTAAACACTAAAGATCGTATTCTGAATTTCCTGAATGTGATTTTTCAATTTCATGCATAAGAAAATATTCAAGAAGAAAACTCCCTCTTAGATGAAGTCCCCCTTACATAAGGAAATTTATTTTTTTTCTTAGTATTCATTTTTGAAATTCCTTTCTCCCCCTTTGTGATTTCAAAAAAAAATATAGGGGTTGGAAAGGAAAATATGGTACTTGAAATTTCTGTACTAAACAACGAACAAATATGAAGAGAAACAATAATTTCATTAGGATTAAATGAATTTGTACAACGGAAAAATACATTAAAAGATTGGATTTGGAAAGGATTATCCATCCTCCCCCTTTAGCATTAGCTTCATTACAATAGTATTCAACTTCTTGACCTCCTTGTGATCTTCTTTTGTACACTTGAGAAACTAAACCAATTATTCTGTTTTCTTCTCCAAGGGTTTAATTTTCACTTCATAAGCCTGAAGAGATTTTTCATGAGCCTTCAAGACTTATTAATGCTCAAAAAGCTTCTCACCTATCTCAATTCTAAGATCCCTTTCTCTCTTCCAACTCTGAGAAACTAAATTCAATTTCCGATTTATATATTTAACTTCTTGCTTCCGATAAGTCTATTCAAGAGTTAGATTTTCCTCAAAACTATTAGAAAGATCCTTAATCTTCACATCTTTAGTGTTAAAATCATCCTTAACACTTTCTTGAAATTCATAAAAAATTCTCATATCTTCTGTTGTCTTCCTTGACCAGCTTGTCGTCTTTTTTCATGATCTTTTATGATCCACATAGTTTATGAGAAAAGTATTGATGTATTCCTCGAGTTTGACACACTTATACATTACCATGGATACTGAATCCGATTTTTGATTTAATTAATACTGTAGAATCTGGATTCTCAAGTATATACTAGGAAATATTGGAATAGTCGCAAAAAGATTTTTCAAAGACTAAACTACAAATTGATGTCTAAGAGAGGATGATTCTGAATCCGAGACATTTGTTAGAGATGATTCCTTTTCTAATTGAACGACCTTCCTCTTCGATGAACCACAAACTTCTTTCTTCTTTACCACATATTTCCTAGGTGTATCCACAACCACCCATTTCCCTTATCATCATTCGGAAAGACTTCTTCTTGATTAGGATATTCATGTTCACTATCTGATAGATGGAAAATTTTGTCTTCATCAACTTCTCTCTTCTAAGCTCCTACCTCAACATCTGCTTTGTAAATGAAATAACGAATGCTACTATCATTTTCAGATAACTTACTCACTTCTTCCTCACCCTTCTCCCCTTTTCTTGGGGTATCAAGTTTTAAATACTAGGCTTCAAAAGTTTGGATAGATAATTTCTCATAGGGACACTCCTTATCCTGATAATCTTCTACTTGAATTATGATATCTTCAGTATCACCACTCTCTTCTTCCTCTTTTTCATCTAATTCATTTTCTTGTATTATTTTTTTGACTTGATCTTTTTACGGAATCACTAACTTATTTCTCAGAGTCTCTGGTAATGGATCTAACAAAAATGATTCTGGTACTAGAATATTCATAGTGGCTTTCTCAGTAGCCTTTACAAGGGATTGCACTATCTCTTCCTCAGACAACTTCTTCCTTTTCTAGATTCTCAACAGTATTTTCATTCAATGATTTTTCCTCAGTAGGGTCCCGGCCATACATAATCTATGCTTCCTTCATGTTCTTCATTTATTCTATCCTCTTAGCCACTTCTTCATCAGGATATTCTTTTTTGATTATTTGTATTTAGAGGTGTGGATTGAGTTTCCTTATCCACTGGGGTTTTGGTCTTCTCTTCTGGTTCCATCACCTTCCTTTTCTTCCACCCTTATTAGATGTTTCGGCCACTTTCGGATTCATTGATATAGCTTCAGCTTCTTCTTCCGAAAAATAATGAAACTCTCCAGATTGACTATTAAAGCCAATATTCATCATCCTTAGAGTATCATCAGTCAAAATCATCACCTTTCAATTTTTCATCTTAGAACTGTAAGGAATCATGAAAGAATGAAGAGAAAGGACGATGATCATTGAAATAATGGTCGGTTACATGATAATCAGAGACTTCATATTTCCATTCTTTCTATTCTAAATCGTAACAATGATATGCTTAACTAGGTATATCTTTCTTAGGTTCTCCAAGAAATCTAAAATATAAATATCACTTTTCTTCAGGGTATCCTTGTCCCCTTTTCTCGGAATTCGAAAACATAAAACCCATAGCTGAAGAATATGAAAATTTGTAGAGAGATGAATAATTTTCAGAGTCTTAACCTCCTCAAGAGCAAGAAAAGATAGAGCCTTTTTATTATCAAAGGATACTATTAAATTAGGTAGCTTGTGAGAGAAAAACTTAGATTTTCCCTCATAATGAATTATTAAAATATTTTCTACCATGTTATAACAAAGAGAATATGTCTTTCCATTTATTTTGAAGGAAAATTTAACTCTTCCTCCTTCATTTAAAAAGCTAACTGCCTCACAAGACTCAACCAACAATTCTAGATACACCGTATCTTGTGCTCTTGGTTTTGATATGCAAACACTCTCCCAACAATTGAGCTTGATTTTCTTAAACACAATAGAATCATACTTTGCATAAAAGTTAGGATCGAATAACCTTTCACATTATATCTAAAACTTAGAGTTACCTTTACACTTGATATCTCTTTCTGAGAAGAGGCGTCAACAGACATTCATTTGTAAAAAAACATTGAAGATCCGGAATGACTTTTAAAAATTGAGGGAGAGCTTCATCAGGCGAAGGATTGAGTTTCATTGTTCGAAAACAAATCGGGGTCCCTTATATATGAAATAGAAGTGACAGATTATCTTCCCATATTGATCCAACGGTTGAAATTATCTGGATAAGATCTGAAGGTTGAGATGATAGCCGAATAAGGATTTTGATAGATTCTGATCTTTGGAGGTTTTTAAGATAAAAAATTCGGATTTATGGAAATGTGAATCTGAAAAAATGTAAAAATAAAATAAAATACCATCAAAGAAAAAAATGATAATAAAGACTTAGGAAAAGAAATATACATTTCAAATTACTAGGAAGATTATTTGTAATGAGAAAAAATTTTCTTGCAGAAAAATAGATTCTGAATTATTTATTACAGAAAAATGTTAACTACCCATATTTTGAGTATAAAAATTTTAACTACAGAAATTTTAACAACGAAAATTTTGAATAAGAATATTTGGACAATGAAAATTTTAACTATGAAAATTTTACCCATGAAAATTTTGACTACGAAAATGTTAACTATGTAAATTTTGACTACGAAAATTTTAACTAAGAAAATTTGACTAAAAAAGGTTTAACAACGAAAATTAAATTTTTCTATCATGAAAACGTACTCCCCCTATGAAAAAGCATTTCTTACTGTAAGGAGATAGGTTTCAACAAGATGATTATAAGGAATATTACCTTACTATTATCATTCCTAACATCAGTTTCATGTATTCAAATTTATCTGATGGTAATGATATTCTGAAAATATCAGCAAGGTGATCTTGCGTTCTGATAAATTGAAGAATGATATAACATTTTGTCTTGATAATATTTTCATCGAAGTTTTTGTTACCAGTAATTTTTCGGGAACATACACTATCCATGTACCATGTATTACTATTGGTACCATCTATACTATCCTGAAAATAAGAGTGTTAGACTTTCGGAACCCAACCTTTCTTGGATCTGGAAACTTCCGAAAGAAAAATTATAGAAATCCACATTTTCGTAAAAAACTTAAGCTATATAAAAACCTAAATATTGAGTTCTGTTTAAGGAAAAATATTTTCCCAATGCCCACCACACTCACACATAGTTTATAATGGATCACTTTGAGAAACAAAATAATTGTTATGAGAAATCGGTTTTGAACTAGCATAACCAAATCCAGAATTATCCCATATAGGTAAAATTTGGGAATACATCTTATCAAAAAATTCCTTACCTAAGGTAACGTTTGAATAACACTTCATCAAGGAAAATATTTCTGAATTTAGCTTAATAAATAAGTTCATATCCTCAAAAACATTAGTTTTAGCACTAGAGTTAGGATCAAAAACATTTTTCTTAGAAATTAATTTTTCTAGATCCTTATAATGTTTATCCACTCAGAATTAACTTCCTCATGGGTTTTTGAAATACATTAAAAATCATGAATTTTCTTTTCATGATCTTTAGAATGATCTGATATTTCAATAGTAAGAATAATATCCTTGATTTTTCCTTATCATGGTTTTTATTGACTTTAGAATTTTCATTCTCAAGGAGCTTAGAAAACCAAGACACATCTTCATTGGTAGGTAAAGTATTATCTTCATCAGAAGAAGATTCTTCATCTGATGATTCATAATATTGACTATCACTATAATTAGAATTCAAGGATACATTGGTGATGTATTCAGTATTTTGTACCTTTTCCATTAGACAATGATTTCCAATAGGTATATTTTAAATTAAACCAAGATTCATATGTCCAAAAGATTCGTAATCTGAGGATTCATTAGAAGATTCACCACAACTGGCACTCCATGTGTCACTGGCATTCCAATCATTCATAGCCATAGCCTTGTAGTATTTCTTTATATTTCCCTCATAATTATTTTCTTTTGTATCTTTTTTCTGAATCATAAGAAAACCTGGCCTTATATTACCTTCTCTTTTGCATTCATAACATGAGACTGTAGAGTTTTTCTTATCATTTCTTTCGTTTTTTTCTTATATCGATACTGAAAGTCTTTCTTCCCAACTACCTTGTCCATCCTTCATTAATGATTAGCTATTTCATTCTCAAAATATTCACTTTCACTTTATTTACATAAAACAATGACCTTCTTCGATTTAGATCCTGTAACTCTCTCAGGAATCTTGGATTTCATATGATTATTGGTAGTTGTAAATGCAACACATCCATTTTCATTCTTCTTCTTAACACTATCATCATCTCTTCTCATTCTTGTCTCATGTTAAAGAGGAGTTCCAAAAAGCTCATCAGGAGTAATCTATGAGAATTTCTTATTCTCATTAATAGTTGTTCTCATTGATTCCCACTCATTAGGAATGATGTCTATAATATTGTCTACAAGTGCCTCATCATCTAAACCATTTTCACCAAGGGATTTTAAACTATTGACAATAGTCCGGAATCTTTGTTTTATCTTACATATATGTTCATTATAAGGAACGAAAAAAAACCATGATACTCATCTCTAAGCATAACTCTTCTAGTTTCAATAACTTTGGATGTACCAAAAATAGTAACTTCAAGCTTCTTCCAAATACAATTTGCAGCTTAACAAGAAGAAATATTTCTCTATATAATCATGTTCATTGAACATAATAATGTATTTTGTACCATACAGTTTAGTTGATATTTTGATTTTTCATGATTAGTAAAAATTCTGACTTCCTTATCAAGAATATTATAATATATTGTCTTCAATGCAATGTTTTCCACTCCAGTGTTAATAACAAATGTTTTCATATGATATCTCCAATATTCATAATCATTCCTGTCAAATATAGGTGTTCTAGTAGGATTATGATTGTAAATTGAACCAATATTCATTACTGTCATCTCAAAGAAAAAAATATTTCCACAGAAACTTGTTAGTAATAAATGTTTGTAAAAAATGGAAAAAATATCCTAAGCAAGGAAAATATAGAATAAGGAAAAGGATGAGAATGAAAACTTATATGTGAATATATGTTTTTTATAGACCTACTCTGATACAAATAGTAGGATCAAAATAATGATGTAGATTATCAATATACAAGGGGGCGAGGGTGAATTGTATACTTTAAAAAATTCCTTTGAATCTTTTAATGATGGTAATGTTTAACAATGTTAAACAAGGTAAATTCACAAGACCTCTTAGTTCTACAAACTTTCTTGATTCTAGAAATATGGTTCTGGAAATGAAACATAAGAAAAGGTTACAAGGTTAAAGATTATACCTAAAAGCGTATAGAATCTTATTAATTAGAGTACAAGTATAAGAATGTATAAGATAGTCATACATTTCTTTACAATCAAAATGCAGTGGAAAAAACATGAAACAATACAAGTAACACGTAGTAAATCTTTTAACCCAAAGAGTAGGGTATCCAACAACCTTGGATAATGGTCCCTTGATTTATATGTTCAAGAAAGTATGTCATACCCACACCAGGTTCAGCCCTCAATATGAATATCAGAGTCTATCTTGCTCTCCATACAAGCCCTAAAACTTCAAGGTAGTCTGTACCACTCTCTTTATATTCTTGGAATCCATCGATTATACACAACAATAATCAGAGTTGCATGAAGCAATTCTGAACAAGTATTTCAATACACACAAATCATTAAAGTCTCTCTCTCTAGAAATCACTTCAGTATCATGTAATCTCTAGATTGATAAATGTGTCCCAGTTGTTGTTTGGTCTTGTTAAAATGAGCTCCTATTTATAGGTGCATTTTCAACGGTCGACTCCCTCCTCCAACAATCATATTTTTCCTTGAATATCGAAGGGACATGTACACATGCCACTCAAACAATGCTTAGTTAGTAACAGGATGCACGACATCATTTTATAACTCAAAAAAAGTGTTTTTAAAATATGGTTTCTCAACCAAATTCTGTTTTTCGGAGTCTAAACGAGTAATCCTTCAGAGTCTATATTACAAGGACAACCAGAATCTGTTTTCCAGGCATTTGGAATCAGAATTATATAGACATCGGAGTCTGAATTATGAGGAATTAAAAGTCTGAATTATCTGGAATTCGTAACCAGAATTATAAGGAATTCGGAGTCTGAATTCTAAGGAATTCGGAGTCTGAAATCTGAGTAATACAGTGTCTCAATTCGAAGGAATTCAGAGTATAAATTCTAAATAATTTGGAACCTGAATTCTATGAAATTTGGTATCTGAATTCTGAGGAATTTGGATCCTGAATTCTAAGAAATCAGAGACTGAATTTTAAGGAATTTGGACTCTGAATTCTAAGGAATTTGGTACCTGAATTTCAAAGAATTTGAAGTCTGAATTTCAAAGAATTCAGAGTCTAAATTTCAGATAATTTGTAGTCTGAATTTCATAGAATTTGGAGTCTGAATTTCAGAGAATTCAGAGTCTGAATTCCAAAAAAAATTTGGGGTCTAAATTTTAGAGAATTTGGAGTTTGAATTTCATAGAATTTGGAGTATGAATTTCAGAGGATTCAGAGTCTGGATTTACGAGGATTTAGAGTCTGAATTTTAGAGAATTATGAATCTGAATTTGGATCCAAAAAATAGAATACTCTATATATACTTCTTTATAGAATTCTGAGGATTTAGATGTGAAACCAAATTTTTTCATTTTGGAATAAAAAGTGTTAGATATAATAATATGGACACTGAAAAACATGGAAAGGATAAATTTCATTGGGGAAGGAAAATTTTCCTTATCAAGATAAAACATATGGGAAATAAAACTTTCCTTAAGATTGGGTGTTTGTGATTTTCCAAACATGAAGAAATTGAAATTTTTTACGGAATCCTTATTGACTAAACACTTAGGGTCAAATATTAAAAATGTTTTTTTGAGGTTATCAACCTTTTTTTCATTCCCTAGGAATAGGGTACACATTACAAAATAACATCACCTTCTCTAGCTAATATTTTTTCACTGATGAATAGGATTTCGAGCCCTCCCCTTAGATTTCATCTCTAGTGAGCCATGCATAGGTTTCTGATTATCCTCCTCCTCTACAACTCCCTCCCATAGAATCAATCACTCTTGATTTGGATAGGGATTAATCCCATCTAAATCACCCCTAAATCAATCGGTTCCCTGACAATCTTCTCCCAACTGAATTACCCCTCAAGAGTGGAATAACGGCCCTGAAAAATCAGTAGTTCTCAAGTAAAATATCAATACTTATGTGGTAATAATGAATATTAATAGTGATAATACAATGACCATTTTATCTAGAAATTCCACAAAAGAAAAAAAAAATCCAGTCCAAAATATCGAAGAGTAGAACGAGGGAACGTAGGACCATGTGGATGGAAGATACAATATGGCACAACTCAGATCAAAAAATTTTTGTGGGTAGGTGAGAATAAAAAAAATGTAAAATGGGACATTACATGACCCAATAGGAAGAATAAAAAGTGGAGAAAAAACCTAAAAAAGATGCAAACTTTATTTATTGATGAATAAATATAATTTGAATAACTAATTATTTTAAAAAAAGGCAGTAGATAAAATAGAATCTTCAAGATTATGTCACGTTTCATTTCATAAAATTAAATAAGTTGGATGAATTAGAATATAAGATAAATTAAAATAATAATATATATATATTCATCACCACTCCATATGTTGGATGTCCATGTTGTAATATAAAAGAAATAATATATAATTTTTTTAAAAAATTTAATCAATGTAATCCTTCAACTCACCAGCAACTACCTCAAATAGAAATCCAACATCTTCAACATACACAACTAATAGATATAGTAAAACATTGATTATTATATAATAGACCAAAAAAGGAATATTTTTTCTTTTAGTCATGGTAATAAAAAAAATTTACATTTCAACTAAACTAGTTGTGATTCAAAAAGATGGTTTCGATAAAGTCCTAATGTCACTGATGAAACATTAATCCAAGTTCATATATATAACATAAGGATGAAAAATATTGAGGTGTTTTCTATAAAACTAGTTATTTAAATTTTTATTTTAATTTCAATTCCACTTTAGTGGATACCAGTGTCATGAATTTTTTATTAGACAATGATGTGAGTATGTTACACATTAGACGAAAATACTAGAGGAAGGATGTGTAGTTCATTGGAAATATTATATTATTGTGTAGGGCTAATTATTTTTCAAAAATTACAAAATATAACCATATATATACCTATTATATATTTCAATATGAAAGATAAATATCATTTTTAAAATAATTCCACATTCATGTTCATATCCATTAAAAGGATGTGGACACCATGCCCCTTTCCAATTATTAGTGGGGAAGGGAGAAATTTTCCACACAATTTATTATGGTGTTCATTGTATATGTATTAAATATATTGATATATTTTATATATTTATATTTTACAATATATTTGTGGGAATAGATATATAATATATTTTTTGTCCTTATATACATGACTGGAACACCAAAATGGGATTTCCAGAATCACATTGTTTTGGTTCGTACTAATTCGGTGTCAGTCTGGCCATCCTAACCTATTTGGCCTACCACATATACAAAAATATGTTTTCAAGGATCTACTGTAGGCCTAATTTGAATGAGAAAATTATATAAAAATTTAGTAAATTAAATCTAATTGTATGTGATTTAATAAAATTATTCCGGGTATTGTGAGACAAATAAGTAATTAATTAAAATTATTTATTGTATGTTAAAGTATTAAAAATAACTTAAGTAAAATTTTATCACATTTATTTTTTTTATTCAATATAATTGACTATTGATTAATCATGATCTGAGACTGACCCAAACATGTTTCCATTATTATTTATTTTACATAATTTTTTTATTTATGTTTTATAATGTTATAATTTTTATATTTTGATGATTTTAGTTTAATCCATCCATATTTAATTTGTTTAAGTTTCTACATGTCTAAATTCATGGGATAAAATGTAGTTTCACTTCATGAGTTCTACTCACCAATGTCTGAGTATATGTTATAAATAGTATAGGAATTCATGAAAAAAACAGTTGAAGTCAAGATCTATAATTATCCAAACATGTTATGGGGATATGTGTTGTGGGTGATGCAATGCAAGTTAGGTATTTATTTAAGGAATTACCCTAGGTTATTGGTTAATCCATTATTCACTCAATGGATTGACCAATAATTAAAAACTAATTATCACATAAATATTTTTTTATTTTATCATGTGTTGAGTATATTATTTTGGGAATATGTATTTATTACATGTGATCATGTAGTATAATAATAATCAAGCATGCTAAAATAAAAGAAACATTTGTGGTTAATGTTTTTAATTTAAAATAATCGTTATGTTTTTAGAGCAGTCACATAAAAGAAAAAATCTAAATAAAAAAGTATTTCATTCATTTTGTATTAATTAACAAATCCCTAAAGCATAATATTAGGTCATTATCTCGATTTTAGCACTTGAATTTGGACACACCATATTGTTCTAGGTGCTTAACAATCCTAGTTGTGGACTTCTCCAACTACCAATGAGTTAATATAAGAGTGGTGGGTCAAATTAATTAAAATTAGTCTAAAAAGAGATTCCATAGCCATCATATTGCATATTTAGATCCAAATTATAGATCATTTAAAATTAATTAATTAAAAGAGAAGATATTTAACTCAACAGATCATAGAGATGCAAGTTAATGGAATTGGTCACTCCAAAATCCTACAATTAAATCTTAGAGAGGTTTTGATTCCTTAAATTTGGCTCTGAAGAGTGGTTCAATAATACCTCCTAGTATAATAATCAAGTGGCCATGTAATCTAAATATGATAGGTGATGGATACTAG
Source organism: Viscum album (assembly GCA_963277665.1). NCBI lineage: Eukaryota > Viridiplantae > Streptophyta > Magnoliopsida > Santalales > Viscaceae > Viscum > Viscum album. The sequence goes on from OY728153.1 coordinate 267,576,577, forward strand.
GGTTTGATAAAATATTGATAGACAGTTAATATCAATAGTTTGAAAATTTTTACTAGTAATCAAGATAATATTAATAATATTATCAGGTTTAATTTTGTTGAAAATTATAAAATATTACGACAAATAAATAGTGACTATTATTTTATAAAAAACATTTCATCACTGGCATGAATTCCAAAGAAATTTACAGTTTCTCACATAAATTACTACGATATAGGAAATTTTATATGCCATGTCTATACTAAATGTTGAGAAAAATCATGAAGGGAGGATGTGAGAAAAAATATTATAGAATACACATGTATATTTTATTTGATGTTTTCATAATAATTTTATCATTAATTTACATTGAGTTTTGGATACTTTATATGTACAAGGATGGTTTTACATTATTATCTCTTCTTTGGGTATACTAAGATGAAAAATTGATGCAATATATGAATGAGAAATGATTACACTGAATATTTATAAATTGATTGATGGATCATGATCTCTTAATAGATATTTATCTGATATCTTTACCACCCAAATGTAATAGGTTTCATCTAATATTACAAAATGAAATTTAAATAGTGAAATTTATTCATTTCTTTTGGGTATGGTTCAACATGTTGATAAGGACAAAATAAAATATTAACCTTTTAGTTATTATGAAAAAAAAGTTGGAATATAATGTGAATAGTGATATGGAAAGTGTGACTCAAAAGGAACATTGTCAATTTCCTTCAAGAATGGAGGAATGTAACTATAAAATAGAATTTTTTCATCAAATGACCTAAGTTAACTATTTGGAGGATAAATTTAAATGAATTAAATTAATGAAGCAGGTAGTCACATCATATTCGAGTATATTAATCAATTATATGTGATGATTCTATTCTAATTCATGGGTAATAAATAAAATATTCCCATATCATATGTGTAATAAAATATAGTAACCAAGTATGAAAAGAAACATTAAATATAGTAAGGTGAATTCTCCATGTGATAAGAATGTTGATTCCTAATTTAGTGGTGAGAAGTACAGAACCTATACTTTAAAATTTATTTGATTCTAGTTGGACACCTTTGAACAAAACATTAACTACAATATCCATTACTAAGAAAGGGATGTTATTCCTGTTTTGGGATGAATGTTGTTTGTGGCTTCTAATACTAAATTAATTATTCACTAATGTTCAAAAATTAGAAATAATAGATAAATATAAAAATATAATAGTCGATTATATATAGTTATTGGAGGATAATTAATTGCCTCTAAAAACATTTTTTTTCAAGGATATAACATGTATGGAATTTAATCTATTTGGAGCTCAAAAAATTTGGTATTATAAATGTATATGCTTGTATAGTTCTGGAATAAATTACACTCCATAAATAAAGGACATCCATAAAGCTTTATGAATTTATTCCGCTGGAGAGAATTAATTATTGAATGTTTTTGTTAGTGGTAAATATACTTTATTATATTCCTTTAATTGATATTAATTAATGTAAATGTGATGGGTGATATATTCATTTTTATAAGATATATGTATCTTTTGTAATGTGTGATGAATATTGTCTTGACCAATAATTCATTGATCATGAGATGTAAAATGGATTTATTCATAAAATCTCAATTACTTATACACATGAAAGCTATGATGTTTAAAAGAAGGATCAATAATGAGAATTACATGTGAAAATTGGTAAACAAATGTAGCATGGGGTAATTCATAAACTCACATTTCATTATACACATCAATCCTATGATGCCATTGGGGAGGATCGATTATGTGTCTTACATGAAAACATAGATAAACAAAATGTATTATGAAATAATTCTTAACTTAACATTCCATTACACACATTATATTCATGATTTAATGAAATGTATAATCAATGTTGATACTCATTTTCATTATAGAAACATTCCTTATAGTCATGAATTATTTCACAAATATCTTTATTTTCCCATTATCATATGTTAACTGTAATAAAAAATGGATATCATATAAGTTATTGTTTTATATAACTCCATTATGTCATAACAACATGTGTTAAAATGAAATGTGTTTATTGATAACATAAACAATATCATATCATGAACGAAATAATTTGAATCTAAATTAATAATATTAATGGTTTCTAAGGATATTACATAAATCCATAAGATATAAATTGGTAGTGACATAATAGATGATTTTTCTATAAAATAATGTACTTCTATAATTGATATGGAGTAACATTTACATGGATTTGGAAAATATTGCAAATACACTAATAGTTTTCTTAAGAATAAATTACTTAAGATCATGTGAAAATTAATTTTTTATAGACACAATATATATAGGATGGTTAAAACCATTGTGTTGGTTCAAAATTCAGTATGTCTAGAGATATATTATTCATTGAGAATAATAAATATTCTAAGTGGTAAATGGCTATCAGCTAATATTTTCACATCCTGTTAAAATTCAATAATGGATTTCTTGTATCAATGTACTAGTTCTAAGTATTTTCAATGTTTCAAATCATGATATTGTAGTGGTATTCAATAGAAACATTAAAAGGGTCGTCGAACTGTTCTACCAATAAGGCATGATTAGATAGACAACATCATCATACATAAAAACATTAGAATATTAAATATAATATATATTTCCTTAAATCATTTCATATAGGGAATTGTATGTGATGACCACCAATCTTTTTTAAGTTTTCTATAAGATGTATCAAAAAACATTATACCACAACATAATGCCAGTAGGGATTTAAAGTTAATAAAATCCATGCTTTATTGAAGTAAGAAACATGATCGTAAAAATATTTCTATTGACTGAATTTCTAAAATGGGTCTATAATTTTTTATTGGTGGAAATACATTGTTTATTGTAAAATCTATTTAATAATATATTAAAAACTAACATTTTATAATATTATGTTAAGAATAGAATGAAAAAACCTCTATAGATATTGACATAATGTAAAAAACCAATGTTTTATGAAATAAGATTTATTATGTTTGATCTAATGTTCTTCTTAGGTAAGTAAAAGTGCATATAATAACAAGGTATTGAGAAATATATTTTTGATGAATTTGAGAGATAATTGTTAACACTGTCAAATCAAATAAATCTCTCCAAGAAGACATGTAAGAGAGATAAGAGGAGATTATTTTGGTAAGTAGAATTCCATAATCTTCTATGTTGTGTAAATTAGATATTCCATGCTATGTAAAAGATCTAATATTGCTACATTATATTTTATCGATGGAAAATAGCCTTTGAATCCCAAATAACTACATGGGAATCTACCTGAACTATCCAATTAATCTATACAATATTCAAGGGATGTGTTCCTAGTACATGGAGAGTAAAATCCACTCGTTTAAATAGAAAAAAACTACTATTTCATTAGATCAATATGATCTAATATTACATTCAGTATAATTAAACTAGTATGTGATGATCATTCAATCTATTGATATCCATGACTACAAATCCCATGTAAGTCAAAACATTGGATTCACAAAAAGAAGTAGTCCAAAAAAAGGCAATGATATGTTCATGTTCTAGAAGTTCTAATTATAAATACTATATTATCTTAATTATGATAATAGTTTTACATGAATTATTTTGGATGTTAATTTTTATAAGTGGGAGAAATAGAAATACCTAGGGATACCTTTTCATAATGGGTTTTACTCAAATATTTGATTTTATTGTTAGTATAGTATTCATAGAGTATAGTGTAGTAGACCCAATAACTAAATACATTTATCTAGAGAAGTATGATACTCATGTGAGAGATATCGAGTTTAGAATTGTTATTAGTCTATATTATTTCATTTGGGAGTGTTGTGAGTGGGTTCCATATAACAAACCCATTTATATAGTTTTCCTATTATTACTTGTATAAAATTTGATCTATAAATGTGTATATTATAACTATAATAGTGTTAATAAATATATATCCACAATTTATATGGTAATTTAAATAGGTTAAATGTCATATCAAAATGTTATAATAGTTACCAACTATAATCAGTACATTGTGATTCTATGACAGCGATCTTGAATATATGTGTAACATCCTAGGTAAATAAAGAATATGACATTTTCATATTTATTAATATCTATGAATAAAATATCAATATTACTTTAAAGAGGATTCTATGTTCGATGTCGTACCCAACACGCAACAACAGGTTTCTTTGAAATCTTACGTTGCACACTAATAATATAATAATATTATTTTAAATGGTAGTTAATGCCTAGAAATTGTAATGGTGGGAATGAACATAACTAACTTCAAAATGATTATATATAGTTTTCAAATATTTTTACTTTTATCCAATAAATGTTAGAGACTTAAAATTTGAATGAATCCAGTTTTAAGGGTAAATATTCTACTTTTTTTAAAAGGTCGATTAACCGCCTTTTGATGGAGAACCCTTTTTAAATACACTTTTTTATAATTTTATATGTTATATTTGACAACATAAAATCCTTCTTTAGAATCAATACATCAAAATTTACTTTTTGTAATTAATTTTTATTTTTTCCAATAAAGTTCATTTTTTAATGAATAGTGAGAATGTAGAATTTTAATTCAAAACCTCCTTTTAGTCTAATTTATTTATATGGTCAAATTATATTTTTAATGGGTTGTAATGTTTAATTAAAATATATTTTTAACAATTAATCCATTGGTGGCCATTTGAATTAATATTACTTTGACATTGGACATAAGCAGGTGTTAATCATTTAATATATATTGTTTCTTAAAAACATTAAATTTGTTTTGATAGCAGGAATAGATTATAAAATTAATTAATGAAACATCAATGTTTTTAATATCGTAAAATTGAAATAATTTTTGATTTTGGAATATCAAATATAGATTAGGGTGAATTTTTGGAATTTTTCTGACAAATGTACATTTTCAATGAATAATGAAAAATACTGCATTTTAATTCAAAACTACCTTTTCATCCAATTTATTTATATAGTTATATTTTCATTTGAATTGTTTTCAATGTGTTATTTAATTATGTTTTTATCATTTAATACAATTTTGGACATTGTATGTATTTTCATTTTTAAAATGGATGTAAAAACCAATCAATCTTTTGATAGATTTTACTTCTTAAAAACATGTGTTTGGTTTTGACAATGAGAATTATTTTCAATTATTACTGAAATTTCTGTGTTTGGAAGTTGATACAATGTATTCCATATTTGGAATCATAAGTTAAAAATTATGTAATTAATACTCTTTTGTTTTTGGACATTATTAATAGTAACGATGGTAATTATCTTTAATTATAATGTTTAATTAGTAATCGGGTAGTTAAGGGTAATAAAATAATATCATAGAAATTTAATATTACCCCAAAATGTGTCCTAATGATATTGGTGGTGTCATGGCCGACCATGGGATGAAATGTGCCATCCTTGGGACCCCATGGAATAACTTTAGTGTGATAGTGACATTTTATCATTTTATTTTTAATGAAAGGAAAATATAGCAAAAGTATGTAACACCTACGTAAAACAATTTTATGTTTGTCTAAATAAATGATATATTAGACTATAAATAGTAATTAAAAAGATAAAAATATTTCATACATGATGGTAATTGTTTTATAATTTTGAGACATTAAATAAATAAATTTATTTATGACACTTTGATGATACAATGATTACCTCATTAATGACCGATTTAAATAAAGTGGGAATATAACGTAAAATCTAATACATACACTAGTCAAAAACCTATTGTATGGGTGGATTTCAAAACCTTATCACCTTAACCTCTAAATATATAATTTTGGGACCTTTAATATCCGAATATCATTTTATAATAATGTAACTTTTCAAGACTTTCCAAGAGTGCCCCTCCTCCCTCTTATAATAGGCCCCCACCTCTGCCCCCTTACCCACACCTCTCAAGCCTTTGGCTCGACCAATATCTTCTCATTTTATCTCTCCACATATTTATATTAATCCTAGAAGGCTTACCTTAGGCATAAAGCTCTTCAAGATACCCTTTTGGTTCAAACCAAAGGGAGTTACCTGATTTAAAGGTAATGTCTTCTCTTATGTTCTTTTGTTTTATTTTTCTTCTCCAACTCCTTAAGCTCATTTTATTCATTTATTTTGTAAAAAAACCAGTATCTTCAATATACTAGGATGTTTTTATTAGATTTATTCTTGCTAAACATACACACATCTCCATCTAATGGTTAAAGAACATACTGTTTCCGTGGATGGTGAATTATTGCCTCACAAAACGAGGATTGTTCTATCTTCTCCTACCACCTCTCATGGTGGCCATTATGACGGCACTATATTTATTTATGACATATATTATATTTATTTCGTCTATTTTTTTCTGTATTTTACATTTAAAACATACCTTTATTCTTTTCATGTTGTGAAAATGTGATAATTTCATTTTAGAATGTGTGGACTACCACCCCTCAAGTGATGTGACTCGTTCATTAAATACATGGAATGTATAAAGAATGAAATTAATTAAATTATGTGACCTATATAACATATATAATATAATATAATTATAATATATATATATATATATCTTATTTAGTTTTAATTCAATTAATGTGACAATGAATTGAAAGTAGCGTTCATGCATACGTACGGTCTACCGTCTCCATGAACAGTGCATTTCATTTTTTTTATCTCAAAATGTTATGGAATAGTATAAAATGAATATATACTGGATTGATATGATATTAAAATCATTAATAATATTCTGGATATGATGTGATTATAACTACTTAGACAATTCTTTTCAAAAAACTTCATTTTTATCTCATGTACCGAACATCGACAAAAATGTCAGATATGAACTTACATAATTAACAAATTATTATAATATTATAATATGTGATATTAATTTAATAATAAACATTAATTTAGGACCTTAATCAATTATAAGTTGATGAATGTTTAGTATTTAAGACTATAAAGAAACAAACAGGATAAGTCGGACTTGAGGTTAGGGATCATACCTCTCTCTTTCTTTTCAAGTACTCTCTTTTATGTCATTTCATTTATGCTCCATGTTCTGATGCTGGAGGATGTTATTTTATTTTAAACATGCTGTAATCTGTATTTTCATATGATTAGAGACCCCCTATTACTCTCATCAAAACATTTTAATATTTTCTAAGTGGCGCCGTTAGGCTGCCGAATTTTTGTTAGGGATCCTTTCACCTTTATCAATTTTAAAGTTCTATTTTCATGTCAAGTATTTCAAGTTACTTTTTCTTATGTTGGGGTATGATATATATATCCATAATATTGTCCTTCTATGGTCATATTATGAGATACCCTATTTTATCTCATTAATCCATTTTTAGAAGTTTTTAGTGGTGCGGTTAGGCTACCAAATTTTCATAAGGGATTTCATATCTCACTTTTAATTCCGTGAGATTTCTATTATTCGCCACTTATTTAATGCATTTTGTGTATTGTGTACTGAATTTTGATATATATTATCATGATATTCATGGAATCTTGTGATTCATTTGGTTCTTATTATAGTTTGGTCATACAACTCGATTGATTACCACGAGGTAAGGAGTTTTTATCTCACTTTCTGTTCCCGTGATATTCAGGCTAAATTTTACACTATTTCCATTTGTTTGGTGTATTTACTGCCCATGATTGTATTCTTTTTGTAATATAATTTAATTAATGGGTATTTACATCTTCATTGTATGACCCTTCTTTCATGGGGTGTACGTTTTGGAAGTTACCCAATTTGGTTAGGGAACCATTCACCCTCCTCTTTTTAAAAGACTTCTTTCGTTATGTCTTTTTGTTTACATATTATTATGTTTTGATATGTTCTTATATATCCTTATTGCTGTAAATTTTGTGTTCAAGTGATGAGATACCATTTTCTCTCTCATCAACTCATTTTCTGAATTTTAATGTGATGCAGTTAGGCTGCCAAATTTTTGCAAGGGAACTTCTTAACTCAATTTCAATTCTTTGGGATAAACATGTAATCCTTGAATATGTCATTATATTAAAATGTGTGAATGCCTCTGATTGTTTCACACTTAATATCCACTTATATTTGGTGTATTTTTATTTGTCACATATAATAATGTAATTAATTTAACCTTAATCTAAGGATACCGACATTGTACGGGACATTGTCTCAATTTCCTTTCTTTGAGGTATATTTTTTTATTCACAATTTTCTTTTATACGGTGTATAAACCCCTTTGAATTTTAATTTTATTCAAAAGGAATATTTTCTCTATTCAGAGTTGTACTAAATGACAAAAATTATGTTTCTTTTTAACGTACGCGGTGATAACGACCATTCTGCTGCCACGAGTACTATTTGATCTTTGGCTTCCATAACAAGTTGTAATGATTTTAAAAAGAAAATAAATACCATATACTCTTTCATGTATTATGGTATTTAAAATGGTTTTGATAATGTTTTTATTATATCAATGTGTCTTGAGATTGAAATGTTGAAATGTTAGGTTTCCATTATTCATGTTTTATGTGATACGATTATGTTATGGTTCTTATGTATTGTTTAAGAAGATGGGTGGTTCTGTGATAAATTAAGGGTGGGTGAGCCTGAGATAGCTCTTCAATGCATTGGGTAACGTGAAGGAGTTAAATACTAAGGATTCTATGAATAGAGTTAGGTAATATAATGTGATGGGTATTCCAAACATAACCATGAGGGTTTCTCCCTACGTAAGAATGTTATGAATGCCTCAAGTTACTTTTATGTTATATGATTTCTATGTGTTATTCATAAATCTTATGATTTCATGAGGTATATTGAAGTGCTTATGTTTTATTAGTGAAGTATGATTTCATTTATTCTTATGTATAAATGGACTAATGTTTTCACTCCATATTTTTATATCCCTTATTGATATTTTTATGCTCTTCCCACATTTTTGAAATGTTTTCCACAAGAATTAAAGATGAATTGGGTCAAGGATGGGATCAAGGAAAGACATGCAATCTAAAACATGGAAATATACATGTTTCTTTTTAAGAGTTTTTATTTTGTGGAAAAAATGGAAACTGAGTAGGAGTGTCAACTTTGTAATCTTTTGAGATGTAATAGTTATGTCCTAATTCTCTAAAAATCTAAACCTGAAAAGGCCTTCAATTTGAATTATTCATTTAATTAAATATTATGTAATGTTTTAAGGTTGGGTCCTTATAGTTGGTATCAAAGGTCGTTTTAGATACCTTTATAGGTTAGGGTATTCATTTAGAATAAGTGAAAAGTTGTGTATAACCACGGTGGTTAGCATATTAAATGCAATCATTGTTATTTTTGAACGTTGGAATGCGTTTGAGATAACTTGGATAAGTATATCTTAGTGTTCATCTTCCTCATTAGTACATGATGATTTGGTTGATATAGTCACACTGAAATTTTTGGTTTTAGTAAATGGATGGATCTAGGAGGAACCAAAGTGAAAATGGGTTTGATGGAAACTATGGTGGTTCTCGGATTAAGAGACAAGATGAAATAGTGGATTCAATGAGAAATATCATGGTTATTCTAAACCAACTATCAAAAGTCATGATTAAACTCTTGAACCTTGGTGAGTTATCTAATGAATCATATATGGGAGAACCAACTAGATGCAGATGTTCATGTAATAATTATAAAGGTAACCATTAGGGTTTATATGATCCTTACATTTGAGGTAATTATGGTTTACTATATGTTATGATGGAAAATGAACGGCATGAGATAAACCTGAGGTTAAAATATTTTATGGTTATTTTTTATGGATTTATCTATTTATGGGAATTTTATAAAATTATATAGTTTTGGAAAAGGGACAACACGCAGACCTTGTGACATCCCGTCATGTCAGACCAAGCTGTGGGAGTCGAACCCCCAACCAATGTGCAAATGGTGTTTATCGCCTACCACTGGACTACGTGAAGTTTCTAGTTTGTGTGAATAATTCTATTTATTTAGTTGATTTTATGAATCGGGAATAAGTTGATTTTGGGTTATCTATGGAAAATATTAACCTATCATAGAAGATATGTGATTAGGTTATTTACTTTTCAATATGAGACTTTAAGAGTAACTGATGTTATTTGGAGATAAATGTCACGATTTACCATGGAAGACTATATAATTAAATCCTTCAGTGATTTGGGTTTCAGTCTTTGTTTGGATTACTTTGATGAATTTTATGGACATCTGTTTATTTAATGGTCTTTCTTAAACATTGGGTTATTTTTGTGGAAATTTTGGAGATTAAGAGTAGTATGTTTTTTTATAAAAGATTATCCTTATGGGGATTATCTAATTTTGTACTAACCCTTTTGGTTTTGGTTAAGTTCTAAAGACATGGGAAATATATAGTTCTCTTTTGTGGACTAGGTGATTCTCCCCAAGTTGATTATATCACTCTTAATGTGAACAAGTATTCCTGAATTCTCATCTTTTGGAGAAAATATTAGTTTCTGTTAGAAATATAGTAAGAGATTAAAGTCTACATTACATGTAAGTATATTTCCATATCATTTTATTCAATGTAGTAAATAAATTCCTCAATAAAAAGTAACTTGAAAAATGTTGTTTGTTAACTTTTCCCACTGGGGAATCAAAGACTGTTTACCCCCATCACAAGTTTCTGATTTTCTAGAGGTTAACTTTCTCTTAAACATGTTTTCTATAACTCTCCATCAGAACATGACCCTTGGTTTTCTCTTCCATTTCCATGTTTTCCTGCATATAATCCTTGTATGGGTTAACTCAGGTGACCTTTTAACTTCTCTGTCTTTATTTTAAAGTGACAGTTTTACTGACTCTTGTTCTGATGTTGGACTTTCAATGAAGTTTTTGAGCCCAATTTTAAAATTGCGAGGACGCAATTACCAAAAGGGGGGAAGGATGTAACATCCCAGGTAAATAAAAAATATGAAAATTTCATATTTATTAATATATATGAATAAAATATCAATATAACTTTAAAGGGGATGCTATGTTCAATGGCGTACCCAACACACAACAACAAGTTTCTTTGAAATCTTACGTTGCACAATAATAATATAATAATATTATTTTAAATGGTAGTTAACGCCTAGAAATTGTAATAGAGATAATGAACAGAACTAACTACAAACTGATTATATAGGATTGTCAAAAAAATTTACTTTTATCCAATAAATGTTAGAGACATAAAATGCGAATGAATCCAATTTTAAGCGTAAATATTCTAATATTCTTTAAAAGGTCGATTAATAGCCTTTTGATGGTGAACACTTTTTAAATCCACTTTTTAACAATTTTATATGTTATATTTTACAAAATAAAATCCTTTTATAGAATTAAGACATCATAATTTACTTTGTGTAAATTTTTGTTATTTGTTATGAGAAAGACAGTTTTTTAATGATTAGTGAAATGCGGTATTTTAATTGAGAACCTCCTTTTAGTCTAATTTATTTATATGTTCAGATTATCTTATTAATGGTTTTTAAAGTGTAATTAAAATAAATTTTTACCATTTAATCCATTGGTGGTCATTTGAATTAATTTCACTATGAAATTGGAAATAAACAACTGTCAATCTTTTAATAGATATTTTTTATAAAAACACGATATTTGTTTTGACAGTGGGAATTGATTATAAAATTAATTAATGCAACTTCTATGTTTTTAATTTGGTAAAATTTATATCATTTTTGAATTTTTAATATAAAATATAGGTTAGGGTGAATTTTTGGTATTTTTCTAATAAATGTTCATTTTTAATGAATAGTGAAAAATACTGCATTTTAATTCAATACTGCATTTTCATCCAATTTATTTAAATTGTTATATTGAAATTTTAATTTGTTTTAATCTGTAATTTAATTATGTTTTTATAATTTAATACAATTTAGGTCATTGGATGTAATTTCACTTTTAAATTGGATGTGAAAACCAATAAATCTTTTGATAGATTTTACTTATTAAAAATACGTCTTTGGTTTTGACAATGGGAATTATTTTAAATTAATTAATGATATTTTAGTTTTTTGAATTTGATAAAATGGATTCCATATTTAGAATAAGAAGGTCCAAATTATTTAATTAAGACTCTTTTGTTTTTGGACATTATTAATATTAACGATAGTAATTGTCTTTAATTATCGTGTTTAATTAGTAATCTCGTAGTTAAGGGTAATAAAACAATAACATAAAAATATACGATGACTCCAAAATGTGTTCTATTTCTATTGGTGGTGTCATGGCCGACCTTGGGAAGCCCTTTTCCAACCTTGGGACCACATGTAATCACTTTAGTGTGATTGTTACATTTTATCATTTTATTTTTAAAGAGAAGAAAATATAACAAAAGTATGTAACACCTAAGTAAAAAAAATTTAATTTATTCTACATAAATTATCTCTTAGACTATAAATAGAAATTGGAAATATAAAACTATTACTTATATTATGGTAATTGTTTAATAATTTTTAGACACTAAATAAATAAATTTATTTATGACATCGTGATGATGCAGTGATTACCTCATTAATGAATGATTTAAATAAAATGAGAAGAAAAGGTAAAATCTCAGACATAAACTTGTGAAAAACCTATTGGATGGGTGGATTTATAACCTCTATCAACTTATCCTAGAAATATGTAATTTTGGGACCTTTAATATCCGAAAATAATTTTATTATAAAGTATCTTTTCAAGACCTTCCAAGACTGCCCCTCCTCCCTCTTATAAAAGGCCCCCATCTCTACCCTCTTACCCACACCTCGCAAGCCTTTGGCTTGACAAAAATATGCTCATTTTATCTCTCCACATACCTACCTTAATCCTATTATCCTTACCTTAGGCTGAATGCTCTTAATGAAACCTTTTTGGTTCAAACCAAAGGGAGTTACCCAATTTAAAGGTAATGTCTTCTCTTATGTTCTTTTGTTTTATTTTGCTTCTCCAACTCCGTAAACTATTTTTATTCTTTATTTTGTAACAAAATAAGTATCATCAATATAATATGATGTTTTTATGAGAATTAATGTAGATACACATACACACACCTTTTTCTAATGGTTAAAGAGCATACTGTTTCGGTGGATGGAGAAGTACTGCATCACGAAATGATGATTGTTTTATTTTCTCCTACCACCTATCATGGTGGCCATTATGATGGAAAAATATTTATTTATGATATATATTATATTTATTTACACTAAATGCTTCTGTATTTTACATTTAAAATATACCTTTATGCTTTTAATGTTGTGAAAATGCGATAATTTCATTTGAGGAAGTGTGGACTACCGCCCCTCAAGTGATGTGATGCATTCATGCAATACATGGAATGTATAAAGAATGAAATTATTGAACTTATGTGACCTATATAACATATATATTAAACTGGAATAAAAATATATATTTTATATATGTCTAATTTAGTTTTAATTCCATTAATGTGACAAAGAAATGAAAGTAGCGTTCATGTGTACGTACGACCTACCGTCTCCATGAACGGTGCATTTAATTTTTTTATCTCCAAATGTTATGGAATAGTATAAAATAAATATATAATCGATATATATGACATTTATATCATTAATACTATTCTTGAGATGATTTACTTATAACTACAAGCATAATTATTTTCAAACTAGTTCATTTTTAACTCATGTACCGAACAACGACAAAAACGCCTGATATGAACTAACATAATTAACTAATTATGACAACATTATAATATGTCATATGAATTGATTAAAAAACTTTAAATTATTTCATTAAGAAATTATAAATTGACTAATGTTTATTATTCCAGAATATAAAGAAAAGAACAAGACAAGTCGGACTTGAGGTAAGGGATTCTACCTCTCTCTTTCTTTTCAAGTACTCTATTTTATATGATTTCTTTTATGGTCCATGTTATGATGTTGGGGGATGTTATTTTATTTTCACCATAATTTAATTTGTATTTTCATATGATTATAGACCCCTTATTACTCTCATCAATTCATTTTATGAATTTTTAAGTGGCGTCGTTAGGCTTCCAAATTTTTGTAAGGGATCCTTTCACCATTCTCATTTTTAAAGTTCTATTTTAATGTCAAGTGTTTAATGTTTCTTTTTCTTATGTCTGGATATGATATATATATATACATAATACTATACTTTTATTTTCATATAATTAGATACCCTATTATATATCATCAAACCATTTTTGGTCGTTTTAAGTGGTGTCGTTTGGCTGTCGAATTTTAATTAGGGGTTTCTTATCTCACTTTTAATTCCATGAGATTTCTATTATTAGGCACTTATTTATTGCATGTGGTTTATTGTTTACTTAATTTTAATATATATATATATATATTATCATGATATTCATGGTATTCTATGATTCATTTGGTTCTTATTATCTTTTGGTCATATGACTCGATTGATTGCCACGAGGTAAGGAGTTTTTGTCTCACTTTTTTGTTCCCCTGGGATTCATGATACATTTTTCACTATTTCATTTTGTGTGGTGTATTTACTACCGATGATTGTATTATTTGTGTAATATAATTTAATTTATGGGTATTTACATCTTTATTGTATGACCATTCTTTCGTGGGGTGTACATTTCAGAATTTACCCAATTCGGTAAGGGAACCTTTCACCCACCTCTTTTTAAAATACTTCTTTTGTTATGTCTTTTAATTTAAATATTATTATGTCGTGATATGTTATTATATATCCTTATTTATTGTAAATTTTATGTCCAAGTGATGAGATACCATTTAATCTCTCATCAACTCATTTTCTGAATTTTAAAGTGACTCCATTAGGCTGTCAAAATTTTGCAAGGGAACTTCTTAACTCAATTTCAATTATTTGGGTTAAACTTGTACTCCTTGAATATGTCATTCTGTGAATATGTATGAATGCCTCTTATATTTTTACACTTAATATCCACTTATATTGGGTGTATTTTTATTTTCCACACATAATTATGTAATTGATTTATCCTTAATCTAAGGATACAGACTTTGTACGGGACATTGTCTCAATCTCCATTCATTGAGGTATATTTTTTTTATAGACAACATTCTTTTCTACCATCTATATACACCTTTGAAATTTACTTTTATTCAAAAGGAATATTTTCTCTACGAATAATTTTACTAAACGAAAAAATTATGTTTCTTTTTAACGTATGCGGTGACAATGACCATTCCACCTCCGTGAGTATTATTTTATCTTTGGCATCCTTAACAAGCCGTAATGTTTTTATAAGGAAAGTAAATACCATATACTATTTTATGTATTTTGGTATTGATAATGGTTTTGATAATGTTTTTATTATATCAATGTGTCTTGAGATTGAAATGTGGAAATGTTATGTTTCCATTATCTATGTTTTATGTGATACGATTATGTTATGGTTCTTGGGAATTGTTTAAGAAGATGGGTGGTTCCGTGATAAACTAAGGGTGGGTGATCCTGAGATAGATTTCCAATGCACCGGGTAATACAAAGGAGTTAAACGCTAAGGTTTCTCCAAAGATATTTAGGGAATATAATGTGATGGGTATTCCAAACGTAACCATGAGGGTTTGTCCCTACATAAGAATGTTATGAACGCCTCAAGTTACCTTTATGTCTCATTATTTATATGAGATATTCATAAATTTTATGATTTCATGAGGTATGTTGAAGTTATTATGTTTTTTGAGTAAAGTATGAT
Source organism: Viscum album (assembly GCA_963277665.1). Lineage (NCBI taxonomy): Eukaryota > Viridiplantae > Streptophyta > Magnoliopsida > Santalales > Viscaceae > Viscum > Viscum album. The sequence goes on from OY728153.1 coordinate 267,592,316, forward strand.
TTCATTGATTCTTATGTATACATGGAATTATGTTTTCACTCTGTATTTTTATATCCATTACTATAATTTTTAGTCTGATCCCATGTTTTTTAAATGTTTTCCACAGGACTTAATGATGAATTGGGTCAAGGATGGGATTAAGGAAAGACATGCTATCTAAAACATGGAACTATACATGTTTCGTTTTAGGAGTTTTTATTTTGTGAAAAAAATGAAAACTGTGTAGGAGTATCTATATTGTAATCTTTTGAGATGTAATAGTTATGTCCTAATTATCTAAAACTCTAAACCTGAAAAGATCCTCAATGTGAATTATTAATTTAATTCATTATTATGTATTGGTTTAATGCCGGGTCCTTATAATATGTCTTATATTGTAAATTAATCGTATTGACTAGACTTGGATGATGACTAATTATTGGGTGTTGGGGGCCTATACGCATTAATAATTATTCTCATGAAGTTTACAAATAGTGATATTGAGTAGATAAGATCATGAGGACTAACCTTCTAATAGGAACACCACATGTTTTAGGTGTCATTGGTTGTTCCTATATATTAACATGTGTGATGGTCTCCATTGTTGAGTTTTTTATCAATTCTTACCATTTGATCAAATAATTTTATTTAATTTAATAACCATGAAATGAAAATCCTGGAAATGTAGATTTTGTTGGGTCTGTCATCAGTTGTATGGAATTGGTCACATTATCAAGATAGAACTTATCACATCTATTTTGTGGAAGATATATCTAGTGGTCCGATGTTAACCAAGATTATAGTTCATTTATTAAAATAATGTAAATGGTATAAGAATGTACGTACCTCAAGTATGTTCATGAAATATACAATGAATCAACAGGATTATGGCACAAGTATGCATCCTACTTTCTGAGATGCTGTGATAGAAATGTATTACATTATATAGAACTTATTTATAAGAGGTATTCATATATATTACATTATTTTTCTACATAGGGATCATTATGGTTTTCAAGACTCCACTCTAGGTCTATGGGATGCACTCACTACTATCGAGATAAATACCAAGGGGGTCACACACTAAGTGTATCATCAAGTTCCACTAATTTGGTGTAATATTATTTTAGGATGAAGTGGACCTCTCGTGTGAGGGTCGGTGAATTTTCGAGTGTGATAAATCACAAGTAATAATAATTCAACTATATTATTAAAATATAGAGTAATGATGATTGAATTTTTTTCCATATTATTCAAAAAAATAATCATAATAGTGAACATGGGAAAATATTGTTTTACATAGGATGTTCAAGGTTTATTAAAGTATTTTGGGATCTTACGAGAAAACTTAATGGTTCTTATTTAATCATGTAACAAGGAAATGTGTTACTATTGAGTGATAATATATTTGTGACAGTTTTGAAATGTTTATTAATTCATAAGGGAATTAAATATTCTAATATGAAAGTAATTAATTTTTAGGTACCAATGTGAGATTTTATAAAGTATATACAAGGTAAAAATCATCATTTTAGCATCTTGATTATTGATCTCCACTATTTGAAAATATTTAGGGAGAGAAGTTATCCTTTATTTTTCTTTTTTATAATGGTCTTAGATGGTGATTTCAATGTATGAAAAGGTTGTATTGATCCTGCATTTATTAATGAGTCTGCATTCTTCATTGATAAAAGGGACTCTATAAAGAACATTGATTTCCCTTGCTAGTACATAATAATCATAGATCAAAGAACCAGGAGATATGGTTCTTGTGTGGATGATATATAATACATCTATAATGGTTGTTTGATGCCTGAAATTATGATGGTATGAGAATAAAACTAGACATTTCAAATGAATAAGGAATCATTTATGTTTTCATTCAATTTTATTTTTCATTATTAAATTTAATTGAACATGATGGTTTTGAAATTTGGGCAAGGGGACATGTCAATATTATTATTTAAACATGTATTTGAACCCTAAATTTTAAATAATAAGTTTTTTTACACATTCTATAACCCCTAGGTTCTATAATTTTCTACCTTTTCCTCATATATTTGAGACTGGAAATTGAGATCTTGGTGTCATTCATTAGGGTAGTTGTTTGATATTATAAAACCATTTATGTGGTGTGTGGATTAGATTGAGTGTTACCTTTAAGTGGATATATATCAAAATCATATTCCTTAGATACTGTTATCGACCTTTAACTGTAACTGCATGTGGATTTAGATTACCCCTATTTATGGAAGGGGTTAATAAGGCCTTCTACCTAGACCAATGTGGTTTTAGTGTCTTCCATGGGATGCATTTTTTTAATAAATTGGACTTATATAGGTTAAATGAAGATATATGGGGCTTATGTTGGTTTGGGGGGAGTGTCTAGGTGTTTTTTGATGATTTTATATGTTTTTATTATGTTTCTTTTTCTATTTCTGATATTGTTTGTTTTAGGTTATTTCACATTTTGAGTTTTTTATACTTCGAATTAGTGTTTTCTACACATTTTTTTATAATGTGAGGAATGGTACTTTTACTTTATTTGTCATACAAACAACCCTAACACCCAAATCCTTATGGTGTGGCTCTATGGGAACACCATAGGTACCTTTATAATGATAGAACCACTAAATATCTATACCAAGATTCCATAATATTGGTACAATGCATATATTGCAGTGACCGTATCTAAAATTATAATACATCATATCCTAGATCACCACACCACATGAATTATTCTCTACGTGAAATTTTATTTAACACCACTTCATTCTTCCATCAAGCCTCCTCATGAAATCTAGAACATCCAAATATAACTATGCAATATTTAGTAAAAGTATGATCCATTACATTAACTACCTATGAATCATTTCTCATCCTCGAGACTCAGATCCAAACCCATAAGGACAAACCACATACACTACCATCTATGAACTCCCATTGTGGTAACTCTTAAACAAGACAACACAATACTGTAATAAAAAATTCAAATTTTTATTTCAATTAGATCAGTAAAAATTGAAAAAAATATTAAATTAGCTCAACAATTTTGTCATTCATCATAGAATAAATAAGATCGTAACATATCATGATATTGTCTATACATATTTTTCTCCCATTACAACAAATACTCCTTCACCAAACCATGCCACATTAGAACCCAAAACCAAAAGAATAGATCACATCTGCATCACCTTCTCTTAATGATCCTATATCTCAATGAGATTCTAAATGAATGTAACATATTTCATGGTATGTAACACTCAATAAAAATGAAGTGAGAATCATCAGGTAGATATCATCAAAGTTGTGACTCAGGAAAAAAATGGAATCTTGGAGAACCACATATGATGAACCAACTAATAATCATCCTTAATAATTCAATACAACGCCTAAAAAGTACTGCAAAGACCTGAGAGAGACTATTACAATGGTCAACACACCATTATGCATAGAAATGGAAAAACCTCAATAAAAAATTGTCACAAACCTCAAAGAACATAGGTTTCCACCAACAATATTCATACGACTGATGATAGTCATGCACTGCATTCATCTTCTATTGGATCATCTGAATCTTCTCTATCATGGTATGAACATCCAATAAAGTAAAAAAAACATACCCACTAACCTCCTTCAATCTCAAAATAGAACAACAATGTCATCCATAAAATGACTCAAATGAATCAATTCCAATGGACGAGTAAAATCCAGAATACAACAATCAACCATAGAAATATGACTCACACAAGATCCTCCAAAATCCAGAACACAATATCATAACATATCCTAAAATATATATATATTGTCCACTTAGTCTTATTATTCATCTATGGATGGAAATAAATGTTAAGGCCCAGGTAGGAGACTAAAAAATGATTCAACAATCACCATACTCATGGGGTAAAATGAGGTTCCCAATCATAAATTATGGTATTATGTACCTCAGGAATTCGTACCACCACATCCATACACTACATAACCAAAAACTCCACAATACCTAAATCCTTAATATATCATAAGTAGAATGATTCCATCAACTAACACACTATCACTAAAATTATATTACATACTCGCTAATCTTGTTGTAGACTAGTGATTAAATACATCGATATGTCCTCTCATTTTCACATAGGGATACCCAATGGTGGATAACCCCTCGAGTAAAATGATTATCTACCTTCACTTACGGGTTGAGAAAACACCATGAAACAAACTATGATACCAATATCTATATCCTAGACCACATTTGTTGATCCCTACAACCATGATACATCATAGAAAGACTAGGATACACCCCTACTATTGGGTTCTGAAAGTCATGAAGATCCTCCAAAAAAACCACCAATGAAAAAAATGTTCTTTTAAGAAACATCCTCTTATTCCATATATCAGTTGATCATCCCTATTCTGTATAACTATATATTGAAATATCACGTATGAAATCTACCTATACATCTCCCCTATGGGACTCCTCCACCTGCAGTATAAAGGATTATTTCACCATCATGTATAATAGTGTACCTCTACCTATAACCGTCTATGAATCATGACGTGTCATCAAAAGAACCTCTATCACCCTCCAAGCATCTCCAAACACTCGAGTAGCATCTCCCGATGAAATCCTATTTAGAATGTAACACCCCGGGAATATTATGAGAAATATTTTGTTTATATGTTATATAAATCATCAAAGGATTCTTTAACTGCAGACAGCATTAGCTTGGATTTCTTTACCCGCAATCACGACCTTCCTCGATAGCTTGCGTCGTACGCAATGTCGAGTTTCACTAAACAACGATATGTTATTAAAATATTACTAAAACTAGCCGTTACGAATAGTAATACCCACTTTTTGAAATTTTGAAAAATTTATTTTTCAAATGGAGATCATTTTTGGATTCAGAATATCGAAATTAGCCTAGAGTGAAATTTTGGAATTTTTCGGAAAACTTTCATTTTTTGATGAATAGTTAAAACACTTGGTTACTATTTAAAAACTGACTTTTTATTTAAATATTTATTTATTTTATTTAAATTTATTGTAGGTCAAAAATGATACATAATACCTTTATAAGTTCAATTCAATTCATTGGATTAAATTTATAATAATTTTAGTTATATAAAAATTTTATTGAACTTTTCACCGTCTTTTACCCACCGCCTAGGAGAATTTGAAAATTTACATAAAACATAATTTTACTACTTCTGTGAGTGGAATTTCAAAAATCCGAGAGACATGGTTAATATCAATGACTAAAATTTGGTTCAATGAGATGAAAATAATTTTTGGTGAATATAAACTTTTTCCTTTTTTTTACCACGGTTAAAAGTAAAAATGGAAATTAAGGGTAAAAATGTTTTTATTATTACCCTAAAAAATGTCCTAATTCTATTGGATACGTGTAATTCGACCAAAAACAACCTTATGAATAAAATATGATCATTTAGGCCCACTTGGATTAGATTAGGATATTTATTATTAATTTATTTAAGGAAGGGTAAAAATAGTTAAAATCAATGTTTAATAACTAAATCATTTTTAATATAGGGTTATACATAAGATAAATTAAGCTCTAAATATTCATTAGAAATCTAAAAATACCTCCTACATAATGGTATATTATTTGTAATTTTTAGACAATAAATAATTTAATTTATTTATGACATAATGAGGATGCCGTAATTATCTTATTAATGAAATATTGACATAATTGATGTTATAAATACCCAAATAAATGTAATTTGATACTTTTTATGAATTAAAACAATTTTATAGGTTAATATGACATGTTAGTGTTGATTTAATTAACATTTTTAGAACTAATCTTTCTGTTATGAGTTTCACAAAAATCAATTACCAAATAGTGTCAAAATTGACATAAAATAGTTTTTAAAACAAATATTATATTATTAATTGTGATTTTATTCCTAAAAATCTAAGGTTCGGAAAAATGACTTAGATAAGGTTATATATATTACTAATAAACAACTTGGGGTTCGTTTGGCTTGTTATAGTAAGTTTATTAACCTTATAGTGTAAGAAAACAAGAAGACACGGTAAAAGATAAATTATCTAACTTAAAGTTAAATCTAAATGATAAGGTTAAAATAGAAACCTAAACATCTATAAATTATATTGGATTAGAGGATTTAGATCCATCCCCACCTTAGCTTCGAAATAAATCAATTTTGAGCTATTAAAAGCCGAATATGACTTTATAATAAAATAATATTTTTTGTTTTTCCTAAGGTGCCCCTCTCCTCCCTTATAAAACAGCACCTCCTCCCTCTCTTCCTCACACCACTTTGAACCTTAAATCTCAGCCAACCCCTGACAAATTCACTTCTCCACTTCCCTAGAAACATCCTAGAGGTCCTGGTATTCTTCAAAGACCAATTTTAGTTCCCTAAGGGGAGGTCTCAAAGAGGAGCTTCAAAGAAGAGGTAATGTCCGTTGCCGATTTTTTCAACTTTATTTCTTTTTCCACTTATTCTTATTTAGTTTTTTCATTATGAAGTAATAAAATCAGTATAAATCATATATGGGTATGTTATGATATTTATTAATCAACCCTATTTCACCACCTATCAATCCTACGGAAAACAAAATCACCGCACAAGCGTACGTACAGAATATCGTCTCCACTCCGTGGTGTAATCTATTCTCCACCACCACCTTACATGGATGGGTATAATGGTGTAAATAATAACTATATATGATTATTGTAAAGTGATACTGAATCTGAAATAGTATACATAACATCAAATACAATTCCATGATCATGGGAATGATATCATCGCTCGTGCGTACGTACAGAATACCTTCTCCACGATGTGATGTGACTAGTTCTACATGATATACATTGCGTAATTATTATTCAAATGAATTGAATGAATGAATATGATATATATTACACTAATAAAATTCTGGAAATGAGGTATCTATAACCTAAAAAGAAGAATAAGAATTTATTCGACAAAACACGCATAAGAACAAAAAGTAATAAACACCCGAATAACAAGTTGCAATGAAATATTACTAATAAGAAGCTACGAATATGGCCATATATGATATCATAACAATGATAATGATTCTATAATAAGTCAATGAAATTATTAAAATCATTATACATGAGCTTCAGACAGTTACAAAGAAAATTGGACCTATGGTAAGGGAAAATATCACAATTTCATTTTTATCCGGGATTGTTTATACTTTGTTATTTACTGGGTTGTATTTTATCATAAAAATCCATGTTTCCACAATAGGTAATATTATTTAAATCCACCTAAAATTGTTTTAATCCAAATTTACACTTCAGTGAGTTTTTATTAAAATATATGAATAGAATCTTTTGTAGTTTTTTGTATGAAGTACTTTTTGACTTTTCCGGCCAAAGTACGGGAAGAATGTTTTTTAACTTATATGACATGAATGTATTTTTAAAACATTATTTCCAAGAAGATTAATTTACAAGTTTTCAAGTTTGTTTTTAATCAACTTCTTTTAGTTTAAAATTGTATGACATGTTAAGAAAGGAAAAATGTTTTTGAAGTAGAAAATATGTTTTCCTCAAGAATGGGGTTCAATTGTTTAATCAAAATTATTCTTCATCTAAGATAATATACAGTTCTATTTCTATCCCTATTATTACATTGATTTGATTATGTTGGGATGGAATTATTTTTATGAATTACTTTATCTTATATGAATTGTTTTATGATGTCACAATGTTTAAGAATCCCATTTTTATAACGTGGGTTATGCAATGATGTGTGATTTATGATTTTGTGGCACACATAATAATGGTATCATTATGAGATGGGTGAGACCTATATCTCCCTAAAATTCATTGGGTAAAGATTTATATCTCATGATATAGACATGGCTGGAACGGCAGGTTAAACTGGTTAAGTGAAACAGGACTGAAACGAGGATTGAACTCGGTTCAGAAATGGCATTTGTCCGCTAATATAGTCTTCGATATGAGTCTTGACTACAAAGAAATGATTTTCTATGATTATGTGTGTATTCCACAAAGTTTCATGTTTTAAGTTATGATTATTGGTATTACATTTCATGACTATGATTTATCCCATGTTATGAAATTATGATCTCTTTTGCAGGTTATGATTTCGGAAATGTTATGTTCTTATGAACATGATGTGATTGATATTTCTTTTGTTTACCCCTACTAAGAATTTGTGCTCACCCTTTTGTATGTTTTCTTTCCCCGGGTTAGGAAGAAGGTTATTAAGTAGGATATGCCAAAAATGTACTCTAGATATGATGAAATAAATGGGAGATAACGTAGATGATTTATGAACTAGTTGTTTATGTTTCCCAGTTTCTAAAGACACTGTACCTATACGGTCCTTTCCTGGTTTTGTTATATGTTGTAATAAGTGTGCTTCAATTCTTAAGTAATAACAATGTATGTAAAGTATGGGTCATTATAGTTGGTATCAGAGGAAAGGTATAGTCAACCTTTGGAAACTAGGATGTGAAAGCCTTAGTAAGAAACCTAAGGATAAGTCTAAGCATAAAACACAATATTAGTGTTTTAGAAATGGCCATGATCAACCTATGATAAGACCTTAAGTGTGAAATTTTATTCTTCATTATGTGTTTTTCCTATTATAATTAGTGTTACTTACACTATTCTTCTTGGTTTTAGTGAATGGCTAGAACCCGAAGAAACCGTGTTAATGCAGAATGTGATGGGCAATGCAATGATTGTCCCACTGAGCAACCAAAAATTACGGGAGAAGGAATGAAAAATCTTGTAGCCATTCTCACACAAAATTCTCAATCTATGAATCATGCAGGACTTTCAAACGATCAAAGGAAGAAACAACATTCTGTTGAATCGTTCATGAGGTAGCGTCCGCCTTCATTCAGCGGGTCTTCTGATCGATTAGAGGCTGAACAATGGATCAGTACCACTGAAAGGATATTTTCAGTTCTTCAATGTTCTGAACATTATAAAGTCATCTTAGCAGTTTATCATTTGGAAGGTGAAGCTGATCAATGGTTGAATATTATTAATAATATGAAGCAAAGGGATGAAATTGAGTCCATGGAATGGGATGAGTTCAAGAACTTATTTTTCAATAAGTAATTACCTCATATTCTCTGAACAAAGAGGGAGAATGAGTTTCTTGAACTAAAGCAAAAGGATGAATAATCTGTTGGTACCTACGAAGAAAATTTTACAAGACTTTCAAGGTATGCTTCTGGGATTATTATCCAACCTGAGAGTAAGATCGATCGATTATTTAGTGGCTTAAAACCAAGTCTTTGAAGGGCGTTAACCATAAGGTACTTCAATTGCTACGAGGAAATTGTTTGATGTGCTCTCAAGGTTGAGATGGAGATTGGAGTAACCCATCAGCCATATGGGTTTGATAAGAAGAGGAAAATGGAATTAAAAGGAAAATATAAAGAGCACACTGAAAAGTAGATGAGTTTTCCCTTATGCTCGATGTGTGGAAAGAAACATATAGGAAATTGTCTTAAGGGGACAAGAAAATGTTATAAGTCTGGAAAAGAAGGTCATCAGGCAATTGAATGTCGAAATAATGGGAAGAAGATTTCTAATGATGCAAACAAAGGAAGGGATACACAGAATGAACCTACTTAACTTCAATGTTTCAAGTGCAAGGAAATGTAGCATTATGCCAATCAATACCCTAATCCAAGGTTTTTTGATGATGATCGACGTCAACAAACTCTTAAGGCTAAAGAAAAAATAATGTCACATGCAATTTCTATCAGCGATGTGGAGTACGATAAAAAATTGGTGAAAGGTACACTTACCATCCACTCTAAAGTAGAAAATGTTTTATTTGATTCTGGATCCACCCACTCTTTTATTTCTGAAGAATTTTCTTTTGGTATCTCCGTATTACCTCAACAATTAGATGTTGAGTTAGCTGTGACAACCCCAAATGGAACAACAGTCGCATCAATTGTTTATAATTATTCTCTGATTGATGTTTGTGGGAAATTTCTTCCTTCAAATCTTATGATCCTTCCTATAGTAGAATTTGATGTGATTCTTGGCATAGATTGTATTTCTCTATATAGAGCTCATATCAATTGCCAAAGAAGGGAAGTCACATTTCATCTTCCAGATCAATCTATGATCATTTATCGATGCAAGGATGAACATAACATTACAGTGGAAATTTCTTCCATCTTATGGGTTTTGATTCCACTAAATGAAAGTTATTTATCTCAAATGGTTGGTTAGAAAATCATGATTAATAATATGCCCATTTTATGGTTGTTTGTTGGTGTCTTTCCAGAGGAATTTTCGGGTCTTCCACCAATTCGTGAAGTTGAGTTTTCAATAGAACTCGTACTATGTGCTTTGCCTATTTCAAAGACACCTTATAGAATGGACCCAATTGAGTTGCAGGAATTGAAGAAACAACTCCAAGAGAATCTTGATAAGGGATTCATACGCTCTAGTGCGTCATCTTGGGGAGCACATGTTCTCTTTGTTAAGAAGAAAGATGGATCAATTAGTCTCTGCATTGATTATCGAGAACTTAACAAGATCACTATCAAGAAACAATATCCTCTCCCACACATTGATGACTTATTTGACCAAGTACGTGGATCTCAGTGCTTTTCCAAGATTGATCATAGTTCAGGGTATCATCAATTAAGGGTCAAAAGGGAGGATATACTAAAGACGTATTTTTGTACAAGGTATGGACACTATAAATTTATAGTGATTCTATTTGGTCTTACTAATGCCCCTGCTATCTTTATGGATCTGTTGAATAGAGTCTTTAGAGACTATCTTGATCAGTTTTTGGTATTCTTTATAGATGATATTCTTGTCTGTTCAAAGAGAAAGGAAGAACATGAAGATCATTTGAGAATTATATTCAAGATCCTGAGAAAGGAGAAGATTTATGCCAAATTTACCAAGTGTGAATTTTGGCTTCAAAAAGTTGCATTTTTGGGTCACATAATCTCAAAAGAGGGGATATTTGAAGATCCAGCAAAAACAGAGGTTATCAAAAGATGGTTGAGACCGACAACAGTAACTGAGATCCGATGTTTTCTTGGTTTGGCCGGATATTACCAACGTTTTGTGAATGATTTTTCATGATTATCTAATCCACTCACCAGGTTGACTCGAAAATGAGTTATGTTTTTTTGGACAGAGGAATGTGACGATAATTTCAAGGAGTTGAAAAGAAGGTTATCCAGTGCACCTGTACTCACACTTCCTTGTAGTGGAGAAAAGTTTTTGATCTCCAGTGATGCGTCCAAGAAGGGGATGGGGTGTGTTCTTATGAAAAATGTTATGCTGATTGCTTATGACTCACGACAGTTGAAAATCCATGAGAAAAATTACCCAAATCATGATTTGGAGTTAGCTGCAGTAATCTTTTCATTAATGATTTGGAGGCATTATATTTATGGAGAAAGGTGTGATGTTTATACTGGTCATAAAAGTTTAAATTATATTTTCACACAAAAGGAGTTGGATATGCACCAAAGAAGACGGTTGGAGCTGATTAAGGTTTACGACTGCTCAATTCATTACCTCCCTGGGAAAGCAAACAAGGTGGAAGATGCATTAAGTCGAAAAGAACATGCTATATTATCCATGATGAGGATCACAAAATATCCAATATTTATGGATTTACAAAGGATGGATCTTGGAATTATAATGGAAGGGGAAAAATCATATCTTTCTCAATTGAATGTTTAACCATCTTTACATGTGAAGATTAAAGAGGCGCAAAAAGAAGATGTAGAGTTACAAAAGAAGGTGAGAAATATTCCTGAATTCAACCTTGATTGTGATGAGATAATAAAGCTTAGGATTCGGGTTTGTGTTCCTCCCATCCCAGAATTAAAGAAGGAGCTGCTGGATGAGGGTCACAGTTCTTCATTCTCTATTCATCCTGGAAGCATGAAGATGTATAGGTACCTGAAAGAGTACTTATGGTGGGATGGCATGAAAAGATATATTAATGTATATGTCTCTCGGTGCTTGGTTTGTCATCAAGTTAAAGCTGAGAGATAGAAGTCTCAGTGGATGTTACAACCATTACCTATACCCGAATGGAAATGGGATAACATCACTACGTACATTGTCACCAGACTTCCTAAAACATCCAAAGGCAATAATGATATCTGGGTCATAGTTGATCGTCTTATAAAGTCTTCACACTTCATTGCTATTAGAGAGGATTTCTATCTAGATCTGCTTGAAAAGATATATGTAAAGGAAGTGGTAAGATTTCATGGAGTACCACTTTCCATTATATCTGATTGGGATCCGAGATTTACCTCGAAGTTCTGGCGAAGTCTTCAACATAATCTGGATACAGAGTTGAGTTTCAGCACTGCTTATCATCCTCAGACAGATGGTCAGTCTGAGAGGACAAGTCAATCTCTAGAAGATATGTTGAGAGCTTGATCTATGGATTTCAAAGGTGGCTGGGATCAACACCTACCTTTGGTGGAATTTTCTTATAATAATAGCTTTCACTCCATTATTCAGATGGCTCCTTATGAAGCTCTCTATGGAAAGAAATGCAGGACTCCAACATGCTGGGATGAAGTTGTGGAATGAAAGTTATTAGGACCTGATCTGGTTGATGATATAGTAGAAAAGGTCAGATCCACTCAACAACACATATGAGCAGCACATAGTCGACAAAAATGTTATGCCGACAACCGATGAAAAGACGTAGAGTTTTAAGTTGGTGATAAAGTGTTCTTACGAGTATCTCCATAGAAGAGGGTCATGAGATTTGGAAAGAAGGGAAAGTCGAGACTTAGATATATTGGTCCTTTTGAAATTCTGGATCGTGTTGGGAAGGTAGCTTACCGATTGGCGCTTCCACCAAATCTCTCCATAGTTCATGATGTGTTCCATGTATCTCTCCTGAGAATGTACATACATGATCCTTCACATGTACTCAGCTCAGAAGTTGTACCGCTGGAGCAAGATCTTTCTTATGAAGAACAGCCAATAGAGATTCTGGATCGTAGCGAAACAGTCCTACGGAACAAGACCACTCGCCTGGTGAATGTTTTATGGAGGAACAACCAATTTGAAGAAGCTACATGGGAGCTTGAGGATATGATGAGGGAGATGTATCCTCATCTGTTTTTTACAAAGTGACGAATTTCGAGGGAGAAATTCATTTTAAGGGGGGTAGAATGTAACACACAAGACTTTTGTGAGAAATATTTTGTTTTTATGTTATATAAATAATCAAATAAATCTTTCACTACACACAACACTAGCTTGGATTTATTTACCCGCAATCGCGACCTTCCTCGATAGCTTGCGTCGTACCCAATACTGAGTTCCTATAAACAACGATATGCTATTAAAATATTACTAAAACTAGCCGTTATAAATATTAATACCCAATTTTTAAAATTTGGTAAATGTTATTTTTCAAAATGGACTTCATTTTTGGATTCGGAATATCGAAATTAACCTATGGTGAAATTTTGGTATTTTTCTGAAAACTTTCAATTTTTGATGAATAGTTAAAACATTGGGTTACTAATTAAAAACCGAATTTTAATTCAAATAATTATTTATTTTATTTAAATTTATTTTAGGCCAAAATTGATACAGAATACCTATATAAGTTCAATTCAATTCATTGGAGTCATTTTATAATAATTTCAGATATATAATATTTTATTGAATTTTTCACCGTCTTTTACCCACCTCCTAGGAGAATTTGAAAATTTACATTAAACATAATTTTACCTCTTTTGTGAGTGGAATTTCGAAAATCTGAGAGACACAGTTAATATCAAGGACTAAAATGTGGTTCAATGAGATGAAAATAATTTTTGGTGAATAGTAACTTTTTACTTTTTTTTACCACGGTTAAAAGTAAATAGAGAAATTAAGGGTAAAAATTTTATTATTATTACCCTAACACATGTCCTAATTCTATTGGATAAGTGTAATTCCACAAAAAACAACCTTAGGAATAAAATATGACTATTTAGGCCCACTTGGATTAGATTAGGACATTTATTATTAATTTATTTAAAAAAAGGTTAAAATAGTTAAAATCAATGTTTAATAAATAAATATTTTTTAATATAGAGTTATACATAAGATAAATTAGACTATAAATATTCATTAGAAAGATAAAAATATTTCCTAAATAATGGTATTTTATTTGTAATTTTTAGACAGTAAATAATTTAATTTATTTATGACACAATGATGATACAATAATTATCTTATTAATGAAATATTGACATAATTGATGTTATAAATACCCAAATAAATGTAATTTGAGACTTTTTTGAATTTAAATAATTTTCTAGGTTAATAGGACATGTTAGTAGTGATTTCGTTAACTTTTTTCAAACTAATCTTACTGTTATGATTTTCACAAAAATCAATTACCAAATAGTGTCAAAATTGACATAAAATAGTTTTTGAAACAAATATTATATTATTAATTGTTATTTTATTCCTAAAATTCTAAGGTTCGAAACAATGACTTAGATAATGTTATATATATTAATAATAAGCAAATTTGGTTTTTTTGGCTTGTTATAGTATGTTTATTAACCTTATATTGTAAGAAAACAAGAAGACACGGTAAAAGGTAAATTATCTAACTTAAAGTTAAATCTAAATGATAAGGTTAAAATAGAATCTTAAAAATCTCTGAATTCTATTGGATGAGAGGATTTCGACCCATCCACACCTTAGCTTCGAAATAAAACAATTTGGATCTATAGAAAACAGAATATGACATTATAATTAAATAATATTTTTAGTTTTTCTTAAGGTGCCCCTCTCCTCCCTTATAATAGGGAACCTCCTCCCTCTCTTCCTCACACAACTTTTAGCCTTCAAGCTCGGACAACACCTGACAAATTCTCTTCTACACTTCCCTAGTAACATCCTAGAGGTCTCGGTCTTCTTCAAAGACCAATTTTAGTTCCCTAAGAGGAGGTCTCAAAGAGGCGCTTCAAAGAAGAGGTAATGTCCGTTACCGATTCTTTCATCTTTATTTATTCTTCCACTTATTCTTCTTTAGTTTTTTCATTATGAAGTAATAACATCAGTATCACTCATATACTGGTGTGTTATTATAAGTATGAAACAACCCTATTTCACTGTCTATCCATCCTACAAAAAAATGAAATCACCGCTTGTGCGTACGTACAGAATACCGTCTCCACGCCGTGGTGTAATCTATTTTCCACCACCACCTTACTTGGATTGGTATAATGGTGTAAGTAATAACTATATATGATTATTTTAATGTCATATTGATTCTGAAATAGTATACATACACTCCAATACAATTCCACGATCATGGGAATGATATCATCGCTCGTGCGTACGTACGGAATACGGTCTCCACTATGTGATGTGACTCGTTCTACATGATCTTCATTGCATAATGATTATATAAATTAATTGAATGAATGAATATGATATATATTACACTAATACCATTATGTAAATGAGGTATCTATAACCCAAAGAGATGAATAATAATTTATTTGACAAAACACGCATAAGAACAAAAAGTAATAAACACCCGAATAACAAGTAGCAATGAAATATTACTAATAAGAAACTAAGAATATGGCCATATATGATATCATAACAATGAGCATGATTCTGGAATAAGTCAATGACATTATTTAAATCATTATACAGGAGGTTCGGACACTTACGAAGCAAATCAGACCTAAGGTAAGGGAAAATATCACAATCTCATTTTTGTCCGAGATTGTTTATACTTATTATTTACTGGGTTGTATTTTATCATCCACATCCATGTTTCCTCAATATGTAATATTATTTCCATCCACCTACAATTGTTTAAATCTAATTTTTCCCTTCGGTGAGTTTTTAGTAAATGATATGAAAGGAATCTTTTGTCGTTTTTCGTATGAGGTACTTTTTGACTTTTCCGGCCAAAGTATGAGAAGAATTTTTTTTTAACATCTACGAAATGAATGGATTTTTAAAACATTATTTCCAAGAAGAATCCTTTACATGTTTTCAAGTTTATTTTTAATCAACTTATTTTAGTTTAAAATTGTATGACATGTTAAGAAAGGAAAAATGTTTTTGATGTAGAAAGGATATTTTCCTGAATAATGGAGTTCAAGTGTTTTATCAAAATTATTTTCCATCAAAGATAATATAGGTTTCTGTTTCTATCCCTATTATTACATTGATTTTATTATGTTGTGATGGAATTATTTTTATGAATTCCTTTATCTTATATGAATTGTTTTATGATGTCACGATGTTTAAGAATCCCATTTTTATTACATGGGTTATGCAATGATGTATGATTTATGATTTTTTGGCACACATAAGAATGGTATCATTATGAGATGGGTGGGACCTATATCTCCCTCCAATGCATTGGGTAAAGATTTATATCTCATGATATAGACATGGCTGAAATGGCAGGTTAAATCAGTTCAGTGAAACAGGACTGAAACAAGGAGTGAACTCAGTTCAGAAATGGACTTTGTCCGCTAAGATAGTCTTGGAAATGAGTCTTTAATACTAAAAAATGATTTTCTATGATTATGTTTTTATGCCATAATGTTTCATGTTTTGTGTTATGATTATTGGGATTACATTTCACTACTATGATTTATCCCATGTTATGAAATTATGATCTCATTTGCAGGTTAAGATTTCCAAAATGTTATGTTCTTATGAATATTATGTGATTGATATTTCTTTTTTTCCCTTACTGATCATTTGAGCTCACCCTTTTGTAGGTTTTCATTCCCCAGTTCAGGAATAAGGTTATTAAGTAGGATATTCCAAAAAGGGACTCTATATTTGATGAAATAAATAGGGGACATCATAGATGATTTATGAACCAGTTGTTTACGTTTCCCAGTTTCTAAAGACACTATACTTATACGGTTCTTTCATGGTTTTGTTATATGTTGTAATAAGTGTGCTTCAATTCTGAAGTAATAACAATGTATGTAAATTATGGTTCGTTATATAGAACAGTTAAAAAATTTACTCCCCTTATTTGGGTTATAGGAGAGAATAAATTCATGACCCTTGAGATACCCAAACCAGATATACTATCATAATGTTAGGTACTACCAGGGGAAAAAAATACCATAGGAACTTATGATCTATGAAGACTATATAGTGTTCAAAAATTATGTAATGTGACCACAAATTTAATGGAGAAACCAAATCCACATACTCTAGATATTGGGTGTCATAGTTACACACATGGGAATGTAACTACCCTAAACTGTATGATGTCAGTGCCATATTCTACATAAATACACAAAAAAACTAACACGGTAAGAATAAAAAAACACAACAACCTTCACTCTCTCATCTATAAACTATTGAATAGATGCAATGATCAACCAACCCTCAAGTAGTATTAATTATATTGATCCTGATAAATATATTAGAAGCACTAATATTACCTAGTTACATTTTTCAATGCATATTTTACTTATGATAATTTACTTATATACCTCCTGTAGTATCCCCTGAAATTGAAATAATTGTGGAAATATTCAATATTCTTGTGTGATTCGAAATAAACAACTACCTTGATATTATTTGGAATCATGAAAATTAATTAATAAGAAAACACATGTCCAAAAATGTGAAAATACCACTCCTAAAAATATCACTTAATAATCATATCATAAATAATATTATGAAGAATTACTTATTGAGATTCCATAATGTGGTATGAATGATCCCCATGTGACCTCAAGTATATGTTAATTTCACGGACGAAGATGACCCAAAACTATTCCATGAACTAACGAAATGAAGAGTTCAGGAGTCTTAAGAATATGGTTGAGGTGTTTGTAACACCGAATGACATGGCGAAAAACTCAAAGTCACCATAGTAACACCTAAAATCGATCTTTATTATTTTATCCTCCCTAAATCTCATATAGTGATATCCATATTAGGGGATGATCTTTTAATACTAGTAGGAACTCTATCACTAGTTTAGTTGATCACTAATCTTCCAAAATGGGTAGTGGATCATGAACGTCACTTGATTGAACTGCATACCGTCTATATAGAACTGAAGAAAATCATCATCATTCTAATCAAATAATACAGGGGAACCTCACAATGACACACTAGGACATATAAATATCATATCTATCTGGTCATCATAATGAATCCTCATCTCTAACATCCTAAAAGGTTTTATCTAATAAGGTTCCATTGTAAATACAGATGCACCATGCTGAAAATGGATCACAAAATAGATATCATGTAGTGGGGTAAATACCTAACCTCATTAATAAATACCTTAGGGAACTTCTCCATGACGGTATGAATCTCCAGTATCTTTGAATATACTAAAACTAGTGAAAATGATGATAACTGAAATATAAATGGATCCAAACATCAACAACCCATATTATTAACCCTATCACAAATGAACACCACATGGTTAATTTCCTCATTTCAGAACAAAACATTCCCACGGAATCAATCATTTAATTTGAACACATAATACAACCATTCAATTACACGAATGATAAATTATTGTCATATCCGAAGTAGAATAAAATCACCTGAGTAATGATATTTCCCCATCATTAACTCATAGGACTGGAAGGCCTAAAGAAAACTCATTTGGACACTAATTGTCCTTGTCAAAACTATGGGCAGTGGAAGCCTCCACACCCCATGTACCAAGTCACAAACCAAGTGTGTGAAATAAATGAGTGAAGAAATCTACAATCAATCATGGTATAAAATGTGATAGAAAAGTAAAAAATGGTATTATGTTAGAAATGTGTCCCCTCTCCCATTGCCACATAAATTACATGAGGTTTCCATCATTCAGTTCCACTACATTGCATCTGATAGAAACCTATATGGATGTGCATATCCCTATGACCCTCAGGGTGAGAGACATCATAAAGAATTCATATACTAGACCTATCTCCTAAATATGAAATATATTTCTAATTTCCCTTCTTCTGATATGTCCTATAATGAAAATTTTGTTAATGGGGTGATACAGAACCTCGGATCCCACACATCATTGTTCCCAATGATGCACGGGCACTAAAATTACTGATGAAAATACATCCCACCAGAAAAGAAACCAAATTAAGATCCCTTAGTAAGTTCCTGATAACTACTGGCCCAATATTAATTGAAGATAGAAATATATTTAATTGGATTATATCCAGTTAAAACCTCGACCGACATAACAAAAGAAATCCACCACCAATATCCTTTCTCTTTGAGGAACTCTGATAGATCCCCCTGAAGTTGTTTTTGTTTAAGCATGAATCCTTTAAATCAATTTATATTATTGATAAAACACCTCATACATCGGATATTTAAATGATGTTACTTCATATCCCATCAAAAATCATGATGCGACCTTCAAACACTGATCTTTAGACTCTTGTAAACTCATTTTCCCCAACTAAAAGGGATATTAGCCAATACAATCTCCAAAATTTCATCATTGATGATTACTATGTGGAATGAAAACATCATTGAAAATATTCCCAGAAAAACATAATCCACATTATTCCCCCTATATAAATGATCAACCAGAGGTGGACTAGACCTTGGATTTATCTAACAGCCAATAAAACCAAATACCCATCCCTTACATAGATAAACCTAAAATAAATCCCATGTTCCTTTTCAAAATTCTATATCTCCAAATTACATATTCTCCAATAATAATTTTTTATACCCTAATACTATAACTCAATCAATATCATCTCAAAATATCATCATCCTCGGTTGGTTCAACCCACTTACGGTATTCCACATCAGACTATCGAGCCTCACTAATTTGAACCACACAAATTCAATTAGTAAAAATCTCTACAAACAAAGGACTAACCTTTTAATAATGGAAGTATTATGAAAATTCAATTAAATGAATTTAATTATCTTCATTTATTTCCCCAAAATTATCAAATTTTAAATATAATTTTAGAGAAGAATAATTAATATATATCGATTAGATTTCTACCTCATAAGAATGATCATTTCACATGATTTTTTGATAATCTTATTGAACTTGTGTTCTATCAAAAGGAGCCTTAAAATCTAATTTTCTAGCCAATATCCATGGTCTATGTCACAACCCATGTTCAACTGCAACTATTTCTTTACGAACCCATGCGATCATGTCTAGTGCATAACTCCAATATTCATCATATCTCTCAAATAAAATCTATGATACCATTATTCCACTTACCACCCCAACTAGTAACTCATTATAGGGCTACAATGAATATGATATTATTCCCCAAGTCTATAATACATCAATACAAGGTTTAGATTCCAACAGAAAGGGTATGAAAGATAAAAATGAGAGAGATTATCCTCATCTATTTAGAAGACATTAATTAACCATTGATAAAAACCATAATATAAATAAAAATTTATATAATAATATAACAACACATGAATATGTCAATAAAGAAAATCCTGTTATAATATACCAATAAATTCCTAGACGTAAACATCACATCCAAACATAATCTCCCTAATGGTACTATCCAGCTCAGTGGTCAACCTCCTTCTAGAAACCTCAAAATAGTTTACATATACTTGGGTGAGAATCACATGTATAAACCTTTTGATTATACTCCATACCACTCATGAAAACGTGTTAAGAGAATAAGAATGAATCAGTGAACAAATAATATAACCAACATGCACTTATCATGTAAACAAGCACCCGGACAAAACAAGGCTCACCCACCAAATATCACATACAAGCATAGTAAAATATTATCGAAGAATACAATATGAAGAACCCCCATAACCATATCCCCTTTTGATTTCCACTATCATGCGCCAATATAAAACCTTTTGGGATCCCAATACCTTCCACAATCATCTTATAACACACCATATCTCATTTCACATCCATTCACCATACCACAACCATATCACCCTCATCATCCTATATCCACTACCACATATCCCATCTATACATTCGATCACATATCATGTATAGTAGGGTATCAAAAACAAGAAGGACATATAAATCACACCCTCATAATTTTCAAGACCCCAACCATATATCATCCCATCTATACTACATAGGGTCTAAAAATTCATATTTATCTCCGAATCCATACCATTTTGGGTTTTACGGTTCATCATGTAACCATATTCACAAACATATCTCATAGAGTCTTCAATATTAGGACATATGATAGTAATATGACCTTACCTACCATGATCCATCACAGCTCATGCTATAGATATATGGGAGATCAAGGAAGTGGTAGAAGTTTGATATCACATATGTTTCAAACCTAAATTTTAGGGGAAAACACTTAATGACCAAATAATGTTGAGCATAAATAAGGGGTTTTGAATCAGGTTGGGTTTTAATGATATATAATGGAAAATACAAGTATTGAGATTCAGAAAGAAAAATAATAAAAATGTTTTATCAGAATAGAAATTCCACCACCCACAAGCATCACCACACTACTATAAACTCAAAATACCATTTTTATCAACTATAACACCACTACCATCCCCATGTACCCAGAAAAAATCCAAAAAAACCATTCATAAATTTCATTTAATTTAGTTAGTGTGTCATTTCTAGATTTACAATTTTCCAACCAATTCATCACACATAACAAACCAACTAATTCCCTCTTTATAACCATGGTAAAGTAGCTACATCATACTACAAGGAAAACATGAAACCCCCTACAATAATCATATAAACATATCCAAAACATCAAAACCATACAAAATACATAGAAATAATTTTTGCATAATGTAATAACATATTGATCAGTATTCAAACATGCTTTCACATTAATTTATTTATTCCAAGAAACTTGTTCATTTTCATTATTATGTCATTATCATTTTATAAAAGGTAAATCCACAACTAAATTATATTAGTGACATATAATTCTAAACAGCATCATATATTTTTCAATTATAATATAATATAAGAACAAATTTTATGAGAAATATCATTATAGTATATAGATTCTAGTTAATGACCCCATTAGATTATATTTTTTATTTCATTCATTATCATAATTAGTTTATCCCGTAATATTCATCCATGAAAAAATAATGAAACCCCCACAATTTATATATAATGAAATATAGTTAAAAAAATTTACTACAAATTGTGTTTCACAATCATCTCCATTGGAACAACATGAGAAATATTTGATCCCATGATCTAGATAATACTAATGGAAACTTCAACAACCAAAAGAACAACATCCATCATCAACCACTTAATTTATCAGTACAAATTACAACCACATACCAAAATGATAACCTTATTTGAATAATAAACAGATAGATGACAAGATAAAATGAAAAATTACGCATCTTGGATCACCAATTATTGATATCATTATGTTTAGTATTAAATAAAAGGAAAAAGGGATGAAATATCTCACATAAATTGCCTAATATTGCCCAAGAGTTGGAGTAAAATTGGGTGAATGAATGAAATTTGTGTGAGCCTCAAAATTTATACCCAAAATAGAATATATAATATATTTTCATAATGATGTGGACCATAATTCAATAGATATGATCATAGTAAATCTATGACATAGGATGGCAATCCATTCCATAAGGGTCTTGTTTAGAACCACCTTCTGTAATCCATAGTGCCAATCCTCCATGGATCTTATAAAACTAGGGTAAAGAGATGGTTCGACCAATACATCATGTCTCAACAGTCCCCCAAATAATAAATACAAGGTAATGACTATTGGGACTCCAAGATATATCCTACGCTCTAGTATATAGTGACCCTTTCGGGTACATAAATAAGATCCCTAACACCCAAATCCATACAACACATCCCTAATCCCATGTCATAATAACCTATACACCAAATGAACCAAAAATTCTCAATCCTCTGATTCCACAATGTTCAGAAAACACCTACCAAAGGAGGTTTCCCCTGATTCTATATAATGTATATCATTCATGGCTATATCAAATGCATATTATATCAATATTCAAGAATGAAATAAGATTACTTGCTTACCACATCCCTTAATTTAATAATCCAAAATATATTATGATTGTTGATATTTTTAGGAATCATTCTAATTTTAAGAAATAATTTTTTAATATGTCACATGATATGTTATATAGGAATTGAGATTACATTCAGGAGATGATTTCACTATTCGTGTTTTTTACTCATGCATAATAAATTCATCGGTAAATGCTATATTAGTCAAAGAGTATCTTCAATGGGATGTATAAACCACTTCCAAGTGATGGTAACATGTTATCTCTTCATGCTATGTCATGGAATCATGTCAACCATGTCACTATTTATCTTTATATACATAAGAGGCTCTAGAATGTTATAGAGAAATGTTAGATATCATCCATATAACGTATTATTTATGCTCAACCTACAGATTTAGTATGAAGAAGGCATGTATATTGGATACCATTATGTGATCATAATAAAACACATTTGAAGATAAATGTGAAGAATAATATCTTAATGGAAAGGAATTCCATATATATTTGTTCATTATTTATAGTTTTTTTAGGAAATTTTATATTTCTTACATGAGAGACCCTCATAAAAGGGTATAAATCACATCTAGTTGATCTAAAAATTTTTGTTATATATTTTTTAAACACTTTAGTTTTATTAAATAGAAGTCATGATTTATATTTATTTAATATTTCATTGAAATGCAGAGGAAACAAACAAATGATCAGTTTTTTTCATCAGGAAATTCATTTTTAACAAATTACCATTACGCAACGCAACACTTTTCTATAGGTCATCACTGATTTCCCGTAAAATATCTAGGAACTTAGAGGCTTATTTTTATGTTAATTGTTCGTGTAAATGTAATCTAAATTGTTACTCATACATAAAGGCTCTATGAAAAGGTGTAATGTATGGTTATGATATTGATAACCATTATCAATAATTTTAGTAGTGTTTTTAAAAGGGTTATATAAATGTAAAATTGACCAGAAATTAAATGAATGAGATTATATAAAGGTAATTTCATGTTTTATATTCACTGAGTAAAGTTATTTAATGTTTTACATTGCCTTAATTTAGGAATTTTTAAGGTTACCCTTACCTAGAAGAGTTATACCTATGGGTCACCAGATCTACCTTTATGGAGTGGGTTTTAGATGGATTGAATAATGGTAGTACCATGTTTTATTATGTCTCTAGTAAAATAATCCAACATGTTACCTTAATAAAAATATACACCTATCGTCATTTAGTATTTAAAAATATAGGAATACCCATACACAAGGGTTTGAGAATCAGCTCACCCTTACATATTGTGTCTGCATAAGATTAGTGTCAGGTTTCCCACCATAAGGGAAATCAAAAATGTTTTAAAAGAATTCTTTAATTTTTTTAAATATTTTAATGGTTTTATAGTTTATAAAAATTTTAAAAATCACTATAAAAATTTCATGGGATATTTTAATTTTTAAATGGTTAATAGATTGATTTATTATAATTTTTTAATTAATTAATTTTTTATGAAACACATATTCATCAAATATTATATGTAAAAATTTAAAATCCCTTTTGAAAAATAATATATTATATATCATTATCTAGAAATAAAATTGTTTATATAGAAATAGTAAAGATTAAAGTATAAAGGGTTATTATTTATGAAATAGGTCTAAAATAAAATATGATACTGTTTAAATTATAAGAAGATCATAATTTAGTTATTTCAACTATTCAAATTAAGGGGACCTTATTTGGAAGTTTTGTAAGACACATAAAAAGTGAATAAATGATTTATATAGGATGTAATTAAATTTATGTATAGGAAATTAGATTTTATAAACAAAATATAATTTTAATTGTAAATTGTTTATAATTCATTAAATTTCCTATTTTTAAAATAAAAATGTCATATAGGGAAGAATATGAATGAGTACCCATTTAAATGAATATCAACAGTTCCTATTCAAAATTAAAAAATGTCCATAAATTTTAACACTATAATTAATAAAGGATTTAAGTTGGTTTTTATTTATAAAATTTTCAAATAGAAATGCGTCATATTTAAATATTTTAATTATTCTTTTATTTAAAAGGATATTACCAAATATATTCATATTTTGAAAAAATATCATGAAATTTAATGTTTTAATGATATATTTTAGTTATTAATGTAACAATAAATAGTGCAAGAGTTGGTTTCCAAGGATCATGATATTGTACTATGATTATATGTATATTTGATGATTTCATTATTAATAAAATATATTATTGCATATTATTATTTATTATTCATGACATTAATATAATAAAGTCCTAGTGTATTCATTACATTGAAAAGGTCATAGTAGTTCTTCTAAATGATGAGATACTTGATGTTCTATGATGATATGTTTAAATATAGTTTTGTGGTCACATAATGTTCTATTATTAGACACATTGATCACAACTATCAGCTACCAGTACTTGTAAGTGGTTGTGTATTCCTCTCATAATGTTCGTACATGGTAATCTACAAGATAGGATATTATGTGAATATACCATCACTATAAATTCTACATGTCTTTCTGTCAGTAGATATTCCAATCATTGAGTATGTGTATTGAATATTAGACTTCAAGATAATCATTAAAAAATTTAATGAGTCGCACACTTAGATTTTCTAAAGAAAATTGTAATGCCATATGTTGGAAGGATGTATGGTATATTTGGTGTGTCATGAATGAAATGTTATTAATGGATAGGTCACGGAAGGATTTTTACCTTCCATCATTATAGAATTTGATATCTCGGTCGATTGATTAGAATATAACTATCACCTTAAATTTCTCGAGATTGGTGTAGTGATGTTTTTAATTAAGATACTCAAAAATATGTATCAAGCACATATGTTGGTTACATTGATGTACAACCTACTTGATGATATATTGTGAAAAACAGATTATACTACAATGTGAGTTTTTATATGTGTTTTTCATCTTCTGGAAATTATGTTCTTTCTACTATGCCCATGAAACATTTCTAGAAATTAATAATAGAATTTTGGTAAGGCCGCATAATTATAATGATAAATAATACAAGAAGGAAGAACACTATGTGTTCTTGTTGATATCAATTCAAATATGTTTTCGATTCAAAAGAATAATATTATTCTCAATAGTAAAGATAATATTCATCCTCATTTTATTAATCATAATTATGTATTGATTAATGTGATATTTATAATAATTAATTACTTTGGTATTAAATAAATTCTTATGTGTATGAAAATACCATGATCAATTTTTTTGATATATTATTTTTTACAAGCCGATCATTATTTTATCATTGCGTGCAATGACATGTGTCACAAAATAATAATAATAGTAATAGTAAATTTATTATTATTATTCTGTGGCATGGGGTTTGTTAATAATATAGTTTTATATTAAGGGTCGATAAGATATTAATTAATATTTATTTACTTAAACCCTAGACATATAAATATACAATTATTTCTATTGTGTCAAATGATGAAAATAGAGAATCATTGCACATAATGAAATCCCCTTTTAACTCCTCATTATGTCTCTGTCTCAAAAAAAATGAGAATCATTAGAGAGATTCCTTTAACAAAAATGGAAATGTGATAAAAAATTAATTAAAGACAATGGATTTATCGTGTTAGAACAGAAAATCAGTTGGAATTTCTTTGAGATCAAGGTATCTTGTGGGAATCATAACTAATGGAATTCTATTCTTGGATAATTATATTGCAAAGAAGTAATCCAAAAATAATTTAATAAGATAATAATAATCAATAATGAATATATCATAATTCAAGGAAATCATTTATTATCATATTAACAGATTAATTATAAATTTAATGTGAAATATCCTCTTTTTGGGTTTAAAGAAACCAACTATTAAAATAAATTTTATCACTACCGCAAAAAATACAGTTTCACAGTTCATAGAACCTTCAAGTAGAATAATAGGGGTGACGTTTCAAATTTGTAAATATTAATATGATTTTTCCTCTTTATGCAATATTGGTTATATTTTTATTTAAAATTATTTTTTCTTTTATCTAATTTTTATTAACATGATATCAACATATTAATCATGTTCAATCACACATTCATTTTCATGAAGATCCATGAATAGATGATAAGGACAAGTGATTCCATAAAGAAGTGCTAAGAATTTTGGATGTTCGGACATGGATAAATGGCATGTAGATGGAGTACATGCTATGTACCTAGGTTCACTATAACAATACATTCCAAGAGTTACATGACATTCAAACAAATAACAATAAATAGATCATTTATTTTACACCACATACTGGTCCAGTCTAGAACACATGTTTTTGGTTTATAAAAATTTAGTCATAATAAACATCATGTTGTATTCCTAGGTTTGTAGTGAAATTCATACAATATATATGGTCATAATACATGGTAAAACAATGTTATAATAATAATGTCACACTGAGTTTTTCATTACATGTTATATGTTGCAGTTTGTTGGAAATCCAAGTCATTTTCGTATGGTCCAGGTGTGAAAAGGGTTAAACATTGAAGTGTTTCCTTGAATTTATTTTTCAATTCTTCCCCAATGTTGATATTTGTTTCATTTGGCAGTTTTTGGAGAAAACATGGTTTTGTTATCATTGAGGTTCCATGTGCATAGTTGGTGCACAGTTCGATAAATTTTTGGCCAAACTCAGGTAACTATTTTGTAGGTATAAATCCTATAAGAAGGTTGGTGGATGGCCATGTGGTCGCTCAGGGATGATAGTACGGTTGGTCCATCTGGAAACCACATAGTTTCCAAAGGTTTAATAAACTGTGCAGCCTAACTATGCATCATTCATTAACATAAAAACTTGGTTTTTCCAAATTTTCCCCCTTAGGAGTTTTGGACCCAAATCCACCCAATCCTTCTTCCATGATTTTTTCTAGACCTTATTAATTCTTTCCATTGGTCTTTATTCCATTCCTCCTCCCCCCTTGGTGTAAATATAATAAATCTTTATGTTGGGGCTAGTTCTTTCAAGGTAATTCCTCTTCTTTCTCCTCTCTCTTGTTTCTTCATTCATCTATTCCCATTTTTCTATTATCTCTTGAACAATTTAGTCCTAGGGTTTAATTTCCCGATGTTTTATGATGGGGTTTTGATCATTTTTTGTATTTTATTAAGAGATCTAGGTTTTTGTTACCCAAATGCACTGACTTCGGGAGTGTGTTGTCATTAAGCTATGGATTCAAGGTTGGTTTCCTTTGCACTTGCCTTTATAATTTCAGAATCATTTAGGTCATGATATTATAACCTTTATTTATTAATAAATATTTATTTATGATCCATGTATTATTTTTTTGTGTTATAAGATTTGGTGTATGCCCTGTATTATAACAAATAATGTTGTTTTGGATAAAATGCGCAGACCAGGAATTTGGTAAAATGTTCTCTTTGATTGCGTATGTCATTTGTGATATTAAAATTTTGGTTTGGTAATTTAAATAAATTAATGAAAATAAAAAAAATTTATACATTTTTTGTGTTAAATAGAATATTTTTATTAAATACTTCATGCCTAGTGGATGATTAATTCCTTGATTGGATTTTATTGGATAATTGTGATATAAAAATGAATTTTTTGGATTTAAAATGTATTGGAAGAATTCAAAATAATATTTTAGTGTCCATATATGACTTACAAAGTGGATTCGATTCTATATAATGAAACAAGTTTTATCTTTTAATATGATTTCTTTTGTGTTACCAATGAATGAACCATTTGTAATTTTATATAAATAGTTTGTTCCTTGAATGTGTAACATGAATGTATTAAGAAGATTATGTAAATGTTTTGATGTGTTAAATGGTGTGTTTATACCCTTTTATAAAAATTGTATTTTGTGTCTTTGGAAATGGTTGGTTTTGTAAAAGTTATTAAGGCATATTCGGTAGATTATCTTGAAATGATGAATGTATTTATTATAAAAATATCATATGAATGTTTCCCAAGCCAAGCCTATATTTATTGGATGGTATTTCCTTTATTTGGAATCCTTTTGATCCATTTTTATAGTTCCTCGGATTAAACTCGTTGTGTCCTATTTATTCTATGGAATATGTTCTATCATTGGGGTGGCTCGGGGTGATTCTTATTATTGGTTTATTATTATATATACTTGTGATTGGATTTTAAGTTTTCATAGGTTGGATCACCCCTATTATTTACCCGATACATGGAATCCTATAATAATGATATAATTTTATGAGAATGATTGCTACACTTGGAAGTCCCTACACTAGCCGTTGGCTAGAAGTAGGTGGATATATATTTCATTATTGTTGTGGGATTTTCTTGTCAGCTTGTCATGACATAGGGTGGATGAGACTAATAGGGTTTTTTATATTTCATCATGTCTGGCATGCTACCAGAGATGGGGTATCAAGTATTAGTATGTTATATTTTATTCATGATATCTTGGGTTCAACTATGTCTATTGGATCCTAGTTTCTTTGTAATAATGAATTGGATAATTGTATATTAATTTCCATCACCATTTTTGTATGATTACTGTAGTGCCTCTTTATATGGTGATTTTCTTGGAAAGTTTTGTGTTTATATAAAAAGGTCTTGTGAATTTATATTTAAAGAAAAATATTTTACTGAATTTATTATATGTTGAAAATGTATGCATCACTCTCCCAAGAAATGTTAATATCTAGATAATGAAATGATTTTATTTAGTAATGAATAAGTTAAATGGTTGGTACATTTTTTTAAGTAAAACGTGTTGAAAAGAATACATTTATTTATTTTACATTAAATATAAAATTGATGTTTATTTTATTTTAAAAGATGTTAATTGGGAATAGATAATTGGGATAGCCTTCTGACTTTTCATAGTAACTTCTATAGTTCTTCTCTATTTTTAGCTCTTGTGCAGGTTTGAGCGTGAGTTTGGTCTACATGGATGATAGTTGATCTTTTTGTTGGATATTGGCCCATTGGGTCACATGAAGATAGTGTGGTCGATATGTTCGAATGGTCTTGTGGAGTTTTTTTGATGCATTAATCATATTTTTGTATAAATGATGTCTAGTTCAATCTCATTTATATATTGATCTTCTTGTGAATCTTTAATTGTTTAGATTACTTTTTTTATTTTTATGGGTGAATTCATTCCCTTGTGTTACCTTTTTGATGCCCGACACTGTTTTCCTGCCTATTGGGATGAGGAATTCCCTTCATGTCGTGGCATATATTGGCTTTAGTGACTGGTTTAGGGTTGACCCGGGTTGGTTCAAGACAAAATTGTATCAAAGCAGGCCAGCCCTTAGCCGACCATGCTTTTCAGAGCAACCATTGTTACTTGGGGGAGTCAAGGTATATGAAGTTAGATTTTTAAGACTCGAGGGGTAGGTGATGGAATAGAATCACAAACTATTGATCATTTTGATCCTCAAGTTTCCACAGTAAGTCTAGTTTGGTTACAATCTTAGTCTTTATGGATTTTATTGTGATGGAGATAAGAAATGAGCATCAGGCTAGTGGTATCCTTGAACTCTCATGGATTGGTAGGCCATGTGGAGACATGTCCATGGTCCTTGAATGCTCTCCATGTTAGTGGTGTGTTCGGCATATGGATGCCCACTGAATGGACAATTCAGCCATCTATTCTAGTTTTCCTTGTGAGTCTCTATGTGTATCCTTTGAATTCTAATTTTTTTCGAAAAATTGTTTTGCTAGAAATGTGGAAATTATATTTTTAGAAATAGCCTCGTTGGACACCCTAGAAAATATATTTTTTATAAAATGAAATCTTTAGAGTAAAATTGAATGGTTTTAATGAAAATAGAATTTAATAATCAAAACTTGGGATTTATGGAAAGAAAAAATTTACTCTGGAAGCTGTTTTAAATGAAAATTTGTGCATTTTTTATCAAATGGATTGATGAAATGAGGTTTGTTGATAAGCTAGAAAATGTTTGGAATTAAATAAAATGGATTTTTATGAAAATTTATGATATTTTATTTTCATGTGTGGTTAAATGCTTCTATGTGTGAATCTAAAAAAGGATATGAGTTGATGGTTAGTGAACCTTTTTAAGTCTCTTGATTTCTGAATTGGGTTGATGGATTTTTTTAAAAAAAATGATAATGTTCTTTTTATCCTTTGGTGTTCTCATGGGCACTCACATGTTTGGTGGTATATGGGAATGTGAATGGATTCCCCATATGGTATGGTGGATGGGTTATCAGGGTGGTATAGAACCATGCATGTGAGAGAGACTCAATGGAATACCAATGGGATGTGCTCAACCAAATGATTTTGTTTTAAAGTAATTATGCTTTCAAAATTAATGGTTTTGTTATCATGATGTATTTTTTTCTATTCTCAAAGCTTTTCACCGTTGAAATGTTAGTTCTTTAGGATTTTTTTGTTGAGTTGACCATGATTAAGATCATGTCTTTTAAATGTCCAGTATTTGTCCACATGGGGCGTTGATGGGTGATCATATTACATTTATTGGTGATTCCTCATTATTCGTATTTACAACTGATCAACCTAAGGATTTTGTTATTGATTTTTAGAGTCTAGAACCATGTATATTTAATTGATAATAGGAACCACTTAGGGAGGATGATTGGATGAGAAAGATCAAATGGAACATTATACTCATATAGTTAGCTAAGTTTTTGAAGGTTATGTTTGTAACATTCATGCTCGAAGGTTCATCATGGATGTGGTGGAAGTTCATGTCTTGAAACAAGCCCTGTGTTTATCATACTTTGGAGTTATTCAAGTCTTTGATCATTTTTTAGTAATTTTCATCGAGAGAAAGGCTGAAATGTGGATGGAGAATTGTTTTTTCAATAGGGTGATGGATAAATGTTGGTGTATTTCAATAATTTTGGGGACCTAGTTCCTTAACTTCTAGAGTTTGTTGTAGACGACTCCCTGAACGCTAGGCGTTTTGAGGCTGGGCATCATGCCGATCTAATGTTGAAGGTGTTAGAGTCCAATCTATCCTCTTTTTTCCAATGTAGTGAGGAATGCTTATCTTGTGAATCACTAATGGTGGTAGTTCTGAAGGTGGTCCTCCCTCCTTAAATCCTAGTAATTAGTAGGAAAAATATTGGTAATGATAATATATAGTGGTTAAATTTGAGGGAGCGGGTTATGGAATAATAGTCATTAGGATCTATCATCAACCAATATTAGGAAAGTAGTAATTATGTGTTATCAGTGTGTCCAGACAGGCCATAAGAATCCATCATGTCCAAATTCTATTAATCCAAACCATGATTTTGGATGTATGGGCCACTTAGAGTGATTCAGTGGGGGAATTTCTAGAAAGGGTCATAGAGGTAATTCTCATAAGTGATGTGATGATGAGAATCTGATTAGGTATTATTTTTTTTAATTGTCCTTATAATGTTCTAGTTCTTTTATAATAGTGGTTTTTCTTGATGTGATTTGATTTTTTAAATATAAGGGATGATGTGAGCCTTTTGATGAACTCATTGTTTTAATGAATGTGTGGTTTCTATTCCAAAACATCTGATCTTTCAATCTATATATTTGGTTGATAAATGCTCCATGTTGGGATTATTAAAACCTAACAACAATGTTAGGGATTCTTCATCCATCCGATCTCCAACCATAGGTCTCCGAGTGAAGTTGGCACGTTTTTGGGAATCCTAGGACTGTGTGATGTTTGGATACTCTCATGCCTCTACCATTTTGGTGAGGTCATTCCTATGATTCTATTGTGATTTCTCTATCAATGAATGTTTCCAATTAGTATTCTTGAATAGACCAACCATGTAAATGGGATGTGGTTTTGTTTTTGGTCATAATAGGGTTGAGTTATGGGTAGTTTTCTGTTGCTGTTTTAGTGTTCCAATTTTGGGCACCTCCCCCCTCCCTATGTGGTGAGGGTTTTGGGTCTGTGTGGGGTGTTTTGGCCAGATTATTTTCAACTAAAATTTGGAGTGGGTAAAATAAATGCCCATGTAGTATTATTCTTATATTCGGTTGATATACCAATGTGGATGTGTTTCAGTTGTCTTATGTGGGATGGCCCTATGTTGGCTCATATTGAATTCTAATCTAGTTGGTTCTAGATGGTTCTTAATGGTGGGGAGACCCACTGCTGTTCTCATATTTTTTTATTTTAAGAATTTTATGAGTTCATGTTCTTTTCTAATGGTGGGGAGTTTATTATGACCTCCCGGTGAATTTTTTGACTTTGTGAGTTCCCTTCAATTATGTTGATCATTGGGATTATTAAGATAAGTCCCAAATCATTGGTTCTTTGCTTGGTTGTGGATGAGGTGGCCTGATATTTATCGTTTGGGGTGTAGTTTCACATTGTGGATCTGTTTTGGGATAGTGTCATCTGTTCCATTAGTAGTGGGTGAAATATTCATCATTTATGAGGCTGGATGATGTTGATGTGGAATCTTTATGTGCTGATCAATTATATAGAAATAGTTATGGCTTTCCAATGGTGGAAACAAATAGTAGTGGGGAGAATTATCACACCTAGTTTTTCTTATCTTATCATAAGTTCCCATTCGTTGGAAATGCCAATATTTTTCTCTGGTTCTAGGTGTAGAGGGGGTTAAAATTTGAATTGATTAATTTAATTTATCTAGTTTTTTCCCATGGTTTATCTTTAGTTCATTTGTGTTTTTTAGATAACATGGGAGTTTTGTCTTCGTACTTCCGAATGCACAATTGGAGCACAATTCGATAAACTATGCGGCTGCACCTAGTTAACCATGATGCGGGTATATGAAATATCACATGGTTCGACATGGTCATGTAGTCTATCATGGGTGACCATGTGAGAGGTCCCTGTGGCTGCCACAATGTTTCCACAAGGTTTAATAAATGTGTAGACTAACTGTGTGACTTGCCAAGAACGTAAAAATTATGTTTTTCCAAATTTCCCCCGTAGGATTTTTGCAACCCAATCCACCAAAGAGTCTTGCCCTATTGTTTCAATACCCCAGGAGCCATCTATTTTTCTCTCTAAGCCATTCCACCTCCTCCATTTATGTATATATAAGAGAACTTTAGGTTCAGAATAGTTTCAATAAGGTAATTCCCTCATTTATCATCCATCTTCCTTCTTCTTCTTATTTTCATAGTTTTCTCTTCTTCCCTGATAATGGGAGACATAATATTATATTTTTCCATGTTTTATTATGGTTTTTTTCATTTAGTTTTGTTCTTAATAGATTTATGGTTATTCAACCCTCGTGGAGTGATTTCAGGCATGTGGAGTCATTCCACCATGGATTTTTGGAAGGTTTCACATGCATGCGACTTTATAATTTCACAATATTTGATTTCATTGTTTTAACACCTCTATTTGTTAATAAATTTTGATTTATAACCCTTGAATTGTTTCTTGGTTTCCTAATTAGAGGTTTATGCCTTGTTTTTTAACAAATACCATTGTTTTTGTTCAAATGTGCACACCTCGTGTTTGATAAAATGATTTTTTAGAATTCACCTGTAGTTTTTGATATTGAAAACATGGTTTCATAATTTATAAAAATTTATGGAATTCAAATTTTTGTTTTATACCCTATTTAGTGTTAATTTTTTTTTGTTAAATATTGCATGATTATTATGTGATTAATTTCCTAGATGGATTTTATGGGTTAAATGTGATATAAAAATTATGGGTTCAAATTTATAAATGTATTTAATGTGTGGAAATAATATTTCTGGGTCCTTATATAGATTCCAATGCGTTTATGATTATTTAGAAAGAAATTAGTAATGTCTTTTAATGTGTTTTGGCATATGTTACCAATGAAAGGATGGTTTGGAATTTTTATAAAAATTGATTGTGCCTTGAATGTGTAATCTGAATGTTTTAAGAAGATTATGTAATTTTTTTGATGTGTCAAATGGTGTGTTTTCACAGCTTTATGAAAAGTGGAATTTCTGTAATTTATAAATGATAGTTATGTAAAAATGTTTAATGACCTATTTGGCAGATCTGTTAAAATGATGACAATTTTTAATATGAAAACATCATATGAATATTTCTCATTCCATTTATGCATGTAGTTGTTGGAATTTACTCAATGCGGAATCATTTTCATCCATTATCACAATTCCCCATTTGGGACTCTTTGTGTTCTATTTATACTATAGCATTAGATCAGTCCATGGGGTGGCTCGAGGTAATGCATATTGTTGGTTTATTATTATGTAAACTTGTTATTGGATGGTCGACTAGAATAGGTTGGATCAACCCTATTATATACCAGATACACGGGGTCCTTTCATATTGAGATAATTTCCGGAGATCGATTTCAACATTGGCTAGTTCACACACTTGCCTATGGCCTATTGTAGGTCGATATATTTGGGTTTATCAGTATAATATTTCCCCCTCATTTTTTCATGAGAAAGGTTGAATGAGAGTTATTGGGTGTTTTTGATTTCATCGGTTGTGTAATTCTACCAGGGATGGGGTCTCCTGTATTAGTATGTTCTGGACTATTATTGATCTCCTGGGTTCACCTATGTCAATTTGATAATACATGATTGGGGAGATGAATGAGATACTTTTATGTTTATTTCAATTTCCCTTGTTTTATGAATACAATAGTACCTTATTAAGTGGTGTTTCTTTTGAAAGTGATGTGTTTCTTTAAAAAGGGCTTCTGAAAAATGATTTTAAAGAAAAGTGTTTCACCATCATTAGTGAAAATTGAAAACATAAAAATAACTTCATCATGAGATGATAATATCTCTATAATGTAATGAACTTGGATTGTTGAAATGAATAAGTGTAATGGGACTTATATAGTTTTTTATGAAAAATGGGTATAAAATCATACTTTTATATATAGTATTCAAACATGAAATTCAAGTTTCTTATATTTTAAACAAAGTACATTGGGAATTAATAATCATGATAGCCTACTAATTTTTAAAACTCATGCATATATATGTATATATATATAAGTATATATATATATATATTATGTTTTACCCCTTCTTCTGGTTTCAACTTGAGTTTAGTCTCCTGGGGAGATAGTTGGTCTTTGTGTTGGAGAGTGACCTACGAGGTCACATGGAGTTTGTGTGGTCATCCGGGTTAGTCGGTCTTGTTGTGCTGGTTTATTTCATTTTATAGAATATTATATAGATGATTTTTAGTTTAGTGTAACTTATATATTGAACTAGTTATGCATCTTCTTCTATTTAGTTTTCTTTTTATATTTTATTTGGTGAAATTATTCCCTTGTCATACCTTGTTGATGCCCGACACTATGTGCCATCCCTTGGGGATATGGAATGCCCTTTCGCTATGCCATGGATCGTCTTAGGTAACAAGTTCAGGGTTGAGTAGAGTTGGTTCATGATAGAAAACATGGAAAAATAATGTTATAAACATAATTTATTTTGCATATAAGGTATTTAGTTCAACATTTTCAATGACCGAAAAAATATTTTGACTAATTTTAATGTTATAAAAAAACACAAAATAAGTGATACATGATGCCTAGCTAGTCTGTACAAGTCTTGTAGTCAGGACCGATGAACAAATTGAATTATTAATTAGGTTTTATAGACACACGGAAAGAGTGATATATGGAATCTGACTAGATTTTACACACCATGTTGCCTAGCTATGGTACATGACCGAATCCCCATGTTTGTAACCGAGTTATATTGCAACTAATGTACTCATTGTGTAAATGGTAAGAATATGTTTTGTATTATCAAAATTAATGGTAGAATTATATTACATTAAATGTTAAATTGATTCACTGAATTAATATTTTATTTATTGGATACTTTAGTGTTTGACAATTAAATAATTATATTCATGAATTTTAGATTCTCAATTAATTAATTATAATAAATATGAAATAATTTATTCAATCATTTATTTTCCATGAATTACATTGACATTGGTATATCTGAATTAATATGGATGGTAATTATGATGAACGAAAATTAATAAAATATATTTGTATTTATAATAATTAATTAATTAATAGTTATTTTTTTCCAGTTTCTTTAATACGTATCTTGTATGTATGCCCTTTCAGGATCTTGACCGAGACCAGCATATGTGCTGGCTTAAAATAATTTAATACATGTATGAAAAATTATTTATTATTAAATTTAATTTTATAGAATGTGTGTCATACCTCCCACCATTATTATGTAGGACATACAAATCTAATGTTATTTATGTAATCCCCCTTTTAACCAACCCTTTAGTTCCCCTCACTTATGTGTGAGTTATAAATACTTGTAATAAGTTGTGTTTCTAATGGTAAATTATGTTAGATTAATAATGAACAATTATAATTTCATACCAGGTGATACGTAGGTGGACATATAGATTGTTGTTACCCATTCCATGACCAACATTAAGATTTATTTCCCCTACATCATTGGTTGATTAATTTTCCAATAAATAAATAAATCAATAGATATGTTATTGAATTATACATTTATTTTTTATTTATATTTGTCTTATGCATCATATATTTTATTGATTTAAGATAATGATTTCATAAATAAGTGAATTAATTTGAATGTATAGAAGTTAAATAAATTGATTATGGATAACTGATTTATCTAAAATGGTTAATTGATTATGTAACATCAAAATAATATTAAAAAGATGTGTTATGTTTAAAAATTAATAAAATTTGAGTATAATAAATTAAAAACCCTCAAATATATATTATGCTAGTCTTATACCTCCATTACATGATATGGAATGAAGAAACTATAAAAAACGCAGCACCCCCATTTTCATGTATGTAACCATTAATTTATGTACATAATTTATTTGGTTGATGTTTGGGAGCGTTTCGAGGCCATTACTGTTAAGGAATTTTTAAATCGTGCATGGTTGGTGCATGATTAGTGGAAACCAGGTATCATCCAAGGAAACCACGTACAATGAGACAGAGGGCTCCGGGTAGGTGGACATTTATGGGGTAAGGTTTTTCCAAACCATGTGGCAATCCAGTAAAAACTGTTCAAAGCTGGATAATGGTATTTGGCATGGCTGACACATGATTGGAAGCTATGCAAGAAAACACTTTGAGGTTCATCCTTGATGTAGTGATTGGGTCATATTTAGCACATAGTTTTCCTAACAACGAGATTAACCATGAATGAGTTACAATCCATATCCACAAAAAGTGGATCTAGGTTGGGATAATTTTTTAAACCCTTATTTACCAAAGCCATCCTGAACTCATGATTTATTCCTTTCTAGTGTTATTGAGACTTCTCTCAATGATTTGAGGGAAATATGATGGCTTCTTTTAGTGCTTTGAAGTTGGATTCTCACATTAACTCATCATGTTTTTGTAGTTTTGCATGATTTTTATATGATATACTTCTCCTAATCTACCAGTTTCTTATTTCTATATCTTGTGTGGATAGATCCAAGGTATTCTATGCCAAATATTATTATATTTGGATTTTAAATTTCAATGAGAAGATATTTAAGAGGGGTTTTTTAGATTTTACCCAATTTCCTTGGCATTTTAGTGTCATTATTTTTTTAAATTAAACCCCAAGGTAGGTAAATTCACTCTATACTAATATATATAGATCTAGAAGGATTGGTTTTAAATTGCATGTTTTCCAAGTCAATTTATGTGAAATTGGTTTGAAAGTCATGATAGAAATATTCTTTATTTATGATTTTCATTTATTAAATTTGTAAAATTTTTGTTTAAAATGAAGTGTTGTTTGATTTTATAATGTTTATTTTTTAATCAATTTCATGGATGAATTTTCAAAACACGTATATTGAATGGATTTCAATTAGAATTTTATTTTATTATAATGGATTTTTCACACTTCAGTTTTTCATGGTTTTGTGGAATGTGTTCATATCACTTGGGGTGGATAATGTTATAATGTAACCCAATAATAATGTTGGGACATATATAGGAAAGAAGTACCCTCATCAAAATGGTTCAATAAGTGATGAATTATTGAAAGGATGACTCACCGCTCATGAGTATAGGTAGGTCTAGGATTAATGCATGGATGGAAGTGTGATTATGTTGAATGGAATGAGTTATTACAAAAATGGATCTTCTTAAATGGTTTGAAATTATTATTTTTCGAATTCTAGGGAAAAATGGGTTTCATTGGAATTTTATATGACATGGAAACTATTTTATTTTCTAATATATATTTCTTTATAACTTTTTTATATAAATTGTTTATTATATAAATGTTCTAACATGTTCTATCATAGTGGCGTGAGATAGATAGTCAATTGGGGAAATCTTATTGTGTTTCATTACTCACCCTTTCTTTGGAAGATTAGTGATTTTTAAAATATTGTTTATTGGGACACATGAAATAGTAATGTATCACATTTCTCTATAAGTTGTCAGTGATACTTATTCTATTTGTGGAGTTGGATCATTGATCTATTGGTTTATGAGTGTTTTATTTCGAGTCATTGGTCCTCGTAGGTTTTTTAGTATCCTTTTCTCTACTTTGTTGTTTTGTGGTCTTCCATTATTCTACTCTTGAATTGTTTTATTTTCATATAAATTATAATACATAATTTGTCTTTAATTTATATCATGTATCATGTACTGGTTTATTTGGTAATTTCATGTTTGGTTTGTTAGTTTATTTTCGTAGGAAAAATCACCGCCCAATTTTAAATGATGTCCTTGGAATTTATTTCCATACTTTTACATATTGGGGATGTATATTAAGTCCATGAATCAATCTACAGGCTTCTCAAGATAGTTATTAGTGGTGAGATGTTACATGTTGTATAATCTTGGTCTTTATAGATATCATTCTTTAACAAATGGTCTTTGACTTCATATTGGTTTTCAGTCTTGGAATTGACAATTCATTCAGGATAATTCATTGTTTTAGGTTGGAAGAAATCAATTGCATTTATGGGACAGTAAATATAGAAAATAAGGATACCTAACTAATATTTTTATTATGAATTTCATTTTACTAATTATTTGGTTACATAAGGGTTTTAAGGACACTTATAGGTTTTGAAAATTTCATTTTCATGGGTTTAACGGATAATAAGAGAATGAAAAGCATTATAGAATTGAATCCACATTGGGAGTCAATATCTTATATTGACTAATGATTTTATGTAATTTTTTATTTTTTTTTATAAATGAAAATGTGTTTTCAAATGAATGATTTCTAAAAAGATCACTATTTTTTTAAAATGATTTCAATTTCAAATGATTGTAGTGGTTTTTCAAAAATTGTATAACATAGAAAATGGTTGATTTTGGAAAAAACTTTTTTTATAATATGTTGTGGTAAAATAATAAATGTTAATCATTATGTTGATAGATAGTGATATGTATGTAGTTTTTTATGTTTTTAAAAATGGCATGCGGTAGGAATCATAGAAAACAAACAAGGGAAGCTGTTGAGAATTTTGTTTCACCTGAGCCACAATTAAACCAACAGTTGGTTCAGATTATTTTCCATGAATTTTAGGAAATGGATAGAGGGAATAAGGGGATGGTCCAATAAAATTGAATCATTTAGTCCAATTATGGAAGAAGAAACCATCCATTCTTGGAGGTGATTCTAAATAAGAGTATGATTAGGTGCGACTGAATAAAATGCATTTTTTATTTTATTTCATTGGCACCTGAGAACAAAAAAAGTAAAAACGATGGCTTATTTTTTGGAATATCATGCATGTCAATTGTGGGATTTAACTTTTTAGGATAAATTAAAACACAACCATGAATGGCATAATTTTTTGGATTTCTAAAAAACCAATATATCCTCACACATTACGAATTCAATAAACGAAAGAATTCATAACCTCAAAGAGGTAAAATCATTCTATCATATAGTATGCATATAAATTTATGTATTTAGACAAATTACACCTTATTTTTCTACTATTTCATCCCTGATGGCATGCATCTTTGAATAAGGGATGGGACATGAGATTCCCTCAAATATTATTATGATCTATATATCATATTATATATAGATGTTTTGTTGAGTGATGGATGATGAAATGGATATATTTAGATCTATGTAAGGAGGAAACATGTTGATAACAATAGGAAATGGTGGGAACTATAATACTTGGATAAAACAGATGACAGATGCCTATTTCAAATGTTTGAGCATTAATCAAACTAAGACAGCTATATCAATAAGACTTCCTTCATGACCAAGTGAACTGATGTTTTATTCATATGTGGGTTGATTGGCCACATAATGTTGGAGTGTATGACACAACCAAGAGAATTTAATGTCTAATTTCATATGGCGCATCATCAGCACTACTGTCGTTGTGCTCCTAGGTAGGGTGTTCAGGAAACTTCTCAGGTATCGTAGGAATTGTATTCTTTGAAATTATGAGGGAAGTAGAACAATTCCAATCATTAGAACAGATCTATCAATGTTGTTTCAAGGATTTCCGTTACTCTTCACCAAGGTAAATATCAATAGAGAAATATATAACAAACAGTGGTGTTTATGCAATTATATAAAGCTACGTTTAGTATTATGGTTGAACAGTCTAATCCATTGATGGTGCAAGGTACGATTCTTTTGAATTCTACACTAATGAAAGCATTATTTCATATGGGTGAATCTCAATAAATTATTTTTTCTCTTATTGTTTATTTTCTTAGTTTAAAAGTTAAGATGATTCCTTCCATATTAAAACTTCAATCTCTTCTACGTCAATGAGAATGTTAAGCCATTATGTTTAGAGAATGTTCTATATATATAAGGAGTTGAGCTAAAATGATATTTATTTTTTCTTGAAATGGATGTATATGACATAATACTAGGAATGGATTTATGGAAAATGTTCAAGGCTCTCCCGGACTGTTATACCCTAGGAGTCAGTCTTATAATTGAAGAAGGCGTTAGGAATCTCTTTCATGGGGGCCAGAATTTAAGGGAAGTTTAATGGGGCCTGTCAGCACATAAAATAAGAATGATATCATACTAGTTGGATTTTTTTTCATCTCCATAAAATAAAGATATCGAGAATAATATTTTTCTAGTATTGGTTTATCAGTTTTCAGATGTGTTTCCCAATAATATCTCAAGATTTCCACCTATGGGAGAAGTGTAGCCGTAAGATCTGGAAACAATGTATTTCATTCAGTCGATCAAAACCCCATTATAAGCATTAATAATGTTTCTCAAAAGGAATATGGAACTCCTATTCTATGTGTGGATTAAGATAAGCATAACAAAGATACATTAAAGGTATGATATCCATTTCCGTGAATTAATGATTACATTTCTCAATTGAGGGGAACACAATGGTTCTCCAAGATTGAATTACGATCATGATATCACCAATTGTAGGTTTAGAAATTGGACACTCCAAAAAAAAATTCAGAGTAGAAATGTCCATTATGAATATGTGGTAATTACTTTTGGTGTAATGAATGCACTAGAGTTATTTATGGAATTGATGAATCAAAAATTTCCATGATATATAGATTCATTAGTAGAGGTTTATGTGGATGACTTATTGTTGTATTCATG
Source organism: Viscum album (assembly GCA_963277665.1). Classification (NCBI taxonomy): domain Eukaryota; kingdom Viridiplantae; phylum Streptophyta; class Magnoliopsida; order Santalales; family Viscaceae; genus Viscum; species Viscum album. The sequence continues at coordinate 267,634,894 of OY728153.1, forward strand.
GAAAAGGGTTTACCATGAGTAAAACATAGAGACATTGTTGAGAATCATGAGGGATCATCATTTTTATGCTGAATTTTGAAAGTGTGATATTTGGATACAAGAGGTACACTTCTTGGTCCATTTTACTTTGGAAAAATGAGTTTATGTATATCCAAAAATGATAGAAGATCTTATATATTGGAATTATTTGGAGAATGTATTTGAGATACAAATATTTATTGGTCTATCTGCTTATTACCGATGATTTGTTCTAGCTTCTCATGACTAGCTTAACTAATGATAGCTTTGGAAAAGAATAATGTTCCATTCCAATGTGATAAAGAATGCTAGAATTATTTTGAAGAGATAATATCTCACCTTACATCAACAATAATTTATTTTTTCTAGAACCAGGACAAGGGTACTTGGTTTATTGTGATGCATTGGAACATGGTTGGGGTGTGTTCTCAAGCAAGGATATCACATTGTTTATTATATCATGAGATAGTTTTGAGTGCACCACAATAACTACCCAACACATGATTTAGAGTAGTCTACAATCATCTATGCATTGAATAATTATCATAATTATCTCTTTGGTTATAAATTTATTATGTTCACGGATCATAAAAACTTAAACCATATTTTCTCACAAATGGATTAGAAGGTAAGAAAAATAATATGGATGGAGAGGCCCCAATGTTTAACATTGACTTGATCTAAACAATAGAAAATGGTTACTCTGTGGAAGATTCATTAAGGATAAATTCATACACTTAGTTTGAAAAAGAATCTTCAGATGAGTGGTAGTTAATTTCATTCCAATAAAACATGATTTTTAAATGGTAAGAACAATTTGGCGTTATAGATTTTATTCCAGTTTTGATTATTCTCGATTTCGTGTAAATTGTAAGAGAGGCGTAGAACTTCGATGTTGAATGAGTGGATACAAGGTAAAACCTCATTGGTTGGGAGACCATTGATTACTGCTTTGTGGATAGAGATCGGGGTCATCGTTTCAAAATAAAATGGTTGTACCTATGGCTTTCCATGAACATGTTCTTCATTCTTACAACTATTCATGATGGTTTTTTCATCTTGGAATATAATAGATGTAAAAGTTAATCCTATAATCGTTATGGTGGGTCATTGTAAAAAATAATTTAGTTTTTGTTGTTGTGAATCTTACCTTTTCAACTAGATAAGGTCAATGATCAGTGACCGGTAGGTATTTTGATGTCTTTACTATTTTAGTTTTAAAAATCGGGGAATATAACTTTTTAATTTTCAATAGATCTCCAAAAAAATGTTTAGAAAGATGTTTCCTATGGGTGATAGTGGATCGACTCACAATTTCAGATCATTTCATTCTTATTCATGAATCTCATAAGGTGGAGGAATTGTCAAAAATCTATATCTGGGAAGTGATGAAGAGAAATAGAATACTAGTTTAAATAGTCTCAAAAAAAGAATCAGGGTTTACATCTCACTTCAAGAAAGTCAAATAGAAATCTTTTGGGAATCAGATAACTCTAAGTACAACATATCATCCTCATACATATGGTAAATCCAAGCTGATGATAAAAACATTGGAAGACATATTGTGGTCTTGCGTAATAGATTTTGGTAGAACATTATAAGATAACATGTCATTGGTGGAGTTATAATATAACAATAGTAATTAGGAATCAATACATATGTCTCCTTTTAAAGCATTGTATGGGAATACTTTTCATTATCCATAGTGTTTGGTTGAAATAGGCATGACTTCACTGGTTGGGTAGAGACGTGTCCAAGAAACAAAAGAGATGATTCAGTTTATTAATAAATAGATGGAGATGGCTGAGAGTCATCAGAAACATTATGCGGTTCACTAATGTACATAATGTGTTTTATGTATCTCAGTTGAAAAATTAGTAGCCTAATCTTGACCATGTTATTTGGTAGGGTTACATTGACCTTGAGCAAGATGCTTTGTTGGTGCACAAACCAGTACAGATTGTGGATAAGAAACATAAAGTCCTTCATGGAAACAAACATGGTCTGCTATGGTATTTTTGGAAAGATTTCCACTTTCAATAATAGGAAAGGGGATAAAAATATGAAAATGTATGTACAATGGCTCGATCACTTTCAGGACACCGGTTGTTTTCAACCTTTAGAGTATAAAAAATCCAATAGTGGGTAGAACAAATCACCCCGAAATTTTATGTATGTTACCACTATTTTATGTATTTTTAGTATATTAAGTGATCTGGTGATGTTTGGGAGGGTTTTTAGACCTTATATAATGTTTTTGGGTTTTTTTTAAATGTGTATAGTTGGTGCACAGTTAGTGGAAACTATGAAACATACCTAAGAAATCATTCACAATGAGAGGGATCTGGTTTGGAACACGGTTAAAACCACAGTTCCGGAAAATCATGAAGCCACCCTGTAAAGAATTTTAAAATACGAGCATTGGTATTTGGAATAATTTCTACATGGTTTGGAATCCATTTTAGGTTCATCCTTGAGGCAATGGCTAGTGTAGTGTTAGCGCATGATTTCCATAACTATGAGACTAACTATGTACATGTTAAAAACTAGATCCAAAAAAAGTAGATCTAGTTTTGGATTTTGTTTTATCCCACAATTGTTTCACAAACCAACCCTAACTATAGTTATATTCTTATTTATGGTTAATAAGGGTTCTCCCTTCAATCTGAATAAAATATGTGAGATTCTCATTGTGTGTTTAATCCCGATTCTCATGGAAAGTCATCATTCCTGGTATTTTTTATTGGGTTTACATATATACATATCCATATTTCTCATTTACATACATCCATTCCCTTTTTGGATAGATATAAGTTTTTTGATGACAAATATGATTATATGTGGCACCATTGTTAGTCCGGGAAGATATATAAGATGTTTTTTGGAGACACAACCCAGTTTCCTTAGTGTTTTAGGGGCGTTTTTCATTTTCACCATAAAACTGGAGGTCGAAGGCTTCACTCTAAACTCCACTATTTAGAAATAAATGGATTGATTTCAAATTGGTTGTTTAAATATATTTTTTTGTGAATTTTTATGAAAACCATTGTGGAAAACATCTTTAGTGATGGTATGTAGTTTTTGATGTAATTCATATTTTTTTTGTGAAAAAAGTCTTGTGGATTGATTTTAAAATTATGATTTCAAAATTGGTTGTCTGGTTGAATTTATGAGAAACGAGTTGTGGAATGATTTTAAAAAATAATTTTGTTTTATTGAAATGGATTTTCCATACATGGTTTTGGGAAAGGGTTTTCTATGGGAATGGAATGGTTTAATGGCATCTGTTTAAATGAATTGGAATGAATAATGGCATGATGTGCCCCTATATAATGGTTCATATGGATATGGTAATTAATTAACCTAGTCCAAATGGTTTTTTAAGTGATGACATATTGAAAGGATGGCGCACAACCCTTGAGTATAGGGAGGTCCATGTTTCATTCATGTTTGGATGTGTGTTTACATGGAAATGAGTGAGTTATATCAAAAATTAAAATTGGGAAATGTTTTGAAAGGACTGTTTGTTCGTTTTACATGGATAAAATAACTTTTTTAGAAAACTATTTGACATTGAAATTGTTTTATATTTTGATATAAACTATTTTAGAATTTTCTTATAAAATTTTTATTATATAAATGTGCTAACATTTCTATCCTAGTGGAATTGGTAGAGAAGTCATTTGGGGGAAGAATAATGAGATTCATTACTAACCACTTCATCAGAACATTGGTTCTTTTGTAGATATCGTTTACTAGGACACGAGAAATGGTAATTTATCGCATTTCCATTGATGTTCTTATTGATACTAAGGTTGTTTTTGATGTTTTATCATGGATCTATTGGTGCATGGGTGTTTTATTTAGAGTCTTTGAGCCTTGTTGGTTTTGTAGTATTCTTCTGAGTAATTGGTTATTTTGTAGTCTTCCACTTTTATACTCTTCTGTAGTTTGAGTTTGACATAAATGGTATGATTTGAGTTGTATTTAATATATATCATTCATCATATAGTGGTTTATTTTTTTTATTTAATGATGGGTTTTTGTCTTTAAATTCAATTGAAAAATCATTCCCCAATTGTAAATAAATCCCTTGGTAGTTATTTCCATCCATTGGTGTCTTGGGGATATCACTTAAGGCCATGTAACATACATATTCCATCTCAAGCCAATGAGGATGGGTGTGATGTTACAACTATGTGTTCGAAAAACCCTTTTTGGACCACCTACATTTATAAGGGGAGTAATTTAGAATTTTTTCTGTCAACTTAACCATTCTAAATCAAGAGGAGTATATGTTTATAGACTTGGTGTATTTTTAGGAATATGTTGAGGAAATCCAAGTCAAAATTTCATTATTGGGAATCCACTCAATGTTTCAATGAACTTCAATACAGCAGTTTGTCAAAAACTACCTAACTAAAGACCTTATAGTTGTTTGACCATCCCTTGTTGGGGTTATGAAAATAAGAATATGGATCCTTTCAACTAAAATTTCCTCAAAACTATAAATTCTGAATTAAATGGTTAGGGATATTGGGGATATATTAATTACTAGGATAAATAATTAAATTAGTTATTATTATTTCCACATGATTTTTAATCAATAAAAGTACTAATGATATATTTATTTTAAATGTAATATTTTTATATTTCATTATCCAGATAGAGATTGTGATCTATATTTTATAAAAACCAACACCTCACTAATAATAAATTACTAGAGTGGTTCAGAAGACATTTGATTATGTTGAACCATGAACAGAAATCTTATGTTCTAGAATCCTCACGTATTATTCTTCATACTAATAAGCATGTGATGATGGGTTCACTATCAATGAAAAACATGTATGTGACATGATTAATGTTCAATGTTTGATTCAATAATCTATGCATAGTGAAGTCAATAAGTATCATGATGACCCAAATTTGTATATCTTGATCAATAATCATTGAAACCTATATTAGGAGATAGTTATACATGAGTTGTTTGAGATATATAAGGATATTTTGAGATAAATCTTGGAGAGGGTTCCCCATCTATGACTCAAATAGTAAATATTATTAGAAACATTGAGTGCATACATGTTTGAGGTATTAAACCACTTGAAGAATTTTCCACTGATATCAATGACTCATTGATTCGACAAGGTTTTTCCTAATTTTGTTAAAAACTTTTAACTGAACAACATTGAGAAGTATCTCTCAAATTTTCTTACTTATCTTCACCTAGTATAAAAGAAGATAAGGCTTGAAAAGGATTTAGTCCTTAGAGTTAAAAATGGTAAACATAAGAAAAGTTACCAAAGGCGAATAGATATTCACAACACCATTTCAAGAAGTTAAATATTAAAAGGCATGGAAGGGAACATGATGTGGTTAATTATTCATGAGGAATTATGGGTCACTAGAAGAAAATGAAACCCATAAAAAGACTGAAGTGCAAGATTCATGTTCATTTTTCATCAAGTTAAATTTATCAATTTCTATAAATTTTGTATTTGATACAGCTTATGGTGCTCACATATGTATTCGAATATCGTAACTGTATAGATTCCAAAACATTCATTGATGGGAGGAATATCAATGAGTAACCAATGGAGATAAAGTTTCTACTATTTTTATGGGTGACTACCACCTCATGTTGTCAACTAGAATGGTCTTGAATATAATAGGTTGTTTATATTTAACATATAATACCAAAAACATTATACATGTGTCTGAATTTATAAAAATGGATTGATTTTCAATTTTATAAATACGTTTTTATTTTTTAAAATAGATAGATTTGTTATGGAATGGTGAATTTAAGCTATGGATTTTATCTATAGTGTTACATGAACCAAGTAATAGAAATTGTTATTATATTCACATGACTCATACCATACCCATCTATGGAATCACTATATAGGTTATGTAAAGATAAAATTATTGAATAAATTATATCAAGATATATATATATTTAGATTCATTTGAACTGAATATGCTTGGTATATATCTAGATTGTATATGAGGTGAAATGAATAAATCCCCATTTTGTAGAAGAGTTAAAAGGCCCTACAATATTCTTGAATTAGTTCATACAGATGTGTCTGGAACTTTTTGTATTGAAGTAAGGGGTGGGTAACAATAATTCATGACATTTAATGATGATTTTTTATGTATGGATATGTATATAAAATGAGGTATAAGTCATATTCATTTGATAAATTCATTAATATAAGAATGGATTTGAGATCAATCTTGGTAATAATATTAAGAAGATCTGCTAAGACCATGGTGAATAATATCTTCATCAAGACTTAATTTATTAATTATAGGTAGTTTGGGATCCTATCTCAAATAAAATATCCTCGTAAACCATAGTATAATGACTTAATTGAAAGGAGGAACCACACCTTGTATGGAATAGTGAGATAAACGATGATACATGGGAGTCTTCAATTATCATTTTGGTGATACAAATTACAAACATTAACACACATACTAATAAAAGTACCAACTAAATGATAAATGATATTCCATATGAAATTTGGAGTTGTTGAATAGTGTGGTTGTTTAATTTACAGGTTTAGTGTAATGAAGAATTTTTGAAGGCCTTTTCAAGTAGAAAATTCTCACTTAAAGGTGCAATGTGTACCTTTGTAATACACCTCAAGAAAATAAGCAATTTTACCTATATATCCCCTCATAAAAAAGGTAATAGTGGAAAGACATTTCATATTACATGAGAGGGAGTAAATTTATAAATTTGATAATGGGAGTGAGATATAATTAGATGATGTATAGGCTCAAGATACATAATATTTGGTATATGTGCTGATTTCAAAAATTCTATAAGGAATAAGATATTATTATAAAGACACAAGTATTACAATGGATAAAAAAACAGGATAGATAACTAGAATGGTATGGTTTTTCTAGTGTCCATGGATGGGGACTAATTATTTATTTATAATAATAATCATCTAAAAATAATAATGTAGTTAATGAGAGTTATTTTTTCAAATGGAAAGAATCCATGAATTCAAAAATGGATTCCATGTTTCAATTCCATGTATGGATAATGGTATATCCTCCTGTGGATGAGAATATTTTTTCTTTTAAATTGGAATTTAAGAAGATATTGTACATGGAAGGACACGTTAATACAAATAAAGAACAACTAGAAACAAAAGGGATTAAATATAATTTATGAATTAACTATGATGACATATTTTGCCCAGTTTTAATGCTAAAAAAATTAGTATTCTTCATTGAATTTTAACATTCCATGACAGTGATATTAAAAAAATGGATTTTGAAATAGTCCTCTTTAATGAGATCCCTTATGAATATATCTATATGATACAACCCAAATGGATTTTTAATTTACGGTCTTCCAATAAGATATGATGTTTTCAAAAATCAATTTATAAATTTAAGAAATATTCTAGGATATAGAATATTTTATTTGATTAATCTATAACATAAATTAGGTTTTTAAAGAATTAATGTGAGCCTTGTGTCTATAAATTGTTTAATTGGAGTGTGGCGATTTTCCTTTTAAAATATATTTATGACATATTACTTATTTGTAATGAGAATCTAGCTTTAATGTATCTTAAGAATAATAAAATAAATTTCCCTCTATGAAGGACATGGTTGTGGATGTATAATGTTTTTGGGATCAATATCCATAATGATAGATCCCAGAGTTTTCTTGGCCTATGTAAAAGTGCATATACTAACAAGATGTTAAATATGTTCAATATGGAACAATCTAAGAGGGTATTCTTACACGTGTCAGATGGAACTCATCATTCTTGGAAAATGTATCCATAGACACATGAGAAAATAAAAATATTGGAATGGATTCCATACACATTGAATATCGGGTTATCCATTTAAGTTATGATATGTACTAGGATATATCTCCATTATTCATTATTTGTGGTAGGAAGATATCAATAAGACCTATGTGATCACTATTGGATGGAAACCAAGAATATCCTTAAGTACTTTAGGCATACCAAAGAAAATTTTCATAGTATATATAGGAGGTGATAAACTGATAATCAGAGGGTATGTAGATTCTTGTTTAGAAATAGATCAACATGTTATCAATTAAGAAATGGGATACATATTTACATTTAATGAAGGTGATGTGTGACAAAAGTTCTCAAAGTAGGATGTGGTTGAAAAATATAAAATTGAGTAAGATTATATTGTGAATTATGAGGAATGAAACTCAATTGTATGGATAAATAACATCTTCCATGTTATTGATTTGGTACTCATCCGTAAAGATCCTATCACACTCTATTGGGAGAATATATCAATGGTTTATTCACAAATGATTAATGTTCACATCAGAGGAAATGTTACATACATTGAAAGTATCATCTCTTGGTGTATTTTCTTAAAAGTAGAGTTGTTTAATTGAGAAATATTTTAATAGAATAAAAAATTTATACCCTTTGAATAAATCCTTAACTCAGCAAAACCATTATTATTCTGAGAGGTCTTGTAGACTAAAAGTTTTAGGTTGTCGGCTCTATTCGAAGAGGTAGTTTGTTAGTGTTTGTTTCCTATGAACAACAATTTTTACTATGAATACATGTATATTTGATTATTTCAATATTAATAAAATATCTTGTCATATTGTGTTTATTTATATATAAGACTTTCTAGATATAATGACTCAGAGTATTAATCGCATTGATAAGGTCATATCAGTAACCCACTATGATGAGAAACCTAATGTGCTATGATTATATTCTTAAATATAGATCAATGGTAAAATAATGTTCTATGATATAACACATGGAATGTGGCTATTAGTTGTGATTACCCATTGGGGGATTAAGATTTGTCTCATGAGGTTCTCACTTGATAATATCCAAGATAGTAGACTAAGAGAAGAATATAATCATTATGAATTATGTATGTTTTTGTGTCATCATATATTTTTACCTACAAGAATATATAATTGTATATAGATATGAATATTATAATTAACTCTTTTCATTACTCTCACACATAGATTTGAATATGGAAAATTTCACATCGTATATCAATGTTATGTAGGGATTATTGTGTGCATCATGAAAGAAATGTTATTAGCAGATAATTCAAGAAAGATTTTCCCTTCTGTCTTTATCGAAGAAGACATAATGGCCCTTTTCTTAGAATATAAGCATCTCCTTAAATTTCATGTTCATGGTGTAACGACATTTTTATTTGATATTTTAAAAGAAATATATATTTAGCGTATAGGTTGGTGACATCAATGTAAAACCTACATTATCAAATATTGAGACAAATGGGTTATATTATACAGTGAGTGTTTGTACATAGTTTGCATCCTTATGAGAATAATTGTTTTCTATTTTGATCTTCATCATGTTGTCATATAGTAATTTGAGACTTTAGGCAATCCCACCAAATAACAACATCAAATAATCCAATAGAGTCACACAATAAGTGTTTCCATTTCTCTTTATTACATTCTTTATTTAATATTATAGAATAAATATTATTCCAAAGACCAAAGAATAATTTTATTAATGTTCTGTAGATTTCAAATATTTATTGAAGACTGTAACATTTAAATTGAATATTTATTCAGATACACAATAATAACCTAAGAGAATGGACAAACCATAATGTCGCCCATTAAAATATATATTTATTTAAAAGCAGGTAAATATTATTTTACATTGTGAACACTTGAACCTATAGGAAAAAATATTTTTATTATTATGTTGTATGGTTTTCATTAATAATATCACAGTTTTTAAGATACATCGTGAAATTAAATAATATTTATTAATCTATACACTAACTATATAAATAGATGGTTGTGTATAATGTATGGAATACAAATTATAGATAATCATCACACATAAAAATAATTATTGATTCTTCCTCCTCCCTCCCTCTCAGGAACAATATATAAAAGAGATATTCTTTTAAGAATGACTGATGAGAAATCAACATGAACAATGAAAGACAATCAATTAACCATTCCAACACCCATAAATTAAATGGCATTTCTATAAGATTAACGGAACACATGGGGAAACATATTGATGGATTATTTTCATAGATCCTTATTGTGTAATTTAGGTAATCCAAAATGGTTTTGGAATGATCAATGCTGTTAATGAATAAAATATCCTAATGAAAGGTAATAATTAATTTCAATCATAATAAATGAATTATAAATTTTACATGAATGATCATTTTTGAGGGGTTCTTGAAACTCAATATTGAATGAAATTTTAATATTTCACCCACCAAAGGTTTCATTGCACCCACAACCACTAAATGGATCAGTGCATTAAATGTCAGGTTTGACAATAAATTTGATTTTTTGCCTAACATGAACTCACTTTGTTTTTTTGGGCTATGATATTTAATTTAGTTATTGAATATAGTCTATTCATATTAGGAGTTATATTTATGATTAATTTATTTATCAATTGAGTAAACTATACCAAGGTAGAATAACATAATATCAAATTACCTACTTACCTTGAGGCCCGTGGCTTATCTATATAAGTCAATATGGATGGATATCTATCAATACAAGCACACACATGTATATATTTTCAATCTCATATTACTATAAACCATTACATGGACTTTTTTTTACCTTATAAATATGATGAATTCAGATACGTATATATATACTTGAAGTCTATTTTTGGGTGAGTAACATAAACTTCTAGATTGTATAAATAGATACATGTCAATATGGTTTGAATATATTGATTTAGTTGAATGAGATTACAAAATAAATTACTCTAAGAATGAATAAATATAGAGGAATAAATTTAGATAAGAGAGTTAGATTAAAAACTTCTGTAAATAATAAATGCTAGATTCCTTCCAAAATGGAACTTGTCAAAATCTAAATCATCCAACTAGATAGGTCATGCCGTAGTTGGTTCCCCATGATTATATTTATTATAGAATTCAATTATGGGTGAAATTAGACTATATGTGGGTAGGTTATTCAATAGCTAAGTTCCCCTAGATTTCCCTTTGCTAGACTATTCTTGGTCCCTGTTTTGGGATGCACTAGCTGAGAGACCCTAATAAGAGTGTCACACATGAGAAATAAACTCAACTATATCCAAATGAGATATCATATAATGGGTATCATTTTCTATTATCCAAGAGTAATATATTATATTATTTGGATGATTCCCTACCTAAGTAACCATGTGGATGGGGAAACACCCAAGAAAACTCATTAGTTAGTGAAATAAGGATCTTTAACTACTAATGTGTATGAAGAGATTTAACATAAAGTGGTCATCATTTTTGTGGGGGGAAATTTAATAAAAGTAATTATTAAATTTTTAATAATATACCATACTTGTATGATAAAATATAAATTTGTTGTAATTATAATAATCATCATATCAACAAACATTATGCTTAATCCTTGATAAAAATATGAATAATATAAGTAGCTCTTAGGACTAGTATCTTAAGGAAATTTCTTAAGAAAGATTAGTGATTTTAAAAAAATTATGAAGGAATGTTTCATGTTTCATATCAGTTCCTTCTTTGGTATCCATGTTTTGAAATTAGTTATCATGTGAATATTTATTCTTCTGGAATAATAGAGTGGTTTATTTTGGAATTCAGATTAATTAGATGAAAATAAAACCAAAGTAATCATACTCTCGACACATTTACTCAATATAATTGGTTATGAAATGATTTAAAGAATTCCAATCTCATATACTCAATATTATTAGGTATTTCAGATGATATTTAATATGATTGAGTATATTGAATTTTTATTTTATGTAGTAGAGAAAATGAGTTTCTACGTTGATAACATGGATAAATAAATATTGTATAATCCTGTAATAAGATGTGATTTTTTATGACATTTAGATATTAATAAAATAATCTAATCAATAGTTATATAAATGAAAAGAGATAGGTTTTTTTAATAAACATGGTTTATAGATTTTTTATTTTTATAAAATACTATAACGGGAGACTAAAAACTATTTTTTCTATTAGGATCAAGATTTGTTTTGGTTTAATTTATTTTCAATTGATTCTATATGTTTGAAGATGAGAAAATAATATGTTTTAGTTTTTATACCAAGGATATTAGTGTGGATAATATTACCAAGAAAATCAAAAAAATTCATTAAATATGATCCATTATTTTGGGATTTTGATTAAAAGGTAGAAGCGATTGTAAAAAATATAATGTCTCTAACAAAATTTGTGATAAAAACAAGGAAGTGTTTCAGAGTATGAGTGTATCTATTATTATATATAATAATGATTTACTTATTATGGAGTTCTCATAAATCAAAATTGTTTCAAAAACATGTGATGTCTGATTTATGAAGGAAAGGGGGAATTCTTACAATTGTATTGTGGTAGGTTAGAATGAAATATTTTGTTGTTGGAATGAGATGTTACATTACTTTCTATAATAATTCATACAATGATAAATATAGTATTAAACATATTCAAAGTCAAAATGAATTCATGATACAATTTGAAGTTTAGAGTAGAATAATGATTGTGATGCTGAAGATTTCATGTCTTCGTTCATGGCAATGAGAACACCAGTTGCACAAATGATTGGTGGATAAAATGATTTATTAGAATGTGAACATGTGAAGATAAATTTTTTTAGTCAAACCAAATAACCATGAGATAAAAATCATTATAGTAAGAAGTTGAATTCTAATATTTCATTCGTATAATATTCTGAGGTGGAAAAAAGTTGTAGAAGTAGATGCTACCAAAATCGGTCCATCGAACATGGTGTTCCACTGATCCTTCATAATGGATTCTGAAACTGATTCATATTATTAAAATATTTTAAATATCAGATGTAGAATTTTATTGGAGGAATATTTTTTATGGGGACTTTTTGGATCCATCATAAAAGAAAAGAAACAGTGATTTTCTAAGACCAATGAATAAATATATGAAGAAATGTTTTTTTACCAATGAGATAAAGAAATTCAGTGATCAATCAATAATGTATTTAATATTTTCACCTTAAAAGGATTTTTTAATATTTTTTTGAATATTTTTTTCCATATCAATTTGGAAAATAGTTAAATGAAATATGATATATGATTATTAATTTGTTCAAGATTATCATACTATAGCTGATACTAATAACTTCACTAGATATAATATCATTAGTAAAAATAAAGTAATATTATGAGAATTAGTTGAAGTGTTTGAAGAAGATTCAATAATGGTATCCATATTTGTGATTTGATGCAGTGAAATGTAATTAAGAAATCAGAATGAGTAGTTGGTTCTAAGGATAATAATGAGAATAATTATTGTTTTTTCTATGTTATATTTTATGTTTTTTGTGGATTTTTTCAACTGGTATAGAGGTTTTGTTTCAAAAAAACATATTTAAGTATCCACTATCTTCTTAATAATGTATAATTCAAAATGTAGATTCAGAATGCTATGGATGACTATAAGAACATTTGAAGAGAGATGATGTTTTTAGTAGATTCAAGAAATTTGAAAATGTCTCAAAAGGATTATGAGGAGTTGAACAAGTAAAAGATGAAGACACAAGTGAATGATACATTTGGTATTTACAAATTATATTGAGAGGGATTTGAAATTGGGTTTCCCGCCAATACTATTTTGGGGTTCCCATAAAATGATATCTCAGGCCATTTGTATGATGAGAGAAACTTGAATGGTTAATGTGCACAGATAACTATGAAATTTGTTTAGGATGTATTGATTTCCCATAGAGAAATATTTTTAGGTTGACACTAAGGATGTTCTATAGACACTTGTCCATCATATTGAGGTTCAATTTTATCATTAATGATAGTACCAACTAGCGATGTTCTATAAAAAAATTCATCAGAGTGATCCCATCAGAACAACATCCATCATAGAAAGTTTTATTAGACATAGTCCCATCAGAAGGAGGAATTTTGGGTTACTGATTGATTTACAACTTAATAGGATAATAAAGATTATGAGAATAATTGAACTATGTCCAATTGGATGAAGACAATTAGATAGAGGTTACAAAACCAACGATGATCAGACTGAATTTTTCTAACTATGATTTTCAAACTGTGTTTCTGAAAGAAGATTATTGACCAAACAGTTCATTATAGAATTATGTAAGATCATAAAGGTTGTGCCCATGTAATATTTGATTTATCTTATGTGTGGATCAAGTGAATACATGTTAATGTGAATCAGAAATGAAGAAGAAACACGATTATTATAACTGTTGGTAATTATAGTTGATAAAAATTCTTTTTTGGGTGTATGATACCTATGGTAAAGTAGATAAAAAAAATAATATTTGGGGGTATAAACAATTATAATAATATATTTTTTACTAAGATTATAGAGTTGTTCACTACATGTGGCTTCATAATCTCGGATGAAGATAGGAAAGAATCTGTGTTGGTGGGACTCTCCAACATTGTATGGAGTGGGTATTTCTATTAAACCCATTAAATATCAAGTAATTACTTCTCATTACATATGCTTCATATTAATGGTGAGGTTGAGAATTTTTCATTTGATTGGATCATAATATTATCAAATTTCACAAGTTACAATTTTTTTTCAGAAGTTAAGAAACATTCTTATAAAAGAAAAAGGAACCACTAATTCACTCAATTTTCCATGGTCTTAACATTACATGGGAACAACTATTAGCATTAGAAGAAAGGTTCCCACTAAAATATCCTTCTCCGAGAATGGAGAATACGAATTTGGTAAAATGTAAGGGTCTTTCAGTTCTTAATGGTACAAACTATCAAGTTAGTAAGGATAGAATGTTGACATATATTATGTCTCTTGGGTATGATGTTTTGTGAGATACTATATATTGATTTCTTCCATGAATTGTGAAGTCTTGTCTTACATCTATTAAAAATATAAATCTTCATAATGATGGAAGATCCAATAATTCATTACTCTAATAACTAAATGAAATTATGTATCTTAGATTAAAGGTACTTTGAACTAACAACTGTTTCTATGAAAAGTTGACAAATTTTAGAAAGGAAAGGATAAGGTAATGAAGTAAAAGTAACAAATTTGGAGGTTGAATTATGAAAATCTAAAATGGTTGACTATAAATATGTTGGGGAATTATTTACCTGGTTTAATAATATTTTTAGCACCAAAAATTGTCTTCATGAGAAAATAGAAGACATTATCATTATTGAAATGATCTTGAGAATTCATCCTAATATGTTTGATTGTAATATTTCTTATTTGGAAGATAGAGATAATGAAACTATATATTTGGATAATCATCATATAATTCTTGTTACATATAAAATGAGAAGACTTATGGTTTTAAAAATTAATGGAATTGATGATTAAGATATGGTCTTTGAATCCTTTTTAAATTACAACAATGATTATAAATAAGGTAAAGAAGGATAATTTGATTTGGAAAAAGAGGAATATGTTGATTATTTTAACACAATTTTCCCTACATTCTGTGGAATAAAATCAGGGGAAATGGAAAAGAAAAAGTTTCAAATATTTTAAATGGGAATTGAAGAGACATTTTTTTCAAATCGTCTTAATAAGAATGTTGAGGAATATGAGTCAATAGAAGATGATTAAAAACCTCAAAATCACAATTTTAAGAAACATAATGAAATATTTCCTTATGATAAGAATAATATAAGAAATATTACTAGAAGAAAGAATGATGATTCATTATCCAATGATGAACATGATCAACAACTCAACTATATTTATCATGTCAGACGTGTATGCGATTCATTTGGCAGGGATGGGGATTATGATGATATGACAGAAATGGAATTGATACACAAAAAGTATTTTGGAGAATGCACTGGGAAAAAATAATCAACATAATAATGAATCAAGGAAGTTGAAAAAATAAATTAAAGACATAAATTTACAAAATAGTGAGCTTAAAAAAACTAAAAACTTATAAATAAATGTTATCTAATGATGAAAATATTAAAGAAGATATAATATACCCTTAATGATGAATGTAAATAAAACACGATGAATATATGAGAATTTAAAAAAATCATAGATTTTTGAAAAACTAATTTGAATGATAAAGAAATATTATTTTTAGAACTATAATCAATGTTTCTTAATGAAATAAGTGACATAATTAATGTGATAGAAAAATTAACCAAGCATTTTGATGTTGAAGGTGAATCTTTAATAGAATGTGAAAATAATTGGTTAAAAAAGTTGGTTTGTAAGAAATAATCTTGAATTAATAAATATATTAATTATTTAAGAATTATCCTGAGGATAAAAGTGGTCCATGCTTTGTTATTAATAAACAAAAACAATAATTTTCTGAAAAAAATTATTATCCTTCCAAAAAAATAAATTATTAGGGGTCAATGTCGGTGTTGTGAAGTTTTCAAACATAGAGCTAATTCATGATGGCACAAAAATTTTATACATGAGAATAGGTATGAATCATGGGGGATAAATGATACAAAAACAAGACCAATGCTCCTAATAACTATATGGAACTGATCACAGAATCTTAGAAGGTGTAGAAAGATGAGTATGTTATGAAAGTGTAAAAAAAACATGTTGTGTAGGAAAAGAAAGATTTCTTAGAGATCTTGAGAGAATATGTAGGCATGGATTGATGGATATAATAATCAAAACATTTAGTTGGAAAAAATGGAATGAATAATATTTTTGAAGATGATAACAAATATGATAAAAAAATGTCATTTGATGCTGAATTAAAAAAACAATTAAAGTGAAAAATGTCTGAGAAAGAAGGGAATGCTATTAAAAGATATATGACTATCAAGATGGAACAAGGGGAAGGAATGAAATATTTTTTACATACTCACTATAATAAAAGGGTTGTAAAAGGTGAAAATATGTTGACATTATGATTAGAAGATTCTGTCGATTAAGAGAAACTTGTTAGAAAATACGAGAAGGATAAATGAAAGGAATAAAAGTCATTTAATAAAAAATAAAAGAAGAAGAAGAAAGAGGAAAGGTTGATAGAGGAATCTTTATCCAAAATATTCTTCTATAAAATACAGAGTTTTCTCCTTATTCCCAAAAATTATTTTATTTGTACTAATATGCATGGAATTGAAGGAGTTGATATAAGGAAGCTCATGTTGACAAGTCTCTTACAATTATTGCCAAATACAGTAATTATGTATCAATATATAAGTATTGTAAAGATTTATTAATATAAATAACCATTCTAATATATTTTAAAATTGGCATAAGGTTACTTTTGTCTCAAAAAAACCCATTCATGATTTCCCTAAGAAATAAGAATGCTGAAAGAATGGTGAAAAGGGTATTACAAAAAAGTTGAGAGGTGGGAATCATTGGAAACCAAGATTCTACACTCATGATTTCTACACCATGTATTCCCACCTCAGAATATATTTTTTTAGATAAAGGAATTTTTTTTAAGAAACTCATCTAATACTTATGTTCGCCTAAAGAAGAATATGTAATTTTCAATAGAAAGTTCCAACCCTTGGAAATGAGATCATTTTTCAATAATGGGGAAACTTAAATTGATGACCCATTAGAATTTTATTTTCAATAAGGGGGAGATATTTGAAAAAGGGTGAGAGAAAATAAATAGGGGGAGAAATAAATGATTCAGGAGAAGAAAAAGTTAGAATATGGAGAACAAAATGAGAAAATAAAAACAAGATGTTGTGTTATTTTTGAGGTAATTAATGTGGTTATTGAAGAAAAACACAAAGGGGGGTATTTTTATTCCCAATTTTTTTCCTTGGTTGTGTTTTTTCAATATATCATGTATGTTTTAATTTTAGAAAATAATAATTTTTTTGTTTTCTAAACAGGACCATCAATATGAAGAATTAGACCTAGAACATCAGAAAAAGGTATTAATTATGATCAATTGTATTGATATTTTGTTGGATATATTGTAGAATATGTGAATCATATGAACTCTGGAAAAAAATTGGTTATTATATTGAGGAATTTTTTAGTGTATGAATGGATTCGATTTTAAAATTAATGATGCTTTACTGATCATGGAGTTCCTATAAATAATTAGTATTTGAAAAACTTGTGATGCCAGTTTTATAAAAGAAAGGGGAAGTGTGGCCAATCATATTGAGGAATAGTTATAATGAAATAAATTTATCTAGAGAAATGAGAAATCACAATAATTTCCATTAGAATTCATATGATGGTGAATCCGATATTAGCGGTATTCAATGTACTAAGGGAGTCACGATACAATTCAAAGATTGGAGGAGAATAATGATTGTGAATTTGAATATTTTCTTGTCTCAATTCATCACGATGAGAACACCCGATTCATAAACGAATGTTGGACATGAAGGCTGATCATAATATAAATAGGTGAAGATGATTATTCATATTATGGAATAAATTCCATGAGATACAAATATTCGGAGTACGAAGATGAATTTTAAAAATTCATTGGTATTGTAGATAATAGGGAAATAAGTTACTGAAGTCAATGTTTTTAGAACCGTTCCATCAGAATCGGTGTGCCACTAATCAATAATAATGGATTCAAAAAGATATTCATAATATTGATATCTTTTGAATATCGGAATCATATTTTTTTGGGAGGCATAATTTTTTGTTGGGTTTTTTAATCCAATGGAAAATAAATGAAATTAGGATTTGTTGGGAGCAATGAAAATAGATAAGAAAAAAAGTTTGTTGTGAACAACATGAATAATAAAATCAAACATCAATAAAAAATGTAGTAAATTATTTCATATGAAGGTAAATTATTGATTGTTTTATCGAATCATTTTTTCCATATCAGTTGGGGCGAGACGATAAAAACTCTCATATTAGTTTATTAATTGGGTGAAAACTATTATAATAATGATGACATAGATAACATTATCAGACATGGGATCATCAATATGAATTAATGAAGAGAATAGAATTAATTGAGTGGTTGAAGAGGTTTGAAGAATGGTTTTCATATGTTTCATTTTGTGAAGAAAAACATACTGAGTAAATAGTAATGTGCAGTTGGTTCTAAGGATCTTACTTAGATGATTTTTTATACGTTTTTTTTTATTTTTTGGTATAGATCTTTTCAATTGGTATGGAGTTTTTAAGAAGATAAATATATTGGAGTATCAATTATAGTTATCAGAATGAATACATAAGAATGGGGAATCAATATAATATTGAATAATGTGAGAAATTCTCAATTGATTTGATGTTTTGAGCAGATTCAAAAAGATTTGAGAAGTGAACTGAGGGATTATAAAGGGTTTTAGAAGTCCAAGATGAAGATTTAAATGTATGAGAAATTCAGGATTTTTTGAATGTGATAGTGTGGCTATTTGAAAAATCATGAATGATATGAGGAGTAGTTGACAGGTAGAGCAGCGAGATAGGGGGAGCAATGAGAAAGGGGGAGAGTATTAAATATGACGATTGTAGAAGTGATCGATCAAAGAATACATATCACGATAGCAACAGATCGTGATAAAAGAAGAAGTGAGATAGTGAGAGTGGTATCAATTTTCGAACTGGTATTAGTCGGGTGTCAATGGTTGGTGTTAGAAATGATGTGATTCACTGATGAACATTTCATTTACTATTGTTTCTCACACTGCGCATTTCTCACGTGGTCTTTGAGTACGTGTTAAGTGAATCCTTGAACGCTATCAGAATCACAAGAGGCGAATGGTGGTAGAGGCTGGATGGAGCCTTACTGAGATATCAAAGTGCAGAGAATATTTTTTGAGAAGTGTTTTCAATAAATCAAAAGGGGGAGATTGTTTCGAAAAAATCTCTCAAGGGATCATTGATTAATTTTTGAGTTGATTGTGTTTTTTGAAAAAGTGGGCATTCATGTTTTGTTTGTTGGAAATGTAGACCATGATTTTTGAGTTTGTTGACAAAGAGGGTTTACATGGTGATTTTCTAGGTTCAAGATATGATTTCAAAAATCAATGATTGATTGAAGAACCTCGACAAAGGAATGGTCGATCTAGAGGCGGTACAAAAAGAGCAGATACAAGGTTGTTCCATTTTCTAGTGTTTGCAAAAATTTTGGGCCTGAAAATCGGAAAATGAAGAGATGTGTTTTTAGAAAAGGGAGGTGCGCAAAAAATTGGAGTGGGGTGTGAAAAATATAGTGGTGCGTGAAAAATCAGTGTGGTGCGCCGAAAAATAAAGTGTTCCACGAAATATTTGCATGGTGCACGTAAATGAAATGCGGTGTGGGAAATATTTGTGGGTTGAGGGAAATTGTGGGATGAAGTTTTTCACGCGCGAGGTGTTTTGAGATCCGAAGCTCGAAAATTTTCAAAGGCATGATGTTCGCAAAAATTGGACCAGTGCGGGAAACTATGTTGCACGGAAGATGTGTTTTTCAAGCTCGAAGTGGACTATGCGCTCTAGGAGGGTTTTTGCGCACAGGGTCAATTTTGCCTATAAATATGAAGTGACCCCTCTCATTCAGAAAGGTCTTAATACATAAAGAGTATCTGAGCTCTGGTGTATGAAATTGGATTTCACAAGGGAGTTGCGTGAAAAAAACAAGTTTGCGCGTAAAAACTATTGCACGCAAATTAATTCATTGCACATAAAATGGGTGTTGCGAAAAAATGGGATTTCATGAAAAAGCAGAAAATTACGCGCAAGGCTGTGTAGAGGCTACACGTAAAATTTGGTGATGGAACATAAAAGAGGCATTGTGCAAAAATTGTATTTTTCATAAGTCAAGGGAATTACGTGCCAGTTGTCGCAAGGGCTGCGTGTAGAAATTGGGGTTGCCCAGTACATCTGGTGCAGAGAGATATTCATATACGGGTGAATGTTGAACATTAATAGAGAATCTATCAACAGTTAATGAAGAAGATTTAATTAGTGAAAATTAATATACCTACATGTCTATAAACTTTAGTAGATCTTCTGAAGAAGCAGTGAGAACACTTCAGTTGAGAGAGTAGTGAGCTTTCATATTGTGAGTGGTTGTAACCCAGGAGGGACAATGAGTGCACTTCGAACTTGTAAACAGCAACGTGCTTATAGTGGAGTTGGTACATCGGTACATTGTTGATGTATGCTCCTTGGACGTAGCCTAGTGAGGGTGAACCAAGTAAAAATCGACGTGTCACGTGCATGATTTAATTTCTGTCTATACTTTCCTACATGAATTGGAGAGAAAATATTTTTGCTTAATAGAGAAACAAGACCTATAGGGGAAGTTATTTTAATCTTTCATACCCTGGTTCACCCCCCTCCCAGGGTATCTACCCTAGTGGACCTAACAATTGCTATCATAGGGAATGGTTGATAACAGTTTCTCTATCAGATGGAGGTCATCAAACATAATGTAATTCTGGTCTTTGATGGAAATAGTTTTCAGGTATGGAAGAATCAGATGCAACACTACATTCATTCTTTGGGAATGGATGTTTTTACAACAGCAACGCATGTATCACAACATATATTAATAGTGGCGAATTATCATAAGCTGAGCGAAGAGAATTGGATGCTGTCACAAAGGGAATCAATCCTCTAGGGGGAGCCCCATCCAAAGATATTTATACCAAGATTTTGTCATAAAAATCATACAATGCTATGTGGGAAAAGATTTTGATCATATATAAAGGTGAAACAATGGTCAAAGAATCGAATCTGCAAGTTTTGTGGAACAAGTATGAAGATCTGAGAATGAACCCAAATGAATCTATTGATGTATTATTTGACATGATAAATTTTGTAGTGGAGTACATGAGAGGTCTTGGAGACGTTATTGAAGATATAAAAATTTTGAAGCACATCCTGAGGAAACATCCACCTTGGTTCAATCAAAAAGTCTCAGTTTGGGAAGATAATGACCCGAAAGAGCTGACAATGGATAACCTCCACATCACACTTGTTGCATATGAAATGAGAAATGATGATAATGATGTCGTGTGAAAGGGAAAATCCAAATAATTGGCATTCAATTCCATGAAGAATCTCACCATTGAAGATTTTCAAGAAGAAGAAGAGACAGATGAGGTGATATCATTCCATTCTTCCAATATTCAAATAGGAAAAGGAATGTTTAAAGGGAAACATCAATTAGCATGATTTTGATGTAGAAAGGTTGGTCATCTTACTACAAGGTGCCACAAAAAGATTCAATATAATGATAATGATGATGATGAAGTCGAAATTCTCAAGAATAATTCTTCAGCATTTGTGAAAGGGAAGAAACAATTCATGAGAAATTTCTTCAAGAAGAAGAATCTTCATTCACAAGAATTTGAAAGTTCTGATAAGTCTGAGGATGAAGAGAATAAAGAGATTGAAAACTACAATGATCATGGGGAAAATGATATGGTGGAAATTGTCGGTAGTTCTCAGTAGAAGGAAGAAACTAACATCGATGAAGAAGAAGATGTTGAAGGAATAGTTGATATGCAAGCTAAGTTAGAGGCTGCTCTTGAAGAGATAGATGTTTGGAGGGATAAAACAAATAAATCCTACAAAGTTGTTCGTGATGCAAAAATCTATATACATCGGCAAGAAGAAGAGAAGTATGAGTTAATGGAAGAAATTGAGAAACTCAGGTCATCCGTGCCAGAGAATTTAGAATTAGTTAGTGAGTACAAACCCAGGATTGAATAATAGAAGAAGGAGACCAATGACTTGAATATCACAGTGAAGGATCACATCAAGCATATCGAAGAGCATGAAGAGGAAGTTTTTGGTCTGTGGAAAAAGTTAAGGATCATGAAAAACCATTGATTCCCAACATGTTCTTGGGAATGCAGAATATTTTGAATACTAGAAGGATGAAATAGGAGCGTAGAAGTTCAGCAGGAAAGAAGCAGTAATCAAGCTCAGGCATTAAGGCTGATTTGTGGCTTGATCAGAAAGAGAAAGTAGTCAGAGTTGAAGTCAAACCACAAGCACCTATTCCGAATATGAAAATTTATGTGGGTACAAAGCAGAATCAGAAAACTCAGAAAACTCAAGGGACTACTGTCATTATAGAAGCGACATTTAGGAATGCACCTTTCATTAGGTGTTGTTATTGTGGAAAGATGGAAGACTCATAAAGTGTGTGTTCTATAGCTAGATGATATAGAGGTGAACAAGAACAAAGGTGGAAGCCAAACATAGAATGGTTCTCCAGAATATATTTTGACGGAATTTTTTTTTAGTGTGGAGGATTTGGGCACATGGCTAGGTACTGCACTTCGACCATACAAAGTAATGTACCAAAGCAGAAAAAAAAGTTCACAAGTAGGAGAATAATGAACTGAGAGGTGAGTTAAAGTTGAAAATTAGATTTGAAGCTTCAAATGATGAAGTATGTCTATCATTCTATGATAATTATCATGAGTCTCAATCTATTCCGAGTGTGGGAACAAAAATATGGACCAATAAGAAGAGAGAAGAGAAGGTAGTAGTTATCGAAATTTCCCTAAAAGAATCAGATTGTTCTATGTGGATCCTTGAGAGTGTTTTTAAATCTCACATGACTAGAAACAAGCATCTGGTTATAGGCATAAAATATGAAAAAGAAGGAGTTTTCAAGTTTGGAAATGATGAAGGGCTAAAGATAATTGGATCAGGAAAGTCCATGTTTGAGAGAAAAGAAATAAGACGCACTGATGTCTTAGTTGTAGAAGGTCTCAGTCATAATTTATTCAGTGTCAGTGAATTGTGTGACTCAGGTCATTCTATATGGTTTACCAAGAAGACATGTTTCATCACAGGAAGAGATGGTACATTGATACTATATGGAAAAGGACAAAAGGGAATATATACCTTGTAAGTGGAGAATAAGATATGTTTTTTTATCCAGACAAGAAGAGAAAAAATTGTCGCATAAGTGATGTGATCATCTATGGCAACCATCCCTAGAAGATATAGAAAGGTGTGATGTAGAAAGAGACCTCCCTAAGCTATCACATGACCATACTCAAACGTGCGATTCATTCCAATAAGGGAAGCTCATCAGAAAGACGTATAAGGAAAAGGAAAAGAAGTCAACAAGAGTGCTCGAATTGGTGCATGCTGATGTTTGTGGTCCTATCACACCAAGAGAAATTGACGGAAAGAGGTACTATGTTCTTTTCATTGATGAATATATCATAAAGGCATGGGTATTTGTTATTTCCAATTAGTCAGATGTGTTTAGATTCTTAAAACAATACCAGAGAGAGTGCGAAAGGATGCTCGTACAGAAAATCCAGAAGTTTTGTACTGACAATGGTATGGAATTCACAAACAGTCAGGTGAAAGACTATGTTGAAAAACATGGGATAAGGTATCAATTTTCTTCAGTACAAACTCCTTAATTGAATGGAGTGGTTGAAAGGAGAAATCGGATCATCAACAACATGGCCAGAACGATGCTTATAGAAAAAGACCTACTAGGGAAATTTTGGAATGAAGAAGTATTGACATCGGTCTACATTTATAATAGGGTTCTGTTGTGTCAAAATAAGGAAAGACTCCATATAATATGTGGTATGGGAAGAAGCCAGTAGTGATTTACTTCAGAATCATTTAGAGTAAGTGATTTATACTCAACAAAGAAAAACTTTGGAAATTTCTGTCACGTGGAGATGAAGTAATATTCCTTGGCTACTAAAAAATCAAAGCAAATAAATGATTTAATAAAAGGCTGGGAAAAGTAGTTGAGAGAAATGACATCACTGTTGTGGAAAATGATGAGAACAGTCAACAAAACAGTGGAAAATTTCCTGATGAAAGCGACAAGGAGGAATGCAACGCATGAGGAGAAGAAGGGGTTGCTGTTGATTTAGAAGAAGATACTGATGATGAGAATGAAGAAGGAAAATATGTATATGGACAATAGCCAAAGTGTCGAGCTGAAATTGATCAGGAAAAAATCATTGGTGATCAATCATCTTTAGTTTAGACTAGAATAATGAAATCACTACAATAGACAACTTTTTTATCTCTGGTTGAGCCGAAATGCTTCTTTAATGTGGCTGAATATGAAAACTGGGTTCAGACAATAAATGAAGATTTTGATCAGATTGAGAAGAATCAATCATTGGAGACTGTTTCTAGTCTATATGATATGAATAACATAGGGAATAAATGGGTCTATCGCAACAAGATGAATGAAGATGGTAGAGTGATTCGGAACAATGCCCGACTGGTGTGCAAAGGATACTGCCAGATAAAGGGAATAGATGTTGAAGAGACATTTGCACCGGTTGCGAGACTAGAGACAATCAGATTACTTCTACCATTTCAGTGCAACAAAAGTTTAATGCTTTTCAAATAGACTTCAAATCTTCATTTTTGAGTGGGGTTCTGGAGGAATAAGTGTATATTGAGAAGCCCGATGGTTTTCTCATTCATGAGGATGAGAACAAGGTTTGAAGACTGAAGAAGGTGTTGTATGGGCTGAAACAAGAACCAAGAGCTTGGTACTCAAGGCTTCATCAGTAATTTAAGAAGCTTGGTTTCCAGTGTAGTGGATTTTCTTACAATCTATATTTCAACAACAACGATAATCACATGATTATGGTGCTGTTTTATGTCGATGACATAATATTTGGTGGATCAGATGAAGCAAAGTGCAGAAATTTTTTTCAAATTCATTAAAAGTGAGTTTAAAATGTCAATGATTGGGGAGCTAACATTTTTCCTTGGTCTATAGGTTTCAAAAGGAAGGAATGAAACGTTCATTTCTCAATCGAAATATGCCAAGGAGGCTCTATGAAGATTTGGAATGGTAAATTCCAAGGAGATGATGATTACTATTGCAACTCAGATGAAATTATCAAAATATGATAATGGTAAGGCAGTTAATATCACATAATATAGGCATATTATTGGATGTTTACTATACCTGACAGTGATGAGACCAGATATTGTTTTCACCACTTTCCAAGCAGCGCTATATCAATGTAATCACAAGTAAATCCACATGATTGCAGTGAAAAGAATACTTCGGTATATCAAGTGCATGGTGGAATTCGGCTTGATGTATAATGGAAAATCTTAGACATAGTTATTGGGATATACTGCTGCAGCTAGGGTCGGTTCATCAGATGACAGGAAATAAATTTTAGGAGGTGCATTCTATCTTAGTGGCTTGTTTGTTTCTTGGCTAAGTAAGAAGAAAGATTCCATTTCATTGAGCACCGTAGAAGCTGAATATATTGCTACCACTCAAGCTTTCCCACATTTGTTGTGGATGAGGAAACAACTTGATGATATGCGAGTTGAAGTGAAGTCTCTGATCAGAATCCAGTGAAATAACTCAAGTGCTATACATCTCAGAAAAATCCCATCCATCACTCAAGGATGAAGATCATCGAGATAAAGTAACATTTTATCAATGAAAAAGTTGAGCAGGCGATCGTGTAGTTGGAGTATGTGCCCACAGATCTACAGGTTGCAGTCATCCTGAAAAGGGCATTACCCAAGGAAGCTTTTGAACGAAATCTACTGGTTCTGAGAGTTAAATCAACTCCCCACACTTGAATAAGTGTGGATGTGGGCCACCCTCCTCTCCCTGTGGTCTGATGTGTTTTACCCTAATGTACTAATATGTGTTTTTACCCTGTTACAGACTTCCAAGGAGTGACTATTGAATTCGTTGAAAAAGGGGGAGAAAACATTGATTGTTCAAGGGGGAGACAATGTGAGAGTGTGGCTATTTGAAAAATCATAGATGATATGGGGAGAAGTGGATTGGTGGAGCAGTGAGATTGTGGGAGAAATGATAAGGGGGGAGAGTATTACATCTGACGATGCTATAAGTGATTGATCAAAGAATATATATCATGATAGCAATAGATAGTGATAAAAGCAGAAGAGTGATTGTGAAGGTGGTATCATTTTTCGAATTGGTATCAGTCAGGTGTCAATGGTTGGTGTCATAAATAAAGTGATTTGTTGATTATGTTTTCATTTACTCTTGTTTCACCCACCGCGCATTGCTCACATGGGCATAAAGTACATGTTATGTGAATCCTTGAATGCTATCAGAATCGAAAGAGGTGAATGGTGGTAGCGGCTGGATGAAGCCGTAATGAGATATCAAAGTGTAGAGAATATTTTTTGAGAAGAGTTTTCAACCAACGCAAAGGGGGAGATTATTGGGAAAAATCTCCCAAGGCATTATTGAATTATTTTTGAGCTGATTGTGTTTGTTGACAAAGTGGGCCTTCATGTTGTGTTTGTTGACAACGCAGATCAGGATGTATGAGTTTCTTGAAAAATTGGGTTTACATGGTTATTTTCTAGGTTCAAGGGTTTTTTTCAACAATCCATGATTGATTGAAGAACGTCGACAAAGGAATGGTCGATCTGGAGGTGGTACACAAATAGCAGATACAAGGTTGCTCCATTTTCCAGTGTTTGCCAAATTTTTGGGCCTGAAAATCGAAAAATGAAGACATGAGTTATTGGAAAAGGGAGGTGCATGAAAAATTGGAGTGTGGTGTAAAAAATATAGTGGCTTGCAAAAAATCAGCATGGTGTGGGAAATATCAGCACGGTGCACTGAAAAATAAAGTATTACGCGAAATATTTTCATTGTGTGTGCAAATGGAATGTGGTGTGCGAAATATTTGTAGGTTGCGCAAAATAGTGGGATGAATATTTTCACGCAAGAGGTGTTTCGAGATCCGAAGCTCAAAAATTGGAAAAGGCATGAGGTGCGCGAAAAATTGGAGAAGTGCACGAAAAACTATGTTGCGCGGAAGATGTGTTTTATCACGCTCGAAGTGACTTACGTGCTCAAGGAGGGTTTTTTCACACACGATCAATTTTTCCTATAAATATGAAGTGACCCCTCTCATTGAGAGAGAGATCAAGACTTAGAGAGTATCTGAGATCTGGTGCACGAAATTAGAGTGCATAAGGGAGTTGCGTGAAAACAAAAAGTCTTTACGTAAAAACTATTGTGCGTAAAATTGGTGTTGCGAGAAAAGGGGATTTCGTACAAAAGAAGAAAATTATGCGCAAGGAAGTGTAGAGGCTGCGTGTTAAATTTGGTGGTGGCATGTAAAAGTGGAGTTGTGTAAAAAGTTTATTTTGAGAAAGTCATGGGAATTACGTGAAAGGTTCCATAAGGGTTGCTCGAAAAAATTGGGGTCGCCTGGTACATCCAGTGCAACGTGAGATTCATCTGTGGGTGGAATTTTAACATCAACAGAGCATCTATCAACAGTTAACGATGCATATTTCATTAGTGAAACATAAGATACCTATAGGTCTATAAATTGTGAGTGGATATTCTGAAGAAGCAGTTAGCACACTTCAGTTGAGAGAGAAGTGAGATTTCATATTATGAGTGGTTATAAACAGGGAGGTACAGTGAGTCTTCATGAATATTGTAAATAGAAGTGCACTTATAGTGGATTTGGTACATCGCCAAATTGATGGTTTATGCTCTGTGGCCATATCCCAGTGATGGTGATCCAAGTAAAAATAATTGTTTCTCGTGCATGATTTAATTTCTATATATACATTGCTACGGGATAGATATGGAAAATAATTTTTCTTAATAGTGAAACAAGATCAATATAGGCAGTTATTTTAATCTGTCATACCCAGATTCACCCCCACTCTCAGGGTATATATCCTACTTGACCTAACATCGAATTTCCTTAAATGGGATGTGAAATTGGTTTTACTACATTAACTTTTAATTAGTTTTAATGAAATGAGATCTCAATACATTTGTATGATAAGATAAACAGTAATGGTTAATGTGCACTGAGATCCCATACATTTGTTTTTGATGAATTGTGTTTCCATGAGGAAACTATTTTTCTAGTTGATTCTCAAGATGTTCAATCGAAATGAGTCCATTATATTGAAGATCAATCTGATCATCATTCCATATTATAAAAGATTATCTTCCATCAGAATAAGTCCATCAGAGTGAGACCATCGGAGAAAGGCAATTAGAACATGTTCCATCAGTTTGAGGAATTGAAAGATTCTAATTGAGTTCTTACACAATTGAATAAATAGGAGAAGAAAAATAATCAGACTGAATATAATCAGATGGAGACTGTCATATAGTGGTTACTAGAATGAGGTTCATTTCTCTTGCATATTTTGAGGAAGATTTCTGTATTGTGTTTCAAGAAGATGATTGAAGACTAACAAGTTCCTTAGATAATTGTTGTAGTTATTGAAGGATCTACGCAAGTAATTTTTGATTCAGCATTCTTGAGGATGAAGTGAAGAAATTATTAATGAATTATAAAATAATAAGTAAAGGGAATATTAATACTATATATACTTAAATGTTACATAAAATAATTTATTTAATTGGGGGTATATAACTAGATATGGGAATATGGATACTGAAAAGGATAGTTAGTGGGTATGACCGACTATAACAAGAAAGATTCAACAATTATTATAGAAATTTTCATCACTTGTGGATTTATATTCATGAAAGAATATAGTGATATAATTCATAGTTGGTGGGAATATCCAACAATGATGGGATTATTTCATTGTACCGAACCTTGTATATAACATGTGCTGCCTTCTCTTTGCATTATTTCAATGAAAATGTGAGGTTGAGAAGATTTATTTTTGTTGATCATATTTTTAATAGGTTGTAGAGGTAACGAAAAATTTACTGAAGAAGTCAAAAAAACATTCTTATAATAGAAAATAGAACCCAAGATTAACCCCAAGTGGTCTTGGTCATACATGGGAACAACATTTTCTAGTGAGGAATTTTTCTTATTATCATCTAATGAAAAATTTGACAATATGAATGAATTAAAATAACATTTACCTGATATTATAAATGTGTTTGGAATATATATATATAATGGGAAAATGATGTCTAGATTATTAGGAGATTTATATAAAGTGAAAATAGCTAAAAGTTAGAACACGTAGAAGAATGGTTGGTTGAAAATTTTAACAATATTTTTTTGAAAATCCAATTGTTGGAAAGAAAACATATGTTTTTTTGGAATGAATATTAACAATTAAACAGGGTTGGATTATCCAAGTTATACCTAAATGTTTTTGTTAAACATGGCAGAATATTTGTGATATGTATGAATTTTATTGAAATTAATTCATAAATATTGAATGGTATGTGACACTAAATTTATATTTTATAAAGTGTTGTAATTATAAATTATTTAAAAATAATGAATAATAATTGCATGAGCTTGTATATTATATTCATGTTATGATGTAAATAGTTACAACATAATGGATTTGAATGTAATGTAATTTACCTATAACAAATAAATCTGTGTAAAATATGTGTCTCTTAATCTCATTTATATTATGTGATAAGTGGATAACATTAAAAACAAAATGTTATTATGAACAACATTATATGATAAAGTGTATACAAATGGTTTATGATTCATTAGGTTTGTAACATGTTCGAAGTAGAAGATTAGGATACAAATTTTTTAACTATGATAAAATGTTAATCCAAATATTTATTAAAATATGAGGGAATGTGTAACTTCAAAAAATCAATGGTATATTTTATTGAATCATTTTTATTCTGAAAAATTAAATGTTCAAAACCCATATGATACAATATATGATGTAGAACCCATAGATTATTTGATACATATTCAAACTAAATAGAAATAAATGGTATTTTATAAGAAAAAATGTTTTCGTATCTTGTAATATTATTCTGAAAGTCATATATTGTCGAAGAGGATAATGGGATAATATTTGGAAATAAGAGTTCAAAGATAAATGATTTTATCAATTTATGTTTAATAGAATTTTACTCAATATCATAAAATATTTTCAGATGTATTAGTTAAAAATAATACAAACAATAACATAAATTCAAGGTAAATATTAAATGAAATGGGGTTATAAGGATAATGATGATAAGTCGATAATATAATTAAAAAAATATAACATATGATTTTGTGATGTTAAGTGGTTTGAATATGTTTATGTAGTTGAAAAATTTGTAATATGATTCCAAATCCTATACAATATTCAAACCGTCATTCTTCATAGAAGTTTTTCAAAATAGTTTTTTTGGGAGGGTTTAATCAGATGGTCAGATAGATATATGACAGGAATTACATATGATGAAATAAGATAACAAAACAAAATAAATTAAGCAAAAATTATCTAAATTTTAATGTTTATCATATATGATATGGTAAATTTGTAATTATTTTGGTTTTATTAATTATTCATAAAGAATTTTGAATTATTAAAATGTATAGTTTTTAAGGAAACCTCTATTTTATCATTCATTATCATTTACTTCATAATTTTATATATAGATATACATTTCATGAAATTTAATGATAATTTACGTCTCAATGTATTACTTTTTTTGTCCCTAAATAATGTTTTTATTGAATTATTATTGGTTAGGGTGGAATTTTCAGATTTGCATGAATTTGATTATTTTATAGACATACAGTATATACACAAGAGATTTGAAAAATATTTGGATTCTTTTTTTGTGATGTATAACAAACTAGATATACCACATTGAGTTTCATAAAGATGTATTTTGTATACTAGGGGTGCATTGATCATATTTGAGTCACCAATACATATGTTCTAGGATATACATAACATGATAAACATTGTAATTTGATAGCTGACCACCACTAGTATATATATTGAAGTAGCTAATATAGGTGGTGGTTGAGTATTTTGTTGATCATATTAATGGTTAGGGATTAACCAATATGAAAATTTTCCTCATCTATGATGAGTATGTCACATGGGCCATAATTGAGATAGATTATGGGAGTATACAACCGCCTTATATTTTGTATATCTATCATCATAATGGAAATGTGATGTCATTGTCCGTAAGTGTGAATGACATGAAATTTATTCATCAATATGGTTACAATACACTTTCAGAATCAAGAACATATGAGTTGGCTATATGGGATTGAAATTCTCTCTATCTAATGGAATCATTATGTATGATAAAAATGGGAAATAAGAGAATTTATGTTTTCATACAATGAAGACTCGTGGACACATGTATAGAGAGTAATGTGTGTGATTCTGATCATTCTAGATCACCTTATTAATTGTGTAATTTTGACAGTTTTCTAGGGTCCATGGTTATCATACATATTTGGATTAGGGGATGAATATTTATTATCAATGCTATAAAGTCTCAGGTGGTTACACTTTGTGGATGACTGAAAGGGGATTATGTTTTTATAAATGACCTACTATATTAGTGTTTTATAGTTGATCTAAATATTTTTTGATGGGTATTCACATGATATTAAATATTATTTGATAGAAGGGATAGTTAATGATAGAATTCAGAATTTTTTTAACAGATATCCAAAAAAAAGTATGGGAAATGGATTCACAAGTTATGGTTTAGGAAAATATATAAATTCAAATGACACAAAGTTTGTTATGCTTTAGTGAATGTGGGAGATTTAAGGAGATATTATTTAATGTTATTGCTTGTATATGTAGCATTTCATTGTTGACTGTGTGGTATATTAAGATTTATGGATTCCAAAATATGGCATTCATGTGACTTACTTTAATCGAATGAGAAACAAAATAAAAGATTTGTTTATAGCTGAATGGAAAAAAATAATTTAAAGATATCATTTATTAATATATTGAATTATATGTAATTTTATAATGGTGCTTTTATTCAAGTTATAAATATACTATATTTGGAATTTACTCATGCATAATGAACACATGAGTAAATGATGTTGTAATCAATGAGTTTGTTCAATGGGATATGTAATCCATTTATATATTGTGGATGTTTTTTATTGCTAAATGTTAGGGTTGGACTCATCCTCTCCCATAACCCTCTTTATTTTTCTATTTTACATTAGAGTCTATATCCAGTTTTGAGGGATGGAAGGATCATAAGAATATGATGGATGACATTAGTTCAACTCATGGATACACTATGGTAGTGGTTTGTCCTTTGGATTCCCTTACATGATCATCATGTGAATATGATGAAGAAGATGTAGTGGAATCTCTTTAGAGAAAGGTACTTCATTTAAATTAGTATTTCAATTATAGTTTATATATATAGTTTCATATTTCTTACATATAATGTCCTTATACAATGTTTAAATTCAAATCCACTAGATTTATTAATTGTTATTTGGATCATTCAAAAACCATCTCTTATTCCAAATATATCATCTCCAAAATCACAACATGTTGTTTCCAAAACACCACACCATAATAATTCTTCTCCATCTACAAGTCTATTTCAAAACCAATTAATCTCCCCAAGAATCCTCTACCTATAAGCTCTAACATGAAAATCTCAAAAAGAATTTGGAATGGATGGTTCGTGCCACAGGAAAATGAATCTATATTCTCATATATCCCATAGGGATAAAATTTATCCAAATTATATTGTTCTTAATATAGAAATAAAAAAAGACTATCATGTTGAGTCATTAAATCTTGTAAATATTTTAAATTCATGTTGATGTGAAATGGAGTCTTTATTATTGCATGATTTAATTCCAATATGTTTCCTCGTATTAGTTTTTGTGTATTTTTTAGAATTTTTTTTGTATAATTATTTTATTTCCTAATCATTCATGAAAACATAGTTACCATTTTTATATATAGATACTAAATAGTGAGAATATGGAGTTATTTCTTCATAAAAAGAGTTCATTAAAAAGTGATAACATAACTCATATTGAGGAAATATCCTTGTAATATTCCTGAACTTTTATCAAGCCTAATAAAGCTTCTCACTCTCACATCAAGTTAATCATGTAATTTTATTTCTCAATTATCAACTCAATATTTTGGGTAATATTTTGTATGAAATGAATTTTATATTTAATCCCATGTATAAAAAATATTCATCCAATTATAGAGACCAGTTTATAGAATTATTGTTCAAGAAAAAAACTCCTCATCTAAAATTCATCGCCAATAATTCCTTGAAAAGGTAATCATTTCACATTACTATAGAAATACATATTTAAACAAAAAATTTATTCATTATGAATCCTATTAAATTATGAAACAAGGATAAATGTGGAAATTTTATTTCATTGTTACTAGCCCTGAAATACAATCCAATACAAGGTCATATTCTAGAGGTGACAGAATGTTGAAACCAGCAAAATATGGACATCATATTTTTTTTTTGTAAAAATAGATTCCTCAATTTGTATAGGATAATTATCCACCCTTTCACAAAAATATTCCAGAGTTACTTTTTAATTTTTTTAAGGTCACTACAGTATGTTATAATTTTATGTATAAATGATTCAAATGATTTTCTCATTTTCACAAAATTCTTCTGAGAAAAGGTTCCTAAATATCAACGAACAAACTGTTCCAATAAAAACTAATAATAATAAACACAAAATAATATGTAAAATATGATGAACTAACCAATGAAAATGAATTTTGTTTCATACGGTCAATGATACATGTGAAAATATTTATTTATAATCTATACTGTATAATTAATAGTTCAATTGTAAAGGGTTAAACATTATTTAATGATGGTTTGTTCATTCATTACTATTTTCCTCCTTATCATTCAAGTTGATTCTGACATATTATTAAACTAATTCCCATCCCTTTTCATGTGATATAATTAAAACATCAATTAAATTCATGTGATTCTTTCTATTATTTTTTGAACCAAACCATCAAATACTTCCCAGATTTTGGTTCTCATGGTAATCATCAACTTAATCTATCAATTTATTGATGATAATAGAAGGTGTTTTAAGATATAAAGAATGGATTCGATATATTTTTCATAAAGGACTGATATCAAGGGTTATGTATATTTTGGAACATTTAATTAATTTTTTATTGATGTTTATTTGAAATTATTTATTTTACATTATTATTGGATTTATAATGATTGTGAAAATTATTTATTGGGTAGTTGATATTTATTTAAATATTGGATGTGTATTATTTAATTTTTTAATTAATTTATTCATAATTTTTTAAATCATTTTATTCTATTAGAGTTTATGAAAATAATTAATTTAATATATCATTACGGTGTAAATTGCATTCAGTTTAGGGTGGAAGTATTATTTTATTTAAGTTGAAATTATTAGATACAATCAAATTATATATAATTTCTTAATATATTTAAGATGTAAGTATTTTATTTTGAATGTACGACATTTACAATGAAACTAAATTAATTTTTTATGGGATGACATTTACAGGTAAAACATGTTTTCATATCTAAAAAATTAATTTGAAAATTTGAAAATTTGAATAAAAATAAAAATAATAATAATTAATAGTTACAAAGTTTTGTAGAGGGGAGTGGTTTATGGAAGAAGAAAAAATGAATAATAAAATAAGATGACATATGCATGAATAATAATGTGAAAAACATTAAGGAAACATTTTAGAAAAATGAACAAAAATGTGAAATGTTTTATTTTAAATAACATTAAATAATTTAATAAAATGATTTAGGAAAACATTTTTAAAATTTGAAATTTTTAAATAAAACTGGAAAACATTTAAAATAATGTTTTCTAAAGACATTTTATGAAAATAAACATGGTCTAAAAAATGTATTATAAAAAATATTTTATAAAGACATTTTACAAAATAATTACAAATGTTTAAAAAAAATGTGTTTAATAGTTATAATTGGGATTAAAAAACACCACATTTATAATTTATTTTTTATGAATTTTATAATTAAAATCATAATTATAAATTATTTTAAAATTATAATATGGTATATAATTTTATTAATTTTTAGAATTTAATTTTCATAAAATATTATTATTATTTTAGAAGCCAATTGACATTCAGGTTATATTTCTATCATAAATAGTGATATTGGAACTTTGTATTATTTATTCATGAAATGTTTGTAAGAGATTTCAATCTTTTTTGGTCATCAAACAACTTCTTGGTAATTACCAAAGGTTGTAGCTGTGATCATATATGTGTTGTGGGTAGTTGATGTGGAAGGTCATCAAGAAACATAGTGGATGATTCATATGGATTCCTCTATCATTTCTTTTGTCTTCTAGAACACGAGTTCATTATATATTTTAGATCCTTTTAATCCCCTATTGAGCAATAATCCCATGATTTTCTTCCATTAAAATTAATTTACTAGAAATACCATAATTCATTATCCTTTACTAGACCCTTAAAAATGACAGATGTGAGACATCCTCATTTACCTCAAATAAAACAAACCAATTATATCCTATATGTTGTGACTTAATATTCCACTACAAGAATTTTTGAACATCTTTGGAATAACCCATAGTGTATGTTATGTCTATACTCTCTCCATGGGATTTATGGAGATGATTTGGTCCAGGGGAGGGGCTATAATTCAATCGATAAATTTTAATATCACAAAAATAAATAAGACCCTTGTTTAGTATGAGGGATGTGGTCCCTTAATATTGTACTGAAATTTAATTGAAAAATTGTTTATTCTAATATTTTCATGATTTTTGTTCCATTATGTTTTCTTAATATTCCTCTTTAGAGTAATATTATTTCTATGTCATTCTGCAATTAATAGTTATTTTTTACACTCTTGAAATATTGTTATTTTTGATGAGTAGTGGAAGATGATTTTTAAATTAATTGTAAATGGAGGAATCTGGATCAGAAATTAATATATGGAAAATGTATATAATTCCTTGACATAATAATTTTAATTATTATTCTACCATAGCTTTTTTTATAATATGAGAAATCATATTTTTATATATGATGTCATGCTTAGATGATGATACTATTATATTAGAGTTTGTTTTTATATTTTATTGATAATAATGTTAATATAATAGTTAATGTTATTATGGTATCTACAGTATAGATAATGAACATGAATATTAAGGAAACCATGAATTAATTTTAATGATTTTGAGATATGTTCTAAGAGACTTAATTTTGGAATTTATATAAACAATGATATTTTTTTGGTTGATTATCTTTATTTGATAAGGTTTATTTAGTTAGTGCTGATTTCAATATTTAGTAAAAGAATAATCATAAAACAAGTAAATTTATTTTGGGATCATTAAGAGGTTATGGAAAAACTATATTTTCTTCAAATATAAGACATTATATTTGGTGCAATTAATCTAGTACATTAGTAGCTATAATTTTCTAACCAAATAATTAATGGTATGTTTAGTGACTTCATTATTATGTTGGAATATCAAGTAGGATTTTCTTTTATGATGGAGTGATAATTATTATTAGAAAATATGGTCATAAGTTTTCCCTCTATTGCATTATCATTGTTTCATAATATATGTGTGTTGTTTAATTTCTAAATGTAATCTAGTAGAAGACAAACAATATATGAAGTATTACATTTGTATTTATATTAACCCATATTATTGTCTTGCATTGTCTATATCACTCATGTATATCCCATCACTTGGATTTCCCATAGATATAATACTTCTTATAAATGTGATCATTTTGAGTACTCCCACAAGCTTTCCTTTCTTTGGTGTGCCTTGAGTTATTTTATAGGATAACATGAGGAAGAATGGGGAAACTACTGGTTCAGTAGCTAGAGTTGATATTTATAATCATGGTCATACATTTTATTGTGATGCATTTTCTTGATTCATGTAGATTTAGTTGGTATTGGGTAATGTGGAATTTTATATTAAAGATTCCAACTGAAGAAGTTGTATTTTTTTTAATACGGATGACAGAAGTAAATCCATTGTGTGTTTAGAAGTTCAATGACACCCTTGCTGAATGGAATTATTTTTTATGCTTATCCATGTAGTCTCTACTTCAATATATTCAATAAGAGTCATAAGTTTATATATAGATATTGAAATGTTTTTCATCAACTAAATGACTCATATTGTTGTCAAATGTGATGTTTACCACATTGGTGATTGACTTTGGAAGGGTCTAGATAATGGATGGGATGAAATTGATTCATTATTAATAAGGAATATGGTAAATAAAGTGAAGATATTCATTTATTCAAGGATGAAATTTGTATGAGGTTTGAATATATTGTTAGTTATTTTAGAAAGTCTCATGTTAGTTGAATGATTTGTGGGTTTAATTGAGTGATTCTTGGTATTATATTTCAAAATTTGTAAATTCAAAAAATTCATGGCAACATAAACATGTTTTCATATCTATTCAATAATTTTCATTGACCTTTAATTTTTGGAAGAATAATCAATATAGTCATAAATCATTGTAATATTCGTTTCAGGAATTTTTTACACTTCATCTACCTACACATTAGTATTTTAAGTACCATTTTAGGCTTTTCATAAGTATAATCATACTACACATCATTATATATAAAATATATTATGGAAATCATGTCAGTTTCCTCTTCATATGCATGATATAGATAAGAATAGTGCACATATGTGAGTTTTATGAAAACTACAGACTAAATAACACTATGTAAATATGTTCTTAAATGAAAAATATGTGGAATATTCAGAATAAATATTCTGAATAAATGTATAAAAAACATTTTGTTTCACAATATTTTTAATAAGGATACAAATATTATGACTAGTAAAATTATTATAATCCATGATAAATATTGAGGAAGAAAAATTGAGGGGGATGTTGAAAACTGAGATGAGTTCCACACTACAATTACATAATTCTACATCATATTCTTGATTTTTTGCACAAATTGATATAGAAAATTGAGGATTTAAATGAAACAAATTTGGTGGGAATAGTAATTTATGATATTATAATATAATATGAAGAAATAATCTTAGTATTAAATGAAATTAATGGATGATTTTGAATGTGAATAAAAACATACATATCATCTAGAGATTAAAGAATAATATTACCTTTTTTTTCTGAGATATAAAGGATATTACAAATTAATAATCATTATAAATATTTATAAGATTTTATTCATATAATATAATACTTGTAACAAAGAATTGTTTAGAAAAAAATTTATAGAACTCACAAAAACTATTACATTGGATTATGAGAGCCTGATAACTCATAATATCAATGAGAAAAGAAGATTTTTACCCTATGAGAAATTCAATTATGCGGATACGTGTGTGTTGAGTATTCATATATGTTGATGAGACATATATCATCAAGTATCTATAGTGATGTTAAGGACCAGTAATACTAAATAACCAAATATTTTTTTTTCATGGTTTGATAAAGGTATAAGATCCCATTATTATTTTTCCGTATGGGTTGTTTTATTTTTCAACAAACATAACAAAAAAACTCATAAATATGACAATGCATGTTCTGGTTTATATGGTGTTCTATATAATGGGTGGAATTTTTATGACACTATAATGTTTTCTTATAAATGACTAGAAACTACCTCAACACCCATAAATATATACCCACCTTTTAAAGTGTTCCCAGTATATCATATATGCCCAAACCTGTATATACAATTTCTAAACAATTGTTTGTATAACCCTTTAATTTGGCAGACTCACTCACTATTCTTAGCTCTCTACTTATTCAAGACCTATCCCTTCCCCAACACAAGTAGAGATATTTTTCAACCCCTACTCTCAAGTGACTGTTTAATCCCCCTCCCCTCATGCAACATTAGCATCCCCCTCCTCTATTCAAGAAAAAGTGCCCCCATTGACCAACTATTCATCCTCTATTTGTTGTAATTTTTTTGTTATAATATTTGAGAGGAAACATTTCTTCACCTCATTTTAATTATCATATTTTATTCTCAAGCTTCCAGTTGTGATTTCTCTCATAATTTCTTATAAAAGGATTTATCATGCTGTGATTATGCCATTATTGAAAAAATTGGATTTGTTTGTTTGAAAAATGGATTTTAAGACATAAATATTTTATTATTTGATGTGATTAATTGGGTGTTTTTTATAAATAAAATATTTTTTTCATACAATTTGGTGTTTTCTTACAACATAAATTACACACACTTGAAGGGTATTTAAAGACTTGTTATTTATAACATTTTATGTGTAGGGTTGTTTTTTTATTAAACTAGTTGGAAACATTATGAAATAAAATTGATTATTATAATTTATTTTCCAATGGTAATTAGTTTAATAAACATTATACAATGGTGTTTTGAAAAATATTATGTCGGCATTAATATTAAAGTATTTTTAGTGATTTCTAAAAGTCTATTTTTCAGCCTGATGGGGATTATCCCATTAGTGGGTGGTTTTAAATTATTTCAATATTTGAATATTTTTTAATTAAAAAGGTGGTTATTTTGTGATTTTTTTGTCAAAGGTGTTTCCTCTTTGGTGGTTTTATTCTATCTTATTATAACTCATATTGTTTTGGAAATTATTGAATTAGGGGGTCCACAGTTATGAATGTGGAAGTTTTCATAACAAAATTAATTATTTTTGTTAGTGTTTTTATTTAGAGGGAATGAACATGTCATTTTTTCCCATGTTTATTTAATATAGGCCTCCAAGAATGATCTATTGTGCAAATAATGTACTTTTCTTTTATGGTAATTCCACCATCTAATTTAAAAACCTCCCTATCTATGAATATATCTTCATGTGATATATTATGTTCTTTGTCTAGTATAATGAATATTTATTTAGAGGAGATACATAGTGATAATATAAATAGACTATATTGATCATGTTGTTTAAACTGTTATCATAGTCCCGAAACCTAGATTGGTGAGAAAAGGTTTTATAATATTCTAAAATGTGTTCTATATTTTTACATCACTTTTATGAGAATGAGATGTTTTCTCATATGATATGACTTATTATTTATTAGGACTAATAATATAGTATGTTCTAATGGTCACATACATCTTTCATTATATTCAATTTGGTTTCCTATTAGCATTCTTTAATTTCCTCTAAAATATAATTTTAATATTAACATGGATTTCATATATCATTGTAATTATGGTTTACATTTTTTTTTAAAAAAATATTTTTTCCCTGTAATAGAATGGATAAAGATGGATGTATCATTTTGATAAAATTTTAATTGATTTTCAAGAAAATTTTGAATCTTTTTTATATTATTATTTTAAGAGTGCGTAAGATGGAGTTTGTATATATTTTCTATGTTATAATTGTGTTATAATACAATGGATATGATAAGAATAAATTGGATACCATTTAAAAAACATGGTTTTAAAAACTATTATATTTGGTATCACAATTAAGATAAAAGACAATATTATATTATTCTTGAATGGAAAAAAATGTAATGGGGAATTTTATATTTGATGAGTTTCCATATATTCATCATCATGAGAGATATAACATACCAATACAATAAAAAATGCAATTAGTACTCTTGAGGAAAATACTGAAGATGATGATGTTGAGATATTTAAAAGTTTAATGGACGACATCATAACTTCTATATATCAGGAATGTATTAAATGAAAATGATGGAATTTTTTATTTGGTAATGTCATATAAAAATCCTTTATGTTATATTTAAAAATTCCATTAATTATATTCCTACCTTTTGAAATGACTTTCTTTTTGGTGGTGTAGATATTTCCTCGACTAATTATATGTAATGCAAGTTAATTAAGAATCTCAAATTTATACAAATAAATTTCATTCTTAACCTAAATATTTCATTTTATTTTTTGATTAAATAGTTAAAAAAGACCGTATAGAATGTGGTAAATCATGATGTAAGTAAATTTTGATAGAACTTAATTTTATGTTTTTTTAAAATTCATACGAAACTTTGCAGTGATTCTCAAGCTTTAAAATCAATTCATGTTTGTAGAAATATCTTCTAATATGTGATTACATGATTCAAATAATAGTAATAGGTAATGTGGAGTTGGTTCATCAGGAATATAGATTATAATGGTGGAAATATCATACATAAAATTAAGATTTAAAAATTGAGGTGTGTAATGTATTCTTGGGTCTATCCAGTGATGGTTATCATACTTTTGGTCATATGATTATTGCTCACAACCCCTGGACAATTTTAATGCACATTTATAATCCCCCTCCAAGAATGTGTATACAAAAAATTTCATTATGTCGAGTGTATTAATATCTAGACCATACAATCCTATCATTATTAGATACATCTACATGCAACTTTTAATATGAGAGTTGATGTAGCTTTGGGATATAGGTGTGAACACATTCGATTATTTTTAAAAATATATTTTTCCGATGCATGCTTCGATTCTATAGACTATAAATGATTTCCCTTATTATAAAATTATGTAGGGTTGGATCATGAATGGAAAACTATCATATCATATTTTTATCAATAATACACAAATGATATGTCTTAAAAATTTCCGCAGTTTCTATTTCATGGGACATCAAGGACTCATACTGCTGGATCATCAATACAGTAAGAATCAATGGGGGTTTGTTAATACATTTAGCACTGAATAGCCACCTCAATGTATGTAAGGAATAGTTATGATTAATGAATTGAAATTTTTTATTTTTTAAATAAGGATACATCATATGAAATCTAAAAACAGGAAAAATGAGGGCACAAAATCCTCTAACTATTGAAAAAAGAGATGAATTTTGTTTGAGTTTCCACATTCATCTACCAATTTTTTACATCATTGTTTTAATGTAACACCCACTAAGAAATATATTTGTGATTTTTTAAATTAATCTAAATAGAATGGGGAAGACCAACGATGGCTTCCAATCTCATAAAGACCTGTCAGATTGGTGTATTGGACCATATGTTCATCCTATGTGAATCAGTGAAATAACTATAATATTTTGTGTGCTTCTTATATGATGAAAAATTTATAGAAAAATCAATTTCATGATATATTGGATAATATCAAGGTTCCTGATATATATTTAGAAAATATATCTAAATGATTCAATATAAGGAATTTGAAAATAATAACCATAAAAAACATGATTATCACATCATTCCTCATGAAATGATTCTAATAGAAATATAAACAATTTTATCCAATAATCTAAGGGTAATAATTATTCCATTGTTTCATTTTTATGATACTATTTTTCTAAATGGTTATCAAATACTTTCATGATAAAAATTCATTAAATGGTGCCAGTAATTTTGTGTGAGTTGGATGAAAATATCCTTCTTCATTTTTACCTACATGCAACATTTAACAATTTATCTATCAACTAAAACATTTCATGGGGGGCCATTACATTTCGGTGGATGTATCCTACTAAAATAAATATATTCATAATGAATTATTATGTCTGAACTGAGAATTGCCTTAATGGATCCATTGTAAGAGGTTATCTGGATGAAGAATATATGGATTTTTGTTCAATATATTTGTCTAATTTGAGCACAAGACATAACTAGCCAATGTGAAAAGAAGAAGAGTATTATTGGTAAATTGATCCCCCATTTAAATCTCTTCCCAATATTGATGTATATCATAGTTCATATGAAATGGCTACATTGATCCTTGATTAGAAGGATATGGCACATCACATAGACATTTTTAATTGTTTTTAGTTCGATGACTATATCAAGCATGTAATTTGAATATTTATATATTATAAAAAATAATGAAATTTAAATTATAACTTAGGCTATTATTATAATTTTATATATGTAACATAAACCAGTTAATTCTAAACTTCATTTATCTTTTACTTTGAGAAAGAGATAGGATTTCATAACCAACAGTTTCTTTCTTGGTTGAAATAAATGGTATGTCCATTAATTTAAT
Source organism: Viscum album (assembly GCA_963277665.1). Taxonomy (NCBI): domain Eukaryota; kingdom Viridiplantae; phylum Streptophyta; class Magnoliopsida; order Santalales; family Viscaceae; genus Viscum; species Viscum album. The sequence goes on from OY728153.1 coordinate 267,678,569, forward strand.
GAATTTAAAAAATATATATTCATTCAATTGTACTATTCTTATATAATTCGGTTATTGGGATTACATGTTTACTACATTCCTATATAATTAAGAGCGTTGGATTTTGGTCCCAATTCATTGGTTCAAGAATTAAATTTTTTAATAATAAATGTGCGTAAATTTGTTACAAATCATAGTGCAGTGACAATGGGAACAAAATATGATAGTGTTAATTTAACTGATAGAACAAAATGTTTATCTAGTGAATTAGATAGTCGACCCCCAGATGAAAATTTGTAAAATTATGGGGTTGTTGAGAAACTATTGTTAATGGATTACCACTCTCGCAGTCGAGTCACTATGATGAAATGTAAATAGTTTGATCCAATGACACAACATTATATATTTATTGATGAGTTCAAATTTAGAGTTATTAACATGAGTCAATTAATAACTATTAATAAACCATTCATTTTGGAATCAATGGAGAATAATGTGTTTTATGTGAAATATAGTCTAAGACTTGGTAAAAGTGTCATTAATGATGTAATCCCAAGACATATATTTCATGATGTGATTAATGAAATTTATACTATTGATAATACCATTGTTATTGACATATATACTTCTTTTTATAAATCAGTTTGTCCCATTGGGAGAGTTTATGTGGAACCTGATGTAGTTGTGGGTAATATATACAATCAACCACATACATTCATAGTTTATTCAGTATACCATGACATGGTTTTCATTAGATGGTATTACTGTAGCTACATTAATTTAATTTCTATTTGGAATGATATGTTTTTTTAGTATTGTTTTTTTCATTTCATTTAATTAGATTTATTTCAATTCTTTAAATCAAGTTTATAATAGGTTTTTAAATACTGCATAACATGCTTTCAAATTATTATTATTAAAACATGTTACAACATTTTTATAACTTATATGAGTTTTATGTATTATTCATTGTTTTTAAAAACTATTTATAATAAGTGAACATTTCATTCTTATGGTGATTACGAAAAATATCATAGAAGATCAAAGGAAGGTGATATTTGATGATGATCAATAGATTTGTGAGTATAGTTTTCCAAATATTAATCCTTTATTATCTATAATAAATTTATTATTTTATTTCTAAATTTAATATAATTTACTATTCTTAATCTTTTTCATTTTTTGGATATTTAGTTTCACCTGATTTGACTCCTCCACATCATAGTAGCCCGGGTCTGAGTGGGGATGCTCCAATACTTAGACGAATCACACATCACACACATTTCCATCCTGACCAACCATCTAACACCCCATATACCACACTTTTACTAACATTTCTTGGGCTTTAAGGATATTCACATGTATGCCTCCATCATCATCTCATTTATCATCTTCTTCCCATAACATGTCTACAATACCTCTAGGGATGTTTCCACCTATACTATTTCTATATCTTCTTGATGTATCCCTAAAACTAATACCCACATCCTACCATGACTTTGTAACCACAATTTCCAAATATCCATCTAGGATCAAATTATTATGTTTCTTCATCTTCCACTATAGTGCAAGAAAATCACCCAGAGTTTCTATCGGAACAAAAACACACTTTAGAAGCAACTGATCGAAGATAACCCCTAGATCCATCAGATCCAACATCATGTTTTTATTATATATTTATCATTTTACATCTCATAATTTTTTTCTTATTATTTACTAAATTAATTATTATTATCCCCTTTTGTCTTATTTTTTTGGATCTTTTAGTAAACAATATGGGTTCACCTAATGTGGGAAGCCTAGAACTGCCAAAAAAATATTGGTGGATAACAATGAACAACATCTGTTGATATGTAAAATTTCACAAATGTGTAGAAGGATCATGTATACATTATCCAAGTACCACAATGTATTTCTAGTGAAACCAATCACATAGAGACATATCAGAAATGAATTCAATGAAAAAACATTGGCTGAGATATTAGTAATGAAATTTGTTAAATTTATAACAATGTTATTATTATATTTAAATGAATTAACATGTTCATTGAAATGTCAATTTATCATTAACAAAGGTGAATATTTTATGTTTTCCATGTTTATGTATATTGGGGAGCTATGAAAATCATTTAAAAATGATTTATATGATGTTTGGAGGAGTAAAGTCGGTTTTGATTTAGTGGGTGTACCATTATTCCCCAACAGTCAAACAACACAATATAAAAAAATCATCGCATATTAGAAGAGTGACGATTTTAATGTATTCCAATTAATTAATGGTTTTATTATAAAATTCAATTCTTATTACTTGTATTTAATTTTTTTGTCATCAAAAACATAATGTACAAAGATTTAATGAGGTATCTGCACACATTGGGTCTCCTTACAATTCCCAAGAATGAGAAGGATCAAGAACATTAACATGAATAGGAATAATATCTAGATTTATATTGTTACACAATTTTTTTTTCCTCTTGAAATGTATATTTTATTATCATTAAATGATTTAATTTATGGATTAAAATACCCCATTCTATTTTCCCAATGGCCAATAGGCCTAAATTCCATGTGGCCAATAGGCTAATTGGATAAATATACCAATGTAAAATTTCTATAAAGGACCAATGTGAAATTGGAATAATGGAATAATGGACTAATGACCAATTAGACTAAAGTAATAATGTAAAATTTCCATAAAGGCCAAATGAAAAATTGGAATAAAGGCCTAATGGACTTATAATCTTTTTTCCTAATGGCCTAATGGCCAATTATCATAGTGGCCTATTGGAAAATTGGCATAAAGTCCTAATGGCCATGTGGCCTGAAGGCCTTATGAAAAATTGGCTAAACTGCCTATTTATAAATTGCTATATATCCATAATGGTCATTTAGATGAATATCCTAATGGATAATTTTCCTAAAGGCTAAATCTGTAATGGTCTTTAAGGCCAAGTTTCCAATTGGTCAATTGGCCTAATGTCTTCCTGGACAATTGGCCTAGAACGATGAATGGCCAATTGGACTAACAACCTAATTTCTAGTTGGCCAATAGGCCGAATGGACAAATGGGCAATTTTCTTAAAGTCATAATGGTTAATTTGCATAATATACTAATGGACAATTGAGCTAATGTATTAATGGCCCATTGTCAAATTGGGATAAAGGCCTAATGACTTATTGGCCCAATGTCATAATGGAAAATATGTGCAATGGCCTAATGTCATAATGACCAAAAATCCTAAAAGACTAATTTCCAATTGAAAAACTGAAAAAAAAGTCTTAATTTCCATTTTTTTAATTGGCATAATTTCCAATTGGCTGATTGGACTTTTGGAATAACGCCAAATTTGCCTAAAATCCTGACAAATTTTTTTTCCATAGGCCTAATATTCATTTTTCGTAAAGTACTAATGGACTAAATAGAGAATTGGATTAATTTCCTAAAATCTAATTGGCCTCTAGTCCTATTGTCCAATTGGACAATTAACCTAATGGAATTATGTCTAAAAAACCTATATGAGTAATGGGAAACTGTAAAATTCCCAAAATGTATTAATGAATAATTGACCTAAAATCTTAATGATCAATTGGCTAATTATATAACGGAATTTGGCCAATTTTTTTCCAATTTCCTAATTGATATTTTTTTTAATGGCCAAATGGCCAATTCGGCAATTGGCCTAATGGATTAATGGAAATTTTTTCTAAAGGCCTATTGGCATAATGACCCAATGGCCTAATGGGAAAATGGACTAATTTCTTATTTTCCTATTATAGTAATGGCTTAATGAAATAAGGGTATACTGGCCAATTTTCATAACAACCTAATGGCTGATTTTCATAATGTACTAATGTCCTAATGAAAAATTGGCCTAAATTCATAATTAAAAATTATCTTAATGGCCTAATGGTAATTTGGACTAATTTACTAATTCTAAATTATCCAATTAAACTAATTTTATAATGGCATAATAACTAATTTACCTAATGAAAAAATGGCCTAAAGGCCTAATAGACAATTGGACAATTGGCCTATTGTCTTAATGTCCTATTGGAAGAATGGATTGATGTCCAATTTTCCTAATGGACTATTGGAAAATTGGAAAAAAGGCCTAATGTTCAATTGGATGATTTTCCTAATATACTAATTGATCATTGGACTAATTCCCTAATGGCCAATTAGCCGAATATTCAAATGGATAATTGGAGAATTGGACTAAAGGACTAAGGGACAATTAGATTAAAAGTCCTAATGGACTAACAGATTAATAGAATATTTCCCAGTTAGTCTAATCACCCTTAGGCCATTAGTGAATTATTATTTCTTATGATATAAAAATAGGTATTCATTTTAATGATTATAAATTATACATAAATACATAATTTAAATTATTCAAATTTTTGGCCTTATTTTGATATTATTGATAACATATGAAATGTTTTTTATGATTGATTTGATCAAGGAATAAATATTATAATCATTTTGAAATTTAGATTACCTAATGAGTTTTTTTAATAAATTGAAAAAAATATGTATATTTACTAAAAATGACATATATAAAGGTAATTAAATATAATGAATAATATGTATTTAATATTATGAAATGAATATAAATAATTCATATTCAAGAATATGGAATATTCTTAATGAGTAGTTAAAATTAAAAAGCTTTATTATTAACTTTTATTTATTAAATTTTCATTAATGCTCATCATGTGTTTATATTTATGAATTTTTCATTCATTTCAAAGTTATTCATTTTTATTATTAAACAAGAATTTATTTATTTTATTAGGAATATATGTACTAATCAATGTCATTTCCATCATGTATTATTGGGCATCAAATTCATGTTCCATGAGAAAAATTACTTTTCTGGATTAGTAAGAAAAATCGTAGAAGTTTACAAAATGAATAATCATTTCAATAAGATATATGTTTTTTATTTATATTATAAATATTTTAACGATATTAATATTTATATATCATATTTATATTCAAAAAACTTTAACCTGGAAGACCTTGATGACAGAGAAGATCAAAACCTCAAGCCAAATGATCATTTGAGTCAGGTATTAGGTGAAGAGATGATCATAGGGGGTCCATTGCTGATCTAGTAAAAACATCATTCCAATTAGGTATGTGTACTCATTAGAATCCTCTCAAACCTTTATGCCCACAAAACTGGAAAACTCGTGTGACGATGGAGCAGAGGCAAAAAAATAGAATTACAAGAGCATGAATCCAGGAAAATGATAACCTAACACTTCATGAATGCAATGTCAATTATAATTCTATCTCTTCCATAAATGGATGATAATACTTTTTATTTATATATCACATCAAAGTGCTCTTTAAATGATGGCATGAGTGATGCCAATAACGGTCCTAGTATTTATTGAGCTGATGATAGTGGTAATGACATTGCAGATGATGATTCTCCAACTAAGTTAGAAAATGATATTAGAGATGGGTATGTTTCTAATGGTGATGAGGATGAGGATGTTTGAAATAGGGTAGATAATGATCGACTTAGTTTTTTATATATCAGTAAAGTGACATGTGTATCGCGTTTGATGACTTGAATTTTTTGGGTTTATGGATCTGTATATATATCTTATAATATGGTAAATGGTTTGAAAATTATGAAATAAAATTGGATAAATGATAAATATATAATATTTTTATTTAATTGAATATTTATTGCCTTTTTAATCTTATTTTTATGTTCATGGGATAGAAGGTCTGCTATTGCAGACAAATGGGGAAAACTACCTATGCCCACTGTTTGGAGAACTGTTGGTATTTTTTTTCTTGGAAAAGATATATCCATGGATTACTACACCATGGGTGTAGATATATACCCATAATTAAGGTGGAACCATGGTTATGATACAATCTGAAATGGCTATACACACAGTTTATATAGAAACCATGGGTAGAGCTCTAAACTGATGGCTCCCACAGCCATGGTTCCTAAAAACGTGGTAATTTCCTATGAACAATGTTTTAGGAGCTATAAACATTGTAATGAACCATATATATAGAGTATTTTTCACGTAGTGACATGGGATGAGGGTTGGTATAAGTTATTTGGTTTCAGTTTGAGTGAATTTTTAATTCCGATTTCCAATTTTGTAAAGGGATAATTAATGCAACCATTTATTCTACATAGCTAACATGTAGAAGGAAAATAATTTTAGCTGATTCATGTAGTAATTTCCTCAATATATGAAAATTATATAGTTGATTCATCCATATAAATGAATTATTCACATATCCAAATAAGTAATATACCCGATATTGGAATTCAGGTAGCTGTTTTCAATCAAATAGAAAATTTCAAAGAATGTTTTAGTCGGTTGGTCATATAGCTAAATGAAGATTCATGTAGATGATATATATGTATATGTAAATATCACATTTATATGTTTTCCTTTGAGAACCGCAGAACCTATTTTTATATTATTGTTTTTATTATTGTATCATATATGAAATTTTCACTACAAAAGGATTTTTTTCCATATGTTTTAGATCTCAAAAATATTAATGAGAATTGATTTTGAATATTATTGAACACTTTCAAATTTTTACTTAATAATATTCTTTTATTTTCAAGAATTCATTGAAGAATTTGTCGAAGGAGTTTTAAATATTGATTTTTATACACTAGAAAATCATCTTCGATCTAAAATTCAAATACAGTATTTGTCATTTCCTACAATGATTGTGGGGTGATAAAAAAATACAAAGATCATGGAGTGGAACCTCTATAGAGTAATAAAACATAGTGAATAGATATTTTTGGGTGTGTCCCTTTAATGGAAACAAAATTTTTAAAATCAATTTTCATGCCATATAGTTATAAGGGAGATAAAAAAAGATAGTTTGTAGTCTAAAGGTGAAGTTGGGTCATTAATAATTATGATCTGATGAAAATTTTATCATTATAATATAAAATTTTAGTATGAGAATATTTTTTGAATTTCATTCAATACTTAACTTTGTGAAATACTTTATTTAATATTCTAAAGGATCATGGATGTTGGACTTCAATTTTTATTGAAAAATAAACATTGTTTTTCGGTTGATCTTCATTACTGTGTAATAATATTTTTTACTACATCATGATGTTGTAATGATGGGTGTGACTCTTAAAATATGTGGATGGATGAAAAATTATTTATTTCAAATAGATTTAAATTGAATATATATTGAAAAGAATCTATAGCTAGGGAAAAAACTAGGAAACATAAGGAATATGTTCATTATAGGATCTTAACGTTGTACAAATTTCAGTGTTCCATTTTATTTTCATGTCTAGATGATCAAGTAAAAATTTGTTATTTCTATTTTGAGTATTTTGTACTCTAAAAATTAACATAGGATTAATGGTTTTTAAAATAAATCATAAAAACTACCCTCTACTGATTCAATCATACTTTCTCAGTGTAGAAAACTGATCTGGATATACACTTCAATTGGTATCAAAAGGAGGATTCCTCTATAAGAAATAAAAAATTACCATTTTACCCATGGATAATATCACATTAATTAATAGTATGGGATTAAATACTTTATATGGAAATAATTATTTTCATTTGTAAATATGAAGGATTCCAAATATTTTATTTCTAGAACTTGATGTTCATGATATATCAAATGTGAGTTTTCCACTATTCATAAATGATGTTAATATGATGTTTACTAATAATTGGAATATTGAAGCGGATAGTAAGGTGAAAAATTATATTCTCATTTCATTATTAGATAATTATTACCTAAATGTTATTAGCCATTACACATCAATTATAACATGAGATATCTTGAATAGTACTTTTAAAGGAAATGTTATAGCCAATAATGAAAAGATAATGACCTAAAAATTTTTTATACATATTAAAATAGGATAAAATGAATGTGTTTTTTAATTATATATTCATGTAAATGAAATTGTGATAAATATTTTAGTCTTTGACATAAATCTTGATGATTAAAATTTTTTGATGAAGTTCATGATAATTTTTTTTATAGAATTTTTTCCAAATTTTAAACACTTAAAGACAGAGAATATATTTATCTTGTTATGCTATATAATATCCTCATATCTTATGAAATGAAAGAAATACATCATTCAAGAAGAATGAAAAATAAAGAAATTATTTTGAATCTAATGGAGACATAGAAATTTTTAACAATGATGATGTTGGCGACATAAGTTGTTCTGATAATGAAAAATAATATCTAATATTTATTGCATTAAATTAAAAATGATTTCATGTTGTACCACCAGTTTAATATAGGATGTCTCTTTATTCTTGTAATTTTATGTCTAAATCTGTTAGAATAATTTATTTTTATGTGTTTAGTAGTGTAAGAGATGGAGATATTAGAGATTGGCTATCAGAAAATTTTATAGGAAACATTCACATCATGAAATCAATTAATTTCATAAAGAGTTGTTCATTTATTCTTGATAACCATTCAAAGAACGAATGGTTTCAATGGGTTCCTTCACAATGAATAAATTGTTCATTATGTGAATCCAGTTTCTCTATTAAATTTTTTTTAGGATACCTGAATATTGATTAATGGTTTCTCAATGAATTCAGAATTTTAATTCATAAATAACATCAATAATAATCTAGTCCTAGATATATTTACTCATCCCATGCGTGTAATATTTCTCATTAGGCCTCCACACATTTTTTTCCACTTTATTGGGTTATCTAGGTTATTTATAATAAAATTCGATTTCTTTATTCTACTTCCAATGATTCTTTATGCATTTGTTTAGGGAAATCTAGTTTTGTGATATCAAATATATTTATGATTTTGGATTTTATTATTTTTTCTAATGTGAATCCATAGAATGGTGTTTAATATTGGATCTATGGTTTTGAAATTATGTTGATGTAATATTTGTGGTTATTTTTAGAGAAATAGAAGTAAGATATTAATGCATTTAATCATTTAAGATACATTTTCAAAACTTAGTGGAGGTATGTGGCATCTCTTCCAATATATTATTCTATAACAAGTTATATTTAATACTAAAATGAATTACTTGTTCTTTTATTTCATATATCAAGATTATTTTATGTGTAAATGTATAGTTTTATGTGACTTCATAATGGTATCATTGGAATATTGTCCAAATATATTTCAATTAAATGTTTTCAAAGGATGTTGTTTTCAAAATAACTTTTTTCTCTTAAAAATATGTGATATGGATGGTGGCATTGACATAAATCGCTACATGAGATTATATTGCATTGTAAAAGGATTTTTTTAATATAATTTTTCCTTGGTGAGGAATGGAAGGGAACTAGAGGATATTATCTAGTGATGACTTAGTGAAGGAATTATTATAGATTATGACTATTGGGATTGTATTTATTATGCATTTATGACTGAGTAAGGAACATGGAATTGTTATTCCACGGGATATGTGAAAGTGAATGTGGAATGATTTATTTGGATTAATTTTTTTTACAATAATGGTTTCTTCTATTTAAACTTTTAATCTCCCTCAACCCATTGTTTATATAAAATGTGTTACCTTGTACTTTTCTTAGTGGTGTGTGTTGGTACGTACTTGGGGAAATATTATTGAGTTATATATTCACTCACTTTTTTAGAACATTGTTTCACTTTAAAATTCAATCTACCAACATACAGTGAATTTTCATGTCTCATATTTCCCTAATGTAAATCCTGGACTTCATGGTTTATTTTCTGAAGTTGAATATGGGAAGTATTTCTACTATGGTTTTGGGTGATGCAACTTTAGTGAAAATCAAATTCTTTTTAAAGTCTTATCCTTGCGCTATTATTTATTTTCTGTTTTTACTATGATATTTATTGTATTTGTATTTCCTTGAGGTATGTGTGTTTCAATTCATGAATCATTTATATTATTGGAATTGGTAAAATCACCCCCAATGTTCTCTTATCCCTAAATAATTTAGTTCTACACTTTGGTTCCTTGAGGATGTTACCTAATGTTACCAGTATTTCTCCTCTTCTCAAGAAAATGTGGAGGGGTGAGGTATTAAAAATAGTATCTATTTTGTTTGGTCCTGGAGTTGGTATATTAGTAATGATTTTGGGATGTCAGAAATAGAAACATATATCTTAAAAAGAAATTGTAAAACTTTTTATGCTAAACAACCTATTATGGGTGTGTTTGAGTAGAAATGTGTTCTAAGACCCTTCTAGATCTCTTTTCATCTCATCATCCTAGGTTTAGCCGATGAGTGTTTCGTATCATGCATTATTATAAAGGAATACAAAATTGATATCATTGTTCATCTGTTGTTCACATGAGTATTAAAAATGTATAAATTTTTTAATTTTTGAGATAATGGTTGCACTATTTGTTTCTCAAAGAGATAATAATTGTTTAAACTATTTTGGAATTTATTCAATCATTCAATTCTAAGAGACATATTGTATAAATGGTTTATTTACCTATTTTTTAAAAATGGAACCATGAACACACTGTGGCTAAACCGAATGAACATTATTGTTTTTTTCTAGTACATAGGTACATATAATATTTAAGTGGGATATATATATGATGGAATATCATTCATTCCTATTGTGTTATTTATATTTCCTAGATAAATCTAACTATCGAATGATGTGGGAGGATTTCCAAGAATTTTTCAATGAATAATTATGCATACATGTGTTCAAAATATCTATTACAACATAGATGATAAGATATATTTATTTACTATATTTCATATTATATAGAGATAGATAAAAATTAGAAAGTGGTAGAATGTGATCTTTTTTGGAATCCAATAAGCATAAGTTTTCTTTGTCCCATGGATATGGGTTTCAACTATAGGGTTGGAAATAAGAGAAAGAGTAATGTCTACTATCACAGAGGTAGGACACCTCAATCTCAAACTACAAAATCAGTTATTTTTCATACAAGAAGTGATAAAAAAACTGGGGTTTTTCAATATTGTTCCACAAAACATAGGAAGAGTGAATTTACTACTCCACTAATTAATTTCCAAAACTCCGGAAAGGGAGGAATTATCATGGAGTTTTCCTTAAACTTAAGATATTAGTAGGTTGATAAGGATTGTACTAGCCTCAACATTCATATTCCAAGATGTAAGAACATCACAAGAATATTTAACATTCCCATACATAAGAGAGATATAATTTTCCTAGGAACACATCTATTGTTCATTAGAGACATCTAATGAAAAGAAAGATATATACCATTAAAACTAAATTCTAGTTATATAGACTAGAACATGATATTTGTAGTGAGAAACCATGTCCCTCAATGGTGTGAGGTATCATTCTTCCGAACTCCACTGCTCTGAATGTATTTTTTTATATTATTGCATCACATAAGTTTTCATATTATTCTATGATTATGAAATTAGGATGGAACAGTGAAATGAGACATCATAACATGAGAATAAAGGAACCCATTGGATAATGGGAGTATATAGGATTCATATGACCAGCAAACACCATTCCCATTGTTGTAGTGCAGTTTCTTTTAGAGTATAGTCTTCAAGGTGGTTATTTTATATTTTATGTTTGGATAGGAATGGATGGTGTAATTTAAGACCAATATCATTTATTATGATATGGAGGTAATGTTTACATACCCATATGGAGACCTTCACCTTTTATAGGGGATTGGGATATAAATGAATGTAGAGTATGACCTTTTGTGATAGTTGAAGAAACAATCTAAAGAAAATTAGAAAGAATTACAAGGATCACATATCAAGAAATATGGAATTAGACTCTTAATAATATAGTGGATAGATACCTAGAAGTATTTTGTAATGGGTTATTAGGGTTATCATTGGGGAGATAAATTGAATTTACTATTAAGCTACTCTTGAGAATTAGACCTACTCCACTACCATATTATATAATGGATTCGACTATGTTTTGAGAGTTAATGGTTTAACTATAATACTTATAATGAAAATGGTTTATTAGACATAGGTCATTTCCTTGGGATGCATAAACTTTATTAAAAAATAAGAATAATGTAATATCTTCTTGTGTGTTGAATAACGCAAGTTAAATCATCTAAAAATTTAAACTAATAACAACATACTTGAATATATGATATATTCGGTCAATTAAACGGGGATAAGATGTTATATGAAATTAATATACACTTAGTAAACCATCAACATATAGTTTAAAAAGATGATATTTTTAATACATGATTTAAAATCCTCTTTGTCAATTATTAATATGACATCATGGTGTTTGATTTATTGAATTCAGCAAAATATTTAATATATTTAATAAACACTACTGGAAATTCAGGCTATAGCCACGGTTCTAAACCGGGGCTATAGGCCCTAAAACCGTGGCAATAGATAATAGCCATGGTTCCTCAAACCGTGGCTATGTTTGGCGTGTCTATAGGCCTAGACCTACAGCCACGGTTCCAAATTGTGGCTTTAACGCTATAGCCACGGTTGCAACCGTGACTATATGTATATAGCCACTGTTCAAACTATGGCTGTATACCTATAGCCACGGTATCAACTGTGGCTATACTAAAGGCCGGACAGACTTAATTGCCACGGTTTAAAACTATGGCATTATGTCTATAGCCACGGTTAATAACTGTGGTAATAAACCAATAGCCTCGGTTTAACCCGTGGCTATAGGGTGTCTAAATCCATATAAAAATACCCCCAACCCCCTCGACACCCCCCTGGACACCCCCTGGACACCCCCTCGACATCCCCTGGACACCCCCATGGACACCCCCTGCCAACCCCCTGCCACCCCCTGCCACCCCCTACCACCCCCCTGCCACCCCCTGCCAGTCCCCCCTGCCACCCCCCCTTCTAGTCCCCATGCCCCCTGCTACCCCCTGCTAGTCCCCCCTGCCCCCTGCTAGTCCCCCTGCCACCCCCTGCTGGTCCCCCTACCAGCCCCCCCTGCCCCCTGCTTGTCCCCCTGCCAGCCCCCAAGCTGGATAGCCCCTCCCCCTGCCTAGAAACCCCTCCCCCCTGCTGGAAACCCCTCCCCCCTGCCTGGACACCCCTACCCCATGATGGACATCCCTCCCCCTGCTGGACAGCCCCTCCCCCTGCTGGAAAGCCCCTCCCCCTGCCTGGGCACCCCTCCCCCTTCTGGATAGCCCTCCCCCCCATGCTGGACAACCCCTCCCCCTGCTGGACAGCCCCTCCCCCTGCCTAGACACCACTCCCCCTGCTGGAAATCCCCTCCCCCTTCCTAGAAACCCCTCCCCCATGCCTAGACACCCCTTCCCCCTGCCACCCCCTGCTTGTCCCCCTGCCTTTCCCCCCTTCCACATGCTCGTCCCCCCTGCCACACCCCTGCCAGCCCCCTGCCCCCTGCCCCCTGCTAGTTCCCCCCTGCCACCCCCTGCTTGCCCCCTGCTAGCCAGCCCCCCCTGCCCCTGCTAGCCCCCTGCCACCCCTTGCCAGTCCCCCCTGCTAGTCCCCCTGCCAGCCCCCCTACCCCTGCCATCCCCCCTGCTCCCTGCTAGTCCCCCTGCCCCCTGCTAGGCCCCCTGCCCCCTCTTAGGCCCCCTGTCAGTCCCCTTCTAGTCCCCCTACCCCCTGATCTGATAACCAAGTTTATCTGATCTGATAACCACACCATCTTCAGCACTGCCACATTCAGGTTTAACAGGTACCAATTCACCAATTCTGACATGTTTAGCAGCATGAGATAAGACAGGAACAAACTGAACTACCTCAGATTTACAGACCATGTTTAACACCCCTCCCCGCAGCTGGACACCCCCTGCCTAGACAGCACCCCCCCTGGACAGCACCCCCCCTCCCTCCCCCCAGGACACTGGACTCCCCCAGCATATTTACCCCTGCTGGACACTGGACCCCTGCTGGACACTGGACCCATACTCCCCCACCCCTACCAGCCCCCTTGTACCCCTGCTGGACACATGACCCCCCTGTAAACTAGTTCTTGGGATGCCCAAATCATATTTACCCATATTGGACACTGGAATCCCCCCTGGACACTGGACTTCCCCTGCATATTTACCCCTGCTGGACACTGGACCCATGCTGGACACTGGCCCCATACTATAGGTTCTTAGTAGGACCACCCCATACTATAGGTTCTTATTAGGACTTGGGAAACACTTGAAACAAAATTCAGAAGTATCTATATATGAGTAATCTAGGAAAACATACATATAATCAGTCTGGAAAATCAAACAGAATAAACTATAAAATTTTTATTGAAATAAAATAAAACATATTTGAAATTGGAAAACATTACCAGAAAAACTATTTATCAACTAAACAAACTTCTTGGTGAAATCATAGTCGCACATGCTCATCCTGAGATAAAATCTGCTTGCATTTCATGTAGTACTGCATTAAACAAAACATTGGAATTATGATTTGAAATAGAGTTACCAGATTTTATAGCACCGTGCTCACTATCTATAGGTGGTGAAATATTTATACCTGGTTCCTGTGAAGTATCTGTGGGATGTTTTATGATATTTTCCAGATCTGGACAGCACTGCATTTTCTCAATAGAGACATTCATAACCTGCATGGGCTTAGGTTCATGGAAATCCCTCTTGCACCCCCTTGAAATCCCCTGGACAGCCCCCTTGAACACCCCCATGCACCCCCATGCCCCCTTAGTCCCCCATGCCCCCCCTACACCCCACTGGATAGCCCCCATGCCCCAACTGGACAGCCCCACTGGACAGCCCCACTGTACACCCCCTACACCCCCTGGACAGCCCTCCCCCCTGCCGGACACCCCTCCCCCCTACTTGGACAGCCCCTCCCCCTGCTGGGGATGGTGTCTTAGAAGTTGAGAGGTGGGTAGGCCTGATTGGTGGTCAAGTTGTGGATGGGTTGCCTATGTGGATTGAAAAATGGTGGGGGACTGGGAAGGAGTTCATAGTGGCTAAATTAAAGTGGGAGCATGGAATTGTATTAGGGCTTGAGTTTGGATTTGTTAGTGAGAGTGGAAATGTCCCTGTAATAGCTGGTTTGATTTTGGTGGGTTGGCCATTGGATTTTTATAGTGCATCAAAAAATATTCACTAGAAGGGATTGGTTTGGTGTGAAATTTAGTCAAATGGTTGTGGGAACCATCATGGAAGAAACTACCAAATAGAGACCAGAGGTAGTCTCCTCTACAGTGAAGACCCATCATGGAAACTTTTCAAGAAAACCAGGTCTCCAGTTGCATCTTTGTCCATAAAAACAAGACTTGTTTGCATAGGCCCAAACAGACCTCCCTTTGCCAGCTTGTGGGGGAAATGTGGGAACTCCAACATGAAAAAGGCCCTCAGAATAGAACAGCCTCTTTGGAATTGCATCAAACAGATTGTGTGCAGCCTTTACAACTCAACTTGGCAGGGATCATCCACCTCCAATGAGTGCTACATGAGATGAGGGAATTATGGAAGGAATTTCATCTAAAATAGCCAAAATCAGACATTGAATTTCCATCACAACAGGCTGATCCGGTCCAGACGACATGTGCAGAGGATGAGGATGATCTGGTTCGGACAACATGTGAAGAGGATGAGGAAAAAGAATAATTACCGAACAAATATTAAGTGATACATGTATAATAAAATATTCCAGACAATTCCAAACCAATGTTACAGTTGAATTGAGCCTTTGTACCACCTGCTATGCACGTTTTGTGGAAAGATGGATGAGAGGCAGTGCTGAGAGAAGATATAGTTTAGGAATGAGGAAATACGAAAAATAATAGAGCTAACCATTCAATGTTTCTCTAAGTAGGAATAACTTCCGCATGGTGTCGTCCTGGAGCAGGGCCAAATCACGGCGTGACAGCGGGGTGACCGCGGCATGACCGCAGCGTAACAGCGGCGTGACCGTGGTGTGACCGCGGCGTGACCGCCGAAGGGTGTCGTCCTGGATGAGTAACCGCCGTAGGGTGTCGTCCTGGAGAAGGGCCAAATCACGGCGTGACCGCGGTGTGACCGCAGCATGACCGCGGCGTGACCGCGGCGTGACCACGGTTTGACCGCCGCAGGGTGTCGTCCTAGAAGAGTAACCGCCGCAGGGTGTCGTCCTGGAGCAGGTCCAAATCACGGCGTGACCGCGGCGTGACCGCGGCGTGACCGCGGCGTGACCGCGGCGTGACCATGGTGTGACCGTGGCGTGACCGCGGCGTGACCGCCGCAGGGTGTCGTCCTGGAGGAGCAACTACCGCAGGGTGTCATGTTAGAGCATGGCCAAATCACAGCGTGACCGCGACGTTACCACAGCGTGACCGCGGCGTGACCGTGGTAGGACCGCAGCATGACCGCTGCATGTTGGCCCGGTCCAGCGACATCCACAGGGCAACATCTTCCACTTAGTTTCAAATAGGATGATATGGATGGAATGAGAGGATGTTTTCTTAGAAGATTTAAAGAAAAGAATGCTAATCTGTGAATTATATGTGGACATGTATATAATGAATTTGGAAATGTATATAATGATTCTAGAAGAAGTAGTCTTCACTAACTAGATGAATGTATAGACTTTTTGATCCAATACGAAAGGAAACCATAGTTCTTCATGAATTATATTTTTTTCCATCATTCTCCAGAATGTAATAGAGACAAGGAGTGTTCTTTTTACAATATGAAGGGGAATGATGTCTCTAAATAAGAAAGTTGGAACGGTAAGATGAATATTACAATCTACGACTTGGAGAGAAAATACACTATTGTCCCTTATAATGTTGATAAGATAGGGGTTATATCAGTGTAGAAGGATACTGGGAAAACTACAGACTTAATCACTTCAACATCACCTTAGGATGGTCCTTCTAATGAAAAAAACATGGATAACTCTTAGTGTGTTGTATTTACTCTAGAGGGGCCACCCCCGGGAAAATCCTTGAATGAGGACAATGTACCCCTTCCTGATAGAGAGATAAACATTGGATATAACTTCTCTAGATCTATAAAAATTGTTGAATCTATACTTCAATAGGATGTGAAATTATTCTCACCAAAGTACTAAAAAATAGAAATTATAACGTACATTCACTTATTCTATGTGAATTACAGAATTTTTTTAATAAAAATCAATAAAAAGGAATGTTTAAAAAATGATTTAGAATTATAAAATTTAGGATTAGAAAAAATTATGTACCCTTACCTCACACATAATTTGAAGTATATAATAAGAATTTAAACTCTTAAAAATTTAAGGGTGGAAGGAAAAAACCTGAAAATTTTCTTAGAGTGAAAGAAGTTCCTCAAAATGGGCTTCCATGTGAAGTGACCCACCTAACATCCTACAAAAAAACCTCAATCAAAAAGAATTTATTAAAGAAGGTCAAATAAAAAAACTAAAAAAAGTAACAAGATAATCTTGGTTTTATCCCCCAAGGGGTTCTATATTTAGATTGCTCACAGTTGAAAAATCATTAATTCAACCCCAATTAGATGGAGGTTGTGTCTTATTACTTAAGAACTAGCATAAAATCTTCTTTCTAGCTATAGTAATCAACTCAAATAGTTTTTTAACACCCCATTTTCATATACTTTTAATTTCACCACTTTGAAATTATAACTTCATAGGAGTAGTGGAAAGGGGGGAAAAGGGGGTATATTCCCTCTTCTTCAACTTGAGGAGTGATGTGCATAAATAGTAAAAATTCAATTCTTGGAAGTGATTTTTCATCTGATTCAATATCCTATATAAATTAATTATTAAAAACCACATATGTATCATTATCCACTTTTTCATTAGTGCGCAACTTCAAAATATCCTATTTCTCTTTGACCACTCCCACACTTTGAATTACAATTAGATTTTTTTGAGTTTCTTTAGTTTCTCATCAGGTGTATTAATAACCTTCTCATGTACCTCTAGTAAATCATGAAGTTCATAGGAATGCTGGTGGCAACGGGCTAAAATGAAGGTAGAAGTGGCATGTGTGGTCTGGATGTGGCCGGAGCAGGGCCAAATCATGACATTACCACGGTGTGACCGCGGCGTGACCGTGACGTGTTGGAGCTTTCTAACTAAAAGTTGTTGCTCCCCCACTGGGTATACGCACCTTCACACATTAAATGTATTTCACAAAAACCTTCAAATTAAATGGGAAATGTCACACATACAATTTAAAGAAGATGTTGGAAAACCAAAAAAACATTGAAAACAAAGTAGAAACATGAACCTGGATATTTGTTTATACGTCCAACAACAGTATGATTCGATCTTCAACAGGTCCATGAGGTGTTGTCCATCTTTTTTCATTCCTAGATAACACAAGAAAAATGTTATTAAATAGTAAAATAACTAAATGAAATAAAAGAAAAGAAAAGGGAAAAGAATTTTTAGGTATCAAACCCGGAACCAGGGTTGTTGTTAACATGTCCACAGCCGCACCCCTCCACCCTCCACCTGCCCCCTCCCCCCTGCCATCTTCCCCCTTCCCCCTGCCCCCTTCCCCCCTCCATCCTACCCCCCTGCCCCCCAGCAACGTGCCCTCTGCCCCCCATGCAACCTGCCCCCTGCCCCCTGCCCCCTTCCCCCTGCCCCCCTACAACGTGCCCCCTGCCCCCTGCAACCTGCCCCCCTACCCCCCGGTAACATTCCCCCTGCCCCCCTTCCCCCTACAACCTGCCTCCTACCCCATGTAACCTGCCCCCATGCCCCCATGCCCCCCCTGCCCCCCTCCAACCTGCCCCTGCCCCCTGCCCCCTTCCCCCCTCCAACCTTCCCCCTCCCCCAGTAACTTTCCCCATGCCCCCCTGCCCCCTACAACCTGCCTCTTTCCCCCTGCAACATGCCCCCCTGACCCCCTCCAACCTACCCCCTGCCCTTTTCCCCCCTCCAACCTGCCCCTGCCCCCCTGCCCCCCTGAAACTACTTATTTTGTTATGCGAGGACATCTAAGGCATGGACGCACCATGCTGAAGTTTTTATGAAATTCTTCTACTTGTTGAATAATATTTATCTAGGAAAATTATTCTCATAGAGCATAATTTGATGTCTCGACAATTGTTGTTAGCTCGAAGGGATTGAGAATGACCCTCGAGCCTTTCCACAGGCCGACTTGGGTGCTCGAATCCGGGGTAATCCAATTTAGTTTGTGGAAAATGGTGTATACAAATTATGTTTGGTAAAATTGAAAATTCGAGGGTGGAATGGATGTTCAAGTTTTAAAAGTTACAAAATACCCTCCTCTTCTTCCTCAACCCCCACATCTTCGTCTTACCCAAGCCCATGTCCCAAAGCTTGACAGAACCCCTCACCATAGATGAACCAGTTTCTAATCCTAGTTCTATGAGCATACCGTAATTTGATACCCTGGTGAGCATCATTGCAAGGATGGCGATGGCCTAAAAAACACATGTTATATAAAATTGATCTCCTTCCATCATAACTTTGGAGCAACCTAAACATTAACACTCTCTATTAGTTATCAAGAACAAATCATTAGAACATTGTTGCTCAAAAATATGAGGAGCATTGAAGGATGTTAAATTACCAATGGTTTAATTATTACCAATTGAAAAATCAAGAAACAATATAAATTCATCACCCACATCTAATAATTTTATTATTAAATGGATTTAGTTGTGGTACTCTACCTCAATAACATGCACTACTATGATATCTCTAACCTATGGATTGTACATATAACCAGTTTAGTTGAGGCAAAAAGATGTTTTTTTAATTATATGAAATAGAAAAGTCCATCTAAATTGTATAATGAAATGGATCTTAATTAAATAATAGAAACTACCTGGCTCGTGGTGATACATCATAGACCAGTTTAATCACACTTTTATCCACATTACACATTGTTTCCACCAGATCTTCTTTAAGAATCACATTTTCATGGCCCCTTTTTCTAGGAAAAAACATTTTAATGCATCTACAAAATTATAATATGTAGTTTAAAACCATTTTTCTCAAAAGGATCTAAAAAAATTGATGGTGAGAATAACTATACACCATTATTGAATATCATTTTTTATTCCACATCCTGTACTTTCCAAAAAAAATAGTTATACTACCATAGTTGTAAACCATGGCTACATATTAGCTTCCAGAAAAAAAATAGAGGTGTCTCACCCTGCACCCTGAGCCCTGCCGCACCCCGCACCCGGTACTCCAAGCAATAAAACAAGAAGGAGACATCGATGTTTCCTATGCCTTCAAATTCAGTAGTGTATTACTTAATCAACAAAAGCCTTCATGTACCTTCCACATATGAAATAATTCTAGAACATCTTCCATGGAGCTGAAAAAACCACCATAGATAGTGTGATGTAGGGTCATGACAATCAAACGATCCACCTAATATCAAGTCCAAGAGATGATTCTTCATAATATTGTCAAGCTTTTGGGGTGTTCATGTGCTGGGTCGAGGGTGTTTTGGGGCTCGACCTAACAAAAAAAAGATTAGGTCGATCACGTGCTTTGTGAGAACCTGACCCAACCCGACCCAACCCGCTGGGGTCGGGTTACCTGACACATGGCCAAAGGACTCAACCCAAGCCAACCTGTCATGGTTTGGGTCATTTGGGGTCAAGTTATATGAGTAAAACCCAACCTGATGCACCTGAACCCAAGCCCAGACCCATACACCCCCAAACCCCCTCATCCCCCTACAGTTTCCCCTCCATCTCCCCACCCCCACCTCTCGGTAGCCCCCCTCCCCCAACCCCCTACAGCCCCCCAGACCCAGACCCAACCTAATGAAGCAGCAGGGTGGCATCCAAAAAACACCATCCAGTTCCAAAATGCAAACCAAAATGCAGTGGCATCCAAAAAATGTAGCAACATTCAACAAAATACAAAACAAAATGCAAAACAAAATAGGCGAAATAACAACATCCAAAATGTAGTGTCATACAAAAATGCAGTAGCATCTGAATAAATGCAGTTGCATCCAACCTAGAAAAATGAAACAATGAAGAAACGTCAAAAATATAAACAAGAAGGAAGGTCACAAACTCCATAAATTTGAGAATAAAATCGTATAAAAATTTAACAACCAAAAAAAACAGTGGCATACAATTCTGAACACAAAAAAATAGGGGAAACAAATAGGTGTAAAGTGAATAATAACATGGGTAAGGGAAGCCAACCTGCTACCCAAGCAAAAACATTAATAAATGTGATCCCAAAATATTTTTATTAACACCATCGGGAACAATATTGTTACTTATCTACCAATTCAATTAATTGGTGCAGTTAAACTTGGTAAACCCCCACTTCCTACTAACAATTGGAATAAAATGCATAAATTCCAACATCATTCTGTTTTCTTTCTTTTTATTTCATTTAGTACATGTGAAACAAATAGATCCTTATGTCGTAATGAAGTAGTTCAATCCATCCTAAAAGTAAATCAAAAACATACAAAAGATTATAGAAAGTTAGCAGAATAAACAAATCAACACTACTAGACAAGATCTTTTCCATTTTAGCCTTTGATAAAGAAGAATCTTCCAAAATAAATGTATAATAAATAGATTAGTAAATTAAACTACATTCACATAAAAAGGGTAAACAAATTATTCATTTTCTTTAAAAATAAAAGAGATTTTACATAATCAAACCCATTTTCCACAATTAATACCATCACACTGCACTCATGTAAACATTATGCGGTCAAAAAAAGAGAGAAAAAAGGAAAAACCTAAAAATTATTTTGATCAGTGAAAATTCTATAAAAATTTTAAACAATAAAATCTTATGAGTGGTATAAAATTCATGAACTCGTGTAACAATGCTTGTGAATAACAACTAGCTACTATGATTCATGTCATCAACTCAATTCTTGTGAATACCAACAAGATACTACGGGTTGGTTTTTAATAAATTCATAGGTTGTGGAACTTTTTTATAAGTAATCTTTCACCAGTGTTGGGGTGAAGGATGTAAAACTTTCTTGTATTGGGGTATTTATAGTGGGAGGGAAATAGAAGGAGGGAGATTCAGAAAGTACACAGAAATTAAAAGCTGAAGAGCCAGTGGATTGCTGCTTCTAAAGGGCCGCCGTGAACATCGTGAGAGAATTTGTGAGGGAGGTCGACGGTTCGGAGTGGAGGGTCGCGATGAGAGAGGTCTCCAGTTGACTCATGCTGATGCCGGCCTGGAAGATGATTCATGTTGAACCTCAATAGAACTGCAAGTGCTGGTAAGTGAACTATTCGCTAAGGTTATGGCTGAAGGGAGATCGGTAGCAGGGGCTAGGGGGTGCATGGTGGTTGGTTTCCGGGTCTACACTAGCTAAGGTCAAACTAAGGTTCTACGTGTAAAACTAAGGTGGGAAAAATTGAAAATGGATGGATCATGTAGGTTTTGACTAAAACTCCATATGCTGGTTTGGGAGTGTGAACATGCTAAAACAAGACTCCAAAGGTGCAACATCGAGGGGTGGGTCTGAAATATAGCATGTTGGGTCTGAAATGTACATTCAAGTGGTCTACAGTTGGCCTGATGGTGCATGGTGGGCTATCTGCAGCTAAAATGGGGGCTTGAAAGAACTATAGAAGTGTGTGGAAAGGATGTCAAGGTGTGGTCGAGTCGGTGTGGTGCAGGTCTTCAAGGGCCGGTGCTTTGTGTGAAATGTTGGAACATGTAAAGGGGGTTGAACATGAAGGTTGCTAAGCTGGGCATTGATGTCTACATCAGGAGATGGACCAACGTGGTGGCCATCTGTAGGGATGAAATTCGGCTATGTGGGGTACCAGAATTGCAGCAACATATCAAGAGGATCACTACAGTGTATGAGGGCTTGTGCAGGGGGATCATCAAGGATTGGTTCGGATTTCATGGGCAGAGGCGGGCACAGAAAAATAGTGTAAGAATGATCTCTGGGTCCCTACACACCCCAGGGCAGTGGCAACATGATCCTATAGCCCTTCGATCGAAGCTCCTGGATTTTATTTTCTCAACATCAAATCCATGAACTCAAACCAACCTCTTTGATGGTAGCAGTAACTACATGATACCTTGGGCAGTCGCAGCGGACATCACCCCTTGATTGCAACTATAGTGGTGCCCAGATTCAGAATGAAACAAACATAAAAGACTCTCAGACATCCATCAATTGAATCATTCAGCACTTTTGATGGTGTATCATCCTTGGAAAAGTTGCACGCACTGTGGAAAGCTCACAATTTCCTCCTTTCTTGGACTTCATAGTGAACCGAGCTTCACCAAGGATCCTATATTGATCTGATGCAGTGTCTATGCCCCTCCTTCGTAGCAGCGACAAAGCTAGGGTGTATCCCTTGTTGTCATCAAACAAACAATGTATCCACGAGCAGCCTCCTGTCTCCATTGAAGCTAAAAAATGCTGGAATCCCCTTATTTGAAGAAGATTAAATGAGGAGATGTGGATAACCACTCTGTTCTGTGTAGCTCGGGGGAGGTCGTCGCGGATTGGGGAGAGGAGAGGTCATCACGGATTGGGGTAGGAGGAGAGGAGAGGCCGACGAAATCCAAATAAAAAAAAGAAATGTCGATGTTTAGAAGTTTAGCCACGAAAGCTTAATTAAAGCATGGCTATTAACAGTCTATAGCCACGGACCTATAAAACCGTGGCTATAGGTCTGTGGCTATAGCTTAAATTTCTAGTTGTGAAACTATATCATCCAATGGTACCATAACTCTATTTTGGGTTTTATATTTGTAAATGATATTATCGTATACTCTCAAAACAATAATTTCCATGAGGAGAACATGAAAATTTCAGTATGTAAATTATCAAATATTTATTTTTATTCCCATAATTATAAGTGGAGCCACTTGATTTATGATGTATGATTCATCAGGAATGAAATTTATGATGCATGAATATCAGTTGAACCTAGGATGATAGATGAAATAGTCTTTTAGAAGATGCCAATGAATGTTTTCATGTTATGCTTTTTTGTGGAATTATGAAGATATTATCCCCACTTCATTTGTGAATTCTAAAAATATACTCCTCCCATGACGGCTCTAGAAAGGAAACTTATTGTATCCATATGGTATGATGACGTTCATAAATTATTTTTAGACCATAAAAATTGTCACACCTTCGCACAAATCCTAATATTTATAGAACTAGGTAACAACAATGTGGTATATTTTAATGCATTAATATCCAGTCATGGTTGTGTTCCTATAAAATAAGGTCATATTGTGGTCAAAAATTCAAGGAATTTGATATTTTATGGAAATAATTATATCCTGAAAGACTTAGAATTATATGTTATTTTCCATTCCTTAAACACATGGTGGAATTTCTTCTTTGGAGATAATTTCCCAGTTTTCACAGACCATAAGTGTAATAAATTCATATTATCTACGTGAAACATGAAATTTAGGAAATGAGGAATAGTTGAAGTATCACTAGATGTTAGATTATAACATAATATACACACCTGGTAATGAGAGTTTTATGAAAAATGTTTTAATTCAAGAATCATACACTAATGTTGTCTAAGAAGCTCATGTCTGTTTGAAGTTAGTGGGCCTGATTTCTAATATGCATTTAGATTTTACTACAAAGGGTGTAAATGCAGTATTCTCTAAATTAACAATTATTTCAAACTTGATAAATTTTGTAAAATAATATAATATAATATATTCTAATTATACCACTATTAGTTTAAACCTAAATAGTGGGGAGAGATTTGATGAATGGAAAAAAGTTGTGAAATATTTATTATTCATTGAAAGTAAAATATTAGTTCCTCAATATTTTCATGAACACCTCCATTTTTTGTACCCCCATTCTAAATGGGATATACAACATTCTGATTATGAAATGTACAAGGATATCTATTAGAATTTACTAGGGGAAGGTATGAAATACAATATTACAAACTATGTGTCGAATTGTTTGATATGTCTGTAGGTAATGGATAGACAGAAAAAACTGACTAGTTTACTATATTCTATACCAATACCTATATATAAGTGGGAGAAAATTGTGATGTATTTTTCCTTGTCTTTACAATAATGTTAATAAAACATGATTATATATTAGTGGTAGTGGATAAACATAAAAACATGACACAATTTATCTATATTAGAGAATCCAACCAAGTAATGGAGTTGAAAAAATTTTATACATGAGAAGTGTTTAGTTTATATGGAGTTCCAACATTAATTTTGTCTGATAGAGACCCATGTTTCACCTCTTGGTTTTGGAGATCATTACAACATGATCTAAAAAGTTAATTGACAATGATCAAATCATACCATCCATAGATAGATGGTTACTCTGAATTCACTATTCAAACATTGGATAATATTCTCAGAACATGTTTCATAAATGTGAGAGGTTTATTAGAAGACCATATTTTCTTTCTCTAATTCTCTTAAAAAAAAGTTCTTAGGATACAATATAGATTCCACTACTTGTATATTTTTATGATACTCCATGTTTATCGAAATTATGTTCAATGGAAGTAAAAGATACATCTTTGAAAAGACTAAGCCTTATATAAGATATTATAAAGAAATTCCAAATGATCAATAAATGTGTTGATATGATACAATGAATGTAGAAGAAATATGAATATAATCATTTTCAACCATAATATTTTGCTATCATCGACCATGTTATCTTGAACGTATAAATGGAACATGATCATTTATGATTGGGGAAACAAAGGAAGTAAGTCCCACTTTATGCAAAACAATAAAAAGATACATAACTGATTGGAACAATTTAATACCAGTTATAATTACCAAAAATATTTAGCGTTGTTCACAACATCTTCCATGTTTCTCTTCTGAAGAAATATCATAACAATCCATTACATGTGATCAGTTGGGATCATGTTACTACTAATCCAAATGATATTTTTTATTCTGAATATGGTATAGGTTCTTTATGGGAAGTAAAAGTTCCGTTATGGTAGATTTATTTCTAATGTACAACTATTATGGAAGAAATGTAAGGTTCAAGAGGAATCATGGGAATGATAAAGGTTTATGCGAGAGAAATGGCCTACATAGTTGAAAGGAAACATATAAATCCATATCTATGGGGATGAAAACTTGAATAGTGGGTAGAATGTAGTACCTCCTAATTTTTTGTATTCCATTAATTTATGCTAATTTATTTATATTTGAATTATATTGAATAATTTATATAGAATTATTTGTATGTGTAATAGGAGGAGATATTAGAGTCTAGCTTCATGAAAATTACATAGGAAACATTCATGTTGTGAAATGTTTTCACTTAGTGAATTGTTCACGTTAGATTCCATGTAACATTTCAACTTCTGAATGGATTTTCTAGACCCATTTTGGATGTGAAAATCATTCATGATATAAAATATGATTCTCTTGGAAAATAAGGCGAGGCAATGAAAATGTATGTTCAAGTAACCTCTCGATGAATTCATGATGTGATATAATAACACATGTTTTGAATAACATAGGGCCCAAAATATTTACCCATACAATGGGTGAAATCTGTATCATTAAATATTCTTTATTATTATTTAACATTGTGGGGTTTCTCTAGGAAATTTATGTTGAATTTGATTTCCATTTTCTAATTTTAATAAATTTTTAGGGACTTGTTTATAGAAATAATTTATTATGGTCTCCTATTTCTTTCTCATCATGAATCTTCTTTGGTTTCCTAGTGTAAAACCATATATAAATGTGTATGTCTAGATATACGGGGTTTGATTTATCTTTATTATATGTTTATGGGTATATATGTATATATATTTATGGAAGAGGTTGATCAATGGAATTGTATAAGGTCATTTATGAAAAAATAATCATTGTTGGTGGCTTATCTCACATAGTACTATTCTGGAACTCAATATCATGAATCATGATAAATTATTCATGTTAAATAATTGGAAATAAATTGATTATTTTATGTCAAAACAACTTATATTGTGTGATTTCAAACGGGTTGTTTTGACTAATTCCATTGAGTTGTTTTAATGAAATGTTTTCAAAAGACTCTATTCTCAAAATTAGTGACCTATGTGAAAAACAATTTGATATGGATGGTGGTTTTGTAATAAATGGTATTGTATGTTTATATAGTATTCATGGAGGACTTATTTAAATTGACATGGTTCATGGGGAGAACTACAAAATCACTAGGTAAAATCACAAATAGATGACTTAGTGAAAGCTGGATTCATGCTCTTGAGTGTTTCGATTATCATTAACATGAATGGCTATGTTATTATAGAACATGGAATGGGTATGAAAAGGGAAAAGTAAAATAGAATGGAAAAGTATTAAATTTAATGAACTGATTAATTTTATATATTTATTTTAATAAAATATTTTTTTCTTACCTTTTATTTCATATTCAATGTGATATAATTTTCTTTTCATAGAAGGGATGGATGGGATGTCTTTGGGGAAAACTATTGAGTGATATACTCACCACCTTAATGTTTATTTTGATTAATTTTTAGATGTTATCCACATAGATATAGGGAATATTCATGTCTCATACTTATGTAGTGGTGATCCCTAACATCATGGTTCGGTTACTAAAGCCATAGCTAGGGTGTCTCGACATCTTGATATTGGATGGTTCCATATTGGGTAGAATATCATTATTTTTGTAATATTATTTGTTCACTATGATTTATTTCCTATAATTACTATGATATTTCTGTTTTTTTATTATATTTTATTTTGTGGTTGTTTATTTATGCATGACATAGAGGATTAGATGTTTATTCTTCAATATTGTCATATTATTCAATATTCTCAGAATATCATCCCCTGATATTCCATTATGAACATATAATTCATGGAAATCCTTAGGTGTCTTAGGGATGTCATTAAATGTTAGTAAAATATTTTCTCTTCTCATGAAAATGATTAGGAGTAGAGTGTTACATTTCAAACTGAAAACATGAATATAATCTAATTCTCTTATAAAAGTTCAATGTGAAATGGACTTCAATGCTATGAAATTAATTCCACTTATAGAAAATAATTCCCACACCATAAAAACCCATACCTAAACTAGAATCATTCACCATACATCAAAACCATCAGGTAATGCATTTCGAAGACAATAATAGTAATTGAAAGGAACTGTTGTCTGATGATCACTACATCAGTGCCATCATTGACTTCCAAACCTCACAATATCATTCGTTGAATGCCTGTATAAAACCCAGTCACCACCAATCACGATCATAATAATAATCCCCCAATTTGTATCATAATCCCCAACCAAATCACAAAACTATGATACAAATAATATATCAACACTTATCTCCTTAAATCTCATGATGATAGAGATTCTGAAATATTTCATAGGTCTAGAAAAAATATAGATCTAGAAATAATGATCTTATACAGAAATCACTGGCCAATGTCACATTCATTTCCACCATCATGAATTCCATGAGGATAGGACCACCATTGGATCACATGATTTGGAAATCATGATATATCTGGTAATGAAGCGAGAACAAGTTATCTAGAAAAGAATATTGGATTAGGTAGTAGTGAAGAAACAAATACAATGATGGATCCAAACCCCACAAAAGAATACCAACCAAAAAATGTCTATATAAAATGAGTAGATGGGAAAAAAATATTCCACCATGAAGAGTGAATGAAAACCTTGAGGGTTACTATGCCATGGGACTGTAGAGACATATATACTCACCATTTTGTTTTGAAATTTTCAAGGGATTCCATAGGAAGTATTCTCTCATTTATTATAATGATTTATAATGTTAAAGTGAATTAAACAAATAATTTCTTCCAAAATTTTCTAATTAGGTGCATAGAAAAGGAATAATCATCCTTCACTTGAATTGGTCTTGATATTCTTCAACCAATTATTTTTATGATTATTAACCCTAGATGCATCTTTTCAACTCAATATATCCAGATACATATGTGTTTCTTGGAAAACAACATAATATCTTTTATATCAATACTTTATTATGTTATTTTATTATTATACATATTCTAAATGAATACAAAATTACTATTTTCCTTAATCTATGGTTTTAGAAATATATATTTCCATGCTTACTACTAAATTTCTTTTGATACCATCTATAAAGACCTTCAACCTAGAATCCCATCTTTGGTGGTAACATTGGTACCAGATAAAAATGATCACATCCCATGCCACAAAATAGTTTAGTTTTATTTGGAAACAAGATACATAGATGATTCACATATTCCATTATATATTTTAAAACATTTAATAATAATCATTATTTATTCCTATATGTGATTCAAAATATCCTTATTCATTTATAGATGATATGAAAACAAATTAATTATGAGATTATATGATATCTAAGAAAAATAAAATAACATAATCTATCATATAATAAATAAGGAATAATAAATATTTCATAGTGAATAAATGAAAATTCATTCCATTTAAACAAAATCATTATCCTAAATAATAACATGGAAATATAAAATAATTTCTTATAAATAATCATTTGAGATTGAAACATGTCTATAGATATAAAAATAATTTAATTAATCACTTGTAGATCAATAAAGTGTTTCCTAATGA
This sequence comes from Viscum album, assembly GCA_963277665.1. Lineage (NCBI taxonomy): Eukaryota > Viridiplantae > Streptophyta > Magnoliopsida > Santalales > Viscaceae > Viscum > Viscum album. The sequence continues at coordinate 267,708,075 of OY728153.1, forward strand.
TAGAATTTGTAATCTCGGACATCATAATCTTTCCTTCAAGTCATTGAGTGAATACTACATACATAAATGAGTAAGAAAACACCGAATATGAAAAATATATTTTATCACCAGACATAATAATGAATCTATGGGATATAACAGGAACCTTTTATCACATTCCAAGTCGAATGAATTCATAATATGATTCAAAAATACAAATTAATCAAAAAATTATAAATATTAAATAAAATTTCATGTCGTATGAATTGGAATATGTAATTTCATTACTTTTCATAGTCAACCTCATCTAAAACTATGCAGAGAAATAATAAAGATGGTATCATTACAATATATCCTTATTAGATCATATCTATAATAAATGGATTTTAGGATGAATATAAAAATAAAAAAAAACTTCATTGAAATAAATATTGTGGTTAATACTCTTTTCACATTGAAATAATTATTTCCCATTATTTCTAAAAAACCAAAAAAAATCATCATTAAAATCAAAAGAAAAATCCTTTTAATTTTTTTTAGAATGTCATAAATGGTAAAAAAAAATTAAAAAATAATATTACAATGGTGAAAACATTTTGGAAATTAAGTTCATCAAAATGTGGACATGGAAGAAAAATATTCTGAATTGAAAAGAAAACAACGTTAGTTTTCCTTTAAAATATTTTTTTAGCTTCACGATAACATAGAAGATAAAATTTATGGAAAAACATATAATTATCATAAATAGAACGAGGATATGAAAATATACAATTTTATGGAAGAATCATCATATAATTCCCTCAATTAAACTTAAATATATATTACCCTAAATAATGATATGATTTACAAATAAACCCTTACAATGATCATACCATTGAATTGAAAATTAAACAATGAAGAGAATAATTGTAACATATTTATATGCATGATAAACAAATGGATATAAATAATTTTATAATCAATGATCAATATTTCATATCATAGTAAATGAAGTATAAGTATAATCCTATAAATGGTATTTGAGGTAAGAAATCTCATACAACCTGGTAGCATTCAATTAAAATACCTTGGAAAAAATAATTTGAATTGAAACATAAAATATATGGATGTGTGATTGATTCATTATAAAGCATATAAAATTTATGTATATACATAAATGATAACATAATTTTGTAATAACATTAAATATGCCTCAATGAAGAAATATTGAGATGTATTCCCTTTCACCAGGTCTGATATACATTATATATGTCTTTTAACCTCATGTATAATAAATTAAAGATTATTATAATTATATAATAGAATAATATGTAAACATATAATATCATATATGAACCATATATAATATTTCAACACAAAATTATTAATAATTCCTTAATAATATTACCTTTTTCAAGTGTTAGTTATCGTTATTTTCAGATAAATTTCATCTCTAATATTAAAACCCATATACATTGATTTTGGTTCCATTACATCTATAAATATTATCATTATACTAATATCATATATTTTAATCATATTTTTAATTTTAATTATCAGTTAAAGGTAGAGATAAAAAATTAATAACATCATTCATGAAGATGTTTGGTCATACATATACATGAGCATTGTTTTCAATTTCAAATGAATGGAATGAAAAAAAGGTAATTAATTATTACCCGTTACAGAATTATTATAATATCATATGTATTATTTGGATAAGTCCTTATAACTATTACCTATAAATAATAAATTGATAACATATCACATCACTTCGTGAAGGTAGTAGTCCACATGTTCACACAAGAGACATTATCATTTTTTATAACATTATATGGTAAGAATGTATATATGATTTTATAACTAAATAAGCGCAATTATTTTAGAAATATCATACATATATTTACCAGATCAATCTTTTTAATATTCTAATTAATATGGGGATGAGAAATTGGATTTCTCTTCAATATTTAGTCTGTATGATATACAACACATGAGCGATCTTTTTTTCTTTTAATAGGTAGAAATGAGATGGAAAATTTTTGCACATTTCAATAATAAAATATAAGAATATTTAAAATTTTGGAGATATTATTTTATTATGGTTAAAATATATGTATAGTATGCATATTATGAACGAAATTTAATGGATTTAGTAAATATGATTGTCAATTCCTTTATATACTTCCATTAGATTCCTTATTATAAACAAATGTAATGTTCTATTATGGGGGAAAGAATGTATAATTAGTGGATAGAGTTGTTTAGAATATAAAATGTACATTTTTTTGAAAGGTGTCTTGGATAGATGTAAATAATTGGGGAGAATAGATTCCTTTTTTTATGTGAGGGGAGTGAATCTCTTAGAACTAATTAATTACTTAATGAATATATATTATTTTTCACATAAAAATACTATAAATTATATATTGATAATATTTTATGTGAAATATATGTTATAAACATTTTGAATTAAATTAGGAAATGTTTTCGTATCATTTTTGACCTTATCTCTTTGTTTTAACCACCCTTAAACCTTTTTATAATCAATGTGACATCAATGTATCTAATTATTTAGGTGTAAAGAAAGAACCAATAAAAAGAAAAGTGACTAATAAATGGAAAATTGTGATATTTTTAATTATATCCTCTTCACATGGACAAATATTGTATTATTATGATTTTAAATCATTGAATAAAAAAATTATAAAATATTGCAAATGTCATTTTTAAAAATAAATGAAATATAGTAATATAATTCACATTTAACTCAGGTAAAATGATTCAAAAATGAAATGGAATCAATGATAATGAAAATATATTCTCAATAAAATTATCCAATAAATTTTTAATATCATTATATGTCATTAAAAATATAATTTATGGTTTAACCCCTTGGTTAACAAATTTTAATCGTAATCATCATAATGATTTTTTTATTAATGGTTTATAGTTTGTCTTATAATGTAAAAATTTTCACATAAATTACCATTATATGACCTTTCATTACATTTATCATCTTAATTTTTCTATTTTATGTCATTTTTTTATTTTCAATTAATTTTATAATATATATTTAAAATAAAAAACTATTATTGTCATTGAAAGAGCCATTCATATAATAGGACTTTTCAAGAAACATTAAAGAAATGTAATTTGAATATAAAATATTAAAAAAATTTAAATTAGGTCAGATTTATCTTGATATTTTCTAAATCACATTATCTCTCCCTAAACATATTAGTTTTAGAGTTTTTAAAATTCGATTACTTGATTATTGTTAACTTGTTTCCCAAAAATTGTTTTAGAATTTTATGGTTATTTAAGGTAATTACATTAGAACTAAAAATTATAAATAATTACTACAAAAAAATTAATTAATATTTCATATAAACATTTACAACAAGCAATATGTTATTTTGTTCTTCATAAGAAATTATAATCGATATTAAAATTAAGAAAAAGACATTTTGGACTTCATCTTTTACTTAAATATTAGAAAGTTCAAAATCATATCCAAATAGAAAAATGTTTTTTTTAATTTCTGGATGATAGTCGAAGATATACTCTAATCCAATTAAATAAATAATTATTTAAATGAAATTTTATAGGTATCACATTAATTTTAACTCATATTAACCAATTTAATTTTAAATAGGGTAATAGAAATTTTCAATGGTAACTATTACAAATGAGAAAAATATAAAAGAGGATTATTTAGAAAATATATGTCTCGAGAATGAGAATATGGAGTCAAATTTGAATGATTAAGATTATATTTTTGAAAGAAATTAATTTATATTATAGTCATAAAACCCAAATAAATACAGTTTTTTTAAAAAAATTGTTTTTAGGTATCAAAATATTTTTATAAGAAAATAGACCATTAAATTAATTCCAATGATTTAAATTGGATTTTTGATTACTCAAAATAATTAATTTTACATATAATATCTTATAAGAGATTTATTTTGAAAAAAACATGAATTAAATATATATTTTTCAATTACAATCATTATTTGTGATTAATCACGGGAAAACAATATTTTTTAAAAAATAAAAAAATGTTGTAAGATTAATTTTACAAGATGATATAATAATGATATATTTTTTACCATATAAAATTGATGAAATTTCAAAAAAATATGTAACACCCTGAGATTTTATTGGAAGAATATTTCATTTCATAGTTTATGAAACACACAACAGTGAGCATAAATAACCTAAAATATATCATATTTAAATATTACCATTATTAAGAAGAAACAAAATTGGAGAGTATAAATTATACAATCTCAGTTATTAAAACTTTTGTATTCAAATATTTATAGATAAATCATTTTTTCAATTTATTATAAATTTAAATGAAATAATTTTCAAGTAAATGTAGTTTTTCCAAAAAAATTCAATGGGAGAAATAGGTTTTTATCAAAATAAATTATATTAATCACTATTTTTGAAAAGTTTTAATAAAATATATATTTTATATATTAGATAAAATTTTTTATCATACAAATATTTTTTTTATAATGATGAGATAAGATTTAATCATGTTCTATTCTAATTAATTGTATTTTTTAAAAAAATGTTTTCATCTCGTTTTCCACAGTATTATAAAAAAATATTACCAAATTTAATTTTTTTAAAAACTGGCTTAATTTATTAAATAATAATTTAAAAAATTTCATACAGTGAATTATTCAGTTTTGTATGAAATGATTATTTTTTTATGAATATTAAAAAGTACTGATTTGGTTTTTGGCATTTTCCATCCTTTTTATCAAATTAACAAATCCTAATGTTGTTTTAAATTTGTTAAAAAGTAAAATTAGATATATTATATTATAATCAATCTAATTTAGGTAATTTTAAAAAAATTATATTTTTTATATAAAATCTTTTTATACATATGAAGAATTTTCATTGGAAACTCATTTTTTATGCATTTTCTATTTTAATATATAATTAGATTCTTTCGCATCTCTAAATTTAATTTTGTACATTTCATTCTATATTCATTATAGGAATAATTAATTTTATATTATAATTAAAAACTTATTTTTGTCATAATGAATAGTATATACAGTAATAATTAATTACAATGGTTGAGGTTAAAACATGTCAACCAAGGATTAAACTGAAAATATATTGTTTTAAATGACCTAAAACGTGTCAAATTCATATTTTATTGACATATTTTAACATTAACTCTTATAGGGTAGAAGGATTAGCTATTTTATATCCTTCATGTATGTGGAAATCATTGTTATACATTATTCCTTAAAAAAAATCAAATTGTGTCCTCTCCCCCTGTGATAAAATAGACCACCTCTCCTATCCTCTTTATAAATACAAATACAATTTGTTCAAACAATTCTTAAAAAATAAATTATATACATCTAACTTTAGTATATAGAGTCACAAGTAGGATAAAAAACTATTCTTTGATTTTTATTGATAAAATCTTAAAGAGGTTATATGAAAGAGATATATAGTTCTTAACCATACATATTAATTTTCTTTCATCATTTATCCACAAAAAACATCTCCAAATACAATAAAATAATAAAAATAGTATCTTAGATGAAATAATATGTTATTATGCTAATTTAATAACCTATTCTCATTTCATATTCGAATAAATGGGCACTAAAATCGTTTATCATTTCTACGACAGACTACGACCTCATTAACCGTTGAATTTTTTTTTGCCATACTTATCTTTCATAGAACGATATACTAATGGGTTTAATGTTTCTATATGATTTTTTGACATAATTATAATTATATAATTATAATATATTGAGGAAATATAGAAAGGGAAATGAATGGATCTATTGGACAAAGTTTCTACACCTTTTATCAATAAAGGGATATAAGGGTTTTTGTCATGATCTAATCAAGAAAGATAATGTTGGAGAAGTGTATATTATGAATATATTTGGACATTTGACTATATTTATTACTGAAAACCATTCCGATATTTTAAAAAAAACATTCTTCACGGCATGTTCCATTAATGTTGGATAACATCATGTAGTGGAAATCTCCATCCTTTATTGGAACCACTAATTAATTTATAGTTGAATAGTTGATCAAGTCCCTCGAAAATCTATTTTTAACTATAATATGAAAATATAGGGAGAATATTAATGAGGAATTGTTTTTTTTAATGGAAGGTAATGATAAATGGGGGTAATTGATTCAAAATAAAAAGGTTGATGATGAGATAAAGTGAATGGAATGAAAGAAAGTTTATGAGAGATTTCATGAAAAATATTTTCTCACTCATAATAAGATTAAATGAAAATGTTATTACTAAATCTAATACATAATGTTAAAGAATATTATTCTCTTAATTAAAAATACATTATAATATTATGAAGGCATGATATAGAATATATATATATATATATATAATTTGGAATGAAATATTGATTGTTTCATTAATGTGATCAATCCAATTCTTTAAAAGGGAACTAGTCTGTCAGAAAATTTCATTATATGATGATATGTTATAATGTTACGTCATAATAAAAAAATAATTACCCAAGTAGTTTATTTTCAATGGAAATAATAGAATATAATGACTTGGAATCAAGGGGGAAATGAATAAAGATAAGGAAAATTAGGGAAGGATGGAGATTCCCACATGTGATAATTGTGGAAATAATGACTGTGGTACATTCATTAAGGGTTTTGGAATTTATTTTATGCGTTGAGAGAAATAAAAAAATTTTACAAATGAAAGGGAGATACATAAAACACCAATTTCAAATATTTTACCTATAAATAAATAAGGAACTGCAAAAAATGAGCGACCCATGCATTAAGGAATTTTTTCTCAGAAAAGGAAAAGGGATAAATAAAACACTTATGAAATAACTATAGAATAAGTTGAAATTTTATAATTTGTGATAGAAACTACATTGAAAGAATATAATGAAATATTTTATTTTGGATGAATGATGTATTTTTATTTTTCATGGATATTAACTCATCTATTTACACCCTATATAAGGAGGTGATAATTAAGTCCCTTGTTGGGAATTATCATATATTGAGAATATAACAAAAGGCTTCAAAGTAATTTAATATCTATTAACTATCATTAAAAATATATATAATAAATACTTCTGATATGATATAATAATAATTTTTACTAATTAATTCGGTTAGATGATTTTGGAATTAGTATATGAATAATAAAATAGCCTTTATTAAACATGTGGTATTATAAATTAATGGATAAAGTATTATATTATTTATATTGTTTTCTATTTGTTTTTGAGGAATTAAATACTTCTTTATACAATGGTTTTCTCATATTGAGTATTATTTTAAAAAATTTTAATCATTTTTCAGATAGTTTAAATAAATCCCCTATCTTTTCTGGAAAATATTATCCCTTAATGGTTGATTTTTGTGCTTTAGGAATGGAATATTCTTCTCATATGTTTATCATTAGAAAAAAATAGAAACTAATTAAAATAAACAACTAATCGAAAACATATTCATATAGAATGTTCAATATAACCAAGAAAGTAAATTTTCTTATAATTTATCAAACTCAAGAAATGGATGATTAATATATAATAGTTTTTATGGGATGCATATTTTTATTATTTAGATGCTATTTTAGAAACACATTCCTTAATGAAATTAATATAAAGATAAACATAATTAATATTTTATAAATAATTTGTTCCACAGTCTTAACATGGATATCAAAATACTTGATTAAATATATTAATGTTTTATTTAATTTATGAAATGAATTTAAATTCAGAATATGTAATTTATTTATTGATGTTAGAATATAACACACAAATATTTTAGTTTATATTTAATGAGTACTATTTTGATAGTTTTCACCAAATGCAACGTCATGTATATCTAAACCACGAAATAATATTGTTTATCTATGAATATTATTATAGGATTGAAATTGTTTATATATATGCTCAAATACATGAGGGGGTGAAATGTAAGTAAAAAAAATTTGTTTTTAACATTAATGAAATAAATTTTAGGCAATGATATAAAAGGTAAATTCACAAACCCACATTTAGTTCTTAAATATAAAACAAAATTGCTAAGGGTCCTTAAATACGAATCTGGAATAGATACTTAAGAACAAATTTCCTAGAGAGAGATTCTATAACAAAAAGTATAAAATTTAAATTATCAGAGTCAGTAATAATAAAAGAATGTATAAGAATGTTATACATTTATTATTCAAAAAAAATATAGTGGCAATAAAACATGAAACAAAAACAAGTAACAAGTATAAAATATTTTAACCCAAAGAGTATGGTTTCCAAAAACATTGGATAAAGGTCCCTTGATTTATAGATTAAAAAAATTATGTCTTACCCAGAATAGGGTAATCCATCGATAGGAATATCAGATTTTATCATGCTATCCATACATGCCCTCGAACTATAATGTAGTCAACACCTCTGTCTTCCTATCCCCCAAAGACCTTGATGGTACTCCACATCAATAGGTGTTTCATGATGAAAGATAAAAAATATGTTCACAGTCAAACAAGATGCTCAAAAATTCACAAGGCATGAGAGTGTTTCTCTTTCTTTAAATCACTTCAATACATCACATCATGAAATCACTAGGTCGATTCATATATAATGAGATCATTTAAGTGAGCTCCTATTTATAGGAAAAACATCAATGGTCATCTCCCTCCTCCAACCGTCATATTTTTCCTTGAATTCTGGAGGGACTTGTACAAGTTTCACTTATCCAACAGTTAGTTAGAATCAAATTGAATAGAATTGTTTTAAAATAAAAACTTGTGTGAGTAATATGAAGTAGTTTAACCAAATATGAAAATACGGAATCCAGAGAATAATTGAATCTAGAATTTCAATGTATAATCATTCAGATTCTAGAATTATATTTATTGGGATTTTATTTTACAATGAATTCAATGTCATAATTTAGAGGAAATCAAAGTCCAAATTCTCAGTACTTCTGAGTCTGAATTTTAGTGAATATAGAGTGCGAATTTCAAAGAATTCGATATCTGGATTTCATTGAATTCAGAGTCTGAATTTCATAGAAATTGACATCTAAAAATAGATGACTCTATATCCAAGGAAATATAATATTCTAAGGTTTTAGATAAGGATATAAATTTATGATGTAGTAATAAAATTATTTTGATTTTGAGAGGTCATAAAATGAGAAAATAGAAATAAGGGTAACGATAAAAATTTTCTTAGAGAAATAATATTTTCCATAAAAAATCCTCAGGGAAAAATAATTTTCTTTATGATAAAGTGTTTGTGATTTTCAAAACACAGAGGATTGGAAAATTCATATATTAACCTTATGGACTAAATATTATCCCCATTTTTTTGAAAGCACGAACAACCATTCAAATGAAATATACAAAATAAGAATTTTATTTATGAATTTTAGAAGCTAATCATATATCCTATTATATAGGAACCATAATTAATATGAATAACTCCCCCTTCTATTTTTAAATCCATAATAATTATATTCTCCACTTCTTTAGAGAGTTTTAATTTTTTTACTTAATAAAATATTCCTTACGTAAACTCCCCTTACATAAAATCCCCCTTACATAGAGAAATATCATCTCTATACTTAGTATTATCTTGATCATTGTTTTCTACCCCTTTGTGATTTTCAAAAATGGAATAAAGAGAATGAAAAAATGGTAACATAAATATTATAACTATACAAAACTAATGATGGATAATTTTATTCATTATGATAGGAAAAATTGATACATGGTAAAAAAGTACATCAAATGTATAGAATTGACATGAAAAATTGTTCATCCTTCATTTCATTCTGTATAATCTTCGCCAAGGTCGCCATTAACTTCTTATGATCCTTATCATCTTCCTCAAACTGTTTGAGAAACTGTTCCTGATACCAATTCTTCTATACCAATACCATTATTTTTTCATCATCAGACATAAGGAGTTATGCCAAAGGCATCAGTACTTCGTCTTCCTGGTTGAACATTTCTTCTAAATCTTCCCTAATTTCCATTTATCTCTTCATATTTAATGCGATATAATTTAACTTCCCATTCATATATTAATACTCTTTCTTCTAAGATACTTTCTCAAGGTTCATCTTTATAGAAAAAATTTTCATTTGGATTTTTTTGTATCATCACTCATTTCAAAGACATTATTCACTGATTTTGGGATGTCTACAAGAATTATTAAGTCTTTAATCATTCATTTAGTCCAATTTGTTATTTCCTTACATGATCTCTTATGAAAATCATATCTAATAAATAGTGTTTGGAACTATACCTTCAGCTTGATGAATTTTTCTATGAGCATGGTTATTGAATCTGATTTTCAGAAGAAAGAGTGTCGAAGCAATTGGAATATCGAATCAATACTCAGAAACCATGGAATGGTGTTCACTAACTTCTTCAGTGACTGACCAAAAAAATTCCTTACCCATTAAAGATAATTATTAAGAATATTATTCCATTACAAGAGAAGATTATTTATCTAGATCATTAGCTTTCTTCATAGATGAAACACAAGAATCCTTCTTATACATGACAACCACATCCTTCATTGGTGTATTAAAAACCACTTTTATCCTTTTTAAATTATAAAAATAATCTTCTTAGGAATTGGAGACTCATTCTCACTATCTTAAATTTGGACTATTTTATCTTTATCAAAAGTATTTTTCTCATCCTCTTCATTAACATCATTAGTTTGGATGAAATTATGGTTCCCACTATAATCATAAGAAGGTTTATTAACCTATTTCTGACTATCATCTTCATTTCCTTGGGAAATAATTTTTGTTGACTCAACATAATTAGTCTATATTGGAAACATGTCAAAAATAATTTTCTTCTCTGGATATTCCTCAACTTGATTTATCAGATCATCAATCTCATCATTATCATCATCTTGTTCTTCTAGTTCCTCTTCTTGAACTATCACTTCTTCTACAGCATTTTCTATAATTAAAAATATTTTTCATAGAGTCTCTTCTGGTACTGGTTCTTTGAGAAATGATTATGGTACCTGAATCAATTCAGAGGATTTCAGAGTGTCCATGAGAAGTTCTTAAATGATCTCAACTTCAGATATTTTCTTTTTCATCTTCTTCAATTTATCTTGCCTTTCATGTCCCTCAGCATTTTTAATTTTTTATTCATTTTCCTCATCAAGATCTAGGAAAAAACAAGGATATCCTTCATTCATGTTCTTCTTATGTTCCCTCCAAATTTATATCACTTCATCAGTGAATTTGTTTTTCAGTTTTTTAGGAGTTAAATGAGTTTCGGGAATAGATTCTTTTTTCCTTGGGTAAAGGTTATTTTTTTGGTTCTGGATCCTTTATGTGTGTAATCCTTAAGAAAGTGATGTCTAATATCTATGTGTTTGGCATTAAGGTGATGTGTAGGGTTTTCGCTTAAGGAAATGTCACTTGAATTATAACAAAATATCAATGTCTTTGTAAAACTCATGCCATATTCTGTGAGTGTGTGTTGCATCCACAACACTTTATGACCAAACATTACCGCAGCTATATATTCAGATTTAGGAGTGGAATGTGCTAATTAGTGTAGCTTTTTCATTAAAAAGAAACTAATAAATCTCCTAATAAATGAAAAGTTACAAATGTACTTTTTATATCCATTCTAAATCCACCAAAATCACCATCCAAAATAAATTTTCAAACAAAATCATTTCCAGAATTCTAAAAAGTATTAAATCAATGGTTCCATTAAATTCTGAATAATTACATTCACTACATATAAATGAGATTCCTTTGTATTTGAATGATCTCTCGCACATAAGCATACTAAAAACATAATGTCTGGAAACTAGCTGTCATGTATAGTAAACATCTATTAAATCCTCTAAAAGATGTTTGATTTATTGGTTCCCCAGCTTCATCTAGATCAAGAGAATTGGAGGAACTGATTTGAGTGCATATACTTTTATCATTTTTATATCCATAAATTTTAAGAAGATATTTAATATTATGATTATATATATATATATATATGGTCCTTCTGTTGTTTTAGAAATTTGAAAGCCAAGGAGAAATGTTAAAACACCCATCATACCCATTTCTAACTCAGATTTCACGAGATTTGTAAATGAATTTGTTAAATATTTTAGAGTTGATCCGAATGTAATTTAATCAAAATATATTTGAACAATAAAAACATTTTTCATATTTTTCTTAATAAAAAGAGTTGGATCAGTAGTCCCTTAACATAATTGTTTTCTAACAAAAATCATGTATGCTTATTATACTAGGCTCTAGGGGAATGTTTAATTCAATATAAATCATTGGTAAATTTGAAAACATTTCTAGGATATTTTTTGTCTTTAAATCTAGGAGTTTTTTCAACATAAACATCTTCATGAACATATCTATTAATGAAATTACACTTCACATCCATTTGAAAATGTTTGAAATTAAATAATGCTGCAAAGGCTTATAAAATACGACAATATTCCCATCTATATACTAGAGAATATGTTTCCTTATAGTCAATTCTATCTTTATGATTATATCTTTTAGGAAACTATCTATCTATATTTTATACTATGATTCCATTTTCCTCATATTTAATTATGAGTACTCATTTTACTACAATTATATAAGTTCCCTTAGGTATTTGAACCATGGTTCAGACATTGTTCCTTTCAAATACGGAAACATTTTCTTGAATATTTTCCTTATTAATATTATCATCAACCAATGTTGTTAATCAGTTTTTGAAAAAACATCTAGGGATGTAAGTTGGGTAGTTTTAAAATACAAGGATCAGTTTCATCAAATTTAACATGCACTGTTTCATTAATAGTACTTTTATATTTTTGGAAGGCATTATAAGCCTTATAAGTAGTGGGTGAGCCTATGAAAATTCAACCATCAAATTTGGGTGAAAATTTATGTAAATTATCATTCGTATTCAAAATGAATAATTTACATCCAAATACTTTGAAATAATAAATTCTAGTTTTTTTCTCAGTCCACAATACATTAGGTGTTTTATTAAGAAAATGTCTACTTAAATCTCGATTTAGAGTATAACAAGTAGTACTAATAGCTTTAGCCCAAATTTGATTAAAGAAAGAATATTCACTCAACATGCTTCTAAATATATCATGAATAATTCAATTTCTTCTATAAACAACACCATATTGTTTAGGGGTTCTTTGATGTGAGAAGTTATGAGTAATGCATTTTTTACTAAAAAATGTTTCAAAATATGAATTTATAAATTCAACCCCATGATCACTATGAATAGTTATTTATGTAAGGATTTTCTCATATTTAACATAGGGTTAAATGTATTAACCTAATAAAAGGGTTTAGATTTATTTTATTGAATATAGACCCATATAAATTAGGTGTAATAATCAACTAAAAAATACATAATATTTTCCTCCAATATTTACAGATTTTTTATAGACCAAAAATATTTATATACACTAACGATAATGCATCAGATGTCTAGAATTGACCAATTTATTTAAAACATGATTTTTATTGTTTTCCATATTGACAAGGATTACAATCTTTTGAGGAATCAAATATATAAACTGATATGTCTTTAACAAGTCTTTTCTTTGAGTGTTTTCATTGGTTTCTATTGTTATAGTGTCCTAGTTTTCTATGCCATAACCAAGAATGATCTTCCACTCCACTAAGGCAAGGAACATCTTGTCTCATAAGGTATTCCATGTTTACTTTATAAACATTCTAATTCATGTGGGTATAAAGAATAAACTCTTCCATGTAATTGTGTACTATGCATTTATCATTCCTAAAACTCACAGGGTACCATTCATCACATAACTGGATTATGCTAATGGGGTTTTTCTTAAGACCATTAAAAAATAAAACATTTTAAATAAATGTTATCCAAGAGGATCAATATTACTTATACAATTAATTTCTCCATGAGCATTATCTCTGAATGTTATATTTTCTCCTTTCATATTAATAATTTTTTCAAATAATTTTTTGTTACTAGTCATATTCCATGAACATCCACTATCCTTGTACCATGTATTGTTGTTGGTATTTTATTTATTTTCCTTAAAATAAAAGTGTTAGACTTTCGGAATCCAATCATTTTTTGATCTGGAAATTTCAGAAAGAAAAATTTTAGGAATCCACATTTTCAAAGAAAAGATAATCTTAATGAAAACCTAAAATTGGTTATTATTTAGATAATAATTTTTCTTCCAATGACCACCACTTTTTCATTTAGTGAAAATGGATCACTTTTTGGAACAAAATAATTATTACTAAAATCTTTTATTGAATGAGTATAACCAAATATAGAATGATTCTTTAGAGTTGGATGTTGTGTATAATTTATCAAATTCTATTCTTCCTGATGTAAAATTTGACAAATATTTCTTTGAAAAAAAAAATCATATTTTAGTCTAATGATTAAATTTCCATCCTCAATGTTATTAGTTTTAGGACTTGAGTTATTCTTTAAAATAACATTTTCAATCTGTTTAAGAAGATTATCCTTCTCAGAATTAAATTCCTTATGGTTTTTAGAAACACATTCAAAATCAAATTTTTTCTGATCAAGATCCTTAAGAAAGTTCTAATACTTCTTTATATAATGAATAAATTCTATAATATTCTTTCTCTAACTAATTTTTTATCTTACGATTTTCATTCTCATGTTTTTTATAAAATCATGAAACCTCTTCAAATGAACGTATGATATTATCTTATGATGTGGAAGATTAACTAAATAATGATTCATAATATTCTACATTTGTAGAACTATAATTTAAAGAAATATTTTTTATGGATTTAGCATTGTGTACCTTAGCAATAATACAATGATTTTTAGTTGACACTCGAGCTATAAGACCAATATTCTTCTGACCAAAAAATTAAAAATATGATGATTTATCTGACGATTTACCATGACTGGCACTCTAAGTGTCATTTTTTTAATACACTCTTTCCGTTAGATTTTTAATACCACTTTCCATTTCTCTCAAAATTATTTCCCTTTCTATCTTTTCTTTTAAGTTTTTGACAATCCTGCCTGATATGTCTATCACTTTTTCATTCATAGTAGGTTACTTCTGAATCATTCTTATCCTTTATATCAATCTTATTATATCTATAATGAAATTGATTCTTATCCAAAAGGTTGTTAATCCTTCAATAAATAATGTATAATTCATTCTTAGATTGACCACTGTCACATGATTATGATATAAAAACAACTTTCTTATCATTTTTTCTAGTTACCCTTTCTAAATACATTACTATAGATGTAATAGTGAAGGAAACCCTACCCTTATCATTCTTATTTTTTTTGAAATCAACATATCTATTCTTCCTTGTTTCATGTTGAAGTATATTTCCAAATAACTCATCAAGAGTAATGGTAGATACCTTTTATATTTTTATCCATAGCTATACTTTTGGATTCCCACTCGTTGGGCATGATGTCAATTATTTTTTCTATAAGAACATCATCATCAGAACCTTTTTCTCCCAAAGAATGAAGATTGTTGAAAATATTCATAAATCTTTTTTGTACTTTCCAAACAGGTTTTTCATAAGGAAATAAAAATCCATGATATTCTTCTCTTAACATACCTCTTCTTGTTTCTATCACTTTAGATGTCCCAAAATGTGTAACATCATGTTTTTTTTGAAATTTAGTTGGAAGCATCAAAAGAAGATATTTTACTATATATATTTCTTGTAATAAAAAACAAAAAATTAATGTGTACATTTTAATTTAGTTTATATTCTTGTTTTTCTTGGTTAGTGAATGTTCTGACATCGTTATATGGAATTTGGTAGTCTCCAGTGAGAATAAAAAAAATTTCTACTCCAGTTTTAATAAAAAAAAGTCTACATTCTATCTCTCAACTACTCATAATAATTACCATAAAAAATTGGAGGTCTAGTAGGATTTAAATTCTCAATGGAACCAACATTTACACCTACCATTATATAATGAAGTAATATTCCACAAGACATGTTAATAGTATATGTTTATAAAAAGAGATAAAAATATTTAAGCCAAACACGAACAAGAAAATTTTAACAACAATATTTAGAATAAGGAAATCTTGAGCATGAAAACATAGATATGAGTATAAGTACTTCAGAGACCTCTTCTGATACCAACTATAGGTATGAAATATTATATGTAGATGCTCATATATAGGGGGAGTGGATTTTATGATTAACAAAATCATTTTTAATCATAAGGAAAATTATTTTAAACAATGTTAAACAAGGTAAAGTCAGAAACCCTATTTTATTCTTTACATATAAAAAACATGATTGGGGTTCAGAAATATGAATCCCAAAAACTAACATAATAAAAGTTTCCTAGAGAAATATTCTACCTTAAAACATATTGAATATCAATTATCAGAGTCAGTATAAACTACAAGAATGTATAAGAAATTAATAATTTATTTCCTTAAAAAATATCGTGGATATAAATCATGAAACAAGAACATGTGACAAGTAAAAAATAATTTAACCCAAAGATTAGGGTATCCAAAAACGATGGATAAAGGTACCTTGATTTATACATTCCAATAATTCTATCCTACCGACACCAATGTAATCCCTTGATAGGAATATCAGAATATGTCTTGTCATTCCCACAATCTCTCGAACATAAAGGTAGTCGACACCTCTATCTTCTTTTCCCTAGAATCCCTCGATTGTACTCAGAAACAATCGGAGCGTACAAAGGAACCTAAACAAGATTTTAATGGTTGAACAAGATGTTCATAAAATGCACAAGGCATGAGAGTCTTTCTCTATCTAGAAATTACATCATAGTATCGCAACAAGTAATCTATATACCAGTTCATAGATAATTAGCTCGTTTGAATGATCTCGTATTTATAAGAAAAACATCAATGGTCAGCTACCTCCTCCAACTGTCATATTTATCATTGAATTTTATTGGGACCTGTGCACGTGTAAAATAACCAACAGTTAGTTAGAAACAAGTTATACGACTTGATATCATAATAAAAACATATGTAACGAAAATTAATTTTCTTAATCAAATTTGAAAATATGGAATATAAATAAAAATATAACATAGAATCTAAATTTATAAACAAACGGATTTTAGAAATATGGATATTTTGATTTTTTTTACAAAGAATTCAGAGTCTGAATTTAAAAGAAATTGGGTTCTAAATTTCAGAGAATTTTGAGTTTGAATTTCATTGAAATGGGAGTATGAATTTCCGAGAATTCAGAGTCTGAATTTCAGAGAATTTAGAGTCTTAATTTTAGAGAATTTTCAATCTGAATTTTATAGATTTTGGATTGAAAATTTTAGAGAATCAAATATTAAAAAAGAAGACTCTATATCTAAGGACTTATAAGTTTCCAAGGATTTAAATAAGGATCCAAAATTTCGAGTTAGTAATAAAAAAAGTTTGATTTAGAGAGGTTATAAAATGAGACAAATATAAACAAGGGTAAGGATAAAAAATTTCCCTTAGTGAAATAAAATTTTTATTAAGAAAATAATCCTTAGGAAATGATAATTTTCCTTAAGATATGGTGTTGGGGATTTTCAGAACATAGGGGAATGGAAAAGTCATAATGAAACCTTATTGACTTAACAA
This sequence comes from Viscum album, assembly GCA_963277665.1. Classification (NCBI taxonomy): domain Eukaryota; kingdom Viridiplantae; phylum Streptophyta; class Magnoliopsida; order Santalales; family Viscaceae; genus Viscum; species Viscum album. Next base: position 267,725,702 of record OY728153.1, read on the forward strand.
TTATAACCTAGTAATTAATATTGTAGATATAAATATGAATAAATTATTTAATAAATACAAATATATATATTACATCTCTATTATTAATTATAAATTCCATAAATATTTAAAAATTATTAAAACAATTACTATAATTTTTATATGTATATATTTATAATATACCAAACAAATTCATACATTACAAAAAGGGATTTTATTTGTTCTATGTGTTAATAATAAAAGGTAATTTCTAACTTTTTTATAATTTTTATTTTTGAAAATAAAATTAATTTCTGAAATGATGAAGTAAAAAATATCTTACGGTGAATTTTTTATATTTTTTAGAAATATTTGATTATTGGGTGAATAATGAAAAATACCATTTTTATAAATAAAATCATTTTTATGACATTAGAATTATATATGTATGACTTGAAGGTTTGTTGGACCTTTTTGGGGAAAAATAATTATTTATATGTTATAAATTTCATATATAAATATAATATAGACATTATAAATATATGGTTATCATTTTGGAAATTAATGTAAATAATTTATTCAAATAAAAAATATATTTAGTCATTACCTTTTAAGGAATTATTTATTAGGTTCCCTTATATTTTTTATTCTTTTAAAAGGAAAATAATTCTTCTATTATTTATTATAATTCATTTAATCTCATTTTAATAAAAAAATATACTTTATTTTGATGTAATATAATTTTTATACTTATGGAGAACATTTTTTAAAAGTAGTTTTCATTGTGTTGTGAACCATTAAATTGAAATGAATTTATGACACCACTAAAAATATATTTTTATAAAATTTATTCCAAATTTGTAATAATCACAATTAATATTAATTAAGAATTTTAAATTTATTTTTTTCCATAATGTATAGTAAAAACACTAGAATTATGTATGTGTGATAATTATTAAAAGAGGATTACATAATATAAAACTATGGGATAAGGATAAAAATCAAAAAAAATGAATATAATTGGATAAAAATATGTCAACCATAACATATCATAACATAAATTTAATGGCAATTTGGTTCCACATTCAATTGAGAAATACATCATATAATTTTAATATTTTAAGTAATTCCATGTGTGTGTCACGTATCACTAGTAAAAGGGAGGTGTCTCTCCTCCTTTATAGATTTTTGATGGAAAAATAGATTGTAAAATCCCTTAAAAATCATCTCTAACACCATATCTTTTTTAGACTATATATCATTAACCTAAAACAACACCATGAAGGATTAACCTGTAATCTAAAGGAGGTTTCTCAATGAAAAGGTAATTATATTTCCGGATTATTTTAATATTCATTTCATTTACTAGTTTCACTATTTTTTATCCTACAAAATATAAAGAATCCGATATAATTAATAATCTAAGATTTTACTATTTTTATCTAACATCTATTTTTTACCTCCTTTCCATTAATTAAGAAATAATGTTCTCTCATGCGTGTAAACTGTCACCTCTATGTAAAGATATGATTCATTTTCCATAACCGCCTATCATTGATGGATATATTGATGTATTTAGTAAAAATATATAATAATTATGAAATAATTTTAATTATTTAGTCAAAAAAATAATATTACCATTGTTTCATTATTTTTGGTTAAAAAGGAAAACAACAATCATACATATGTTTGGACTATCATCTATATGAATGGTGTTTACTTATACTATATCTAACTTTTAGTGGGTTTTTTTAAATATTAATAAAATGAAAAAATATTATATTTATATAAGCATTTAAATTACATAGATTATGGTACAATGATAATGTTTTAAGAACTATTTCCACTAAATTGAATTTCATATGAATGTGAAGCAGTTATCTCCCAAAATGAAGAATATAACGTATGATTTTTAGTAAACCAATCGTAATATAATTTAATTAAGACATATATGGTATTATAATTATGAATATTGTACAATTATTAATATAATAAATATAAAATCATCATATAAAATTTTAATTGAACTTAGGAAGCACTTGAGATCAGAGTTTGGGGTTTGTAATTTTACTTTTGTTTTTTGAGACTTATTATATAGTCACCACGTTAATCATAAATGTGGAGTATATAATACACATTTGATAAGATATATCTTGATTAAATTTATATTCATGTCATTCACTATTACCTTTTATGTAATTTCTTTCATGGGTAATATGATTCATAATTTACCAAATGAGTACAATTGTTTTCACAATTACACTTTTTTATGGGATCAATTTTATTAAATTCACTATGATGAAATTACACTATATATATCTCATAAATATTATCTAATTTATTCTAATATATTTATTATATGTAAATTTCAATATTTCAATTCATTTTCTCTATTTAGGTAATCAAAATTCAAAAAGAAATGTTTTTATGTAATACAAACATTATTTTTGCACTTATTTTTGATGTTTTTTATTTTGTGCCTTTATTTTATATCAATTAAATTGAAAAATGTTTTTACTATTATCTAATTATTTATTAAAATCATTTTAATTATATTTTTATTTTGATAAGAAAACTATTTTTAATATTCTTGTCATTTTGTTACTTATGTATTTTTTACGAAATCTATAAAGGGAATCATAATTTTTTAACATTTACAAATAAAAGGTTTTACATCCAACAATAACTATTTATTTCCATGAATAACCCTTTACATGTTTTCATGGATCCTTAAATGAAAACTATTTTCCATAAAAATCTAGAATATTTTACATTTTACATATGTGATTTTGATATCAAAAATTTTACTTTATTCCATAAATTATCTATTGATGTTTTGAAAGTATTTTCATCTATGTCAACATCCATTAATTAATATTATGAATTTTGGGGATATACTCTAATTATGCCATCCAAAATAATTATTTTGCTGGATTTTCATTATGTTTCTCTACCGATTGACTGTAAAAAAATACAAACATTTTGTAATATTATTTTTCAATATAAATGTTTATACTGATTATGAATGGATTTTTTATCAATTTCATTATTTTGATAAATAAATTATATATAGTATGTTACATAAGGGTCCTATTATAGACCCAAAATCCATAAATAGGTACCATGTGAAAAAAAATATTTTCTATATTTGGTAAACAACATATTTATTTATGTGTTATGTATTGCCACAAGGCCTTAATGACATTATTATAGTATCTAAAATTATATTTTGGTCATTATTAATATATTTATTGTCATACATGTGATTATTTATACTATTATGTCATCAATGTGTATATCCCCATTTTATGATAATAGTTATATGTTATATTTGATTATTTTTTATCTCATCCATATTATTCATGATTTATTTACTTTATGATATCTTCTAATATAAACGTTCCATTATCAAAGCATCTAAGCATTCCCTTTATTATGTTTTACTTTTTTAGGGATAAAATGAAGGGATCTATGAATTAATTCATATATATAAGATAATAAATGAAACTTTTTATCATATAATTTTACGTTTTTTTTTTCATTTTTTCAAATATAATGTGAAAACAATAAATTCATCCAATCTATATATACATCAAAATTATTCAATCAATAGGAATGTGATCCATTATATTACATGAAAATATATTAAAATAAACACATACATTAGGTTACTAGAGTGTGGCTATTATAGAGTGGGATTAATTGAATCCCTAATGCTTTTTATGTTTAAAACCACTATAAATGTTTATAACCATTATATGTTTAGTTAAGATTGATTATAGTGTTTAAACGTCATCATAAATAAATGGTTCAAAAAAATTCATCAAAATGTTCATGGATGTCCTATTTGGGTTCTATAACTAAGAAATGTCACTAGATATGTAGTTTAAAACCTCAGGCCAAATGATAGAGTTGAAAAAAAAATCCATCATATCTGCTAAGTCCGATAAAAATATTGGAATGTCACTATCTACTTAGTGGGATTTATATTATTCCATCAAGGTACAATACATCCAACAATTAGAAGGAGGAAATGGGTGTCTAACTATTCCCCTTGATCAAAATAGTAAAAAGGCAGTAAATGTGGATTATAAAAACATTGATTGGTCTCAACGAAGGCTTGGATCAACCCAAGACTCATACCTATACTATGAAGAGTATAAGTATAAAACAAAGGCATATATAATCTAAAATATAGATCTATATGAAAACTAGATTCCATCAAATTTTCTTTTATTAATCCATAATGTACATTTTTAAGAGATCTCAATGAAAAAACCCATTTCCCAAAATACCTTATTGCTTAATTGTTTTAAATCTAATTTATTTTATCATCACTATCTGATAATGTTTCACCATTGTTGAAATTCATTATGAATCTTCTTCTACCATCTATCTCTATATCCCCCTACATCATTCATGTTCATAAATATCATATAACAGGGGTTGAGTTCTTTGTAAATGTATTTAAAACAATCTCTCATTTATTAAAATTCATCATTATGTTCTCACCACTATTAATGTGATTATACATGTTTCTAAATTTATATTAAAACCCGTGGTGTTATTTTGGTTCTTCGACTCCAATAAAACCATGTTTGTATTTCATATATTCAATTGCTTATAGTTTCTGTTAAAATAAAATGATAAATATGACCTGCTAAATATTTCTATAATATAGGAGGTATATGGGATCCATCTTGATCTATTATTTAAATATATAATCAGGGTGTCTCAATAAATTAATTTTTATGTTATTTCATATTATATATAATCTCAAAATTTTAATATTCTCAATTTTTATTGATTGTTTATATGACAAAAAATCATTTCATAGTAATCAATTTTATTTTATAGATTTGATTCAATTTTATAAAGTTAAACAACCTTCTTCTTCATGTTTATATTCGAACAATATAAGAAATTATATGTAATCTTTTCGATTTTATTAAAATATCATTGATTTAAAAAATTCATTAGAGTTCTCAATATATTTAGGACCATAAAGTTCAATCATTATAAATTATAGAATTATTTCAAACTCCCATGGTGGCCCAAAAGAGAAATATATGGGTCATTAACCCTATTCTGATAGTTTGAAATTTATTTATTAGAAGAAATGTCGACCATTATTAGATATAGTAGTTTTCCCTTATGGATGACTTGTATTACTGGTTATATTCCTTCTAGTAAAAAATATTATAAATAGATTATAATGACACCTATTATTTAAATTCAATGAAAAATTGTGGAGCACCTTATATTTTGTATTATAATAAAATCAATTTACATTTATTTCCATATTCAAATATTTTAAAAAAATCTGGATACTCATAGAATATACTCATAAAAGAACAAATAATTTTAATGATACTAGAATTTATATTCATATAAATCATTTTTTAATTTTTTATAACACATCATAATCAATATATTACATTTTTTTACAAAATTTACTAACATATGTAGTGGAATACCATCACTTGGTGATACTGTTAATTTATAATGTCTTGTAAATAAAATCATTTTGGGTTTTATCAAGTATGTTAGAACAAAAATTTATAATAACAAAATAATATAATGTGAAACTAAAACATGATTTTGAGTAGATAATATAATCAATCATGACACATGATCTCAAAATGATCTCAAAATATGGTTAAAAATAAAAAAAAATTAAATGAGATAAAGATGATTTATTTTATATTTATTAATGAAGGATCATAATATAGTGATGAAATGGAATATCTATTCAAGAATATTAAAAAATTAGATGAAATAATAAAATTCATATAATAAGAATAAGATGATTATATATGTGAACAAGAAGTGTAAAAAAACTAATAAAGAAATAATATAGACATAATGAAAAACACCCATTTATCGAAACGAAGATCAATGACTTGATGAATAAAAGAAAAAACTCTTCAAGGATTTAACATGGAGTGCATGTGACGATGCCCTCTCCTCTAGAGATTCATGTGACCAGTGGACCATGTTTTTCCTGGGTGAATTCATGGTTAGAAATTATGTAAGTTGAAACTACTATTCTTCTACCACCTTAAATTAATACACATACTCCTATTCCCCCAATCACTAAAGATACGACGATATAAAATATGATGTTTAAAAACATGAAGTGATTTTTTTGGAATAACATGAATATAATTATGAGATTTAATGGAACTATAATATTGTAAACATAGAATATCATCAACTCACAACTAAAAAGATATTGTCTTCAAAAATAAATGCTCAACTAAATGTTCATAATTGAAAATAAAATATTTATTATATCAAAAAATATCTCAAGAAATTAATCCATATATATAATTATTGAAAAAAACATTATTATATAAAATGACAAGTTCCAAATCATTTCAATTTTTATATTTTGATAATTTTAGTTCAACCAAAAATATTACTTTTTTAAAAGTGTGCTCCCAAGATATATTTTTTAAATTATTTTCATTTAACAAAGATTTTATTTCATGAATGTAATTTAAAAATCCCAATATACGTTGTTACAAATTGTATTAATCATTAATCTCATTTCTCATCCCAATGATCATTTTTAAAATGACATGTGGTAACAAAATCACAGTCAACTAACCTATGTGGTTCCAAAATATAGGCAACAAATTATATTTTTTTGAAACATATATAATATGTGAACATAAATAAGATATATTTTAATGGAACATAGACACTCTCAATTCATATGTGGTGACCCATTTTATGTTAATAACATTTAAAAACACAATAGAAGAAATTATATTTGCATGGACTATTCAAGAATTAAAATAAATGGTATGTGTAAAAGAATTTTTTATCCATACAATAATTATAAGATATGTTTAATTATTTTGATATTTCAATTTATAATTTTTTAATTAATATTATTTTTTTTCAAATTGTTTCAAAATACAATTTGTAAATGATTTTAAATGTTTTTAATCTAAAAGGAAAACATTTACTTATCGGTTATCATTTTCAAAATTACTATATTAGAAACATATAGTGTATTTCTTTTCAAAAATGAAATTTTTTTTATAAGTATATATATTTAGTATTAAATTTATCATAGATTATTTGGTCACTATATCACAAATTCACTCATTAAGATTAACCTCTTTCAATTGGGAGGATATTTACAAAACTCTATTTTCAACAATACCGTTGTTTATAAAACAATATAACATAATATGAAATATAAAAACTATATTAAAACATAATGAGAATTATTGAACTCTAAAGACACTGATATTTCTCAACATGAAATTATTTGGATAAACAAATGTTGAATGGATTATAGGATCTTTATACTCATTTTTTATTTTGAAGGATTATAAAAAAATAACTTATGAAATATTTTAACAAAAAATATGGATTTTTTGTGTATTTATAATATTTTACAAGAATTATGATATAAAAAATGTAAATTAACAATTTAAAATATAATTGATCATAAGTTTAATATTGAAAATAATGAGTATATTGAATTTTCAAAAACAAAATGATATAATCAGACAATATCCATTCCTAGAACACCATAAAAAATTGATTTTTGAAAATATGGAATAGACCTATTTATAAATTCACAAGATCCCTCCTAAATGATTTTTATATCCCTCATTAATTTTTTTTCTAAGGCCTTAAATACCTCTTGTTATATAATAAATAGTTTTCTCGTAAAATAACTTTTAAAAAGGCCTCTTCAGAACATTGTAAAGATAAAATTATAAATGATATGTTTTTCAAAGGGTTTGGATGTCAATGTAATATTTCTAACAATTAATTACCCAAAATTATTTTAAAAAAAATTAAGATGATGGAATTTTAATTAGGTACTAAAAGTTAGATAAATCATAATTATCAATGGAATAATGAACCAATTCTATTGAAGAATCCATTCTTGTATAGTTTGATAAAAATCAACCTAATTATTTATCCCAAATCACTAATGATGTGGATTACCTTCCAAATTTGACAATGAATTATACATCTTCTCCTATGAGTCCTATAACAGATGAATCACCTTCAATTACTTTAAATAAATACTTAAAAAATCCAAATTCTATCGATCGTAATGTATTATCCTTAATCATCAAGAAGATATTCATATTAGATGTTCTCTCTTAAATGTTCCTGTGTATCATATTTTTATTTATATTCTAGAACCTAAACCTTTTTATGTTTTTATTAATGATAAAATGGGTTGTTGATATGAAATATGGGTTCATAAAATACGAATATATTTAGGATTTGAATCTAGATTATTCACCTAATGAGCGTCATGATATTTTTATAAAAACAATTTTTTTAAAAAAAGATGAGCAATGTGAAATCACACGATCTATATCTAGAATCGTAGACAAGGGATATAATCAATATTAATACATTGATTATTGTGAATAATTATCATCCATTTAGTGGATATAGTCTATAAAAATATTATTGACATTATCCACCTATCTTAATTTCAATTTTTTAATGTATAATATAATTACAATTTAAATGGTATTATTTATGAAAATTATATTTTTGAAAAACAATATAGTTTTCTAATCCCACAAACTTCAAATTAGATATTCATGTTAACTAAATTATTATGTGGTTTAATATAAGAACATTGGTAATTTTATGGGAGGCCAAATAGTTTTTTTATAATATAATTTTAAAATTGGAAAATTGGATTCAATATTATTTATAAAAATGTTTCAGATGAAAATTTATTAATTTAAATATATATATTCATTATATAATCATTGGATAAAAAATTAATCTCAATGAAATAAATTGTGAAATATTATTAATAATCAATTTTGAATTATTTTTAGGGGTGAGTCAAATGAAATTATTGGTTTTCAAATCTATAAAAACAATTATGTAACATTTATACGATAGAAAAATAATAAAATTAATGTCTAATGCATATTAGAATGGATAATGGTTAGGATATTAATATAGATATGGTTATTTATTATAGTTTTTTATTGGATTAAGTTGGTAAACTAGTTGGAAAACATATTTATAGAAGTATTGTAGGGAGAATTCATTATCTCAATATAACTAGACAAGACATTTTTTTAGTAATTTTAATTGTGTCCATTTTCAAGACAATCTGAAATAATCACTTTAAAAATATCATAAATAAATTTCATTTTTTTTATAGTTTCAAAAAATCACAGATTAATTTATATTAAGGAAATGTATTATAACATTTTAGGTTTTTTATGGTGATTTTATTGAATTATAATAAGATATGAAAATTGCATGTGGGAGTATTGACATTCTTTGGAAATCCATCACATATTGGAGTTATAAAAAATAAACTATTTTCACATTCTACAGTGAAATTGGTATATATTTCCCTAGGTAGATTTTCCCCCATATTATATGGATGAGAAAACTTTTATTAAATTTTGTCATAAAATTTCATTATGTTACATTAAAATTAAATATTTTTAGAGATATAAACATATCTATAAATCATGTTCCACATATATGAACTAAGAACATTGATACTTGACATAAAAACATTACACCCGACATTCAAATATAAGATATAAGGTTAGAATATATTATCTTAGATCATAAATTAGCTGATATAATCACACACACAAATTATTTAGAATATTTAAATTTTATTATGGTTAATATTTTAATTAAATTCATTTATTTACAATACATAACTCTTATTGTCTTTGTTTTATCTTTTTATATCATTATTATTCTGAAAAATAATTTATTTTACTGATCTTAAAATATCCTTTTTAAATTTAATAAATCATTTACTTACAACCAATTTGTTATTATTATTAAATATTTATCTCTTATCCATATACCCTCCTTAGTTTATAAGTATTTTCTATTATCACATATGGGAATAAATTTGAGCACATGTGATTTTAATACATAAATATCACATATTTTAGGATGAATATTTAATATTTTTATTAAACACATGTTCAATTACAATAATAGTTTAGTTTCTCTAGAGAGTATAAACACAAACTTATTTTTTATTGAATGATTAAAATATATCAAATAATGATATTCTCAAATACTACTAACATTAGTATTACCCTACCTAAAACATTATTCACATCCTATGTAAAAAACATGAGATATGGTGATAATATATGATCAGAAATATTAAAAATAATATATTTCAATCTATAATCATATGAAAATAGAAGATAAGAATAAGTGAATGTGATCATGAATAAAAATAACAACGTTCATTCCCAACCTTTCATAGACTATAGACATGAGTCACCTCATAAAAAATTTCAATTTAAAAACCTGACCCACTAGCTTGAGAAATCACAATAAATAAATCACGAACCTCAAGACCATCTCATAAAATAAAGGCACCATAATAGATAAAGAACCCCAATTCATATGATTAGGTTACCAACCAAGACCATCAACATCGTGATATGGACTTATCCCCAAATTCACTTTCTAGATTTGTATACAACTATTTCATATATTTGATTAGAACTCTCATTTTTCCCATACTAGATGAATCCCAAAAACATGTTTACGATTTTTATCTAATGAGATATAAATAATTTCCTTATGAATTTTAGGGACATATATGTCACATCCATCTTGTTATTAAAACAAAACATTTGTGGTCCATAATATCATAAAACATTCATAATGTCTTTAAATCATTACAAATATTAATAAAATAAGTGTCATAAACATTTATTCAATAAAAATTATCTCATACCATGAGAAATAAATCGGTTTCATAGCTATTTCATAAATATAAAAATTAAAACATCTAGAGAACAAATAAATATGCTATAATAAAATCTTATCCCCTAAAAATCTTATGAAACATTAATGGATTTTATCTTAGATGGAAATTTATTTCAAAAGATTGCTTTGAATATTTTATGAGGAAAATAACATTTCCAGAATTAAAAATACTTTATAAAGTAAAATAAAATAAAATAAAAAAATTCATTGATAATAACTATGGTAATTATAACTGAAGCATTAAAATTCATTTAAATATCTCTTTATGAAACTATTAAATCCATTTTGAAAATAAAAAAAAATACATAATTTTTTTTAAATATTTCTTTATAGGAATAGACATTGAAACATATAAATGATTATTTAAAATAATAATTTATTCCTGATGGGGTAAATCCTATTCATGTTTTATAATATAAAACGAATATTCCATTCATGCTTTGAGAAAAAAAATTAAAAATCACATCATTCAGAGGATGGCAAGAAGATTAATTTTTAAAAAAAGTATCAAGAGTAAAAAAAGTGTAAAATTTTAATTAAAAAAACTCATAATATTTTTTAAAAATCATTTAAAATCATTTTTAAAATTTTCATGTAGAATATAAACCATTTTTTATAAAATAGTGAAATAAAAAAATCACATAAAAAATTATTTTTAAATAATGACTACATAGAGGGAGGAAAATGATGTGAACATTTATTATCATTAAATAAACATTGGATAAGAAAAATCTTGAGTTTCATGATATATGGATCCAAATATCTCATCATAATATTCATAATATAAGTAATCCTAATATATAATGATATTGCAACATCAAAAAAATACATCTTTAGTTTATTTTCATTCATAAGAAACATAAAAAATACATCATAATGAAAATTTTAATTTCAATAAAAGAAATAAATTCTTGATATAACTTTTAAAAGGGGAAGTATATTTATCTACTAAAAGAATATTGGTACACAACTGAACTTATGCACCAAAGAATGAAAATTGTGAAAAAAATCAATACTACATGTCTCAAATTCCTACAGACACATTTGAACATCCCATAATAAATATATTTTTATTAAAAATATGTTATGTAACCATAATCATATATATCATACCATATATTATTTAATTATGATCATTTATTACCCTTATAATTAAAATTCCATGTAAAATTATTGTTTCTAGAAATAACAGATTTTTTTTCTTGTTTGTTTTGATTTATTTGTGTTCAGTGCAATTAAATTGATCATGGTCACATAATATACTCAATTTTAAACATGATATAAAGATCATATATATTTATTATATATGTATGTACTGTAATCCATTAAGGTTAATGATATGAAATGAAATAAAAACTCATATAGACAATGGGTCGTACGTACACATGTACACTATTTCCATTTTCTCAAAGAATGAAATGAATAAATTTTATATTTTATATTACCATTAAATTTTCATTTTTATTTCATATATATCAAAAATATTCATTAAATTTACCCCAATTACCTTCCATAAAAAATTACTATATATTAATTCACATCAGATCACATCATAGGGAGTAGTCTATCATATACTCAAGTAATTCTATATTATCACCTATAAAATAAAAATAAAGATGACATATAAGTTATCATAAATCATGATGTATATTTATGTTTGAATAATCATATATTAAAATTATATAGATAACCATACCAAATATTGATATGTTTGTAATGTAAAATGTTTCATAAAGGCTCGTGAGGTAGTATTCCACCTTACATATGAGCAACGTTTCAATTTCCTATTTACGGAAGAGTATATAGATATAGATAATTACTATAAGATTTGAGGACCAGAACTGCTATATCCTATACAGAAATCTATAAAATTACATTTCCTACTATGATTCCAAAAATTGTGACCCAATTTTGATTCCATTGTGACCTTATAATATCAAGAATAAAACTTGGATTGGATAGATTTTAGAGGAACCAAATAATCTTATTGTTTTAGATAATTAGGAAAAAATCATTCTTAATCAATTTTCATGAAATTAAAATAAAATTTCTCTCAATTAACCATAAATTTCTTAAATTAATTTAACATAGTAATCCATATTAAGTACCTACAATATATCATTCAGTAAACCACTATATTTATAACTCATGTAAGTGGAAACATAAGTGGGTGTGCTCAAATTCTTTATAAGGTAATACATAAGAATTTAAAAATCAATATCATCTGTGAAATTTATAAGAGTATAATGGAATGATGACATAATTAATGTGCATGAGTATAATATATGAATTTTCATAGACATCAATACTTGTATCATAAAACATGAAAATGTTAAACAATTCATTGATAAAAGAATAATTATAAAGAAACAATACAAATTTTCACTGTGATATTAGAATTCATCAAATGAAACATCATGAAACAATATAAAATATATGTAAAAAATATTTCTATAAAAATAATAAAATATTATATAACCATTAAAGAGCTCTTATAGAAATCGTGTATAACCCTTATAATCTGAATAATTATATAAATGACTTCCATATATAATTTTTTTAGAATATAATCAATACCTACTTCATAAGAGAATTATCTAGTTATCCCCATCATTTAAACTACGGTGGAATGACCTGGTGCTATCTATCTATCATCATTTATAATGTCCAAGAACAAAATAATTTAAAAATCACAAGGAGATTTCATTTCATCTTAACATATTGAAACATGCTTTACTATTTTATGAACATGATTAAACTATTGAAACAAAATTAGTTCCAAAAATATATATTTAAAACATGGTCAACCAATGGAAACTAAATGTGATCCATAAAAATATCTTTTATTTATGAATATAATATCTAAAAAAATGGGTTTCAAAAAAAATGAAATATGGTTAACCCATGGAATGTAAATGGGTTCAATTTCGATCTCTTTGAAATAATCATATTCCATCCTGAGAAAAAATAAGGATATTATTAATTAAAACATCTAAAGTGAAGGATAAGTAACAAAATGATTTTTGATATTTATGAATTAAAATACCATTAAAATATAGATAAAAACATTATTGAGGAAAATATCCTCTTTATTTTAAAAATCACTTTTCGAAAGACAAAATTTTTTGAAAATAATTTAATTTTAAAATAATAGTGTCATCATATAATGAAATATTTTAATAATATTTTAAACCAATTTAAAAAAACTAAACAAATTTTAAAATAATTTCTCATTAAAATTATCTAAAAATATCATTTATTGACTTTATCAAATTTTTTGAATGCTTTATTTTAGAGAAAATATATTTCTATCTGAAGAGAGAAATAAAGTTTACTTTTCAAAAAAACACTTTTTATTTTGTTCTATGTACCAATATTTAGAAAATGGTAAAATTGAATGAAAATAACATGATTAAGCAGTGGATAAGAGTAGTCATAATAATTATAATATTTAAACATCAAATAGTTAATCATACACAATCTATCTAAGTATTGAGATTGTAATAATAGAATCATACCACTTTGGTAACATGAATTGTAATCCCCACTAAAGGATTACATTAAATTGATCTTATTATAACATGAAAATTAGTATATATATAATTTAAACTCTCAAAGGTGTATTATATAATCCTTATAAAATAAGATAATTTTATAATATAAAAATCATCACAAAGAAGGTATATTGTGAAAAAAATACATAACCTATTTAGAAACATTGAAAACATTATCCCCCTGAAATAGATATACTAAAATGGATATGTAAAAATTAATAAATTTAATTCTAATAATCATAAAATAAATTCCTGTGAAGTATATACACGATACATGAAAAGTAAGTTGTTAATATGACATGTATGACATATGAATAATAGTTATATGAGAAAAAACTCATTCTACATGAGAGTAAAATTTGAATCATTTGATCTATAAAAGAATAAAATATATTAAAACATTTATTATCATGAAATAATTTAATATAATGATATAATATGTCATAGGTTATTATAAACACCACATAAGATAAATGATTGGTGAATATGACAAATGTCTCGCAAAAATATATGTTAGACTAGAAATCCAATTACAGTAAGTCTAATCCATCACCAATGTTTGTAATATTAATGAATAATAAATATTTGTTAATCATTGACAATATTTAAAACCATTATCATGTTTATTAGTTCTATTATATAACTTTTAATCATTTTATAAGAAATTACATTATAAATTTAGTTTAAGCCGTTTGTTTTGACTATATTCAGTTTATGTGTCAAAAATGACTTGGGTTGGACGACTATGGTCAAAGGGGTAATTATTTATAAATTTTTATAAGAAAATTAAACAATAATATATATATATATTGTACTTTCAAAACAAATCATTGAATATGTAAATGAAAAATTAACCAACATTACAACTAATGAAATTGTAGGTTATACATATATATGAGTAACATTCAAATTTTACAGTGATAATTATGGAATAAATGTATGAAACAATTATTTTTAAATATTTATAATTATAATATAAAAACTATAATATTTATTTATATATACATATATATAGTTATTTTTATGTGGTGAGGATTGATGAAAAAGCACATATCATCGAGGAGGCGGCAGTGTACACATCCATAGATGATGTTATCTCGTTTTTAGTGTGTGAGAAGGTATCAAAGAAAGTCCTATATTATATCTGAAGATTTTTTATGTATTTAATTTTAAACATATTTAATTCATATCACATATATTTATTAAACTCTACCATAATACATTCTATTTTGTGCATGAACGAATCACATTCGTTGATGTGGAGGTAGTCCACACGTCCAAAAACGACGTTATCTTATACCCACAAAATGGAAATCCTGAAGTCATGTTCTATATATTACTTAAATAAGACTAAAGATATCATAAATTATATATATATATATATATCATAAAAAATGTTATGTCCATTAATATTTCCAATATTTAATGGTGGTTATGGAAAAACAAACAACATCGGTTCGTGATGCCGTCGTCCAACTTACACAAGGATGATTACTGTATATCCCAATTTATGGAAATGTATTATGTTTTAGGTTATAACCATTACATAATAACAAATCTATATATTTAATATTATTTTGTTCTTATATAATCATGATATAAAATCTATTTAATTTAATTTTTGAGGAAATAAACCAAGTGGTTTGTTAATGAACATACCTTTTCTTGAAGAAAAACTATTTGTATTGAACCAAAGGCATTCATTAGTTTGATTTATAAAAAATTTGAGGTTTATATTATGAGATAAGGGTTATTGGGAAAGAATTTTTTTACTATCTTTTTGTGTCAAAATTCTTGGGATGAGTTAGTAACTGGGGAGATGAAATTACATTTTATAGTGGAGGAGTGGCATTCTTGTAAATTCAATAAGGTAAACACTATTGTGACATCTACCACAAATAGTTTTCCTCCAATAATGATCCTAATTATATAATATATGATATATATATGTACTAAATATTTCTTTCAATTGAGTTTTTAAAATGATTCATGGTCATTGAGATCCGTAATATTAATGATTTACCAATAAGAAAACTCAATTTTTTTAATTTAATCATTGTAATTATTATAAATTTCATTAAAATATATATTAGAAAAAGGTATATTAACCATAATAGAAATTATAAATTCTTCTGATTAAAATTATGGAATCCAATTTTCCGCATTAAATTTATAGAAGTTTTAATATTTAATTTAATATTAATCATGTAGATGGGACAAAAATGATTTTTAAGTGAAAATGTTCTGAAAATTACTATGTTTTTATATCTATTTAAAATATGAAACATATTCCATTGACCTTAAATGCATTAATTGAGGTATTATTTATCAATTCTGACTTTAAAACCAATTAATTATATTAATTATCAATATAAATTAATTAGATTAAAATAGAATTATCAATTACAATTTAGTGTTTCTCACCATTCATTAAAACAACATATTATAGAAAATAACAAATTTCACTCTAAGATGATATTTGATAGCTTTCATTCAAATAATAATTTTATTATTTTCAAATAAAATTTAATAAATGTCAATATATATTATTAATAAAAGTATTTAAATAAAATGTGAGAAAAAAATAATTTTAGAAAAATACAACATTTTAATCCTTAAAATTAAATTTTTTCTTATTTATTTTCCAAATAATTTACCTAATGAATGTAAATTTTTTTGGATTAATAGATAATATATAAATTTAATAAATATATCTCACTGACTGTGATTAATTTATTTTATTAAGATAATATCTTTTATGGTCATAAGAATATATTCTTTTAAAAACATTTAATTTATTTTCAACAGGTTTTTATTCTAATTTATAATAAATTAGAAACAAAAGAAATAGTAATATAAATAGTTTTCAACCATATTTTCTTAATTTCATTTGAATTATTCATTAAAAATCTTCAAATTTATATGTTATAACTATTTCACTATTTAATGTATATTGTTGTCTAATAAGTCTAGACCTTGCGTCTAACACAATATATCAATGAAATTCAATGTTAAATTAAATATATCAGAAACAAGTTGTTATTAATAACATAAGGTATACAATGAATTAAGTATAACATAATAAACCAATTAATTTTAATTAATATAAAATAATGTATTTAATAAAATCAAATGATGTTATATCCTACACCCCTAAAAGTTAAATTCTCCCTCAAAATATATATTTCTTATCAAATGTTTTTCATTTTTAGAATTACTATATAGAAACCGACATTAAAAAAATGAAGTAAAATAATAAAACAATAATTAGGTAACGTGGGAAACAAAAAAGGTTTCCTACAGTTACAAATAACTAGGTTTCCACATAGAAGAAAATTGGTGGTAATGGAGTAAAAGATAAATAATTATGGGGAGTTAATGAGGTCCTTGATCCCAAATAAGTGAATAATAAATACAATGTTAAGATCCTAAAAACATAAATATTTGAAAATTGAAAAGATTATTAGTTCATCAGATTTTAAGGTACTAGGATAAGTAAAAATTATTTTATGGTTCTTTTCATAGAGTAAAATAATTATATTACCATCTAGACCAATAGAGGAAAAATAGTAAATATAATTACATGATGAGTATATTATCATCATCTAAAATATTTCCACTAAAACATTATATTTTTTTCTATGTGATGTGTATTTGAGATGAATTATCTTACACATGAAGTACAAAAATAAAATTTTAAGGATCACATAACCATTAATTAAATAATAATATATTCATATTATCTTTATAAATTATCCAAAAAAAGGTTGAAAATTAAAAAAATTAGTAAACCTTAAGTAACACTCTAATATTCAAAATTTAAGTGTCATAAAAAATTTAAACCATATCCTTTAATAAATATCTATCCTTAAAATTAATCTAAAATTTTTAATGTAAGTGATAAGTCAAATGATTAGAAGGATTGTATCATATATTCCTAAAAGACAAATCGATCTTTATTCCAAAAAAAATCCAATTGGATTCTTAAATTTCCTCAATAATTACTTATAAAATGTTAAAAAAAACTAGTAAATCATGTAGGTAATTGGTAGGTGCCAAACCCTTGTCTTTCTTCAGCCATGGGATCAATCCCAACCACCAACCTTAATGTGATGGGTTGTCCCCCAGTATACATATTTTCTCCAATTTTTCTTCAATCATGTAAAATAAATCATCCATAAAAACACTTCATGTGTGTCATAGAGGTTACTCTAACCACAAAACAATAAAATTTCCCCAAAAATATCACTGATAACCTTAAAATATTTACATCTTAATTTCCAATAATGATGTGTCTAATACTTTTAAAATATCATCATCCTTTGTCTTATAGACCTATTATGGTATCCATAGCTCTTAATATATCCTCACACGAAAACATTTAATCTATAAATTTATCTAAACCAACCTATGATATGATATATAACTCTATGGACCCACGCTCCATGATCTTAGGATGGAATCCATGAAATTACATTTTCAACAATAATGAAAATAATTATGTTTAAATTTTTTCCATAAAAACCTTACAACATTGGAAAGAAATCATTTATGACCTACATTCTACTGGTCCCTGTTAGGTTTAGAGTTTTAGAGAATTTGAAAATCTTATACATTATAAATTCACATGACATTAAAAGTGAAATTCTACCACAAAACCCAGATTTTCATTTTAAAACTAATATATCATCCTCAAAAATAAGAAATATATTAAAGATATAATTCTTTCAAACAATTTATTTATAACTTGATTAAATGAAAACCTAATTTTTGTGATCTAAAATTATAAATAAGGTAAAATCTAACCATTAACAAATAAATATCATGAGTGAGAATAATAATAGAATAAGGGTTTGATGAAATAAACAAAGTAAACGAGTATGAAATATAAATATTAAAACACCTAAATACAAAGATCAAAAAAATATGAAAACATGAAATAAGTCATTGATAAAGGAAAAAATTCCTAAAAAACAATATAAATATTCCATTTTCTACCAATCATGATCAAATTATACATCATAATCCCATATATAACAATGATATTAAATAATGTAATCTTGGAACATCATCTCATAGAACCTTTATAGAACCCATAGAAAACCCTTGTAGAATCCTTTAAATTGGGATAACCCAAAAGAATAATTCCAATATAATTCTCCAAGTAATTTAATCATTACTAAATGCATTATGGATCCTTGAACCAGTACCCAAAATTTATGATATAATGAGACAAATTGGTTCTATATGGGTGCAACAAATAATTTATAATTTCCATGAACTGAATAAAAAATACATAGAAAATTAATTTCTTTATAACACAAGGAAACTTGCTTTATTCTTTTAAAAATGTGATTAATCCTAGGAGAGGAAATCAGTTCCCCAAAATCTCTTTGAAACACAGTTAACCCAAGGAAACGAAATGGTTTAAATAAAAATATCATTATAACATTGTTAATCCTATGAATACAAATGCGTTTTATAATAATATCTTTGTAACATGATTAACCTATTGAAAAGAAACTGATTCCTAATTAATAATTTTGAAACAATCATAATCTATATTGAGAAAAAATTATAATGGTATCAATAGAAAATATCCATAGTGAATGATATGTAATAATAAGTTTTTTTGATATAGATGAATGTAAATACCATTAAAATATAATTAAAATAATTCCTAAGGAATACATCCTTTTAATTTTGAAAATATTTTTTTGAAAACATACCGTATTGTGGAAATCCATTACATTGAAAATAAACATGAATGATTATAAATGAATAATTTAAAGATAAAAATATTTGTGAATAAATTTTCAAAACAGTTTCTTGTCAATATTATCATAAAATGTTAATTAAAAACAATTTGAATATATTTTTATAATAAAATTTCTGAAAGTACATAGATTTCCAAACGAAGATATTAATGATGTAGGATTTTTATAAAAACATTCCTAATTTTTATAAGTATCAATCAATGTATAAATGTTAAAATTATTAGAAATTAACATGAATAGATTTATGATATGATAACACATAGGATTTATAATATTTCAACATTTATGACTTATTCATACAAAATCTTGATAAATGATCATATTGTAATGAACAACTCATTCTAGTTTATTAATATTAATTTAAATAAGCATGAAATTATTTAATCAAATGAAACACATAATATCATGGAAATAAGTACAATCATTATATTAAATCAATAAGGTCATTTATATACACATTAAAAATTAATATATGTGTATAACATAACAAACATCACTAGGAAGGAAAATTATGACCAAAATCTATTACTACTTTTGTGACATTGAAAACAAAAACCGTATGAAAGAGAGATCCTAAAATCAATATGTAAATCCCTAGAAATTTTAATATAATAATAATTAAGTACATTATTTTTCACTCTATAAAACAATCAACAAAAATAAGTGGTTAATTCGACATTTATCTCATAGATATAAAAGTGAGATGAGAAAAACCCTTTACTACTTGATTAACTTTTGAAACATGAGATATGTGAAATATGACCATCAATTGAATTGTTTTATATCATGAAATAAATTAAATTCTTCATATTACATATTATATGGTAGTATATAAACTAACTAAAATAAAGGAGTTGTGAGTGTGGTGTACGTCTCAAAAAAATAAACGAGAGACTATAGGTCCCAGTTCTTTGAGTCTGATCCATCACACATGTTCTTCATCTATGTGAATAATAAATTTATTTTAAATATTTAGTTTCCTGGGAACTTTTTTATAGTTTATTATAAATAATATTTATTTGATAATCATTTTATATTTAATTAAATATTAAATTATGTTTAATTCAGGCGTTTTCACTATATTCGGTTTATATGTCTAAAAAAAGATGATGGTAAGTTAACTATAACCAAAGGGGTCACAATTTATAAACTACAGAATAATAATCATAAAATAATCAACATATATAGGCATAAATTATATTTCTAAATACAATTACAGAATATGGTTATAAAAACTTAACATATCATACAATCATGGAGACGGTAGGCCATACGTACGAATAAGTAATGTTGTAATTTTTCAATGATCTTTTTTGAATGAAGTTAGGTAAAAAATTCCATTATTGAATGATAATTATAAAATAAATACCATATTATTTAATAATACATACTTATATATATATATATCATATTTTTTATGTGGTGATGAAAAATGAAAAATCACATCGCTTCATGAATGCAGTAGTTTAGATATCCACATACGACATTATCACTTTTTGAGTGTGTGAAAAGAAAAAAAATGAAATTTATAGATTATATTTCAAAAAAGTTAATTATTTTACGAAAATAATTTAAATTTCATGTGTATCACATTATTTTACTATATCATTCCTTAATATTTTAAATATGTAGAGTGAATGAATCACATCACATTGCGGATTCAGTAGTCTGCATGTCCATAAATGATGTAATCGTATTCCCACAAAATATGATTCATGATGTTATGTGTTATACAATACACCCAAAATCATAAATTTATAATAAATATCCTATATATCATATAAAGAAATTTCATACATCATTATTCTCATCCTTGAGAGGATTAAATGGAATAATCACAATCATCAGTTCGTGAGGAGGTAGTCCACTATACACACGAATGGCGGTTTTGTATCTCATTTAATGGAAGTTTGTAAATGTTTTGGTCATATAATTAACATAAAAAATATCATTATATTTTAGGTATCATTGTTATTATATAATATAAATCTAAAAATAATTTAATATGTATAATCAACAAATAAAACAAAAATGTTCAATGATCAATGTTACCACTTCTTCAGGTAAATTATTTTGGATTGAACCAAAGTCATTAATTTGATTCCTATCATCACAATTCAAGGATTATAGTTTCAGAGGATAGATATTGGGATTTCATTTAGTATATTTTATAGTTATCAAAAAGGATTTATAGGTGTGAAAAATTCAGGATGGTGAATTCTATTTTATAGTGGAGAAGGTGTGGATTTTCTTTTGTAAATAAAAAAGATAAACACCATTGGGAAGTCTATATAACATAATGTGACACAAATAATGAGAAATATTAGAGAGGATATGGGATTTAATCAATATATGGAATGGAAATGTGTTTTTGAAATGTGTCTGGGTCATTTAGACACTAAATATTAATTTTTAATAACTATGTAACCTCATATTTTACATTAATCATTGTACACTACTATAAAACTATGTTTATCTAGTACGGGAGATTTAATAGCTCAAGTTTATAGAACATTTAAAGAAACCAGTTTTTAGTTCTACAAAAGGAACTATTATGTGTGGGTCTTTAATAGTGCTAAAAATGATGATTTTAAAGGAAGACCTTTGTCATCGCTTTTTTACAAGCGTTGATAAACTAGTGCCTTTATCAGTGTTTGTAAAAAAGACTACTAAAGTGTATATTTTTAAAAAAATACATTTCATTAAAAAAAATATTACATTTAAGTATATTTATATTGATATAAACAAAATATCTATTTTTAAAATATGTTATAGATAAGGTAAATGTGCATTTACAATTAATAATTAAGTTATTTAGTGAAAATAGATTACAAAACAATTAAAAAAAATTATTTATTACTTCTATATGTTTTACCATGTAATAGTAATTTTATATCATTTTGATGATAGAAATAATCATATTAAAAAATGATTTAAAATTATGTTTAAAATGTAACTCGAACTTCAAACGGCTATAAAATTTTATTCGGGTGTCCGTTTGGTCTATTAATTATGTCAAATGAAATCATACGATGGAAATTATTCCTTATTGAATTGGAGGAACCCCGTTCATGTTTTTGTGGATAATAATTCCATAGAAGGCCTCCAAAACAAGTTTTTTATTTGGTGTACCCCAATTGTTTAACATTCCATTAATTTTCAGCCACATTTATGGGGGTCTTATTCCCTTATTCTAGGGTAGAATAAATTTATTCTTTGGTATTGCATTCATATTGATATAATGGTTTTTATGGTTTATCAATTTTCAAAATTTAGTTTTATTTGTATGTACACATATTTTCTTATATTTACATATAAAAATTCACCTGTATAAGTTCATATATCAACATATTTATGTAAGAAATTATTTTCTATTATTTGAAATAAATATTTATAATTCAATTTATTAATGAAAAGAATTTTCATTTTTATTTAATATAAAAAATATAATAATATATATATATATTTACAGATAAAATTAATTTTTATATAAAAAACATTTGTGTGTCGATAGGTAATATGTATATATATATATTATAATATCTATAATAAAATAAATATTCTAATAATTTATTATAAATAATATCTAATCATTTTTTACAAGATATGAAAATAATAATAATTTTTATATATACATATATGTATCCAATATTAATTAGATATATATTTATATTTTATTCTATTATTATTAAATGAATATATTATATAATAAATTTCATTAAATATAAGTATATATATCACATAGACACATATTGTATAAATGTATTTAAAAATAATTATATAAATATATGAATAAAAATCATATATGTAAATATGAATAAATATAATGAAATATCATTAAACATATAACAAAACGTCACAGTATAGTGGTAAAGGAATTCCATATTCAAAAGAGAGGTGTATGGTATGAATTCACGCTCATGTGCATGATGTAGTAAATTTGATAAAACACTAATAAAAGAGGTGGTGTGGTGAATGGAGCTTATGGCTGGGGGGCTACTAAAGGTGTCATAGAAATGATGATTAAGGGTTTTGGTTCATTGATATCAAAATAATTTTTATTTAACCCCTTTAATAGTGATATCTTTATCATCACTAAAAATCTCATTTGAAGTCCCCCTTTAACAACTCTAAAAAGTTTTTAACGGGTCCATTAACTGTGCTAAAATAATTATTGTTAAAAGACAAGTTTAATTTCACTTTTGCAGGGATGTTAAAGGGGAACATTAACATTGAATTTTCAATGATGATATTATATTACCTATTTTAACAGAAATGTTTTAGTCAGTTCCTTTTTACAATAGATAAATTCTTATTCTAGAACTGTTTATGGACACTTTTGCAGTAGAGGAAATTAATTTTAATTACAATCACTAATATTTTTTTTACGAAAACTACATTGAAGTTAATAGACATTATAAATTATATTAATTTAAAATATGGAATCAATTATTTCCAATTACATTTACATAAGTGGAAGAATTTAATTTAATATTAATCCCACAATATGAATGAGAAATTAGGATTTTAAAGTTAAAATGATTAAAAGGTTACTATGTTTTTTGTATAAAATTTCAAATGAAATTTATAAAAATAAAAATAATTGGATTAATAGATCTATAATTGAACTATTTTTACATTGAAAAAATTATAAATACAATTTAACAATATAAATTATATAGACTAGAAGCCAGTTTTCAATTAAAATTCAGTATTTTTCACTATTCCTCAAAAAATGATACATCTCAAAAAAATACCAAAAATTCACCTTGAGATAATTTCGATTTTATATTTCAAATAATAATTTTATTTTGTAAAATAAAATTCATAAATTTGTAAAAAATTAGTTTTAAAACATGACTATCATTGAAAGGAGGAAAGACTCACATTTAAAGAAATACATAATTTTATGTTTAAAGTTGTATTTTATATTATTTGTCTCCCTATAAAACTTATTGGATGAATGTAAAAAAATAATTTAGTATATAATATAAAAAATAATTAATATCTTTCACTGTTAGTGAATTATTTAATCTATTAAAAAAATACCTTTGTGGTGAAAAAAAATCCAAAAAAATTACATTAAATAAAAATCATGTTTATTTTCATTTATAATTATTCAGTAACCAATTAATTCATTATACAATCATTTATAAACCATATTTTCCTAATTTATTTATTCTTATTCATTCTATCAATTTCAATTGCTTGGTGGTAACTATAATAATATTAATAGTATATTGTTGTTTGGTAAGTCTGTTCATATATGTTACACAATATATCGAAGAAACTCAATATTAAATATAATGAATTATAAAAATTTTGTTGCATTAAACAAAATTTATACGAAAAAATGTATGTAATTTAAGATGCCAAATAATTTGAATTAATTCGAAAGAATATATTTCATAAAATATCAAGATGTTACAATTCCTATAGTATAATAATATATAAGTATTTATAATATAGTGATGATATTATAATATAATGGTTTAATAATATTTCAAGGAGGTGGAGGGAGAAATAAATTAAAAAATCTTGTTCAAGAAAATTACCTCTTCTTTTGGTGAACTCTTTAGTTTAACCAATAAACATTTTATGATAGATTTATGATCAAACTATGGCTTGTAAAATGGTATGAGTTAAATAGGGAATGGATTTGGGCAGGAATTGACTATACTAAAGGGGTTTTAATGTGTGAATAAGAGAGTAGTGGGGTGACTTTTTATATGTGAGGTGAGTGGCACACCTGTAATTTGAAAAATGAAAAAGGTGTACCCCTATTTTTTAAATTCCAAAAGGACTGAAAATGGACCATTAAAAATCATTAAAGGTGATATTTTTGATATTTTTTCTAGATAATGGATGTTGGATAAGTTTACAGGTAGTTCGATTGCATATGTTTTTAGTTTAACCCCCAAAAAAACCATTTCAATCTTAACTATGGTAATTAATTTTTTTTACTATTTTTACTATTCATTATAGTCATAACATAAGATGACCTTATTAGATAATTTACATAAGTCTTATTCTAAATATGATATTATTTTTTAAAAATTCAATTTAAATAAGTGGAAAATATTAACTTAATATTAATCTTGAAGATTCCTCAAAAAAGTAGTTTTATAATGTGAAAATATTCTATAGTTTAAAATTTTTTATAGCAGAATTCAATATGAGAACTATTAAAATGAACTAAATTTGATTAATATAAATATAATTGAACAAATTTTACATTTAAGAAAATAAAAGAGATGTATTTATTAAAAATTTGGAAGAAAAAAAAATACAATTCTTAATAAAGAATGATATCATTCATTATTCACTGAAAATTTTAACATTTTAGAAAATTTTGAAACATTCAAACCAAGATAATATTTACATATAGATCTAAAAAAATTATTATGTCACATATGTTTTTTAAAAATTATATAAACTACTTTTATTATTTATTCAAAAAAATCATACTTTTTTTCATAAAATAAAACTTTTGAAACATATAAAGACTTTTCTAAATAATTACTACGATTTATGAATTTGTTTTGTTAAAATAAAACCAATAGAAATAATGTTTTAAAATAATGTTTTAATTTTCATACCACTAATTTAATCATCTAGGTTCTAAAAGTCATGTTTAAATAATAACAATTCTAATATATCAAATTTTTTAATAATACGATATCATGTGTAATGAAATATATATTCATTTTTCACGTAATGAAATTTATTGATGAAATTTAATTTATTCAGAAATAGTAATTCATAAAACATTGGTCGTAACATTTTACCCCCTTAAAATTAATATCTCTATTTAAATTCACCACCATGATACAAAAATGAGGATAATTATACCTCCTCATTTCCAAAGGTTCCAACATATCATATTCAAACTAGTAGTGTCACCAAAAAAAACATTCATCAGTAGAGTGGTCTTGGTTTGGATAACATTTTCTCTATAATCTATAATATACACTCTATGTACCGTAGAAAAAATATCTCATGCTAGTGGTATGAATTATGATATTAGTACAAGCTAGGGATCACATATTTACTTCCATTGATAATATATGTGGAACACATCATGAAATTCACAGAGATTTAGTGGCAGTACCAAAAAAACTAATCTTTTTTCATTTCGATCATGAGTCTCAAAATGACTAATATATATTGGGATTGACATTACCTTCATTCCAAATTTATAACATTATTCCATGGATAAATAAAAAGGAATAACGTGTCTCCAACATCAAATTCTAAATCAAAATGGTTATTGTCAACATAACATTTATACCAACTCTATACTAACATGATGTCTTATTAAATGTATCAAACCATATCTATCATGATGCATGTTTCTCATTCCCAATATGATTTTTTCTCTAACATCATTCTAGAACATATGATCTCAACAATTCTCTCTATATAGGGCATCAAAAGGAGCCATCTGAATGATCATCTAAAGTATGATTCTCTATGAAAACTCAAATAGTGGAAGGTATATATCCCAAAAACCATCGAAATATTTGGAATAAATTTTCAGAATCTTTTCTAATGTTTTAATTATTATCTCTAATTTTTCATCTGTATGATGATGTAATTTGGCATTTAAACATAACGCCTTATCTAGAGTCTATTAATGAATTTTATAGAACATCAAGGTAATCCATAGGTCATGATAATATATAATAAAATTTCTCAATCCATATAATCTTACAACTTTTTAAATGTATATAATTGAAATTTTATTAAGATTTAATTATTCTCTAATGGTTATGTAGTATTCCGAAAATGTATACTGATTGAATACAAACCAATTACATTTTTTTCACATTAGATGATATGGGAATACAATATTAAAATCCATTTAGATGTTCTTCCATTTCTATTCTAGCATCTTTTATCATTATAAAATCCACTTAGGCTTTTATATCCTAGACTTAACATTCTGACATATCGAATATTGAGATAAAAACACTAAAATATCTCCCTTCATGACAACTCCCTATGTATATTCTTCCAAATTTCTATAAATATTTGAACTATTGGGATGAAAAGAAAATGATGAACTGTCATCTTCATATAATATCAAATTCTTCAAAATTAACATAGATTAAAAAAACTCATAGTCCCTGATTCTTATCATTTCATCACTACCAAGGTAAATATCAATAACATTTATCACCTTCTTTTACTCCTCTATATCATCCATCTGCACCTCTTTAATACATATACGGTTATATGGTTCAATACTAATATAATAAAAATAAGACTTTTATACCTAATTTATGATATACATATCTATCCAATTCTAAATTATAAATATTAGATATTTGGTGATACTTGACATTAAAAGGACAACATGATCCTTTCGACTGAAATGGTTTCCCGCATTGTTTTCATTCCCATGGTGGAAATATATTGAGATTTAATAATATTTTATAATATCCAAACATCTTATCTTGTGGATATTAAACTCTCCATGTATTAATATATACATTAATCTTTTTTATCATTATATATCTTACACCATTCTATGTAATGTCATGGAATTATAATACTTAATGAAAACATTACTGTAGAAAAATCCAAATCAGGAGTTGGATAATAATTCTCTTGAACCACCAATTTTTATGGGGAATAAATTATAAACATGTTATTATACATAATAACTCATCATAATCCCTTATTTTATGTGTCACTATATATTTAAAACCCTTCTCTACTTCCAGACAGTGTGGGGATATGTGGACTGACTAAACTTATCTTCAGCTCCTTGAAACTCTCATCATAGTAATCATTCCAAAAAAATATGAAATCATTCAATGTTAACTTATTGATTTAATTTTATAGTCCTGAAAAACTCTCAAAAATAATAAAAAAATATCAAGAAAAAACAATCATTCTAAGGATCGCAGTCACCGTGGTTGGTGTAGGACAACTTTCAATAACATCTGTATCTAATGGATCTATTAAAATATAGTAAAATTTGATTATATATCCCCAAAAAATTTATGAATACAAAATTAAATCTTGTAACATTATTTTATATATATTTCAATCACTAGGGTACTCATAACAATAAAAATGATATCCACTGTAATGACCAAAAATTTTATAAATGAAAATTCCACTTGTGATTTCATTAAATGTCTTATAAATTATTATGGTAACAGAAAAAATAGGTACATAAATGGTCTTATTATATCATATCAGATTTAAATGATATTTATAAATCATTACTATTGATAATATATCTATTAAACAATGATCATATTATTAATATAAATATAGGGTTTTGATAAATCCATTTGACAAAGAAAATGGAAGTGACGACCTCAACCAACAGGATATACCCTACAATGATCATTTGTTATAGATTTTTATGGAGATATAATCACTTGAATTTTACATTGACCAATGCACTATTGAGAACAGACATATAATATTATATAGAAATAGTTTATGAGATAAGTTCAATCCCATTAAGATCATGACTCAAACCATATATTTCGAACACCCCCATGAAAATCTCATTATTGCACAGCTTACTAATACCGAGCTTTCAAGTTTAATAATGTGATACATATCTATACCATAATAATATGAATATTTATTTTTCATTTTCAATATAATAATTTATATACATATAAATTATTTCGATTTATAAATGATTCTTATTTTCAATCAATAAAAAAATAGCATTTAGGGATACTATTCAATTTCATTTTTAAAATTTATTTTGACGAATCAATAAAATTTGGAATAAAATGTATATTAGTAAATCTTTATTAGTAAATAATGTTTGATAAATATAAGATATCCTAAAAATTTTATGACGAGGAATTTAATTTTGATAAGGGTTTAAAAAATATTAATTTCAAAAAACACCACATTTATCAAGAAATGCCAATTATATTTAGAAAGTGAGAAATAAAATAATTAATATAGAATAAAATTAATTATTTTTGGAATCAGCATATAGAAAATAATCATTTTTGAAATTTTCATACTCATATGACCTCGTAACATATTTGGGACATAATTCAATACTATATTAATATGTGTTTTATAAATGAGATCATAATGACCCAAAGGTGTTGTAATAAATTATATAAGGGTTTCCATGACCAAATATTTTATTCTCCTTTAAAATAATTATATTTTGAGTATTATTCAGTAATTTCATAATGTTTTTATGATTCATCCAAAACCTATATTATATTTTATGGTTTTAATATTATTTATTTTCAAACATGACTCACTTCTACATCACCATGGGTAATATTTTAATAATTTCGTGCATTTACTAAAAAATATTGGAAAATACTACCCATGTAAATATACATTGGGGAAAATCATTGTATGGTTTTTAATTTTGATTTCACTTTTATATGGAGTCCAAAACCAAGGTTTGAGAAATAATGAAGAACTCCCTTGTCTTTTCAAATAAAAAGCATCCTGTAATCCCATTACTCTCCCATTTTATGTAAATATAATATAACTCTATTTTAATATGTAATATATCCTCCATGTTATGATATTTTATTCCCTTATTGGGATTTATATCTCACCACTTTCTTATGTATGTATCTAGGTTATCCAATATTGTTTTAATTATGTTGAAATAATCAGATGATGTTAAAGAATTTGTCAATAATATTAATTTATTCCTTAATTTTTGTTGTTAGGTATTGTACCAACATTCAAATAAAACTATACTTATTGGAATTCTAGTTTTTATTATATGTAATCTTTTGTAATACATCATGAAATAATGTGTCATAAAAACAAGGGTTTTCATAGTTAATATGAATGTAATGTTTTGAAATTTTTTATAGATTAAGAATAGAATACCATAAAAAAGGAATAGGAATAAAACTATTTATATGAAAACATGTGAAATATTTGAAAAAATATAGATTATATGGTTTCAAATAAAATATATCCATATACCTATACTTCAAGTGGATGTGGATGTGGAACAAATTTATATATGTGTACAATTGAAAAAACATCATTGAGGCAGGATTGATTAAGAAATAGTGCATGATAATGGACCATGTTGCACACATGGTTTGATACTCTTATGGAATATTCGAAGGAAAATACAAAAGCTCATTAAAAACCATTATTTATTTGTAAAATGTCTATAAGTATCTGTTTTATCCAATAGATCATATTTAACTTATATTGAATCTTATAATTCATATGTAAAATAGTTAAATATAATTTATAAGTTATGTTTTTAAAGTCATTGTAATCCAATATTTTTGTTTAATAGTTTAAATTACCCATCCCTAATTTCCATTCATTCATGCTAATGGATAGAAATAATAGGAGCAAAGGAAATAACCAATGTGAATGGTAAAGTGATGTATTACCAAATGAGATTCGTAACCCAGTGTGAGTTGGACTCATGATATCTGTGATGATGCTCTATATGTTGACTCATGTTCTGAACAGATGCCTATAATTTGAGGAATTATAAGATACACATAATATATTTGATGCTTAAATTGATACATTTAAGTGATGAAGGCCTCTTAATATCAATGGATTATATGATCCCTTAATCACAAAATGAAATACCAACTCTATTAAGAAGATATTTTCCATTATTCAACATTTTGAGTAGGTTAATCTTACAAATGATATTTATTGTATACAAGTAGAATCTGATCAATAGTGGAAACTTATCATGAATATTAATCATAAGGAATAGATTGAAGTGATGGGGTGGAATGAGATCTGAATTTTTTTTTTCTGAAGAATATTTTCACTTAACACTCTCACATAAAATTGAAAGGTATTTCCTTTACATCATGAACATGGATGATGAATCCATATGTGTGTATGAGGAATACATAACAATACCTTCATGGTAAGCCTCCAACATGTCTATTACCCTTGAATGAAATGTCAAACTCTTTTTGATGGGCTGATACTAAACCTATGAAAGTCCCTATAGATCTAATACATTTATACTTATGAGTAAATTGTATTATGTTCCCTCATAGTGGATTTAGATATTGATTAATTTCAAAGGCAACATAATGTAATGAAGTATAAATTCGAGTTTTATTCTAGTGGTGTAAAGTTAAAATATAATGGTGGTTAGAAATTTATTCATCCAACTTTTCTAATGTCTGAGAAGAAGCATCCTCGAAATTTCGAGAAAGGGACAAGGAAAAGTATTTTTTATGTGAATTCAGTATGCATAGATAATGACTATAGATTGGTTAAAACCATAAATTTAATGAAATAGAGGAATTCTCCAATCATCACTCATCATTTTTTCAAATATTTCAACTACAATAAACAGCTGAAATTAGAAAATGAAATCACCAAGACAAGGGTGCTCAATGAAAATTATTTCCAACAATCTCTAAGAAAGGAAGGGTAAACATATTCTACTACAACTGTTGTGAGGACGCCCAATATTGACGTGGTGAAATGCATGATAGTTATGAATTCAATAATAGTGAATTCCATTATTTATTTTTTAATCATTCCATCATATTATGTATGATTAGTTGAAATATTCAAACCCAACTACATTGAATAGAAGTTGAGATAACAGTAATATTGGTAAATGGGGATATAAGTGAATCCCCTCTATATAACTCCACCCCAATCAAAATATGTGGAAGAATTTCCCAGAAAAACCTTACTATACTCTATTTTTTGTATTTTTATGACATTCTTGATTTGGATTGTAATTCCTTATATGTATCCAACATTAATTTTCATGAGAAGGAAATAAATCTCCATATCATGATTCATCTTTTAATTCATTACATATGTTAGGAAAATGATTAATCTTATTTAGAAAAAATATATCAAGAATGGATATTATTTGCCTATGACAAAACATATCTATATCAAATGATTGAATCTAAGTAAATGATCACCCTTGATGACATTACCATTATGATGGAATAAACTAATGTGTTTCTCTAATAATTTCCTAGCCTATCTCATAACAAAGAGGTAAAGGTATCCATGGAGCTAATACAAAGTGTGTTTCCAATATCCAAGACTCCATATAGAATATATGTTTTAGAAATTTCATTGTGGAAGAAAAAACTATAATAAAATCTTAAAAAAGGGTTCACATTCCCATGTGCTTCACTTCGGGGTTCACCAGTTCTCTTTGATAAGCAGACGGTTGAGTCAATATGCTTTTAAAATGATTTTCAAGAGCAAAAAAATTGTGATAAAGATTAATTATCCTATTCCACATATTGATGAATTTTTCTATTTTATACATGTAACCCAATACATCAATAAGGTAGATCTTCAGTTGGGGTATTATTAAGTAAGGGTGAACAAGGATGATATCCCCAAGACATATTTCCCTACAAGGTATGATAACTGTAAGTTCATTGTAATAACTTTTATAATCACTAATTATCTAACAATATTAATGAAAATGGTGAATACATTCATTATTTATTACATCAAAAAAAATTCTAATATTTTTAAATAAATATTATAATATACTTCAATTTACACAAGGATAATGGGGATTATTTAATCATTGTTCTAAAGAACATTCTAAAGGAGGGTATTTATGTAATGTAAAAATATTTTATGTTCTCATTGAAGGATGTATCATTACCATGTAATATTATCACAAGTAATGTGATATATTTTCACCAATAAAAGATAGGAGAAATTGAATTATGGAAGATGAAAACATTAGTGACATATATCAATAATTACCATGGAATGTCGGGGTATTACACAGACTTTTTATGAACATTATCACAATATTTAGTCCCTATAACAAATATAATATGAATGGTAGTAAAGTTTTACTGAAATAAATAATGTCAAGACAGGTTTGATGAGTTGAAATATAGGCATATCACTGTACCTATACATAAATCACCCACAGGTGGGGAAGCAATCATGGTATATAATGAATCATTAAATAAGGGGATGTGATTCATGTTAATGCATAATGACAAAGGGATTGCATATTCTTTAAGATAATTAAATTTTCATGAACATAACTACCAATCACATGATTCGGAGTTTCCTTCAACGAACAACATTTTGAAAAACATGAGGCATTATCTCTTTGTTTGAGGTGTGTAATGAATATGAATCAAAATATCCTAACGTATATATTCACAATTATGTTGAATAATATTCACTAGAAAAGGTGGATATATCTAATTAAGTAGTATGACTTCTTAATCCACTATAATCAAAGGAATGAAAATCAATTGGAAGACACTCTAAATAGAAAATATCGCTCAATTTTATCATTTATTATAATTGATAAAGATCCAAGTTTCTTAAACCTAAAAAGGATGGATATGTGTATTATAATTTATTGAAAATCATCAATCCCCACAGAAATGATTGACCAACCTTCCATTTTGAAGAATATATAGTATTATGTAAGTAGTGATGTCAAAATTCAAAAGTATGTTAAATAAAGAATAGATGGTAAATCATTAGAGATCAAAAGTAATTAAAAAGAAGTTTTATGGTTTGGTTTGGGACTATTTAAAATAAAATACTACGTTAAATAAGTATTATTTGGATGATGCACATAACACAGCTTTCTATATCTGTCTGTAGAGAAAAAACATTTATCAATATCAATGAGAGAATTATTGGTGGGACAATATGAATAAGGATATCATGGAATATACATCATGGTGTCTTGTATGTCATCACATGAAGTTTGAATTGAGAAAATTATAGGGGAATAATGCAATCGATACCCATAATTAAAAGGAAATGGAAAAAACCATGGAATTTGTCAATGATTTACTTAATACTCTAATATTATATAACTATATATGGGTTTTAGAGGATAATTATAAATATACAACTAACTTCGTTGTAATTCTAGAGGACATCTCACTCGATAAACTTGAAAGGATATACATTAGAGAAGTGGGAAGGCTACATGGAACACCGTTCCCAATTGTATCTAATTGAGATCGATGATTAACCTCTATGTTATGGATGAGTCTCCAATATTTACTAAATATTGAGTTGAATATCATATAGACATATCACCCTCAAATTGACGACCAATCTGAGCTGATTATCCATACATTGAAGAAATGTTGTGATAATTCTCAATTGATTCCAAAGGAGTATGGAATCCACATCTTCATCCTATCAAGTTCTCATACAATATCAATTTTTCCTAAATCAACTAAATGACTCCCTATGATTCCCTTTATGGTAATTTAATTGTAATTCATGCATGTTAGGATGATATTGGTGGATGAAAACTATTGGGTCATAAAATTGTTAAAGAAAGTATGGAAAATTTCAAAACCATTTAGCAGCACATTAGGGTTTCTCAGAGTTGACATAAGATCTATGATAAAAATCATCCTTTTGAACAAGATTTTCCAGATGGAGGTACGGTATTCATCCATATATCTCTATGGAATAATTTCATGAGATTTGGGAAGAAGGGAAATCTTAGTTTAAGATACATCGGTCCCCTTGAGATCCATGATTTTATTAGAGTGATGGCCTATTGACCAGAAAACCCACATTACATATCTCATGTACATGATTTTATTCCTTATATATTTCATAAGAGTGTTTATAAAATATTCCTCAGATGTACTCAATCCATATGTGTTACCATTAGAGAATAATTTCGCTTACGAAGAGCATCTGGTGATGATCTTAGATCATAGAGACAATGTTATACTAAATAATAACATGTACATAGTCAATGGGCTATGGAGAAACAACATGATTGAATAAGTGACGTGGGAACCATAGGTTGTGGTAAAAAATAATTACTCTCATTTGTTTTATTATCTTAAATGAATGCTTGTAGAGCAAAATTTCTTAATGGGGGATGATTGTACCAACCCAAACACTTGTAAACTAAAGTCCACTTTTGATTTAATTTAATTTATAATTATGTAATATGGATATAAAAAGTACATTCACATAATTGGTTTTGTTATATCAAATTAGAAATAAAAATATATTAATAATAATAATCTTTGATAAGATAGTCAATGAAAAGTGATCATATGATTAGTAAAAATATAGAGTTCTGACAAAACCAATTGACCTAGGAAAATGAAGTGCTGGACTCAACCTATAGGATCGTACCTAGTGAACCCATTTTAATAACATACAAGCAAGATAACATCACTCAAATTATCCCTTGAACAATTCCAATATGATTTCCAAAAATTGAATCCCAAGTGAATTCATTTACTGGATAAGTTCATGATCATTGAGATCATGGTCCATACCATGTACCCAAAACCACCCCATGAAAATATCATTGTCGCACACCAACCACATATGGAATTCTTCTAAGGTAGTGAAGTGATATTTATCAAGACCATAATAATATGAATATTTATATTTTAATTTCAATATAATAATTTTTATGCTTACTTTTTATAATTTCATTATAAATTATTTAAATTTTGATAAAATAGAACACCAATGGATATTTTTGTTAATATTATATTTGAATTAAGATAATTATTATGATTATTTAAACTATTTTTCAAAATAAATAATATTTTAATAAAATTACATCACTAAATAATTTTTATTAAATATAAATTATCATAAAATTTTCACGATGTCAAATGTTTTTTGATAAATGTACGAAAAATGTTACTGTAAAAACCCATAATTTATCATAAAATGTGGATTATATTTTAAAAGACAAATTTTAAATACATAGAAAATTATTTTAATAATAAAAATAATTTTTTAGGAATAATAAGGTCAAAATATTAAAATGGTTTTTTTATATCTTTTTGAGACTGTTGATTTTATGTAATAAATCAAATGCCATAAATATATATGTAATGTATTATGGCATCATTGTGTCCCAAAAGATATGTAATTAATATTTCAAGGTGTATCCAAGAAAAAATATACTTTTAAATTTTAAAATAATGTTATTTTAATTACATTTTAATAAATTTATAATCCATTTATGATTCCTCAAAAACCTATACTATATTTTATGGTTTTAAAATAATTTCATTAGGATCGTGACTCACCTACACATCATCAAGGGAGATATTTTTACATGTTCAGGCCTTGTAATATAAAATAACATAAACCCACTCACATTTGGAGTTAACCATTTGAAGAAAACATGGATGGTTTTTATATCAATTTATTATATAGTGTCCAATACTGAAGAATGATAAATAATAAAAAACACCCATATATTTTCTAATATAATCCACCCAAAGATACCATTCCTTGACAATATGAATTATTTGTTTAAGTCATTACTCTACCCTATCCTCTCCACATCACTCCCTTGGTTACCCATTCAATAAATAAGGTAATCCGACACATTCAGAATCACACTCTCAAGGTAAGGGATCATATCCCTTTCCTCATTATTCAAGAATCTTCATTAACTTTTGTGATTAATCTCTAATTCCTAATGTTGGGATATGTTCCACCATATCCACCTTAATTCTAATATCATCTCTAAATTATTAGATACCACTTATCAGTCTCATTAATATCTCCCATGAATAATTATATGGCTCCATTATACTATGGAAATTTCTCAATGATTCTCAATGCTAAAAAACATTATAGTGAATACTCATACCCAAGTCATTTCAATGGTATTAAACCTCATTCACTTATAGTTAATTTATTTGGGATGTAAAATTATATATTCCAAAATCATTGATTCTAGAATAAAATGTGGTGAAAATTTATTCAATGTTGAGTGATATATATTGAAAACTTTTATATGTGAATGATATGATTGTGACGGATGGAAGAAAAATTATATAGTAGTCCAATGAATTGTGTGATGTTATAGTGTCATGAGACATCACACAATGGATTATATTATTAACCTAATAAATCATGATACTTTTTCCACTATAATTTCTTAGTGGTTATCCTTGAACTATGTGTATGATTCCATTTTTAATATAGTTTCCACATTTACCATGTTTCCATTATTTAGTACTATTATATCATACCTCATTGTTCAATTTTTTTAAAATATTTAAATAGATTGATATCTCACCCCATTCTTATAAATCTCACAAGGTTATCCAATGTATTTTTAATTATGATTAAATAATGTTATAACGTTAAAGAATATTTTATTATTTGTGATTTATTCGCTATTTTATGTTCAAATGGGTAATGTCCTAGCTTAGATTCCACTAGTCGGTTCCCTGATCTAGTTCACCACAATGAATTTGGTGTGCCTCCTCATACACTAATGACTTCCAACTAGAAGTGAGGGTCAATATCGATCATGGGGACACTAAAAACTCTTTATCAAATTATCACAACTTTTTAAGGAAAATAAACAACAACCACAAAAAATTATTATAACCAATAAAATACTAGAATCGCATGACGAAAAAATGAGGAAAATATATATCTAAAAATAAATTGTAGATATGTAATGTAAAAAAGTGTCATGTGTCAATAAGAAATACCCAAAAAATATAAAGGTCCAAAAAACTCCCAAGAGGGTCATGAATCCAATACTAGTTCGTTTATCGAAGTTCCATACCAACTAATCCATCCAACACATGGCCATTACCATAAACCAATCCTGTTCCCATGCAATCTATTCGATTATCAATTAGGCAGCCTGAGTAGGGTGTCAGTACATATCAGTAGTCCACCACAAATGGTATCTAAAATAATCTCATCAATAAATGTGTATGTAGTTGTATAGGTTATAAAATAGAATAAATAATGTAAATTTTTTACATTTATTTATTTACACTTTATTTAACGGCATAACACCCCTAGTTTCACAATGACACCCAAACTCTCAACACCTTCTTCTTCCCATTCCTATGATTGAACTACTCTGAAGGGATATCATATATCTGAATTATATTATAATCATTCATAATATGAATTTATATATGAATTCAATTATTACCATTGATCATCTCCATTCATATCTAAATGACATTGATACCATTAATAATCTCAATTCATATCTTAATTCTATTGTTTCCGCTAAACATCTCAATTATTATTTGAAATACATTGATACCATTCATCATCTAATTTCAAATATAAATTTTCTTGTTATGATTCATCATCTCAATTCTCACTATGTTATTCTGATGCAGCAAACCAGATCTTGCACAATATTATCAACTATATTGCAATTTCTCAATATGATATTTGTCAAAATATCACATATATAACAATATATGATATAACCCAATAATCAATTAAGTAATTCACAAAATTAGTTAATCTAATGTAAAAATTTCATATTCAAATAATTCAATTAATTAAATTAACCATTAATTAATCAAATATATCCTATCAATGAATTCCACCATTAATTAATCAGACCAATTCCATTAATTAATAAATCAATAAATCAATCAATTAATGAATACAATTATGTGAACCCAATATCCCTACAACTAATTGAAGAGTTAGTTCTCCCAATTTAATAATCACAATATCATTAGAAATAATTAACTACTAATTAATGTAAAATCAACAAACCCATTATCTTTATAATTTATTGAAAAATGAATTATCCCAATCAAAAAATAACAATATCCCCATAATTAATTCATTAATTAATTATCCCAATTCAATAATCCATCCACTAATTAATTTAACAAATTATATAATTCCATTAAAGAAAATCAATTGATTATCACCAAATATAAATTCTACACTTACATATATTTTATTGGAATCAAGAATTTATGATTTGATAAATACAACACCTACCTTATGTTTGAGAATGGATGTTTTTCAACAGATATAACCAATATGAAGTAGAAAAACTGAACTCATGGCGATGAACATGATCTAGATGTGAAACCTATATCAGGTAAGAAAATAACTATTATCTAAAAACATTATATGTAGATCTAAATTCAACATCATATAAATATTCCTCTTATATCTTGAAATGAGACCAATAGCGAGAGATATAAATATAGGAATAAAGACCATACCTAATGTGGTGATGATCTTCAATATTCAATTTTATTCACCAATAACGGAGATCGAGAGCCCAATGAATTTATATGAGAGCCTCCAGAAAACAAGATAAAATGAATTTATCTTAGTTAACGTCTATATAGGTGGGTTTCTTGGGATTTAGAAATTTTAAAAGAAATTAATAGGTAAATTAAAAACACGAGCACAGTTTGGTGGATAGGGATTCATGGTTTTCCAAACCACTGACCTATTATTGTGTGGGTGGGGGTGGTATGGTTTCTCCTAATATGGATGAATGTTTGTAAAACTGTGATCCAACAATGTGATTCCTCTAAATTGTGGTTCACAATGTTTGCTAAGATTGGTTACACATTTATGGAAAACACTTTTCCAACCATGAACATCCTTTATTCAATCCAAATTTCTAAAATTTCACCCAAAATATCACCATGAAATAATCTATATATAATGTAATCAAAAATAGAAAAAATAGTTCCTAAAAATATAACTATGAAATCTCAAAAAAGTATGGTATATTACAATCTTTTAACCCTATATGAGGTCATCCTCGATATGTACTCCAAAGAATCTAAATTATTTCTTGTAAAAAAGAATGGGATATTAATACCACATATCAATTTATCCCTCCAATGTTTCTCCCACAGACACCCATGTTTCCACACTACACAAACTAATGACAAACATCCTCCACCAAACACTTTATCACTATGATCTAACACACATATCGGATGCTCCTCATTGGATGCATCTCCATCATGCTGAATATCATCCATATCGATCACATGATATGGTTCAATGAGATTCCACTGATGTAGTGACCTATAGGGAACATCATGCATTGAACCATATCATTGTGGAAGAGCCAATTGGTACCCCCTGAGTCAATTCTCTCAACTACCATCGACAATCCAATAAATATGGTATCCTGGTTTACCCACCATTGTATATTGTAGTGTCCCAATCTTGGAATCACTCAAAGGAATAATAAACCACACACTGTGAAATCTAGAGGTCGTCAATGTTTATTAGCCTATGAATTCTGTCTAATCTGATCCATATCCATACGCTTCTAAATTAGTTGTACCTACTCTAAAGTCTCTTATACGAGACTCGATCCAAAAAACTCGGACTCACCTTCCTCTATCCATCATAATGGTGACTTCAATTGGCTACCATAATGATCCTTGTATATATCCATGTGAACAGTTTGATGTTATGTATTGTTATATGATAAATCCACATGTTTCAGTGGGTTCTCCCAAGAACCACTGATGTCTATAACACATGCTCATAGAATATCATCATGAACCTGTGTTGTAAGATTTTACTACCAATAAGCATGTGGGTGGAAATATCTACTCAAAAAAAGGTGTGGTACATGAACATTATACAAGCCTCGCTAGAGGTGTAAAGTAAAACATGAGTCACTGTCAGAAACTATAGTCTGTGGAACCCTATTCAGATGGGCTATCTCTTTAAAATATATATCTCCAAATTGATACACTAATAAAGGATCCAATATATGTACTAAATGGACTAACTTTTCCTAACGGTCTATAATAAACCAAATAGCCTCAATATTTTGAGGGATCCTCGAGAGGCCCCTAAAAACATCATAATAACACCATCCCGCATCCATTTTCTAATAGTAAATGGATTCAATAAACCAAAAGTTCATTTATGATCAACATTCATATGTTGGAAAGTGTATCATCGTGTCACAAACACTTCTATATCCTTTCACTTGCCTGAGCACCCACACCTAGATGTACCCCCCAGTTGGAGGCATAAAATTACTTTATCAAATCTTCCTAAAAACCTGAAAGAACAACAACTTGATTCCTTCCATAGATGATCTCATCCTAATTTATAGTCCAATCAAAAAGTGACTCTGTCTTCAATACATTCCCTCAGGGTCAAAGATTATGGATCCTCATAATGCATATCCCTGATCAATTAAAAAATTAAAGACTCCAATATAACAAATTCTAGAGTCATATTCCTATATTTCTTTTAAACCAGAACATGCATATCAGAAACTAGAGTCATCATCTCCAACTCATCACTAAACTATTCAATAGATTGAGTATGAGTTTTCTAGATTAATTAATAAGCATTTATGTTTCCATTTCTAGGGGAATTTTGTAGATTAAATTAAAATTATTTTATATACTCAACCCATCTCTACTGCCAAAAACTCAAATCTCATTGGGAAAGGAATTACATTAAGCTATTTAAATTTTTATACAACATACCGTTTTCCCAATAAGTAATGTTTCAAACACTACAAGGTATAAACCAGTAGTACTAAATCGAGATCATGTGTGTAGTAGTTTTACTCATTTGGCCCCAACTTATGATATCAATACTCTATAACTCGATCTCAATTAATAAAAACTAATTTGAGTCTAATCCCTAAATCATAAAAAAAACACCATGTAATTCTCACCTGGGTCAGGTAGGATCATGATTGGTGTGGTAGTCTAATAGTTATTCAGATCCTAAAAATTATTCTAACACGAAACAAAAAATTCAAAATTTTTACTCTTATTGGTCAATACATGAATGTAGTAATATAAAATATGAAAACTCTTGAAACACCCTCTAATAATATCATCACATCCCCACAAAGCTATGTCTATCGAAAACAATCATGAGATTCACACATGAGTCAAATGTCTCAACTGTCATTGGGTCCACTAAAACACCTTACATGGTTGTTATGTGATCCATGATTTTTACCAAATTAATTCATATCTGACACTTAGATAGCATGTCTTATATTCAATTCTCACTTTTTGTTCTCCATATGATGTCATGATGTTTGGAATGAATTTCATGTTCCTTAGAGTACACCAATATTTCATCCAAAAAAACATAAAAAATTATTTAGGTGTGTATGGAACATTATTTTCTTCAAAGCCATAATATCTACTAGTTCATTCGTCAACCAAGTCTACATTACAAAGAACCCATATAGGTCGTACCTTCTTGGAAAAGAATGCTTTAGTATATCAGAAGGTATAACTCTCAACTGATGATATCGTAATCATAAAGTAGATCATGGTGAAAACACAATATCCCATCATATGGTTAAAAATATCATAGATACATAGAATAGGATATTAGATCTTCATAGTCTGCTGGTTCTTCTTTTGGCAGTCAAAACCTAAGCATAGTGTAATATCCACCTTCTAAGAAAAAAATGTGGAACCCCAAAGTGACATACTCGAATGGATAAATCCATTATCCTCCAACTCTTCCTACTAAGTGTTTAGCTCTTGAATAATTATCAGTTCTATTCTGTGGGGTGGATTAGAAACTAGATCATTCAGTAGGATTAGATAAAATGCAAACTCTACATTTTTTTTTGAGGTGGTAGTCCTAATAAGTCATTAGAAAAAACATCGTGATACCTCCCAATGATGGGTGGATGGACATCCATATTTACACCCCTGTTAGCCACCAAAAAACTCGAAACATGGTTGTTGAGCTTCAACACATGCTAGTAAATTGACCCTCCACATATCACCTTGATGTCCCACTATCCATGCTGAATATACATATCACTCTTAGGAGGTGTAAAAATCTCTTTCCTATATTAAAAATCATTGTAGGATCAGTAGGACACCATCTAGTCCATTCCAACAATTAGGTCACAACCTATCATGTGATAAATGTAAATATCCCAACTAAAATGATACTCCCTGACTTCAAGATATCACCCCTTGAATAAATAGATGTCTCATGACTACAATCGAAGAGGTGTGCCTATCATCAACAACTCGCTCACAAACACCACTATTAGGATAAAACCATTCAAAAAAATTATAAAAATGAATGAATTAGAGAAAATCAATTCAAATAACTTAGTATATAATGGTGAATATATTATAATAGTACCTATAATCCTCGATGTTCCATCCTTAGAATCCACTAATGTAGGATGAAATACCTGAAACCATCCTTCCCCTCGTCCCTATGATGCAATGTGAGTCTGTAGAGCCTCTCCAATCTATTGATACAGTAATTATTTCCTAGAAGAACCATGTACACTTCCTCTACCTCCACATCTAATAGATATATATGTACCAAACTAATATGGTGAAGCATATACCCTTCCCATACCCTAGTTATGTCTAGCTACTCCATCATTTCTCATCAGTCATGGGTTCCTGAAAAACATTTATAGATGTATCATCCAACAAAAAGATCCGGAATCTACCGGTGGTTAAGGAAAATGCCTCAAAGAGTGGAATTTCCTTCCAAACTGGTGGAAAAGAACTCAGGTAGGATCCTGAGTATCTAATACTTCCCCCAAAGCCACTCATCTTGTG
Source organism: Viscum album (assembly GCA_963277665.1). Classification (NCBI taxonomy): domain Eukaryota; kingdom Viridiplantae; phylum Streptophyta; class Magnoliopsida; order Santalales; family Viscaceae; genus Viscum; species Viscum album. The sequence goes on from OY728153.1 coordinate 267,770,078, forward strand.
ATACCCATAGATAACATTCTGGTAGTGATGCTTACTTCTCACAAAATTTGTTCTTACTGATAATCCATCAGTAACCATCGATCATACACTAATACCCCATTGACATTCCATTAGGCTATGATATCCTAATCCACCAACTTAGTACACTTCATTAAAATATATTGTTTAAATTTGGTCATAATCTTAAAAATATGTTTGTCCAAGAAATTCTTCACCGAAGCAATCTCATCCCATTCTAGAACTAGATAAAAGTGCTAGAAATCTATAATGTGTCATAAATAGTCCATCACATATATACTTCTCTACAAAATGTGCTTGAACTCAGCATTTATACAATTTATCATCATCAGTGAAAAAAAGATATCTTGTATCTTATCCAAAATGTCCTTCCACAATATACCATCAGCCTATCATGTCCAGGCCTAAATGTTTCATGAGTGATTTACTATTCCTTATAAAATTTAAACAGCCAAATTCACCCACTTTTTAGTATGAATCTCTCAATTGAAAATTATATTCTAGATCGATTCAATAGAGAACTCTTTTAATTTAGTTCCAAACTCATTTGTAAATTTCAGAGGGTGTTATATCTAAAACTCCCTCATCATGTTGAAAATACTTTTCAAAACCTATTATGGGTCTCCCTCCATGAACTTTATGATGTGAAAAAAGTTGTCATAGAACATACAAAATATTTCTTCACCCAGAACGATCATCGCCTTTGGTTTCACTACTAATGGAGATCATATAGACATTCCATAATCTCATCATATCGAAAACTATCATCATGGAGGAATATCTATACAATTCAAAAAACACATCTAAAGACACACAATATATCATTAAAAAATTATACAAAATAGACTCACCAAAATTCATAACATTTCATTTCCTCAAACCCTTCAACATAGCCATAACCAAGTTGTTATCACTAGCCTTAACCATTTTAAACCTCGGTTAATGTTGACAAGGGAAAATTCATTCTTGTAATAATGTATCATTAGACACCCATTTATTCAAGTATTTAGTCATATTAGAATAATAAAATTCATATTAAGAATATTTTAATTTTAGTTACAGAAGAAAGGAAAAACATATCTTGTGTAACAAGTTACCCAATTTTTTTCCCATTCATTCATAAAATGAAACATGCTAGAAGATAATATAGTCTTCCATGAATGAGGCATGTATACACAACTATTTTGAAATACTGTTCCTTGATTTAAATTCCAGATTATATTAGAACTATAGTCACATCACACTACAGGTTCATTACCCAAGGTGAAATAACATCCAATAGAAAAAACACACATAAATAACAGAAATCCCACCCTAGCTAATGGTGTTTCCCCCCATGCACGAGTTAGCTACTACCATAAACGAGCTCATACCAAGGCTGATATCCTCCTAGTATCTTATAAACCATTTGGTTTTATCCTTACCTAGGTGCCACACACCAGTTCCCTAATCCAGTTCTCCACATGACCTTCGACGTGCCTCCCCGTATGCAACAGGCTTTCGATTAGAAGTGATTGTCATTATCATTCATGTGGAGACTATACCATCTTTGTAAAAGTATAACAACAAAAAAAATAAATTAAAAAAATCCAAAAAATACCATCATAACCAAAATAATTCTAGAATCAAACAATGACCAGAATAGGAAATAGAATATGAAAAACAAATTGTAGATATGTCATTCTAATACCTTGAAAGTGTCGATATGAAAAAACCTAACCGAATAAAGATACTAATAACTTATAAGTGGCTTAGGAATCTATGTCTGGATCACTCATCCAAGCTCTAAACCAACTCAAAAATCCAATAAGGGGACCTTCTCCTTAACCTATCAATAAACCATGATATCGATGCAAGAACCGATTATGAATCCCCGTTAGGGTTTGAGTAGATCTTAGTATGAAAACTTCAATAGTTCCTAAAAAAATATCATGTAAATAGTTTTATGTATTTTTTTGAAGAATCTGTTATAGGAAATAATGTAAAAAGTTTACATTTATTCAATTAACCTTTATTTACCCACACATAATCCTTGGGATTCTGAGGACACTTGACCTCTCAATACATACATCGGCCAACGAATGAGTCTGAACTACCCCCAAGGGATATCATATATCTGAATTCCCTTATAACCTGTCATCATCTAAAATTATATCTAAATACCATTGTAACCATTCATCATCTCAAATTATATCTGATTTCCATTTTTACCTTTCACTATCACAATTAATATCAGATTGATATTGTGACCATTCATCATCTAAAATCATATCTAAATTCCATTGTTACCGTTCATCATCTCAATTCATAACTAAATTCCATTATTCCCACTCATCATCTCAATTCATATCTGAATTCAATCATTACCATTGATCATATAAATTCTCACTGTTGGAATTTTATTTAACAGACCATGTCCCAAAAATGATTTATCACGTATATCAAAATAGCACATATGTCACAATATAACATGTATGACAACAACCCATTAACAGATTCAACCAATTAATTAATCCAATACAACAATTTAATATTCACATCATTCCACTATTTAATTTAATAATTAATTAATTATATCTATCATATTAATTAATTCATCTGTTAACTGGTATAGTCAATTCCCTTAGTTAAATCAATAACCAATTAATCCAATTAAACAAACAAAATAAATTTACAATTAACTCAACAGTTAATTTTCCCAATTCAACTATATCAATATCCCCACATTTAATTCAACAATTAATTATCTGAGATAATCAATCCTAATATTACACTAATTAATTCATCAATTAATTATCCCACTTCAACAATCCTAATATCCCTAGAACTATTTAAAAATATAATTATCCCAATTCAAAAATACATAAAACAATTAATTTTCGATATAATATAATTTAATTGATGAAACCCAATTTATAATCATCCAATATAAATTCTAAAATTTCATACATGTAACTGAAATCACGTATTTGGGATTTGAATAATAGGCCACCTACCTCATGATTAATGATGAACAATAACTAATAGATATACCTACCAAGTTTTATGTGAAAAAACCACAATAATTATAAAGAACAAGATTTAGATCTGAATCCAATATCCAATAACAAACAAATAAAGATCTGACAATAATAGATCTAGATCTAGTATCAATAGGGAATAAGAGACCACCTTTTTTATATAAAGGCATCTCGAGGGAGACAAATCTAAATTGGAAGAATGAACATACCTTGAGAGGTTATTATCATTAAATCACCCTTTGATTCACTAAGAATAGAGATCACCAAACATAACAATTTAGATGGAATCCCTTATAAATGATTTAAAATGACTTTATTCAAGTTAGGTACAATTTGAATGAGTTTTAGGTGTTCGTTCAATTTTAAATAAAATTTTTGTGTTAATTAAAAACTCATGGATTGTCATTTTGGGAATGTGAATTGGGGATTCCAAGAAATTCTCCATAAAAATGAGCCTCTTCATGGTGGGGGGTGTGGTTCACAATTTATTCTAATATAGAGAATGGCTTGGAAATCTATGTAGTAGCATTGTGAATAACCTCTTTTTGGGTTTTCATGGTTTTCTATGATGTGGCACACAATTAGGGAAAGCTGTATGGGAATAATGAAATTCCCTTAATCCTTCACAATTTCATAAATTCACCCCAAAAAATCCCCATGATAAACCCCCAAAAAAATTACACAGAAGAATAAAAAATGGTATCTAAATGCATGCCTGATAAATCCATAGAAATTTTCCAGACATTTCATTATGTAAAGTACGTAATTTCCAAATACACTAGAATTATAGATCTTATAGTTATTATTATGTGTAATATTATGTAAAAAATCATTAATTCCTGAGTACTAATGGTATGGATTTTCATATTCACTCTTTTACATACTCTTTTTGTATATTAGAATATTATCTATTATGACAACAAAAATATTACCAAGGTTTTTCAAAATACTATATTCAATAAATCTAAGAAGATACTAGTAAAATTTGTAAAACAAAATAGAATATCTATTAATTTATATCGTTCATAGCTAATATAGAAGTGTGTATCTTGTATATTATCTATTTTTAACATCAACATATAGTACACATATTGAAGATAAATTTTTAAAAATTATTTATCTCATCATAATTTATCAATAAATTCATCAATACATTATACATGATACGTGTTATTGAATGTGACAATGTTATGGTCTGATAATAAATGAAATGATTCATAGACCACCTTTATTCTTTTGAAATAGATTATATTCAACCAATAAATACAAAGTAGAGATTATAAACCCATTATCAAGATTCTCATGTTGTTTCCTCTTCAATTCTTTCAGCTCAATTGGGGCCATTCTATACGGTGTATTTGAAATAGATGTAGCACCAGGTATGAGTTCTATTATGAAATCTAATTAATTACCTAGACAAATACTATGAAATTTCTCTAGGAGTACATCAATAAACTTTTAATAAATAGTCCTGTATAAAATTTTGAATTTCTCCCCAATGATCTGATACAAATAACCTTCGGGAATAAGAGATAAAACCCATAATCTAGAAGTTGATTACATTAGATGTTTATACTCATCCACAAAATCATTAATGGGAATGGTTTAATTCAGAATAAGAAATTTAACGTCACTTGAATGACAATTAAAATTCGTTCCATAAAACCAACAATCCTTTACTATAATCATATAAAATTAAACTGAGGGGATAATCATAATACTTTATGGAATCAATTCCCAAAACATCAATTAGAGTGGAACTATAGATTTGTAATGTGACCAGTGCACTATTATGAGTTTTCATAGAAAACCCAAAATCTATTTATTTATATTGTAATTCAATACCCTTTTCAAATCCCTCTGATATAAAAGGTTGGGTATATCAAAATTCAAATAAACCAATACCTATTCTTGACACAATGATATGTGTACCTTCCATGACACCATTCTCATAAGGCACTTTGGTATTTGTGATTTCCAATGATTAACCATTTTACTTGGGATTAGGAGGCTATTGTTACTAATCAGAAAATACATAAGGATTTTTCTACTACATGGCATAATTTCCATAATCCATCAATATTAAGAATTGGATTATGGGTGGTTCGTTAGTTGGAATCATCTTATACTACATTGAATTAACTATACCATTAATAATATTTGAACATTTATTTGTTAATGACACAGATTTCCACATCTAAAGCACCTCCCAGATCCATTCATTAAAATCCCCTGCCGCGTCATCACACATTCCTAGCATGAAGATGACTGAAATTTCATTACACCATGTGATTTATTTTACTTTTCAACAGACTTGATCACCCATTTCTTATCAAATACATGATAATTGTGGGAATATCAAATTTCCATTCCTATAATGACTGACAATGAATACTATATTCATAGAGAATAATTTTTCTTATATCGAATTACCTTTTCAAACTTGGTTTTATTCCAATAAACAATAGACCAATTTTTCTTTCTGCACTAAGGATTTAACTAGAAGTATACCTTTAAATACTTATAAAACTTACTAAATTAGTATAGATAGATTCATCTCCATTCTTATTAATCTAAACCATTTATTTATCCAAATATGTTTATAGAATATGAGGTATGCAATTATTGAAAAATATTATTCATAACTCAACCCATTTTGTGGAGTAAATTTATTCCCATTAGTCATATTCATAACAATGTCCCACCATTGATGCCCTTAACCTTATAAATTAAAAACAAGTAGGATAACCCTTTAATGTCTTGAGAACTAGGTAATATAAAATATAATTTCATTTCTTTTATTATTGTATTAGACACTAGATGATCAAAATTTCCAATGAAAGAATGTGATGGTTGTCTTATGTAGGATTCAATAGAAGTTAGTCTCCCCATTTATCTTTTTGAATATCATCATTGTTCATAGATTGAGATTGTTGTATGATCATAAAAACCATGATCTACATCCATGATCCCATATAATTTTATTTCTTAGATGAAAAATCACTTCATTTTCCATTATGTTCAACATTAACATGCTCATTCCAGTTCCACCAATTGAATGAACATATAATTTATTATGTGTGTACTACTAATAATTTTGGAAAACCAGGAAATCAAAAAAAATTATTTATAGTATTTATAAATCATGTTCTATTATTTTTAATCTATGTCATATTAGGTTTCTCTATGTGATTTCAAAATCATAATCTAATTAGATCCTTCATAATTTTTTATAAACACAATTTTTTTTAAAAAGAACATATCCCCCATGAGTGTCAAACCATGTGTATAGAAAGGCCAATTTTTATTTAGATTCTTATGATCATTTCTATCTTTATGTAACCTTTTAAGAGTAAATTCCCCTAGGTACCTCTATGCAAGAGCCATATCCTGTTGTAATATGAAGATAGGGATGTATTTCTAGGAAAACTACACAATCTCCTTATTATAAAAACTAAAAGATGTTGTCCTATACTTATATTTACCCATAGGGGTTTTAGAAAAACATTCTTATACTAATATAAAAATTTGAATAAACCATTGTTCTGATACCACATATAATGCCATAGTTTATTCAATCATAAATATAACATCTTTTTAGATGAATATTTATGAAAATTCATAAACAATAACCCAAGGACCATAAATGTTTATATTCATTGGAGACTGGAAAAAAATATTCATATTTCATGAATGATATTCAATAACTCCCACAAAAATCCTCTCACATAATTTTACACTTTGGGATACCCAACGTAAACCATTCTTCATAATCCATTGAAGGAATCACATGAAACAATGACCTGAAATGCTCAGTATGTGTAACCATATGAGATATCAAAACATGGTAATATGAATGAGTAAGCTAAGAATAATGGTATGTTACCATGAACATAACTTACAAATTTCATACCCAAAATGTTATATATCATAAACATGAGAGATTTAGTAATACTTTATCATTTCATAAAACATTTCAGGAAAGAGATTAAATTAATCATAAATCAGTTGTCATAAAAGTATGACACCATCATAAATATAGAAAACATCACATGTAATGATTAAATACTAATAACATTAAAATAGTAGATTATGAAATATAAAATATTTCCCATTGTGCATTAGGATGTACCAGTTTCCCATAGTGGAAAATAAATAACATGTTTCCCATAGTGGAACATGACCATTGACCTATTTCCTATGATTATCTCTTGAGATAAAAATCTTCACCCACTTCATTGGATATATATATATATATATAGTTCCCCAATCTTTTAATTAATATCTTATTTATGTGTTATAGAATATCATTAAAATTTCATCATATCATCACATTAGGAATCACATATTGAAAAATGGTTTCATAAGAATTTAATCGATTCACTATAGAATAACCAATAAAAAATAATTGGGATTCCTAAACATTTAATGAGCATAAACATTATCCAGAAGTAGAAATAATAAATATGGTAAAATTGAATATGATGACCATTAAATAATAATGATGATAAAATAATGTCATTTTATGTGGACAATAATTTTGAAAGATCACTTGGAATATTTCATGATGAAAACAACCTTTTCCGATTGATTTTTTTAAAAAATAGAAATCATATTCAAAAACATTTTCCTTGAAAATATGATTAGAAACCAAAAAATAAAACTTTAAAAAACAATTTAAACATTTGATGAGGAAAATAACATTTTCATTTTCTTAATCATTAAAATTTCATAAAATATTATGCAAATAATATTATTTTACAATAATCCTTGAAACCCATAATAAATGTTTTTATAAAATGAGTTGTTCATGATAGGGTAAAAATCAATTCATTTTATAAAATTTAAAACAAATGTTCAGTTTACATTTTTTGTAAAATTCAAAATAATGACTTTTAAGAAATGATAAGAAAAATCATTTATTTAATTTTTTGAAATATAAAACCCGGGATGAAATGAATTAAAAAAATATTATGATATTTTTAAAGACATTTTAAAATATAATTTTTATTAACATGTTCATAGAAAAAAATAAATTTTCGATTAAGATCATAAACAAAATTTGATTTTCATAATAAAATTATTTTTAAATATAGAGTACATAAAAAAAGAAAATGAGTGGAAATATGTAGTATCATGATATAATAATGTTATAATCAAATTACATTGAATATTGAGATGTAAATCATAATATTTCATCACTATAAGCATCAATAAAAACAATCCAGATAAATAGTGAGATTGTAATAAAAAACATATACCACATAGTTATGTTTTAAATAATAGGCCCCATTAAAGTATAAAATAAAATCAATAATTTAATCTAATTAAAACAACTTTATTCATGATAAAACATTTTAATGGGCCGTATATAAACCTAAAAAAGATACGTTCATAAAATAACTTCTTCCCTAAGAAGAAAAATTTGAAACAACAATCCCTTAAATTAAGTGTCAATTTCCATCATAAATATTTGAACCACATATATAATAAATAAAAGAATATTATGAATAATTTTAAAAAAAATACTTTAATATATCTTTAAATAACTATTTATTTATGACCTTTTTGTACTGGTTTATTAATTATTCTATGTCAATGTAATGTTTTGAGTATTAACTACATTGTTTTTTGTATATGTTTTGATTTCTTTGATTTCAGTCCTCTTACATTGATCATGGTCAAATCATATAAAAAATATTAAACTCGATATAAATATCAAAAATATTCATCATGTATATATTTAGAGTAATCCATAAAATTGAGATAGAAAATGAAATACACTATTCATGGTCAGAGTATGTTATATGTACGTATGAATTCATTTTCAGTTTTCACAATAGATGAAATTAAATAAATTTTAAATAATATATTAAATTTAAAAAATAATTTTATTTCATATATTTCACATATATTCATGAAATTTACCCTAACTACATTATATTTGATGCATTATTGAAAAATGAATCACATCACTTCATGAGGTAGAAGTCCGTTGTACACTCGAATGATATCATTTTATCCCACATGGATTACGGTGTAAGAATATACATGTCATATCATAGTAAAATATGTATATTTATTTTAAAAATATCAGAAATATATATATATTTATTATTTTTTATCATACCCAACCATGAGAATTAATGATAGAATATATACCACATCGGTTTGCCATGCTGAAATCCATTATCCACTTGAGCGACATTATTGTTTCCCATTTCCATGAAGAAGATATAGATATAGGTCATGAACATTATATAATAACATCTCAATATATGGTCAATAAAAAAACTATTATATTATCCTATTTTAATAATATTTAATTGAGGTGGAGGGAAAAATAAAATAAAAAATCGTGTTGATGAATGCTCTAACATATTCAGGTAACATCCTTTAGTTTGCATAGAAAGCCTTAATAGGACAGGTTTATGATCAATCTAAGGCATCCAGGAAAAGGGAAGGAAAAAATATAATTAATTTATGATGTATTTTTCTAAAACAACATCATTTTAATGTGTGAACAACAGATGATAGGGGATGTCGTTTTCTATGTGAGGTGAGTGAAACAATTGTAATTTATTAATAGATAAAGTTACAGCCATATTTTTTAAATGTAAAATAGGTAAAAAATGATTTATTATCAATCCTAATAGGTTATATGGGTTAAATATGTCCATATTATTGTTTATGGGAATGTTTCGATGGAATTTTTCCCTTTATCTTATTAGTATAATCCTCAGTACACCTATTTTTTCCATAACTGCGAGAATTTTTTTTACATTTTTATAATATATTATAATAAAAAAGTTATTTAACTATATTAGATAATATAAAATGTGATGATTACAAATGTGAAGTCATTTTTTTAATTACACTGTCAAAAGTCAAAAAAATTTATTTAAAAATAATTTCCTAGAAAAAAAATAATTTTTCAAAAATAGAAAAGATTCAACTGTTTTATATCAAAATTAAATATGACAATGATTTCAATTAAATAGATTGGATAAATATAATAATAAATGAACTAATATTACTTTTAGACCTTATAAAAAAATTTCATTGAAAATTATAAAAGGAAAATATTATTCTTAATAAAAATAATTAGTTTTCTATACTCCCTACAAAATATAAAATTTATGGAAAATTATAAAAAATTCAATAGAAGATAATTTTTCCATGTATATTTAAAAATTATTCTTTTTATGAAAACAATTATAAAAAAATTGTAAACTAAATTTATTATTTGATCAAAATGTGCGATAAAAACATTTTTTTTTGAAAATTGTACTTTCAAAACAAGTAAATAATTTTCTGATAATGAATTTTTTTTATCAATTTTTTTTTATTTTTATAGAACCATTACGCCTAATATTTAATAATTAGTTATTAATAATAATTAAATTAATTTAATTGTATAGGTAATAAATGTTGTTCTTAAATAATTATATTAATGATATATTGATGTTTGTTAAATAATATATAGATGGAACAGATACATAATTTCTAAACCTTATCAATCCATCAAAATCAATGTTAAAAACCGGAACATTTATCACCATATTCTACTTCTCGATATATTCTTTTTGTGCCTCTTTAATCATCACATTGATTGATGGTTCCCCTATTATATTAGAATGATAAGATATTTCTCCTTCCTTAATGATATCCTTATCCATCCTTTAAAAATCTAGAAATGTTTGATATTTGGTGGTTCTCCTCATGGATAAGATAACATGATAATTTTGATTCAAAGAATCAGTAACATTGTAATATTTTATGGGGTTGTAATGTATTAGGAATTCATAAAAATTATTAGCTCAAACCATCTTCTCTGGCACAAATATAACTAATTTTATATGAATATATTCATTAAATTTTTTTATTAGTAAATATATCACTCCATTATCTATTAACGTAATGCCTCCACATCGCAAATGAAACAATTACAATATGTAATCCAAATCACAATAAAGATATTTTTTATCATGAACATTCAATTTTCATGAGGGGTATTCTATAACCATTTCATTCAATATCAGAACTCATCCCAATCCATTTATGGATGCATAAATGTTAATAAAAAGCTATTATATTCTACAAGGTGTTCTGATTATCGGTGAACATTCAAAAAATCACTTCAAATCCATGAAATTAACGTCATTTCATCCATCCAAATAATCATTACCCATTTCTGAGTTATCCTGGTTATTGGATTAGCAATCCATTAAAAATTATCCTAAAATTTCCAATAATATCCCACCAAAGTAATACATCTACGAATCCCAGTAACTGATGATTTTATTTTCCAACATTAAATAACATTCAAAATTAAAGGATACACCAAAATACCTTCACATGATATCTTATATCCCAATAATGAAACATTCTTAATCCAAAATTCAAACATAGTAAACATTTTATACATACTTTCCTTCATAAGGGTCCTCCAAAAAATCAAAAAAATATTATTCATCCTCATCCTCAGTTTTTGAGTATATAAGTATATTATATATAAATACCACCAAAAACTCATATAGGTAATATATTATGTATCAATTTACTAAGTAAATTAATATGGAAGGGGAATTTGTTATACCAAATGAAATAACTATAAATTCATAGTGTCATTCCTTCTATGGAAGGATGTCTGATAATTAATCAGTTTTGAAGATTAACTAATAGTACCTAAATCAATGATAAATCATTAAAAATTATAAATATGCTCATATTTAATCAATAAAATCATTAATATGAGGTAGATGATAATTGTTTTTCTTATTGATCATATTATATTCTAGATAATCAATGTAAATCCACATTAAACCATATTAATTTTTAATAAAGAGAACATGTTCTTGGGATTTTCTCATCCATTACACATTTAGAGAACATTCTAGTTCCATGCATGTGATTCTACTGATTATTCATCCCATATTTCTATCCTAGATATGGATTAAAATTCACTCTACCATTTTATTTATTAAATTTTTTATGAGACTCGAGATTCCTTTTCATATAGAATCGATGGAAATTTTGGGAATATATAATTTCAATTACTTCCATGGGTGAAAAATGAATGATTTATTCATATCTAATAATATCTATTATATCCAATGTCTTTAAACGAGTTGGGTTTATGATAAAAACTAATCATTCAATATTTTTTTATATATTGATGATTAAAATATATTTTTACCATGGAAGCCTGATAAAATTAGCTTCATAAGTATGAATATATTCACCAAAAATCCTCTTAAGCACAATGAATTCCTTCTACATTGTTATACATATATTATTTTGGATGTTCATATATAAAATATCCTCATAAGATCATATTATTCCCAATATTCAATTTTATATTCCTAACACATTTTATTAATAAGTTTTTAAGGTTGATTTTCTTCACCTTCCAAATGATAATTAAGTAAGACCCCATTTTCATGTTTCAGGAACTAGATAATAGAAAATATATTTTCAATGGTGCTTAACCATCCCTCAACTACTAGTGGATTTGTAGACCCACTAAAATATAGTGGATGTTGACTCATGAAGCATTCAATAAAACATTGTTCTCTACTTTAGCATGGTTCATATTTTTAGAATATTATACCAGTATGGAAAAACGGATTTTTCATCCCAGATCCCAATATGTAAGGTTTCTCTAGTTTAAAATCTAGATACTTTCAATAAATTTAATTATTAAAAAGTTTTATTGGGTTCCATCCATGACAAAAACCAAAATTCATAATGTCAGCAACCCTAATCATAGTGTAAAAAACATATTCAGGAAAAATCATTTATATTATTTCTATATCAGTATGAATTATGTTTAATCAATGAATCCTTGTCTCTATCCAGTTCTACTCATAATCATCTTATATTCAAATTCTACCTAATAGTTAATAATGAAAATGTTTATTAACCATGGTATATCCCCTAGGATGATCAATCTAAGAGTGAAACAAGTCTCATTTTTATTCCCCATGTAAAAATAATATCAACATTAATGCCCCTTTCTCAGAATAATTACACCTAGGTAAATCTATATTATTATAATATCGACTTATAGAATACCAAAATTGAAAAATTTTCTTTGAAAACTGAAAAATCTCTTTCATACAAAAAAATTATGATGTTCCTATGCACATTGATTTATCCCTAAGGTATTTAATATTATTTTCTAAATCTAATTATTCAAATATTGAATAATCATTTTCCTTGGTACTAACTACAATGGACAATGATTTTCTAAAATAAATATCTCATATTTTTATACTAATATTCAATAATATTCATAATCACAGCCCTGAATACCTTAATATTTTAGTTGTATTGGATTCTAGAAACACAATAATTATATTTCATGAAAGATATTCAACATGTCCCAAAAATATCTTTACATATAAAACACATCTTAGGTATACAACACCTAAAACATTATTCATAACCAACTGATGGATACATAAAAAAGAATGATATTGTGTGCTCTATAAAGGTAAACATAACATATATTAATATATGTTAATTTGAAAATATTGGATAATCATAAGTTTTTGTGGTCATTAACGAACATATTATTTTCATACCAAACCAATCATATTATAGAAACATGATCCATATCATAAAACATTTTTTATTTCCAAAAGATTTACCATAAGAGTGAGAAATATTTATAACTAAATCATAAACTATATGATCAGTCAATAAAATTGAGTCACCATAATTAATATATAAAACCAATTCACATTTCAATGATAACAACCATGATTAAAAAATATAGGTTTAGGAATTATAACTAGTTTCCCATTATTGATCCAGATGCACCTATTTCCCATAATGGATCTGGACACACCATGTTCCCATAGTGGATACATGTTATTGAATTATATCTCATTTTTATATCATTAAATATAAATCTTTACTAAATGAATTAGAGTGTGATATTGGTTCCACCCCTCTGATAATGAAAACCATAATTACATATTCCACAGTATCCTAAAACATGATCTTATCATCACATCATTACTCATGTAATGAAAGAAAATTTCATAAACATTTAATCAATTCACCATAATATAACCCATAAAAAATAAATGGGGTTTTTATAAATTGAATAAACATAAACATTAATAATTTATTGAAAAAACAATTATGGTATCATTAATTCATATTTCTAGTAAATAATAATTAATAATAGATGATTTCAACAAATATGGAAAATGATTTTCGAAGAACACATTAAATATTTCTTGAGGAAAATATCCATTATAATTTTAGAAGAACGTTCTAAAATATTTAAAATTATCAACATCATTTTAATTGAAAATAACCTTTGAAAATAGTAAAAGAATAATAGAAGAAATATACCAAACATTCTTGAGGGAAATATTAATTTCATTTTGAAAATAACTATAATAAAAAAATATTTTGGAATTAAATTTCCTTAAATGTAAAATTTGAATCATACAATTGAATATTTAAAATAATGAGTTTTTCATTGTGATGAAAAAATACTTCCATGTCGTATAGAATAAAATTAAAATTACATCTATATTTTTAGAAAATGTAAATGGTTTCTAATTAAGAAATTGGAAAAATATTCCTTTAAAAATAATATATAATTAAAACTAAGGAATAAATGACTTCAAAAATCTTATAAGATTATTTAAAACATGTTGATTTTTTTAAAAACATTTATTTGGATGAAAAATCATTTTTGAATGAAGGGAAAAATAAAATCAATTTTTCTTAAACAATACATTAAAAATGTGGATTAGAAAAATAGAGGATCAACAAGGGAGGGAATGTATTCTCAAGAAATTTCCAAAGTATAGTAAAACTATGGATTTTAGTAAGAGATGGAACAAATGGTTTCATTATCAAATCTCAATCATTAACAATAATGATAAACATTGTAATTGTAACATCAATCATTTACAACTATATTATATTTTCAGTCATAAGAAAAATTAAAATAACATCAAAGGAAAATTTTAATATTATGAATAGAGTTAGTTTCACTATATAACATGTACAATAGTATGTATATAAAAATCCTAATATTATATTTGTTGATATCAAAACTTATGTCCCAAATAATGCTAATTGACACAAAACCATAAGTCTAAACAACTTTTGTACATAATAGAACCTCTAATATAATTAAATTAATATTATTATCAATATTTTATAGAACTATAATTATATATTTCTTACCATTTATTATTTATATATGACCTTTTATTTCATGTCGATTAACTATTTCATGTTATAATATTGCTTTAAATAAAAATATTATTTTTTTCAAAAATGATTTGAATTGATATATATAGTCCACATACTTTGATCATTTTAAAATAATAAAAAAATGTAAATAATAATATGATTATAATACATCTTTATTATATATTTATTTACTCAACTCTATAGAATATAGTGATAGAAAATGAAACAAACTGTTCATTGAGATGGTAGGTCGTACTCACGCATTAATGATCTTTCCTTTTTTTCGGATAGATGAAATCAAAGACAGTTAATTAATATAATACCATAATAAAATAATTCAATTTTCATGTATTAGAAATATATAATTTAAATTTACCCTCGTACAATTCCATGAAAATTTTCATTTAAAAACAAATCTGACATTTTCACGAGGCAACAGTTTTCTATACACATGAGTGATGTTATCGTATCCCTTTGGGAATGAAATGTAAGAAAGTATATTTTATATAATATTTCTAGAATATATTTATCATAAAAATATCATATATATTAATTATAATATTCATAAAACCCATCCTATAGACTATTTGATGGCAATCATATCACATCGGTTCGTAAGGCGACAGTCCTCCATACACATGAGCAAATTTATCATTTCCCATTTGATGGAAGAAGATACATATGTAGGTCATTATAATAGAATAATAAAATATAAGTATATGTATGATTATTATTTCATTATATTTTCAAGGATTAAAAATAATATTTTCAGATGTGTAGGAATAAATACAATAATTTTTTTTATGAACACGAATTCATATATAGGAAACCACGATGGGATTGCCCGAGAAGACATCATAGGATAGATTTATGATAAAAAATAAGTGTTTTAAAATGTTATTAGGGCTATAAAAAATGAATGTGGGAATTTATTTATAGAAATAATGGATTTAGAAGTGTGAAGTAGAGAGAAGAGGGGATGTACTATTATAATTGAGGTGAGTGCTACACTTTTATGTTTTGAAATGAAAAAGGTATACCCACATTTTTCTCATTATAAAAGGTACTTAAATGGTTCATTAATAATATTTATAGGTTATAATGTTTAATTATATAGATGAAACGTGTTTTGTATATGTTTCTAGGTAATTTTACACCATATCATTTATGTTAAAACTAAGTAACCCCATTTAGACAATAACAACAATAAAAATGTTTTTTTATTGTTACTATTCAATATGGTATATTATATAAAGATATTAGATAACGTAAATTATTATAATACACAATATGGGATCCATAATTGGAAATTGCATTCATATTAATGGAAACTTTTAATTTAAAATTAATCTCATAGACATGTCGACGATGCATTTTTATGAAAGGGAAAAGTTTGAAAGGATAAAAATGTTTTTATCAAAATTTAATATTAAAATGATTCCAATTTCCCTAATTCAATAATTATAAAAATAATTGATCAACTTCTATTTCTAAAAGAATATTAAAATAATTTATTTTTCATTAAAATATGCAAATAAAAAAATCTTAATAAAACCAGAATTTTTCAATATTCATTAAAATAATTAGCATTCTAGAAAATGATAAAAAATAAAATCCAAGATAATATCAATAGGTAGATTTAATGAATTAATATAATTTTTTATGAAAAATTCATAAAAATTGTATAAATTAATTTTAATTTATTTTTTAGTAAATTAAATAAAATATTTTTTCAAAAAAACATTATTTTTGAAATGTTTATCGTTTTTACTAATAAAATATATTATTTTTATCATGATTATTTCTTTTCATTGAACCATTATTAATAAAATTTAAAAATTCTTTATTATGATTAATATAAAAATGTTAATAATCTACATTATAGTGGTATTTTTTAAACTATAATTTTAATAATATATCGTTGTTAAAAAATGGTGTAGCATGTAATGAAATATAAACATAGATTTGTGTATGATTCAAGATATTACAAGAATTATTTATTTAATAAGTAATAATTTATAAAAACTTTTGATGTTACAATAATGATTAAATCTATAAGGGGAAAAGGGAATAATTTATATGGTGGAGAAGTGTTTAATGTTTTCAGAATGGTCAATTGTATTTTGGGGGTAAATATTTGATATATAGGGAGAAAATTATCCAAAAGTAGTAGGAAAAATCATTCTAAATGATTTTTTTTTCAAAAGAATAAAGGGATATAAATTCATGGTAGAAACATATTTTTTATGGATATTGATATGTATAAAAAATTTATTATTTCCTTATTCATCTTACCTCATTTTTATTTACATACAAATTATTCTTTACTAAATTATGTTTTCTTAAATTATTGTTTTCTATCTACAAATGGGAGATTTATATGAATCAATATTTTTAATTTAACATAAAAAAATCTAAATAAGATTCTATCTATTTTTTGAGTGTTTCTATGTTTTTGTATTTACAAATAATTCTAGAGAAAAAGTTAACCATTTAAAATAATCCATTTGAGAATAAATGATCTATTAAAATACCCTCATAGGGAAACAAATTGCCTACAAGGTGGAGGACTTTCGGCTAGCTGGTACAGTTGATAGATACTCATGTAGTCAAGCCCTAATTCTAGCTAGTAGAACTCACCAGCTACCTGATGGGACCTATAGCATTTTTAGAAGCTACATACATTACACCAGTTATCCAAATATATTTGGTGGAAATCATAAAGAATTAAAGGATTTATAATAGTAATTGTGCCTTGATTTCATCCCTTCAAATCCTTAACTCAACTCATTACTGGTTTCTCACAATAAAATACACCCCCAACTCATATGAATTCTATAAATAGGAATCAATTTCGATTTGGGTCTCAATTTTAAATATCTAAGATATCTACATGGAACTAAAAGATTCATGATTGAACCCTAATATTATTTTTAATGGGTTATCTTGGAAATCATACATTTCTCCTATGGAAGTTGATATTCAGTTGTTGAAATCCAATTTATTTATCATTTTCCCATTGGTCAATTTTTTATCATTCTTTAAATTATAACATATCTTCTTATACCTACCCTATCTCTCTCTATTTATATTTTATATTATGAAAAATAATGTTAAATAGGTTATTACATTATTTTGGTATTGTAAAAAAAATACATTTATCCTCATTATTTTATACTTTAGGGGATCACTGCCATTAAAGTGGGGGAGGGGGTGTAGCTCTTTGTTTCCGTTAAAACCATGGGACTTTATTTTAGTTTTAGGTTTCATTTAAAACCAATGTTTTCTTATTTTTATTCATTCATTTATGGTTTTTAATAAAATAAATATATAAATAATTCCCTCTTTGATCTTTACTAGGGTATGAGACATTCATTTTCAATATAATTTATTCCCAAACTCATTATTATATGTGTTTATTTTCATTTCCTAAATTTATTTTCCACTATGAATAAAGATTTAATTTCATCTACACGTGGTTTTTATTCATTTTGTAGAATTTAATTAATGAATTTGATGATAATATCTGGTATAATAAATATTTTTTATATTTATTTTAATGGAATTTCTCCCCACAATTTTTTATATTATTTATGAACTATAGACCTCGAATATTTCTCTATATATCCCAGTTTAAATTTATGATATAAATATTATATATTTTTAAAAAATAGTATTAGTTTGCAAAAGCATATTCTTATAATAATTGTGAGATCATAAGGGTTTGTATTAGTTTCTAGAGTTAAATGATAAAAAATTTCTAATTTAAGGGGAAAGTTGTGTTATTTTATATAATAGAGTGAGATTCTTTACATATATCATTAATGTAGAGTAAATATAATGACATATAATAGACTTTTTAATTAAAGAAAATATATCAAGGGCCTAAATACTCTGCAACAAATAAAATATTATTTTTAGTGTTACTTATAACATTAAAGATTTTTTGACATTAATGGCGATACTGTAGAGTAATCATTGTTTAAATTTCAAATAAAATCCAATGATGTCATATAAATGTTTACATAACTGTTGTTTCCCCAGAAAATGTAGTTATTTATTTACTTTGTTGCACCATGATAATTACTATAGTAGTTTTAGGATTTAGTTTTTAGCATGGGACCGGGGAAATATTTTTTGGTTTTAACTATTTTGATTGGATATATTGGTTACAACTTGATTTGTACCTCATGAAATGTATAATCACAGTGTGGTTTTTATTTATTTTTTACATTGTTAAATTCCCCCTTTCACATCATTTTTGGTATAATTGCATGGTTATTCCATTTTTAGGATTGATTCACTAGGATGTTTGTGTTGTATTGTGGTCGGGGATTAGAGGTTTATTGGGTCTTAAAGTTGTAGTAAGAAATATTTAATAATTATTGGGTTATCAAATATTGTCACCTGAGTGAAAAAATTACATATTTTACTTATTTATGTTTAATGGGTCAATAGGAATAGAATCCAAAATATATTTTAATATTTTACCATTATATAATATTTAGATCAACATTATAGTGTGAACCAACCCATTACACCAAGATTCTTTTTTTCTATTTTGAAAAAAATAATTCTTTATCTAAAGTTGTATTCCCTTAGTTAGATATTCTTCACACCATAGATGTACTGAATATTTTATTAAGTGAAACATGATATATAACTTGTTTCACTTTGGGTCATGTGGTTTTTTACTTTTATCCATGGTGATATTCCCTCCATTGAATCCATGTTATTTAATATTCCTTCTTCTAATAGAAGTTATTAGAGTGGTGTAGATTCAGTTATATAGGTGTGTGGTATTTTCTAAAACGGGGAATTAATTGTTTTGTTGTTTCTTCAGATTTATATTATTTTTGTGGGGTTTATCATTGGATCATCTCTATTATAATATTTTTATCATAAAATGGTTGATCAAGGTAACAAATTAAATGTTTTCAATCATAATTTATGTGTGAATATGATATTATGATGTTCACACTTTGATTGGGTGTATTATAGAAATATCCTAATAAATATATTTAACTAATTTTATGAAATTGTAAGGTAATATAGGATTATCATAAATTTATATGATTTCTATGTTTTTAATAGTGTGATAACTGATGATAATTTCATATTAACTAACCAAAATCCTTGTTTTAATTTTTTAATGAATCATCATATGTGATAAAGGATAATTACTTTAGGAATGTAATAAAATAGAGTCATGTAAATCAGGATTTTAATATTTTTAATGTATATAATGACGGATAAAATTAAATACATGATTACAATATTACTTTTTTGTCATTTTTAGTGGGATTTGGTATTGTTTACTAATGAGTTTGTGTGAAATTATTATAATGGTTTTTTTATTCATAGGTTTTAATTGTGGTTGGTTCTAGGGTAACACTATGTTTTTTTTTTCAACATGGAGTATTTTTATGTTTGGTGAGATAGTTTATGATATAGTTGAAATAATTGATTTTTGTAGTGGATATTTTTTATGATTATAGGGTGTCAAATGTGGTTTTCAGGGTTGGGAGATGATTTTGTTACATACATATCTACAAAAGGGGTATTATAATGAATTATGTTAATGATTATTTTGAAATAATGGAATTTGTTAATGGGTAGTGGTTTGAAATTGATGAGTAGTATAGTTTTTAATTTAATTAGAAATATAGTAGTTGAATTTAAATATTCCATGATTAAATAAATTTGATAAATAAAAAATAAAGAAAATAAAATATAAATGTTTTATTAATGAATATAACATAGTTTTTAATCATTGAATCATAAAATATGTAATTGTGAAATCAATGTGGAAATTTTAATTGTCATGTTGTTTTTTTGAGGTGGTAGTGTGGTTAGTTTGTGTTGTAGATACTTAAGGTAGAAGTAGTTTATGTGTGGTAATTGAGGTGGTGTAGTTATAGTAGGTTTTATTAGTAAATATTATGATATTTAGGAGAAAAATTGTTTTGGTATTGTGTAATTATTATATATGAAATTTATTTTACAGCTAATTTTGTACACTCCATAACTTGAGCCAGGTAACTTTACCATCACCCATATTTTTCTACCGTCTAGGTTTTCCTCCAATTTGGAGGATATAGAGATAGTTAATGCTTTAATACTATATCTTCCACTATCTCTAATCTATATGAATAAAATAATGATTAATTGATGTTATGACATGTGGGATTTTATGAAAATAGAACATTGTACTTATTTGATGTAATGGACACATTGAGAGAGATATACAAGGAGGAGGGGGGAATAAGGGTGACTATATTAATTTTCACATTAAACTAATATGATGGGGATTTGAGGTACAATTTTTTTTCATGGTATTGACTGTGGTGGTGGAATTTGATTTTGGTATGATATGGATCTGTTATTGTGTCTATGATGGTGTTATGTGGCATTATGGATAGGATAAGAGCATTATAGGGAATTCTATTAGGGTGGGAGGGAGTATAAATCAGTAGATAATATTTTATAGGGTACATATGTTATATATTTTTGGATTATTATATAACAATTCAAGTATTTTTCATAGTAAGAGTGATCCTTGGTGAAGATGGGTGATATATTACCCATTATAGGTAAAAAAATTGGTTCTTATATTTTTTCAATGGGGGAATTACTATTATTCATCCAAATATTCATGATTGTTTTTTGTTGGAACCTAAAATTTATACATGTATTCACACTCTATATGTAGAAATATATATCTGTGTGTGTTTGTGTGTGTGTCTTTTAAATTTGTAAGAGTGAGTTAAACACATGGTTGTACATTAATAGGTTAGGGAGATTATCATCATTGTTATTTTTTGTAACTATATGAGTATCATTACTATATCATATTTTTTATATAATTTTTATGTATGAAATTTATATGAATTATGGTAATTTAGGTTATTTTATATATATGTGATAGAGTAGAATAGTAATGTTTATCTTATCTTTTAGTGATTTATGAGTGTAATGTCTCCCATATGAGTGGATCTAAACCCTTGATGTTGATCACAAATTAATTTCTTTACAGTTGTATTTTATCATCAGAACTCTTTTCAATACTCTATGGTCAAGAGGGGTTCCAGTGGGGGTGGGTCATGACATAAATGAAAATATGGATATTTCAATGAGAATTTTTTTCTGATGAAAATATTGACATGTAGAGAAATATCATCATTTTTTGTATGTTTTATTTTCTTTAATCATATCATTGGAAGGATTTTAATCCCAAATTATTATTATCCATTTCAAAAATTAGTGATATAATAATGATTAAGTAGTGCTGGACATAAAATTGTTTCTGGACCCATTATAAATCATATAATGGAAATATATTGAGTAACTAATCAAATTGTGGAAATTTCTATTTATGAGTAATCTTTGGATTAGACTATCTATATTAGGTCGTGAATCAATTAAAAATCTATTATATTTATAGCTTATTTCTTCATTTTGTTAAATTTCTCACATAAAATTGTTTTATGGATTCATTATTCTTGTTGATATTTTTATAAGATATATGAATATGGAGGTCATCAAATGATTTTTACACCCTAATTCACTAACATCTAAGGGTGTTGGAATTATACTATAGATACTTATTTCATGAAAAACACTTTAATTTATTTAAATTCCTAAATTAATGAAGATAAGAACTAATACCATAGGAATATTTAAATGAAAAATGTATAAAATGCTAATGGAGTAAATTATGATTAAGGTGGAATAAGTGGGCGTGAACAGAGAGGTTAATCAATAATAATTAATAAATAATTTATAAATAATATTCGTTAAAAAAATTTCTCTACCACTATAATTATGATATATTATTGGGAAATTAATATTTGGGATAATTAACTAAATGGTAAATATTTAATGGATATATATTATCCTTTGGAATGCTTTTAAAACAAAAAAAATACTCTCCAACATGAAATAAATCATGCAATGTAATACTCCGAATACCATGTAAACAGGATTTAGAAAAATTTCTTATCTCAAATTAATGTAATAGTAAATTATAAAGTATATTTTAAAAACTATTGGATCCTGATGATAAAGATATAGAAAATTGAAATACATTTTTCTGATCATATTTAATTTCATTTAGGTAGATTTTTTAGGTGTTCTGGAATAAGCATATATAAATAAAAATATGGAATTACTCATGAGTCTTATTAAATGATATCTGGAAATTTGTATGGATATCGAGAGTTTACCCATTGGTGTTTCTTTATGGTTTCAAAGTATTTCATTTTTTGGGAGTATTCATTGAAATCTGTATTAACAAAACATTTCTAAAAGAAAAATATTTTTTAAAATTACAGAGTCATTTGATTGATGTATGGTACTCAATTAATTTTTAAAATTAATAAAATACAATAATGATTTTTAACATTATTATAATTTACATAGTCCGAAAATTAATGATCAATAATATCATTAATAATTCATTTTAGGTACAAGATATTTTCATGATTTTATTGAATTTATTTATGAATGTGGTTTAAAAGAGATATAAATCAATAATTTTATATATGAATAAAATTAAGGTGGTTTTTTTAATGATTCATTTATGATTGTATGAATAAAACAAAATAGGTGAATGTTTTGAAATAACATTTTGTTTTTCCTTGGGATGTTTTTTTAAATTTAGAAATGATTGGAGATTTCAAAAAATTAATAATGATCTCAAATATCAACCTTTTTGGAAGCATTGAACAAAGTATACATTATAAATTTTTGTTAAAATTACCACCAATATTAGAGATAAAAAATATAAATAGAGATATATGATAAGTCTTATGAATAATTTTCTTATGGAATTTGTCAAAGATCATCTAAAAACATTGATATGTATTTAGTTTAGTGAAGCATTCTAAATATACATAAGTGAAAAAAACAAAGTACCATGTTACACACTGAAAACCATTTATAGTGATGGTAGTTCATATAGAAGAGATACATTTCAAATTTACTAAAATAATTATGAATTAGTATGTGAATAGACCATTTTTATTGTTCTATATTTTCGATAGTGTGTGTACTAGTTATTGACACAAAAAAATTTATATTCGATAATTTTCTACACTATATTTCTATAATAATGTGCTTTTGTTGGATTTTTAGTACATTATATTTTAATTAATGATATTTAATATACCAATATTTTATATTCATGAAATAATTAAAAATTTTGGATTCTAGAAGTTGATCATCATTTCTATGTTATTGGAGATTATGGTTACATGAACATATTTATTTTTTAGTTGATTATTGAAGATTCATAGAAAGTATTTTTAATTTTTCTATAAGGATTAGTAAGGTTTTTTATATTATAGAAACAAAATTTCTTCTTAAAATATAAATCTTTAATAAGGGATATGATTTAATATATTGAAAATATTATTTTTTAATTCCATAAATACAAATATAATTTTTATATTACATTTACAATGTTACAAAAGAATATTAACTTTATTTTTATAGATGAAATCAGATAAAATGGAAAATAAAAACAAAATGAAAATTCTATCTTCTTAATTTGAATGAAAATAAAATTTTGTTGAAAAGCGTGTTAGGGGAAAATAAATTTTCTTATAAAATATTGAAATTGATTAAAAAATCGGTGGTTCCCACTGTTCCTGATAAGTAATCCAAAGAACCATAATTCTTAACTAGTTAGATAAAGAATTCTTGCTCTTATAACACAATCAATTTTAGACCATGATTATAAAATTAACACATACCTCAATTTAGAAGGTAAAATAATGGGTAAATTTAGTAAAGACATACCATAAGTAATTCTAACTAGAACATATTTTATTATAACATAGAAATAAAAATAAAGTAGTTATAAATAATATAATTCACATTTCATGAGGTGGACCTTGATATATTCTGTAATAAAGACTTCGATTCCTATTTGGGGTGAGTACATAATAATTTGACTACCCATATGTTGAGTGGATAATAATTTTTTTCATATGATTCTGGTGATAATGGTTTTTGTATTAGAAATGATTTTTTCTCATTATGTCTGAAAACTGTTGTTTTTCACTATTTTATTATTACAATTTTCTATGATTACACCCAATCATATCAAGTGATGATTAATTATAAATTTTTTATTATTTAAAAAATATGGAAGAAAACGTATAATGTGTAAAAAAGAAAAAATAGGCTTCATCATTGAATTATGATAAATATAAATGTATTTTTTTCTTTTTACATCACACAATAGTAATATGAATTTTTTCCCTTATATATTTTATGGAGTCAAGAAATAATACATTAATAGAAATAAATTAATTTTATTCCATTATTACTAATAGAGCAGGTATGACTTTTCGAAACTAAAAATTTCAGAAACTATAAATCGCTTTCCTCAAATTTTTTCAACATATTTTTCATTAATATAATAAATACTCTGGTGAGAATATCATCATAAAAAATGTCATTCGAAATTAATACTCCAAAATATCACCATATATCATCATTTCTTTCTTCATCTATTTCCATGTGTTCCATTTAATGTAAATTGGATTGAATCATTCAAATTAAATAACTAGATTTATAAATTTTATCTGGTATGATTTTCGACTTGTGTTCTGTCATGAATTATTATAGATATAAATTTTCAAAATATCATTTAATTCTTTATCAAAATTCTATGAAAATAATATATGAAATTAAAATTAAATTATAAAATTGTATAGTGATTGATAAAAACCACAGAAGCTATGGATTTCATATAAATAATGAATCAAAAACCTTTTCCTTTTTCATAATATAACAAATTTTATGTTAAGGATGAAACAAAAAATAAATAACATGTAAAATTTAAAAAATCGTCTTGGAAAAAATATACATAATATTCTACATCCCAAAATTTATAGACTTATAATACTAGAAAGTTATTTCTCTAAAACATTAATACACAATTTTTTTTTAATATTCATGAAATCCATTGGTATATCCTCCAATAGACTTCTATTATCTTCTCAATACATGTTATCAGCATACTATAATAATAAAATAATGGGAGATGTAAAAATCCCACCAAGTTGTGAAATTATAGGAGTGAATATATATATATATATATATATATATATATATAAAATAATACATTAGGAAAAATAAATTTTTTTATCATAACATAGGCATTAAATTATAATCATAAGTATATAGATAACATATAATGAAAAAAAGGGTCCCATAATGAAAATATACTTTATAAAAAAATATAATATTTTTAGTAATAATTTAAAAGATAGGAATGCAATCATGAGGTTAAACATAAGTGACATAACTAACATCCAAAATCAATACATATTAATTTATTTCATGTAGGGTATAGATATAACTAGTGAGGAAAATAAGAAAAAAAAACAAGAGGGGAATTTAGAATAATTACTATTCAAGAACTACTAAATTGTTAATGATAGAAGAAATCCATATAATATATATGAGAAATAAATATAAATTGCAGATTAAATTTAATTGAAAAATACCATGAGATGTTTAATTTAAAATTAAATGCAAAAATTGTAAAATAAAATAAAAAATTGAAGGAGTTTTATAGGGATTATAATATTTGATTCTACATAATATCATTTTCAAAAACAAGGAATATTTTAAAATTAAAATATACTAAATTAATAAAAATTTTAAAGTAAACATTTAATTGATAAAATATAATACATATAATTAAAATAAAAAAAATGCTTCAATTGAATCGCGATGGTGGTAAAATTTAAATGATAAAACCACATACATCATTAATTAGGTTTCCATAGTGAACCCAATTTCCATGAATAAAAAGTTATTGTCTATTAAAATATTAATTTATATATATATATATATTTAAATTCATTTAAATATTCATAAATATTTATTTTTGTTAATTTAAATAAAAATTTTTAGAGTAATATTTTTCTTTCAGGTGTCATTCCATGTCCTTTTTACAAATTTTTATCTACCCATAAAATAAATTTCAGGATATATTTTATAATATTATTTAAACTATGATAATAAATTTAACATAATTAAAATTTTATATTTTTATTTTTATTTAAATTAATTTCCATTAGTTAATGTTATGTTAACTAAAAAGAATAAAATATATTCATATGTCATAAAACTAACCATTATCGATGTAACAACACACATGTTTTGAGGTGCATTTTATTTCTATGTTTCACAAAAACTCATGTATTTCTAGTTTCATTGAATTTGAGAGGTTTTGTGTGGGATCAGAGGATTTTATTAAAAATAATGGACCAAGTTCCATGACATCCGAACTTTTTCAACATGACATTATGTAACTAGTGGAAGGGTCTACAATACTTAATGGAGGTGAGTAGTGGGTAAGAAGTTATATGGGGCGATGGGTGGAAAATTTTCTTTTATTGGGCACCTAATGGGTACCCGATGAATAGTAGATCCTAGAATGGTACATGGTGGGTTTGTTTTTAATTTTATAAAATTTCATATTTTTTAAATAACATGTAAAATTAATGAAACAGAACACCTCCCCCACCCTTATCACATCTCCATCCACACTCTCCTCTCTGATTCAACTAACTTCTCTTTTCTAATATCCAGCATTCCATTATTTGTGGGGATATCAATGAGTTCTGAATGGATATGCGTCAATAAAAGTACGTGTACCCTTGTTCTACCCTCTTTTTTTATTTTATCGTTCTATGTCTAAATATTTCATCAGTTAAACCTAATCTTCTAGATTAATCTAGGATTTGTTTATTTTGAATTTTAGATGACAAATCTGCTAGATTGCTTCCACATGATGTGCCAAACAATATATATTTGTTTTTTCTACATTTTAAAATTACAATTTACATGTGTGGAATACATCTTAAGAAATTTAATAAGAATTGACTATGTTCATGGGCCTTAAAAACAATTTATAACATAATTTCACAATCTTTTTTTCATGTGTGAGATTTAGTCGGGCCATGGGTGATTCAACATACTCTATGTGTTGGTATTATGGTTTTCAGTGACCTAGAACATGAAATTTAATATTATTTAACTGTAACATCTTTCCCATGACGGTAATATATGATTAATATGTGATCTTATAAGTTGAGTGTAGTTTCTTATGCTTAATGTTAACAAGGAATTGATTTAGAACATGATAAGATTATGGTGGTTGATCCTATACATAATACATGAGTGGGTTATTGGAATATGAACATGATACCCTTTATGGGAAAAAATATTATTATGTTATTTGTTAGATATATGTAATAAATTGTTAAATGTGATAATTGATTGGTGGTACATAATCCTCCCATGTTATATTGGCGGTATCTCATCCATCTTAGGTTGTTTTTTGGTATCATTTCCACTCAAATTGAGTTGGTGATCCATCATTTATTGTGAGTTTAATATTTTTAGGTACATCATCCACATATAATTGGATACATATTTTTACCTATCTACCAAAGGAGTTTATACTAATGATACATCATCCACCAAAAAGAGTTTTCTTGATAGTACATCATCCAGCATGAGACTTTTAGTGTTTTATACCATCCACCATCAAAAATTATCATGATGGTGTAATATCCATATAGAAACATGTATCAATAGTATATTATAAACCTTGAGAGTGAAATATGTTGTTAATGTTTATCCCAAGATAGTTGTATTGGTTAGGAATCATCCACTTAGGGACTTATCATGGTAGTGTATAATCCTAATGCAATTCATGATATCTCATTTACAAATATAAACTACTTTCATCAATGATATTGATTCATATGAAATTTATGTGTGGTGATAAATAATTCACCTTATTATCATATGAAATTCATGCATCTTTCATCATGTTGTAACAAAAGGTGATAATTCCTTATCCTTAATTATCATATGATAATTGATGTATATTACACCTTTTAGTTTTGATCGGATGAATTTTATGCCATCCTATTCCCAAACTAATCAAATCATGTGTGGCAATGAATGTTCTAGGAAATGAATATTCCATGATATAATAATTGATTTATTATCTACTTTTTAATTTTTAAAAATTCCATATCATTAATGAACATTAATTTAGATGAATTTTTATGGAAACCATTGGTGGTTTCATATTTAGTGGTAATCATGCACTTTGATGTATCCTTGATACCAAAGAATCATTTATGTCTCATTAGCATGGAAAGGTAAATAAACCTAATGAAATTGATAATTGAGTTGGAAGAGACTACTCAGAGTTGGTAAATATGTCCAATATATTGCTCAGTTTTGTTTTTAAAAATTCGTCCATTATTGTTTCTCATCCAGTGAACCTAGATGTTACTGATCTACAGAAAAGGGGTAGTATATATGGTTGTAATTAATGAATTCCTTATAATTAATATAAATTTATAATTTCATGATAGTTGACATTTTGTTTTATTTATCACATGGTTTTCATAATAATATTTACATTTATATTATATGTTGATAATTTTTATTGATTTTTATTTCACTAAGATTTATGTATGTCTCTACCTAGAAATACATAGTCTCCCTATGTTATACAATTTCTCTTGATCTTAATCAAAAGCATCTATATTATTTGGAGTATTTATCAAGGTAAATATCACTCTATTTTAGTCATGGTGGGTATGATATATATAAAGGAGAGATCAATGTGGAAAAAAATACCAGTTAATCTTTTGAAATACTATTTCATAGACGGTAGATATAATATAGAACGTGGTATAGATATTGTTACTTAGAGTTGAAAACCCTTTTATGTATTAAGTCTAAATAAAATGGTACCTGATTTATATGTACAATTTAACATTAAATAAAAATAATTTTCCCATTGTTATTTATTCTATTATTTATTTTTGGTTTATTGGGTTAAACACTTATAGTATGGTATCAAGATCCATGATTTCAGGCACTGTGTTTAGAACGTAGGGATCATATAATGTTTTTCTATTTTTCTTTGATTATGGTTTAAGATAAGATTCCATATTTCATCATTTAAATTTTCTACAGAAACATATTTATTTTTTTTATATATAACATCTTAGTGGAACCTTATAGTAATGATAAACAAACAGTGGTTATTTTTATGATCAAATATCACTGTTATGTGATCCTATGTGATATTTTACCAATGAAAAATATGTGTACATTTCTAAATACATGATCTCTGATATGTGAAAACATTATAAAATAGGGTTCACATATTGAGTATAACAGAACAAAACAATTATTTTGTAAAATAAATAATGATATCGATATCAATGATAGAATGGTATTATCATTAGTACAATTTCAATTGTATTGGAATTACAGCGTAGATACCTCTCTTTAAGTGTTAGGGGGTAAGAGAAAATAAACCCACATTGAATTTTATGATATAGAAACATGTTGTTCTTGTTAATCTTATTGATAATATGATTCATGAGTAATTACTTCTAGGTTTACAGTATACGCGGTAAGGGATACCATGGTTTGGAATCAACGTGTGACTTGTATTTTTTACTATAACATCTACCACTACTATTAGATATAGGTAGAATTTTTTTTTGAATTTTGGGTAGAGTATTTGTATACTATATTCAGTTATAATGAGACACCCCTATAGAGGTCGGTAAAACATGTAGCCTAAATATTTTGAGTACTAGTAATTCATTACATGGATACATTGATTATGTACAATTGTCTTATATGACTATCATATAATTATTTATAAACATATGTTAACACTTATTTATTATTATAGACTCTAATGGATAATTTACCTAGAGATTATATACACCATAGACCTTGGTTATGTTAAAGATAAATTATCCCACCCGATGTAATTATATTTTATGGTTTACATCTAAATTGATTGGTTATTATATGATCAGGGTTATGAGATTTTATGAGGGCATATGAAATTATATATAATACTAGGTTAATATATTTATCATGAATCCTTCTCTGAGGTCTAGAATTAGGAATTTATTATAGAGAACAACCATATGATAGGTTGATCATCTGAGTTTCCTTATTTTTCTTAATGGACATGGTGTGGTTCATATAGTTGTATGATTAAGAGGTATGAGTAGTCTCTATTGGTTGGATATATATAATATTAAAAAAATCACCATTCACTCTATTTAAATGAATTTTGAATGTTTTTATTAATACATAATATTAATGTCTTTGTTAAAAAAAATTCAATTGAAAAGGATTTCTACTATTGAAAAATTTGTTTTGAAAGAGCATGGTTTTTCATAAAAAAAATATTAAATTATAGATTTTCATAATAAAATTACATAGTTATATAGAAATTATGAGGTACTTTGTGAATTGGAATAATTATTAAATATTAGATACATGAAATTTTTGTAAATAGTTTTATGAAAGTTCAAATTCTTTACAAAAACTCATCTCAATAGAATTATATAGATGTATGGTTTAAATTGGATTCATTTGACAGTGTTACTGAAATCAAGAATGGAAGTTCACAGTTAGTCAGTTTTTTAAAAGTGACTATATAGTAGAGATGCAACATATTTTTTAGAGGTAGTTATTGTATTTAGACCATGAAGGAAGTGTGCTATAGATATCCATATTTGGAAACCATATGAAAATGATATTGTTTTACTACAAAAAAATATATATGGATTCATGCATTTATTAAGAATATTTTACTATATAAAGATCATTTAATCACATAATTTTAGTATAAAATATGAACATGAGAAATAATCAATTTTGAAATCCAAATATATTAGAATATACTTATTAAAAATCAATGATAATTGTAGTATATGAAAATAATATATTTATTAATTGAGAAGATGTAAATATAGAAGTACCAATAATCATGAAGTGTGATACAGTACATAAGTTAGACCCAATGAGATGTTTCTATATAGAGGAATTCCATGTAGGAATTAAAACACAGAATCATTAGGTCTATAATGATTTGAATATGATATATTTTCTAGAGGCAGTTCCTGACAGATTATATTTTAATGGTAGTTCACATAGAGAGTAGTTTACATGGGATAATATGTAATGGAAATTCATACGTAACCAATGTGAGTGGATGTTCATAATACCCAAGACCATCATGGAGTGTGAAGGTTGTTTCTGATGGAGACATATGAGAATAAAATATTGTTTTAGTATTGTCCATGCTGGGTATTTCATTAAGAAGAATAGTTTTTCAAGGAATTAATGGTGAAAATATATTTCATAGTAAATATAATTTCTTCAAATTTTAACAAGAAAAAACATTTCACAACATATTTTGTGTGAATCAATTCAAATCTAATGAATATTATCCATCGATTCTTCAAAAAGAGTAGCCAATTCCTCTTAATTAAGAGAATAATGTGTTCTGATGTGTGAGTAGTTATAAACCTTAAGGGATATCCAGTTATCTCAAAATAGTGTAAAAATATGTTTTTTTATAAATTTTTGTAGATTTGAACATTTCCAATATATTCTCTATAATTTAGTCAAAATTCACTGATCCAAATAATAGTTATGGATTCTATTTCATGATTTTAATTCTATCACATATCAAAATATGATAAAAGTTAAAAGTTTTTGTTTAAATATTATGCTAGATCATATTTGATGTTTAATGCAATACTTCATGATCTTATTTACCCACCATTTATTTTTTTAACCATTTCATGAAATAAGTGTCATCACAACTATCTATTACACTCAGATGATTTATCTATTAATGAAATTCATGGTTGAAGTCAATCACCAAGGGATTTTAATAATTAATTGAAATAATTTCAATATATTCTATAATATGATGTTTGATTTGATAGAGTTAATATTTTTATTTTTATTAATATGTTTTCCAATGAATTTTCCCTCCCAATTATTCAATTTGAGTTTATTTGCATCATTTATGTGTTTTTGTTCTATTTTGGGATTAAATGTGAAAATGGGGTAATTCTATAAAATTGATAGTTTTATATATCTTCTATTTTTCAGGAATAACTTTTATAAAATTGGTCCAATTAAAGTGAATCCATTTTCTTAGGCTTCATATGCTCTTGTGCTTAAAATTATTCTTCTCGACCAAGACCCACTTCGAAACCCAATGGTACAGAAAAATCAATTAAATAGAGAAATCAATTTTGATGGCAGAATGGACCCCAAATGAATTAAATATATAATATCTCGATCAAACGACATTCAAAAGATATTATTCCAGCTATTTTCAATAGAGTACTTCCAAAGGATGTCACAAATTAAATACCATATATTCCTTTCCAATCATCCAAATTCTTTGATATTTGGAGGATCCGTAGAAAAATAAAATTTATACATCTTATTAGAACGCTTATGGGCTTGGTTTAGAAGTTTGGTCGGCATAACAGAGGAAAATCTCTGGAGAATAGATTCTGTATGATCAAAATTTTAGTTCTATCTTATCAATCTTTTGTTATTCTTAGCATTGTAATGACTTCTTCTTCCACCATCATCTTGGATAACATTACCATGGTTGGGTAGATCTTATGAGTCATTGGGGTGGGGTAAGTTGACACATTTAATTCTTTAGTTCTAGCACTTAATGTTTTAATATCCTCTTTTCTCTTCTGCAAATTGGTTTCAATTTCATATAACATTTTTTATTATCATGTATGATTGTATATGATTTTAAATTATGTTTTTTATTTTTATTTGGTCAATGTTAAATATTTCCCACTCCTAGTTTTGGGTTTATATATGACGAAATTGACCAGGAATTAGTGGTGAAATACTCAGTGATCATAGGTACATATGTGAGGAGTAGTGAATGATCTTGATTGGTTGGGATAAACAATAACCGATTGATAATTTCACAAGATAATTCGGTGTATTTGCTACAACAATATTACACATTGGAAGCCGAGTAAACCAATCTGAGGGTTTAGTAAGTATTATTCTCATATTATTATTTGACCAAGGGAGTGAGAAAAAATGATTTTGGATTCTCACTCTTAATGATTTAGAAAAAATGAATTGGGTTAAGTGAACTATGATGGAATTACAATTGAAAAAACAACCCTAACCTGACCACCATTTCATATCACTAATTGTAATCACTTCATTTGTCAATTTGTTTTAAAAAATACACTTAATTACTTTACTTTATTTAGTTTCTTTATTGTATTTTCAAAATAAAAAACGTTTAAAAACAACATCACTTCTTCCTCTTATTTTAAGTGGAAAACACTATTGTTGAGAACTACTCACGAAAGACAACCTAGGTTAACACCTATAATACATTTTAACGTAGGTTTTATTTATTCTTTCCACACCTCATGACAATCATGTGTCATAACATGGCACCATTTTTGGGGTGGTAGAACCAACAGTTCTTTTCGCTTCTTTCATCTCTTCTTATCTTTTCTCTTCAAAATTGCACGACTAGAACGTCATGAACTGAACCTTTACCCATAGATCCTGAAATTGAAAAAACATATTAGAATAGACTTATAATAATTAATTTTCTATCTAAATTTGAAAAATTTATCCCTACAGACTCAAGTGAAACTTCAAGTGTTCACTCTGAGCCTGTCATCATTACTGAAAATCAAAACCCAACTCTTAGATATCTCTGTTCACCACAATTACTTAGTCAAAAAATCAACTTGTCATGATAGTGTTAAAAAATTATTTTGAAATGAATCTTAACATGATTTATTTTCTTCTAATGATTCATGGTTTGGTAGGTGAATATCCAAACAAACCCACTAATGAGTTCACACAACTGTAATGAACTTTCAGACGATGTGGAATTGCTGACGAGTAGGTAAAGTGGAAGGCATTTCCATTTTCATTGGATGGAGCTGGTAAAGAATGGTTGTAATGCCTACAACCAGGAGATATACGTGATTGGAATTACCTGGTAAGATGTTTTATGCAAAGATTCTTCCCCACCACTAGAAGCACATCCATTACGAAAAAAATATGTGCCAAACAACAATCATCCAGAAAAACCCTCTATAAATACTAGGGGATATTTAAGAAGTTATGTTCCAGCTTCCCACATCATGCCATTCAGGAAAATCAATTTCTTCTATTATTCTATCAAGGACTAATGGACAATGACAGAATCCTTCTTAATGTATCATCTGAAGGTACATTGATTGACAAGTCATTAGAAGAAGCCAAGGGCTTGATTGAGATGATTTCCCAGAACTCACAGTAGTTTAGACCAACTGTTATTGGAATAAGAGGTATTCATGGGGTACACACTTCCCATCCATCACCCTTACTAGAAACTAGTATTTAAGAGCTAACTAGTATGGTGTGTACAATGGCCTTGAAGCATGTTAGTAAACTACAAGCACTAGTTAAGGTATGTGTTTTATGCTCATCACACAATCAATTTACTAACTATTGTTCAGAAATAAAAGGAATGGAAACATGTGTGGAAGCCTTCCAGCCAAGAAAGTTCCAATAAAATTAAGGATAAAGAGATCTTAACCTAGTCGAATTTGGGTTTGGAAATTAGAAGAATCATGGTAGACCCCCTTACCAGAAACATTTTCAAAACCAACCACCATTCCATAATCAAATATACATCAAATAATTAGGAATAAATATAATTATAAATTTCCTTATAGTTATTTTAGTCAGTATGTATTGTGTGTTGTTATCATAAGGGTTTAGTAAATTAATGGATGTCCATGCTCGAGGAATAAATTCATAAGGGTGAGCTATATCCATCAAAATATTAATTAATTTGAATTCATTTAAATCCACAAATTCCATGTGGGAAAATCTATTCAACACATGTGAAAGTGATTAGAAATTATGAGACCCTAAAATATATGTTTTTAAAAAAAAATTTGAGGACTATATAATTTACATGAATGAGATAATTAATTAATTATTTGAAAGTGAATATGTGAGAGTATGATATATTTGTGTTCCTATATAAATCTCTGATTGTATAATGATAAAAGTTAATGTATTTCTAATACTTTCACCCATATATAAATAAAAATATCTTTCAATGATTATACCTATCTGAAAGATATAATTTTGGAAAATCATTACAGAACTCTTGTTTCTAATAAAATATAAAATGATAAGAATTAGGTTATATATAAAGTGAATAATAAAAAATTTACATTCAAGGAATTGAATAGTCTATCCATGAATAGGATGAATTAAATATTAATGAGTTTCTGTAATTCATTTCCTAAAATTTGAAAATGTGTAAAAAAATATTTAATGTGAAACTTCTACTTTTATTATTTAAAAGTAGAAAAGACGACAAATTATAAATATAATGCATACTTAATTTTCTTGATGATGATAGATATTTAGTTCCCAATAGGAAATAATCAAGTAACATGAATCAATTAAGGAGTTAAAATAATATCTTCTTCACGATGAATAACTAAATTCTATAATAGGGTAGTAAGACAAATGAAACAAAATTGGAGTAAATTGATGATTAAAAAAACCTTTTGTAAAATGTACTAATGGTTATCATTTGTTGATATCCTAAAAAATAAGATGGTGATAGAGAATAAATGGAAGGGATAATAGATATATTAATATAATTATAATATTCTATTAAAAAGATAGTTTTTTTGAGATATAATGTAAAGAAATACAATACAGTGGTCCATGAATCTATTATTTACGTGAATTATAAAGAAGATGAAATTTTTGAGTTAAAATAAGACATTTGAAATCTATAATATGAAGACTCAAAAACTCAGTGAAGTTTGTTAAGTGTAAAAATTAGGTCATAATGTATGATCAATTCATCAATGGAGTGACTAATATAGTGAATGAATGATCAAAATATACTAAAGAGATAGAGGAAGAAGTTATTGGCCGATGATGAAAAAGTATTTAAAATGATTCTTGACTCAAGAAATAAAATCTTGAAATCATATTAATATTTTGATACTAAAGGTAAGTAAAATATTTTTAGGTCCCATAAGACATTTAGCGAAGAAGAAAAAGGCTTATTTGATGTTGAATCTCGTGCATGATTTGATTGTATGTAGAAGGAAACAACAACATATTTTATGCCATAAGAACCCAATCCATTATTGAAATTCTATTTGGTAATGACTCGAAATAGAAATATTAAATGAACCCCTGATGTAATTAACTTCATGTAACTATTTGTTGTGAATTCTCTTTGTATGACATGTAATTTTTTAAGGATGGGATATTCTCGGAATGATTATTCTATAGTCTAAATTTACTATAATTAATTATCAAAATAAAAGAAAAGATGAAAAATTTAAATCCATATGCATGATTTTTATGATCACTATTTCATCTGTGTATGACATGGATATATATAAGTTATTTTGAAAAAAATATAGTTGATTTTTCTAATAATGATCCAATGGGGATATAAGATACAAATAAAAAAATCATGGTTCATGCTTAAAATTTCTTATTCATTGTATTTTTAAGAAAATTAGTCTCACATATTCATAGGATGATTATATTTACAAGGAATTGTTGATTGTGAATTCAAAAGAATGATTAAAAAAGATACAGGAATGAAGTAGCTATGTATATTTAACTCAGAGCATATAAAAATGTGGGAAAATGAGTCTTTGAAAGTGGATTCACATCCCATATGATGGTATGTAAGGATATTATAATTTAAATTATTTAT
This sequence comes from Viscum album, assembly GCA_963277665.1. Taxonomy (NCBI): domain Eukaryota; kingdom Viridiplantae; phylum Streptophyta; class Magnoliopsida; order Santalales; family Viscaceae; genus Viscum; species Viscum album. Next base: position 267,807,992 of record OY728153.1, read on the forward strand.
AATAATTAATGTTTCATCTTATATGGAAAATATAAAATCCTAATGAGTATTGGGTCATGGAAATCCAATAGTAGGTATAATGACATTAGACACATAGAGGTCTTTTTTAATTGATTAAGAAACATCATTCTAAGTGTCAGTCAATTTTATAACTCAAGGATGAAAACAAATATTACAAAGAAGATTTGTTTCATCAATAGATTGGCTGATTCAGATAGTTTACGACATGGAATCATTTTCTTTTTAGTGGTGATGGTGATATGTTTTTTCTATCCATGGAAAAATAAAATATATTGCAAAATATGCTTTGTTTCTATAAAATAAAAAAATATTTGGATGAAATGGTCAAATTTTATGGAGAAAATATCTACTTATAATATAAAAATATTCCATATAGATGAAAATTTATTTCATAAATGAACCATTATTTTCCAAATAAATACATAGAAAAAGCTAGAAATCAGAAAGGGTGTTTTAATTTTTTCATGAACCAATAGACTATGAAGATAATAAATATTTTGTGTTATTTATTTATTATTTTCATGGTATCGAATGGTTTTTGTTCCAATGTCAAAATTAGAATGTCTTCAATTACATTAACTAGTATTGGGGGAAGGATGAAATGATATTTGGAAATAAATATTTGATATTTTAGAGTAAGAAAGGCTTAAAATATAAAAACATACATGTGGAAGATTTTATTAGGATGTATAGGATAAGGATCCAAGCACCAATAGTTTAAAATTCCCAATGAAATTTTCTTTTTTATAATAGAAATATGATTTTAAATAATATGAATATAGAAAGGATTATTGAGAAATAGATACCAAATATTTTTGAAGAAAAAATTATGACATCATTTAATGTATTTAATAGATATATTAAATTAATAAGGTATTAAATTACATCATATGATATGTGGTACGTATGTAATGATCCAATTATGTATATTCAAATCATAGAATGAAAATGATTCATTATCAATATAGAGAGATATGTTAATTTTGAGTCTCATGAAGGTGAGAGGATTTTATTTTGATACATATGTATGATAAAATAATATATATTCATCAATAAGTTAATTTTATTGGATGGTAAAATTCATTATTTAACTATAGTCGAGAGTTAGTAGATTATTTGAAAAATATTTATGAGTTTGTAAATGAATTTGGTTAATATGTGAAAATATTTATAGGGGACAATGGGTCGAGTTAAAATCCAAATATGAAACTGATGATGAGTATGAAAAAATTAAATTTTAATCTTTATAGAATAAGATGAGAAAAGAAGAATTGTGAATGTTTATTAACATTGGAAATTAGATTGTCCCTTTTAAAAAGAGGATAGTGAAGACTATTAAAAAAATACAGTTTTAATAGGTAAGACGAAATTTCTTTGGAACAAATACTAATGATGGGAATTGGGTCCATGTGATGAATTGATGAGGATTATTATGTTGAAAATATCTTTATTTGATTGATTTACCAAAGAATGGATTTCATGAAAATTTTCATGACCATGTGGGTTTGTTGTATCAAAATGGAAACTAGAATATTTGAATCAATGAATGGATAGTGTGAAATGGAAACTTATATATAGAAGGTATTGATTTTTTTTGAGACATTTGATCCTATTGAAATTCTTGGAACTATTAAATTATTCGTCTCTATAATAATATAGTGGAGAATAATGGTTTTCAATATGGATGTAAACTCACTATTTTCAAATTTATTACTTAATGTATTGGTATACATGAAAAATTATATTGTTTTTTATTTTGATGAAGGAAATAAAAATGTTTTTTTTTTCAAAATAATGTTTTGTATGAATTAAAAAAAGAACAATGTTCATGGATTTATTACATTGATGAATACTAAAAAATGAATAATGTTTAAAATGGTGTAGTTGATATTAATATCCCCATCAAGATATAGTTGTACTAATGGATAATGGTTCTTCTATATAATTATGAAATAATTTTTTTTGGCATTAATAATGTTTAATGCAAGATGCTTGTGGAATTTACGGGATGTTATATTGGAATGTTGAACATTGAAAAACTAACTTTTTTCCTTGGACTACTAGTCATATAATGAATCCAAGGAACATTCATATCTCAATAAAAATATTGCATGTTTTTTTTTGAAATGATACTGAATATAGGATTGCAACATCCATTTCTACCGAGATAATGTTATTAGGGTATGCTGAAGGAAAATCACTCAATTTCATAGAATACTAAAAGATAATTGGTATCATATAAAACAAAAAAAATGAAATTACATGTTATATTATTTTACTCATTTAATATGAAATGGTACTTGAGTAATCAAAAATAACATGAAATTATATATATGAAATGGGTGTTATATTTTATTAAATTCATAATGAATTTGATATTATTTCCAATAAAACATCAAAACTAGAGTTTTGTTATTTACAAAACATAAAAAATTATATTTTAGTAGTTGAATAATAATTGTCATCTGTTTTTAATTTTGTCTTAGATTATAATGAATTATTTTCTTTTTTTGAAGTAAAACAACATTTCATATAGTTCTCTAAAGGATGAATATTTTTTTCAGTCAATATCTCTTGAAAATATTTTGGATGATGTTATCAGTTATAAATATCAGTGTTAATGTGATGTATCTAATTGAAATCAATTTTGATAATTTTTTTGTTATGGATCATAGAAAAAAATATAATACATCCATGAAGGATGAATAGAATTGAAATCAATAATCACTTCATTAATGATAATGATGATCGTGGTTTAGTGTATTTGGATCATATTTCCACTAAACTATAATTAGAGGATATTCTAATAGAATATTTACTCAAGGAATCCTTTGAATGGAATCTCCAAAATATTGGTGTCCAGTCAACTCAACATAGATAAATTGTGTTTTCATGGATTCCACTATCCCTAATATACAGTATTGTTTTTCCCATATACCAATGACTGTTATATTCTCTATTATGGAAAATAGAAGAGTGACATTTGGGTTTGGTGATAAATGTAGAAAATAAACCATTGTCTATAAAAGGTGTACATGGTACTCAAATATACTATATGTTCAAGGAAATTTGATGAAAGTAAGATATAATATAGGAAAATAATTAAACCTGTTAATTTTAACTCTATTTAACTATTAAAAATATATCATTAATGGGTGACCATTGAGCTCATAAAATAAGAACATTACCAGTTGTTTTTTATGAAGTGGTTTTGAAATCCGAACACTAAAAGTGTTATCATTATCAATGAAATTAATTGATGATCCTTGCTTCATACTTTTGATATGCACACCAAGATTTTAAAATTTTTTCTTAGATTATATGATGAGTATTTCACTAATCTCAATGTTATGATGCATAGTGAGACTCGTATTTAAAGGTGAATGTATTAAATATTTTTCAACATGATGTTTAATAATTTTGAAGTGTTTCAATAGTCCCATTGTCAATGGTTATTGGATGAAATCCTCTTGGATCATATGTGGGATTTTAGGGATGATGTTGTTGAAAATTGAATATTGTTATGGTTGATTAAAAATATGGATAAAAATGTTTTCGTGCAAATATTTTCAATGTTTCTCTTTATGTACTAGGATTTTGTGTTGAAATTTAGTAAATGATAGATTTTCAAAATGAATGAATGAATCCAAGTAGGTAGTGTGTGGTAGTTTACTAGGATTGATGATGACCATTTTTTATTTTATAGATGTTTTGGAGGATATATTTTAAAAAAAATTTGAATTATATAGAAGATGATATATAATGTATGATTTCTCAGGGATAATTCCTAAATTTGCGAGGTGGTGGAGTGATGTGAAGCATGAAATTAATTTAATTGCATGTTACATTATGCAAAGTGAATATGTGGTGCATTTTTTCATTTACAATAGATTGATAATTATTATATATAGACAATGATGGCCATGGGATACATGAGGTATCATAAAAAAAGGGGATTTGAGAAGGGATTTACATTAATTTTTAGATTAAAGGATTACATAGGTCATTTTATTATGTAAGGATTATTTAATTATATCACTAGTGTGAAGTGATAATTTACAAGTAAGATCATCACTGTTGACTTTTATAAAGTTATATATTTTTTCTAGAAAAAATATAACTTGGAGATCATAGTATCATGCACATTGTAGTTCTTAATGAAGAAAAATAGTCCATGAATCGTAGTGGTCTGTGGAGCATAATATTTTTTCAATTGACAATAGTTTCTCATAAAACATCCATGAAGTGCGAAGTATAAAGAAAAATAAGTGGCATACTAATTGAGAGATATTTACCTGGTGGTAGTTAATGTTTGGAGTAAATAATTTGATACATAATTCCTTTTTTTTTGATATGTGATGTAGTTTTGTGAGGAAGTATATGATAGGTTTGTACACAAAAGAGGTCTGTATGGGGAATAGTTCAGAGGGGAAATTTTTTTCAATAAAATTAATTAAGGTTATTAACAAGGGGTAACTTATGATACAAAGTGTGTATGAGAATAAATATTGGAGTTATCAAAGGACTATTAGAATAATGAAAACTCAGGTATGTACAATGTAATGATGATAGTACTTGAAGAGGAACAATTCAAAAAGGAATTATCATTGAAGAAATATTTTTTTGATAAAGAATATTTCATCCCATGTATGAATGAGAATCTGAATTACATATTTATATTTGTGTGAATAAAATTAGAAATTATAAAAATAATCATAATATTCTTCGGGATTAGTTGTGAGTTTCTTCTAGTCATGTGATGAATGATTACTCTGGTTTCAATGGTTGTTAATAAAGAGGAATAGTAATTCTGCTATGAAAAATCTATATAATAGGTATACTAGAACATTTCCTTTTTATAACCATTGAATTATCTCAGTTTTCATGATTCATGTATTATTTTCTCTTTCTATTTTATGTTTTCAATGTCATCATATATCACTACAATATAAATGAGATAAGACTGATTTAATTATCAATAATGAACAATTATATTGGAGTATTATTTTAATATTTGATAACCTTTTTCACCCACACTCTCATTAATGTTATTTATATTTTATGTTTCAATATTTAGGAAATAAAATGTGAATGTTTATCGATTCCATTAAGTGGGGGATAATTGGATGTGCATTATATTTATGTCCATAAAAGGCACAGTCAACCAGATTATGAATGAAAATTAATGGAGTTCTATTTTTGTATGGAGTTGTTAATCATTCTGGGGTTCTATTAAATATTTCATTGGTTTGATAGAGAGTGATAATGTGGTAAGGAATGGGATTTGGAAGCAGGACCATGAAAGTAATTAATTTTTGAAGATGGGGATCCTCTAGACAATTAGGTCATCAAGGAGTTCTTGGTGTCTTGGGGAGTGAGAAGAAATACAAGTTGGGTGAAGTTCCATAATTGATTCAGCCATTGAGAGCACATGGTTGAGTTATGGACAGCTTCATCCCATCAAACTCACAACATCTATATAAATAAAGAAACCAGGAATAGATTCATGTTCAATTTAAATTGTATTGAAGCATACTTATATTATTTTAGTACAACATCATCATACTAATTAAATTATCCTCAGCTGTTTTGGGACATGATTCCAAAAATAATTTATCTATATCTATTGATGTTTATTAATAATTAATTATGAATGGGGTATAAGGGTGTTTAGAAATTTCCATTATGGACTATAGTGACCATTGTATTTAAGATTCATGGATATTTATTCATTACCATGATTCATAGTTTTGATGTCATTTTTTTTGAGAATAGTTGACTTAGTATAAAGTGCACATTTATTGACACCATCAGATTGTATATTTAACATCCCAAACTAATATTTTTATACCTACAATCCAGGAGTTGTACTTGGGGGTGGGTATTTTCGGACTTGACTATCATCATTTGTTGGTGATGTCCACCATATTTTCTATAATTTTTCCAAAATAAGATGAGACGTAGATATTGATATCTATTCTCATCATTGAAAAGTTCCAGTATTTTTTACATATGTTTTTTGACATGATATGAAGATCAATTTTGTGTTCAATAATATGGATAGAATCGCGATTATATCCATTCTCCCTTACTTCATATCACTTGTAGAGTATATATATATATGATGGACTAGGTAGAGGGGTAAAAATCATATAGTTTGATTCACCCATTAGGTTATGTAACGGACTAGATTTGTTTAATGATAATTGTTTCATGAATATGAGTGTTATATTATAATACACACAACAAAACCATATCACTTTTTAATAATGAAGTAAATATAAAGAGAAATGTGACAATCAGAATTCGACCATTATATTACTATTGATCAAATATGATAATTATTCAATATGAAAATTGTGAACTACACTCTATAAAATAAATTTAATGTTATAATTAATTTTTAAATGTAAAATTTGAAAAAATATAATTGATATAGAAATAATAGTTGATAGCTTCAAATGTTTGAGTTGTGTCATTTTGAATCTCATCTATTAGAACATAGAAAGGATGTATCATTAATGGGGTTCTCCATTGACCAATCCCAAGATGTGATTGAACAAGTGAATCTTGAACCAAATCTAATATGGGTGAGGATCATGTTAGTGGAGATTACTAGTCGGTCGATGTTAGCCAAGTTACCCCAAGACACTACCACCATCATACACCTTACTAATAGACACTATGATATTATAATAAGGGGTTAAATTTTCAAACATTATTTACATAATGTGTAATATATTTGTATAAATAATATTTTTATTTGATCAATTTCTTTTTAAGAATTTTTTTCTTAAAAAAATTAGATTTATTTAATATTGAATTTGATACAATGACTCCAAGCCCCAAATTTTACATTTTATAAAAGATAAAAATAATATATTAATCTATAGAATTGCAAATAATACATATTTTAGAAAAAATACTATAATAGAAAACATTTATCTAAATATATATATTTTTAAAAAAATTAACCTTTATATGTGCCAGAAATTTAACTATGTGTTCTAAACTAGCTATTATTTTCAATAATTGTTTTTATATGTAAAAGTTAAAATATCACATTTATATAATTATAATTATAAGATAAATAAATTTTATAAAATCATAACATCTTAATTATGTTATGGTGAATTTATGATAATTTTCTAAAATATTTGGTTTTTTAATAGTAAAAATACAATTTGAGGTTTTTAGTATGTTTAATGACTTAATAATTAATTCATAATAATTTAAAAATTAATTAAACACAATACATGGACTAAAATATGTTATTTTACTACTATAAAATATTTTAATATATTTTAATCAATTTATAAACCTATAATTTACCATCCAAATACGAAAATGGAAACTTTAACATTACAAACATTATTTGGTGGAAACATTCCATTTCCAAGATATAAAAAGAAATATAGAATTATGATAGACTAATATGGATTAAAGTAACATAATTGTTTTTTCAAATGTCATAACCGTTAGAAAAAACCATTGAAAAAACCATTGTTTTTTATTTTCCAATACCTAGATACCTAAGGCCTATGTTTGGGAATTAATAAACGAACTCCTCCATGATTATATAAATACCATCACATTTCTCAATTTAATTTCACTAAAAATAAATCTTCCATTATTATATAGAATTTATTAAACCTATACAATCATACCTTGGTTCTCTTATGTCTCCAACATCCTAATACTCTTATTTTAGAAATTTCTTTTCAATATATGGTAATTATCATTCTTTTAACTTCTATTCAAAAACCTATTTTCATAAAAGTCTTCTAATTTTTATACATACTATATTTTATTACCATTTTGATCATACCCTTACTTGAAAAAATCGACATTGGGATACCTTTATACACTATCATTTTAACTTCCTTCAAAACCATATTTATTATCCATTATGATGTCGAATTTACATCAAAAAATTTTACTCTTCTCATAAATGAATTTTCTTTTTTTATTCTAGTGAATATACAAGAATATTTATTTTCCAAGGGAATTCATAGAAATGGTAAAATTATTTATTTGATTTAGTTATAAATATAAATGAATCTTACATTCCTTTTTTGTGGGTTAAAAATGACACAATATTCATGTTTTCAAAACTTTTGCAATTCCAGAATTTTGATGTGAATTTTTTTATTCTCCATAGGTTATTTGTGAAGTGTTTTATTATGATATATGAGTCTCATACTAATTAATATATATGAAGGGTGTGCCCTGATAGTGAAATAATGCATTTGGTAAAGAATTTAATCTCTAGAGATGACATGTTTTACAATACCTTAGAAAATAACATTCATTATTTTTATTTATGAAACTATAGTGATTAACCATGGTTATATTATTATAAATGCATTAGTTAAATATTGTATCAAAATATCCATGTTATGACTCATCTTTTTTTTTCATTATGATATTACCATTTTTCTTTTGATCACTCCAAAAGTATATATGTCATTTCATATTGATATTCCTCAGGATCACATGTAAACTCATTCAGATTCTTATTCCCTTATTGGGATTAATTCCCTCCTATTACATCGATGTATGTCCCCACGTAATGAGATGCAATAAAGTTATTTAGAATGAGCCTATGAATAATATTTTCAATATTATTCTAAGAATATTTTATTCTTTTTATATTATGTACCTTACATCCAAGAAAATAAATTTTGAAAGATCATATATTTGTAAAATTAAATGAAATATTATGTAATTAATAGCATAGATTCCATAGTCATCATCAAAATAAGGGTTATTTATTTGTTAAAATTAGGACATAAAAACATTAGTAATACCTTATGGGATAAGAGAAAATATATTAAAACATTATGGAATTTTTATGATGTATTATGTAAGTGGTTTCTCATAAAATAAATTCATATATCGATATGAACAAGTTGAAGTGGCTCTGGAATATATTCATATTGGGGTAAAACACTGATACACTTCTTTGAGATAGACTCAAATGGAAACTGGTGGATTAAAATGGGCCTTGTCACACTACTGGTTTGACACTCCTATGGGATATGTTTGGTTAATAAGATGTTTTTATAAGACATTATAAAGTATTTGTAGAAAATGTAATTGTTTTTACTAATTAATATTATTAATAATGATGTTTTACAAAATACAATTCAATTGGAATTATAATAATATTAAAACAAAAACATTTCTCATTATGGTTTTATTCATTTATAAAATGGTATGAAATTGGAGTAACATTGTAAATTATAAGGGAAAGGGACCATGCACATACTAACATCTGATGTAATTTTAAATGTAAAAATTAATCAGAATCAAGAATCAACTATCTTGTGTTATAAAAAATGACTTGAATCAAGGAAAGGGACTAGATTCACTCCAGTGGGAAAAACATCCATTTAGTAATTTATGCATAAAAGACAACATTTTTTAGTGGACATACCAACACATTTATTTTTGATAATTGTATAAAATCTATAGAAACCATTATTTTTACTCCATTGTTCAGAATATGATAATGTCACCCCAAATGTATACCTCTTAGATGGTGATGTTTTTTTTGTAGTGGACACTAATTGGTGACACAAATACAATAAATGATATTGATTTTATAGAGTGGAAATTGTTTTTGGTATCATTGTTCAATAAATGATTCCTTAATTTGTTCAAAATGAAAATAAAAAATGAATTCATAGAGCTTAATTAAAAGGAAAATGAATTCATGGGAATCTTTGACAGGAAATTTAAAAGGATTTATTATTACTCATATATGTTTTTATGGATCATATTAGAAGGTTTATAAAATATTCAGTGGAATATGACAATATATATGGAGGAATATATCCAATCGAGACTATGAAATATATGTGGACATAGTGTAGAGTGTGATGAAGTTTGAAATGTAGTTTGGGGAGACACATTGGTCACATAAATAAAATGGAGAGAATATATATTTTTATCCAAACATAAGAAGGATATTTGACAATAGAAGAGTAAAAAAAGTGTAACTTTTTACATGAAACATTTATGAGAAGAGTCATTTGGAGAACTACTTGATCAAGAGTTGAAATTGATACAATTGTGGAAGAGAAGTTCATACAGCATGGAACTATTGTCATCAGTTGAAGTCTCAACATCTCAACACTAATGTCAAAGGGAAGATGGTGAATGACCAAACTAAAGTCTAATGATATAAATTTGAACATCTGGGGAAAATATTAAATAATTGTTCAAATAAAGAGGAAATGGAGGGGAATAAACATCAACCTCATCATTGGATAAGGGAGAATGTTATGTAATTATCCATTGCAATTTCCAAATAAGATTCTCTAAATGATATTGTGGTATTTCTTATGATGGTTCTCTAAAATCTAGAATGTACATTTTTTTTTATTTTTTTTCAATTTGTTCCTTTATTTTACCCATGTTTTAAAAGAATATTGAATCAACCCTTGAATTGGTATAAGTGCAGTTATCACTCTATATTTCTAGAGGTATTATCTAAGAACAATATTTTATAGAAAGTATAGTATTGACTTTGTAAAACACAATGTCATCATAAATATATTAGTCATTATTATGATGAAATTCAACACTATACTTGGGTTGGAATGGCTATCAATGTATAAAGATAAGAACAAATATAGATTCATGAAAATATTACCAGTTTTGGAAGGACAATGAACATTTATTTTCAATGGAGAGATATAATGAAATTGGATTTTTGTAGAATCCGATCTCGTAGCCTTCTGTATTGGTGAAAATGAATAAGGAAATGAACGTATAAGAATAGAAAATGTCCCAATCATTCAGAAATACATTGACGTATTTCTTGAGGACTTACTTGGACCTCCCCTAGAAATGGAGGTAGAGTTCTCCATTGAACTCGTTTTGTGATCCATGATAATATCAAAAAAATATTTTAGAATAGAAAATGTGGAACTAGAGGAATTAAATAAACAACTATAAGATCTTTTGGGGAAGGGGATTTTCTAACCAGGTGTGTCTCATTAGAGATAACATGTTTTCTTTGGGTGGAATAATGATGGTTCAATGTAGAAATGAATTTATTATCGATAATTTAATGAGATCAAAGTAAAGAATAAGTGAAATATCCCAAGGATTGATAATTTATTTGACCAATTTTGTGGGGATCAATTCTTCTTCAATATTGGCATTCGATAAGGTTATGATAAAATGAGGGTGAGGAAATAAGATATTCTAATTATTGAAATTTGATAAATAAGTGGACATTATGAGTTTTTTGTTATTCCATAGGGCTTTAATAATTCTCAATGTATATATGTGAATTTTATGAATAGATTATTTAAGGACTACATTCATAACATTGTGGTATTTTTCAGTGATGATATTATGATATATTACAAAAGTTGTGATGTGAATGAAGATGTTATAAGTGTCATATTGAAAAATAATATGAAGGATAAGCTATTTGGAAAGGACAAAAATGTGAATTTTGGTTAAAAAATGTTTCTTTCATGGGGAATATTGTAACCAAAAAAAGAATATCAATTGACCATGACCTGAAAAAGGTTGTCGATGAGTGGCCTTTTCCTACAATACAAACTGTGATTCGTTGTTTCATTGGGATATTACAATATTATAGGTGGTTTTTCAAAAAAATAGTTAATATATAATCCACTAACCATGTTAACTAATAAAAGGTATATGTTTGTCTTGATAATGGATTATGAATAATGTTTTCAATAGTTGTAGAATAGGTTTCTCACTGAACTAATTTACCGCTACCCTTTTTTAGAGAAAGATTTGTTATTTTTCGAGATTAACCTCTAAAAGGGATTGGGTGAATCCTCTTCTAATGTGAAAAGGAGATTTAATATGCATATCGGGAGTTAAATATTCATGAGAAGAATTATCCTAGACATGACCTGGAGATATTTATTGTTGTTTTTTCTCTAAATATACATAGAATCTATATTTACGGATAGAAATGTGATATACATACCTACAGTCATGTTTGAGGAAATTTTTTATGAAAATTTAATTGAACTTGAGATGATGGAGATCATTTTAACTTAAAAGGGTTGTGATTTATCAATTTCTTATCATCCTAGATGAGTAAAAAATTATTGATGAATAATTTAAGAAAACCTTATCATGATGGTAATGATGGTGATTCAAGGAGATTATTTGATCAATGTCTTATTAAGACTAAACATGGTAATTTTAAGGTATGATACATCATAAACACTATACTAAAGGATTTCTCAACCTCTATTTCTTGACAAAGTATTGAGAGAACAAAGAAAAATACTTTTTTACATTAAAAGATAGAGGCTTTGCAGAATTGGAGATTTATTGAGTTCAATATTTATTAAAAAGGTGTACTAAAATTTCATACAATGATAAGTGTTCCCTCCACTAATGAAATAAAGGAGATGATGGATGAAGATCATATTTTTACTTTATCTATTCATCTTGGAAGCAGGAAAATGAATAAGGAACTTTATAGACATTATTGGTGGGATAAAATGGAATGTACGAATATATACTACACTATAAGGTACTTTGTATGTCATTAGGTATAGGTAGAGAAACAATATCCAAAAGGGATATTGAAACAACTACCCATACAAACATGGCTGTGGGAAAATATCACTATGTACATATTCACTAGTCTCCCAATAACATTAGAAGGAAACAATGTGATATGGGTTATAGCAGACCAAATCTCCACGAAAACCTATTTCGTCACTATTCATGAATATTTATCTCTTGAAAAAAATTCCATGATTTACATTAACGAAGTGTTGATGTTCCATGATGTTCTATTGTCAATCGATTCTGATAGTGGTCCCAGGTTCACATCAAAATTCTGGTGCAGTCTTAAACATACTAGGATTACTGAATTGAATTTTAGTACAACATATCACCCCAAACCGATTGGAAATCTAAATAGAATATTTAAATATTTCAGGAAATTTTGAGAATATGAAAAATGGAATTTAATGGCAGATGGGATCCACATAGCCCAGTAGTCGAGCCATTATACAATAAAATATTTCAATCAACTATTCAAATGGTACATTGTGAATCTCTCAATAGGAAGCATTGTAGAACTCTAACTATTTTTGATGAATTTTTAGAAATAAAGCTTCTGTTGACAAATCTTGTAAATAATGTAACAGAAATGTTTCAGGCCATCCAATTACAAATAAAGGTAGCTCAGATTAAACAAATTATATATGATGAAAAATGTGAAAGGGACATGGAATTTGGTGGTGCTGAAAAAGTGTTACTTAGAATATCACCAAGGAAGGGAGTTAATGGGGTTTTGGAACAAAAGAAATATTAACCCCATGTACATTGGACCTTATGAAAACCATGATCATAAAGGTTAATTGGCCTATCAGTTTGAACATCCAAAAAATATATCACAGGAACATGATGTATTCTATGTATATCTATTTAATAATTGAATACCTTTACCATCACATATAATGAATATAGAGGTGGTACAACTAGATCATTACATTTATTATGTGAAGCATCTGGTAGAGATCTTGGATTGTAGATACAAGGTTTTACACAACATGAATACCCCCCTCATAAAAGTGTTGTGGAGGAAACAAAAATTTCAAGAAGTGATTTGGGAACTAAAGGAGACAATGTGGTAGATGTACCAACACATTTTCTCATCAAAAAGAAAAAGATAAAATTTTGGGAATGAAATTTCATAATGGATATAATGTAATGAACCACACTTTTTGAATGATATTTTTATTGACTCATTTTTTTATATTATATTATACATAACAAAACCATATCTATTTTACAATGAAGTAAATATAAAGGGAAATGTGACCATATAAATTTAACCATTCTATAATTTATTGCCCATTATGACAATCGATCAATATGACCATTGGGAACTACTCTCGAGATAATAATTTTAACGTTATAATTAATCATTATGAGTAAATTTTCACATACAATAATTTATAATGATGGAATATACGATGGAATCAAGAAGAAAAGACATGTCATTTTATGTCCATTTATCCAAACAATGGAGGTAGGTATGATCACTAGGTTACACCCTCAACCAATCCTAATTCAAGCGTTAACAAGTAAATCATGAATGAAATCACCTATGGGGGATGTTCATGTTAGTGTAGATTACCACTCAGTCGATGTTAGCTATGGAACCCCATGAAACTACCACCGTCACACACCATACTATTAGGGCATACATGGGTGTAATAAGGGATTTAATTTCATGGCCTTAGTTACTTGAATTATAATTCTATTATTTAAATAAAACATTTATTCTATAAATTCTTTTTAAAAGAAATTTTTTCTTAAAAAAGAATGGTTTAATTTATAAGGATTTTGATAAATTGACTTCTCAAGCCAAACTGTATTTTCAAAAAAGATATAAATTTTATAAATAACTATTGAATTATTAATAATACATAATTTACTAAATATTATGATAAAAATACTTTTTTATAATAGAAATGGTAAAATATTTTTTAAAATTTTATGTGTTCGAAATTCTACTAAGCATTTTCATCTCGTTATTATTTTTAACAAATAATGAATTTTTATATTTAAAAGATAAAATTATCATATTTATAGAATTACTATGAAAAATAAAAAAACATTTTCTAATTCCTCAAATGAAAATTAGTTTAGGGGGAATTTATTGTATTTTTCAAAAATATTTTATTTTTTCGTGGATAGTTAAATAAAAGTTTTAGGTTTTCTATATGTTTAATTTCGTCAAAAATATTTCATAATGATGAAATAATTTATGAAACACAATCCACCACCTAAAATATTTAATTTTTTTTATCTAGTATTTTAATTTATTATAATAACTTTCCAAACCAATAATTTACATTCCTATGTCTACAATGGAAACTTTAACATTAAAAACATAATTTTATGTAATCATTAAATTTTAAAGACAATATAATTAATATATAATGATGATCTCAACATTTAGATTGAAAATAAACTAAAATCTATACCAAATTACAAAAACCATGGTAAAAAACCCTGGGAAAGCCCATTTTTATTATTTTACACAACCTAGATTTCCAGTTCCTAAATTTGGTAATTAATAAACTAATATTTCCATATGTATATAAATAACCACTCATTTCTCAATTTAATTTCACTACTAGTTCAACATATATGGTGTTCTATAAGTTTTATCTAAATTGGAGGCCTTCCAAGGTTTCTTTAGTCCCCCAAAGACCCAAATCCCATATATTATGAGCTACATCCCAATGTAAAGTGATTATCCTTATTTTCTCTTCAATTAAAAAAACTATTTTTATATATGCATTCCAATTGTTATGATTACACTCTTTAATTTACCTTATAAACATAAAACTAATTAAAAAATGTGTTTTTTCAATGGGACACCCTTTCCCCCTCTTATTTTAAATTTTTCCAAAACCCAACTTATTTCCATTTATTTTTCCGAATTTACTTATCAAACATTCCCTCTTCTCCTCAAAAAAATATCTTATGTTTTATTCTTGTGTATACCCAAACCACTTTATTATACTGGTTTATAAAACTTCATTTAAAAATTAAATATTTTATTTTATTATTTAAATACAAGAAACCCACATTCCTTTTCTATGGTTTGAAAATTATACAATATTCATGTTTTAATGCACTTCTCGAATAACATGTTTTTATAAGAAACCTATTTTTATTCGCTATGGGTTATTTATGAAACATTTTATTATGATCTATGTGGTTCACATAAATTATAAAATATTAACAGTTCACTATTATGTCTCTCTAATGCATTGGATAAATAATATAATCGCTAGATATGATTTGTTTTATGAAAAATTATTGAATAAAATTTTTAATTTTCATCTACTAAACCTTGGTGATTATACTTGGTGATATGATTATGAATGTATAAAATAAATGATTCTTCAATATTTCCATACTATTAATAATTTTATTATTATTATGATCTTACTATTTTTCAATTTCTTATTGTGTAATTCTATTCCTCATATACTTATTAATATTCCACAAGATCACATGTAAAGTGTTTCACTTTCTTATTCCCTTAATGGGCCTTATGCTCACAAATTACATTGATATATTTCAATAGGTTATGATATTTAGTAAATGTAATTAGGATAACCAAATGAATAATCCATTAATGTGTATTAGAATAATATCGTGTGTTTTCACGTATTAGGTATCGTATTTCTGTGAATATAAAATTTTAATGATCATTTGCATGTACAATGTAATGAAATTCTATGCAATAAAAAGGTAGGATTACATAGGTTCTCTTATTCCTAAGTTGTTTACAAAAAAATTTGATTAATAATTTTTTTATCATGGATAACATGAGTCTTAACCATATAATGGTTAAGAAATCATATACTATTTCTTTTATTAATGACTTATGTGATTAGTTAAGAGGATACATGTGATTCAATAAGACCAGAAAGTGGTGATTCTATAATAAAATAATACTGAGGGTCTAACATCTTGAAACCCTATTTCAGGTGTTCACATTCCATTTTTTACGATATTTTGTTCGTATTTGTTATCTTGTAGATTTGGGGGAATTTTTTATATGTAGGGGTTTGGGGACTATTTATGGTTATCACAAGGTTAATGAAAACATTCCAGATCATCTTAGGAAACCTTTCACCATAGGTTTGTGTTCTATCATTTTGTTAATGGATAGTTCAAAACATGAATCTTGTATATAAACCACATTGAAATATATATTGGATCCATTTATACTTAGTTCATTGTTTTAAAAATCATATAGTTGGTCAAAAAATATCTTCTAGTATCCTAGGAGAGGGATGATTTCATGTCAATCTATGTGGATAAAACTCGTGATTTGAATTAATTAGTCTAAATATTTATTTTAAAACTAGAAATAGATCTGATTCTGTCATTTCTCTAATATGGGTTTACGATCTCGACCATGGTTTAACATGGTTTTTTTGGATCCCTTTCCTTCCATTATTTTATTTTTATGGATCATTGTTTTATGTTCTATGGATATACTTTCATTAGTATGTCACCAATTTGTTTCATTTTTTATTAAACCTCTAGATTTTAAATTATTTTCATGAGTAGAACCTTATATCAATGTTTTTGATATTAGATCAATGGTTTTGGAATTTAAGTATATTTATTTTTAATAGATACATCATGTAATTGGTATTTGTTTCATGGGTATTCATTGTTAATTGTTTAATCATTGGAAATTATATGGGTATTTTTATTGTCTCTCTCCCATTTTTGGGTGATGATGAATTGGATACTCATATTCTACAATTATTTCTCTAGGATCCTCCGTTGATCTTTCTATCCCTGCCACTCATTTTTATCTCTTTTTTTTGTTTATAATAGAAACTCATATTTCATTACATGAATATTACATAACTTTTTTGATAAAAAACATAATAGTGATACAATCCCAAATCCAAAGGATTAGTGTATTGGAAAAATTATTCTAATACCTCAATGTTACATAAAAAACGTTTTTTGATTTCATCTTAATAGTTTTTCTAAATCATTTGGGATCCCATTTTATATATAATCACAACATGATACATATTAATGAATGGGGTGAGGAAAAATACCATTAAGGGAAGGAATGAGAGACATATATCAATACTACATGGGTGAGCATAATATATATCACTATATCATTTGCATATTATAATTTTCAAAATCATTAGATAAAATTATTATAGTGCCATGTATTGTTTCATATTCATAATTATAGAAAACATTACAATATTAGTAAAATACCTCACATGGTCAAAAAAACTATCATCATGTTCATGCACTGCATATGTGAATAAATCCTAAAATCATCACTATGGACAATAATTGTATCATCTCCATGAATAACAAACATAATAGTATGAGATATATCACATTATCCAGTAATTTTATGGGATTTATAATTCAGATCATACCCATCACATCCTAGAATTCTCATATCCATAAATTCCACATGGAAAAGAAACTTATATTCATCAAATAACCCCAATGGAATGATTATGGTTCATAAAGGATTTGTAAAGAATAAATTTATTAATAAACATTATAACTCCCAAATTAATAATTAATGAAATATTTTTATAATAAAGGATCAATTTTTTGAAAAAAATAACTCAAGGGGTGTCAAGAGGGGTTTTGGAAAAAATAATGTACCTTTTGTTACATCATTGTAATTATCCTAGAAAAAATTTTGAAATGGTAATAGAATGTATATCCAATAAAAGAAAGGGGAAATAATATTGAAATTTAATTTTTTAGATATTATAGGAATATCCATACTGAAAATGATGTGAATGAGAGAGAACCCTAGAAGAAGGAGTTGGGTTAAAAAATTACACATAACTTAAATCTCACATTATTACGTCGCTTTTCTATCTCTTGAATAATAAAATTATTATCCTTAAAACATGTAACCAAAAGTGAATTATCTTCATTTAATCTTGAGATAAGTCAAAATTTTGACATTAATTCACATCGAGGATGTTTTAAGGATTAGAGCTTTAGATAATTAGATCATAACTTATACATAACAACATTAATATTATAAGTATACACTTCTTCTCAACATCCAATTTTTTCATAAAACAATTTTTTTATAAAAAAAGATACATGGTTAGATTCATGTTTAAACAACATAACTATTACTTGATACTGTCCTTGACATTATTCATCCTCTTAATATACTATAAAAATCATTTCAAAATATGGTATCAATATAAAAATACTAGTAAGGGATACACAAATAAGTAAACTACTCGTCTTGGGAAAACATGAAAACCATGAATACTTTATCATAAAGTAATACTTTTCACCTTTATGATGTAGTAAATATACTTCATAGAATATATGCTCATTTAATATCCTTTTTATAACAAAAACATTACCATAATGCCCATTTAAATAAACATATAACATGTAAAGTTATCTTAGGACATAATCATTTAAAACTAGAATAGCCATATGGTCGACTAACACACATATCACTATATAGAATAGTCATACGACCGAATTCCATACCCAATGCACTATATGTTGTAACATAACCACTAGTCCATGGTTTTTCACCAAACCACCATTCAATTAAGTATCACATAACCACCCTTCATTGGTTTATCACTTAACCACCCCTCAAATGTCTGAGTACCATAATCAGAAGACATAAAAGATTTCAGTTATCAAGATTTCACTCATAAAATTTAATTTTACATCACAAGAGATAAATTTAATATATGGAATGAGTAAATCCACTTTCAAAACAATTTTCAATACCACAACACCAAAAAATGGATTATGGTATATCTTTTTCATAAAAACCCTTAAGGCTTATAGAGGATGCCAATTATCAAATAACAGTTATGGAGGCAGAGGATTCATTGTCCCTACATACATTAAGAACATTCCTTTTGATCATTTTTTAAAACACTACATAGAAAGAAGATTCCATTGGTGCAAAATTAAAATTCAAAAGGGTTTTATTATACATTTCATAAAACAAGGAGGCATATTTTATCAATATATGCCACAATGAATGGAGATTGAGATGAATTCACTTACCTTGTGTCCGACTTGTCTTGTTTGTTCTTTATATTCAGGAATAATAAACATAGGTTAATTTATACTTTCTTTAGAACATTTTTCATCATTAATATTCAATTTATAATAATTATTATCATGTTATAAATGTTACATAATTATTTAAGTTCATATTGGTCATTTTTGTTGATATTCGGTACTTGAGTTGAAAATTAACTCATTTTATTGTAAATTATCCATGTGGTCAAATTCAATCATCTCTAAACTATTATTCATGATTAAAATATAATATATATAAAGTACATATGCATTTATATTTTCCATAATTTTTGGATATATGAAATTAATTGCACCATTCATGGCGAGTGTAGGCCGTGCGTATCAATAAACACTAATTTCATTTCATTTTCATATTAAAAGATTAATAATACAATTTCAGAAATGTATATTATAATACCAGTATTATATTTATTTAATTTTTATCTCAAAATATTAATAAAACTATCATTTTTATTTTCACTGTATGGAATGAATGAGTCATATCACTTTAATGGGGAAGTAGTCCACCCCACCTCAAATAAAATTATCATATTCACACAATATGGAAAGAATGATGAAATATTTTTAATAAAAAATACAGAATCATATAGTCAATAAAAATAAAATATATATCATATATTAAAATAGTTCCATGATACAGAAAAAATTAGATGTGGCATGATAAAATTGAACTATCGTCCTTTCATGAGGTAGTATTCCACAATACACAGAAACAGTATGGTCGTGTCCAATAGATGAAGGTGTATGTTTGTGTAGTTCTAATAATTATAATAAAAAAAATACTAGTATATTGAGGATATTTTTTTGTTATGTAATAATAGAATTAGATTATCATTGGGAGTGGAGAAGATAAATACGGAAATGAACATTAGAGAAGATATTACCTCAGAACCAAGTAACATCTTTTTATTTGACTCAAAAGGCTTTCTTGAATTTCATTCTACCCAAGTAAAGTATTATAAGAGGAAATAAGTGATCATGGAATCTTATTTGATCCACATTTCAATGAGACAAGGGGCTTGAGAGGTGTGAGTAAGTGGGTAGAGGTTGAGGCATTTTATAAGATAGAAGAGGGGCACATTATGAAGGTCATGAAATATTATTTTTTTATAAAAGTATATTTGATTTCTAATAGTTCAAAAGGAATATATTTTTGAGGATAAGATGATAATGGGTCTAAATACACTAGACCATTAAATTTTAGACAAGAACATGTTAGAAAATTATCCTTATCATCTATCTTTAACCATAAGATGAAAACATTAACTCTTACCATGGCTTCTTGTACTTCAAAATATATATTTAATATATTTACTATAAAATTCCAAGAGAACCAAAATTGGACCATTAATAACATTTTTGACTTGATATTAGTAAGTTTTCCAAATATAATATTTTGGGACAATTATATCATTTAATAAAATATTATTTATTTTAAGAACACATTTTTGTCAATTCTGACACTATTTTGTACTTGATTTTTGGTAAATTCATAAAAACTTGATTCCTTCTAAAAAAGTCATTAAATAAAATATTATATGTCATAATAATATATAAGATTCATGTATGGAATCAAAATATTAAAATTACATTTATTTTAATAATTTCAATATCTTATATTTGAATCTTTCATTTATAAGGTAATCATTGCATCATCATTGTGTCATAAATAAATTTACTTATTTAATATCTGCAAATTATAAAAAAATTCCCCTATCTAAGAAATATTTTCATATTTATAATGACTATTTACAGTCATATACATCATTTATATTACTCTATATTTAATTTTTTATGAGATACATGTTTATGTTATATTTCTCTTTTCATTAAATTAAATATTATAACATATCTTTTTTACAACCAAGTGGCTCCCATATTCCAAATGATTAGAATAAAGATAGTTTTGATTTCCCTTGAATCATTAAATAGGATTATAACACATGTTTTGGCATATTTATAGTATTAAAATATTATTTTCTTCCCATATTTACTTGAATTAACCATTATATATGGTAAATAAAAATAATTACGGAAGATATTATTCATAACGTACAAACATAACAGGTACATATTTACAAAAATTGGACCTTATGATTCCAAATATGGAATCTATTTTTACAAATTAAAAATATAGAAATTGTATTAATTAATTTAAAATTAATTCCCGCTATCAAAACTAGAAAGCATGTTTTTATGATGTAAAAACTATCAAAATATTAAAATGTGTTTTTGTCCAATTTAAATGAGAAATTTATTTTAATGACCATCACATGATTAAATGATAAAAACATAATACAATTAACATTACAACCAACTAAAAGGACAATATAAATATACAAATAAATTATATGAAAAGGCAGTTTTGTATTAAATTGCAGTATTTTTCACTGTTCATAAAAATTTGGATTTTATCAGAGAATTACAAAAATTTCAACCAAAAGAATATTTTTTTGTTCTACATCAAATGAAGAAGATTATTATTTGAAATATAAAAATGAAAAAGTGAAATAATCTATTTTTAAAAAGGTTTCTCTATCAAAAATTGTAAAATGACCATTTAAAAATATTAGAGTATTTTATGCATAAAATCATATTCACTCTTATATTATGCATCTAAATTTATCTGAGGAAATGTAAAAACATTTTACAAACATTTATAATCATATTAAAGTTAGTTATATTATTTCTATCCAATATAATGGCAACGCCTGAACTTGAATTTTAAAAAATATTATTATTATTGTATTATATTTTGGTATAACTCAATGTTGTGTGCAAAATTATGATTTTGGAGAAAGTCATTGTCGCATGTGAAGTACGCAATCAGACAACGCATGAACTTTACTGTAAAATTAATCTCTAATTAATAAATATTAATATATTTGAAAAATTATTACTCCATAAAAACATGGGATGTTACATCATTCCACTTTTTTGGAAACTGCATCCCCACAATTTTATTTGCATATCAAAAAATTGAGGGTATTTTTCCCTCATATAATTTTAAGATTCCCACATTACCGCTTAAACAATATATTTTTCCCACAAAACCATTACCTGATTAATCACCTTATTTCACAACACTATCTCTCTATGGTCAGGAATTTTTACTGGTTGTTCCTCATAAAAAATATTATCTTCCAATTGAACTACATACGAACTGAAAACATGAGACAGATCTGACATATACTCTCTCAACATTTAAACATGTAAAAAATTGTATACCTAGGATAATAATCAAGACAAATCCACAATTTAGGAAATTAATCCATCTTTCTCTAAAATTTCATTGTATGCAATGAACCTCGAACTCAGATTTCCCTTTTATTGATACTGAATCACTCTTTTCCCTCGATAATATTCGTCAAAGACATGATCATATACCACAAAGGAATGATTGTTCATCTATTTATCCGTATAAATATTCTGCATGCTCTGAGCTGTCCTCATGTACATCTAAATAAACTGAACTTTTTCTACCATCTTTTTTACCAATTATGGTCATATTAGCCTCCTTTCACCTAATTTAACCCAAAAAGTTGGAGTTCCACACCACTTTTCATTTAATGCATCAAATGGTTCCATCTGTATACTGGAATAAAAAAATATTATTATTAGAAATCACATAGAAAGAAATATGTTGATCCGAACTTCCATAGTAATCCATCGAACAAGCACATAGCATATCGTTGAAGGTATGAATTATTTGTTCTGACTACCCATCTGATTGAGGATAAAAAAATGTACTAAAATTTAATTTAGTTCCCAATGACTTATGAAGGACTTTCCAAATGTTATAATTGAATCAAGTATCATAATAAGATACAATGGAGAGCGAAATCTAGATAACCTGACTATCTATTTCATATACAATCAAGAATGTTTATCTAGTGATAGATTATTTCGAATTTGATGAAACTGAGAAGATTTAGTCAATCGATCAACAAAAACACTGATTTAATTGTACTTCAAGATGTTTTTTGTATTCCCACTAAAAAGTCCAGGGGTATATTTCCCCAATTTCACTCAAACACCATAAAAGCCTAAATAATCCTTTTTTGTAATTTCAGTTATGCTTTAACCTATTGACATGTCAAACACTTCATAGTAAAATCTGTAGTATCTCTTCTAATTACATCCAACTAGCAATACTCCAAAATATCTCTTTACATCATAGTATTGTTGGGATAAACTAAAAACAGATATCTATGAGCTTCCTATAACAACTCTTTCTTCAATGGTGAATCACATGGCAAACATAATCACTTTTCAAGACTCAAAACACATTCTTAATCAATGTTAAATTCTAGTAAGCTTTTTTTATGAACCAATTCAATATTTTTCTACAACTATATGTCTTCTATCTATGTTTTATTAATTCTATCTGATAGAGATTATTTCACTCATCATCAATAAAATAAAGTAATTCCATACACCAATAACTTCCCATAAGAAAATTCATAAAACCAGAAACCAAATTATCTCATTCCAAACATATCATTGTTAATGTTTTATTAATCTTTTGTCTCAAAGAATTAGAAAATTTCTTTGTTATTTCTGGATGGTATTGAATCATGGAACTGAAGTCCTTTATTACTTCCATCCTTCACCTTTGTCTCATGTTTAATTATTTTTTAGTCAATTTAAACTGCATTATTTTTGGATCAATATATAATTCACACTTTATTCCATAAAAATGATACCTCCAAATTTTTTATGAAAAATCAACAATAGAAAATTCCAAATCACGTGGAGGGTAATTTAACTAATTTGGTTCCAAATGATGTAAAAAATAAGTAGTTAGCTGATCATTCGGAATTAGTACACAACCAAGTCCATCCAATGTTGCATCTCTATAGATAACAAATTCACCATTCTTGGAAGGTAGTGTCAAAACTGGAGCATTTACCATTCATATTTTCGGTTCCAGAAAACAACCATCACATTATTTTGTCCAAATAAACTTATGTTCTTTACGTGTTAGCTTAGTTCGTGGGACATATAAATAATAAACGTTTTCATCAAACCTTTGGTAATAACCAGCTAATCCATGAAAACTTTGAATATCAATGATATTGGTAGACCTTGGCCACTCTTCAACAACTTTTGTTTTTGAAGGCTCAATAGTTATACCATATTTATAAATAATGTGACCAAGGAATGAATTATGATGTATCCAAAATTCACTCTTAATAAATTTTTATTGGGGTTATTTTATTATAAGGTAGGAAAAAATCCTTAAGTGATATTCATGTTACTCCCAGATTTTAGAATGTACCAATATATAAGCTATAAGCACAACCACAAATTTTTCAATTCTGATTCCTATCATCTCAGGATATTTACTTGGAAGGTTATTTCCCTCTATATTCCTTCCTAGCTCAGCTTCCCTATTTCATATATGGAAAACCATTCTTTAAATACATATCTTATAAGATGATACATGTAAATCCTCAAATTCTATGTCATTTTTACTATAACGTAAAAAATATTTTATTGATATTTAATTAACAATACTTTACCTCTTGAAGTTATCTAAATAGACCTCTAATACCAACTATAAGGCACCATCCATAAACATTACTTAATCTTGATATATGTCGGAAATTTGAATTTAATTATCATCCGGGATATTTTTACGTTTTGAGTTGTATGGAATTATATCATAACTTATACACAACAACTTAAATATTACAAGTAGATACTTCTACTCACTATCCAATTTTTTCATGAGACCAAAACTTTTTAAAAAAAACATGGTTTGTTTCATATTTGAAAAATATGAATGGTCCATCATTCCATCCATGAATATATTCTTCTTTAATTCCTATAATCCATTCAAAACATGGGGTGATAATAAAAATCTCACTAAGGGATACAAAAAGAAGGAAAATTTTTTATTGGTAAAACATGAAAATAATGAATAAATTATCATAAAGTAATACCTTTCACCATTAAGAAGTAATAAATATACTTCACTGAATATAAGCTCATTTCATAACACTTTGGTACCCAAAACAGTACCATAAACCATGTAGAAAGCTACATATAACAAATAACAGTAACATGGGATATACACATACTTAAAAAATGACCATACAGTCGACTTCCACACATATCACTAAATAGAATAGCCATATGGCCGACATCCATACACAATGCATTAGAAGTTGTAACGTAACCACCCATACTATGTTTACCACATAACCACCCATCATTGGTTTATCCCGTAATTGCCCGTCTTTGGTTTATGACATAACCACCCATCAAATGTCCATGTAACGTAATAATTAAACATAAAATATTGTAACAATAAACATTTAACTCATAAAATTTCATTTGCAATCGTAATAGATAAGCTCAAGATATTGAAATATAAATTCCACTTTCAAAACCATTTTCAATAAAAAAACACTCAAAAATGGTATAAGGGATTTATTTTCCAGTAAATAAAATATTAAGTCTTATAGAGGAATCTAAATATCATGTAATGGTTACGGTAGAAAATGATTCATTGTTCCTACATTCTTTAAAAAAAAATTCATTTTATATTTTATTAACATACATCGTAGAAAAAATACTCCATTTAAATGAAATTAATATTCAAAGATATTTATTTTACACTTTAAAAAACAAAAAGGTTTATTTTATCAAATATTCCTCAATGAATGGAGATTGAGACAAAGTCCCTTCCCTTGAGTCTGACTTGTCTCGTTCACTCTTTATATTACAAAATAACAAAGGGAGGTTAAAGATTTATTTATTTAGAACAATTTTCATGTTTTTTACTCATTTTATATTAAAAATAATTATTTTATAATAATTAAATATTTATTTATGGTCATATTGGGTATTTGGTCGATATTAGGTACTTGAGATGAAAATGAACTTGTTATGATGTAAATAGTCCATGTTTTTAAAGTCCACCATCGCCAGAATATTATTCATGATTTGAATATCATATATATCCCTTAAAAATATAATTATAATTTCAATTATATTTGGATAAAATAAATGAAATTCATTATTTATAGAGATGGAATATCATACGTATGAATGAACACAACATTCATTTTGTTGTCACATTAGATGAATATTAATTAAATGACATAAATTTATATTATAATAATAGAATTATATGTATTTCATGTTTTTCTCATATGTTTAATAAAACCATCCTTTTTACGTTCCATGTATAGTATGAACGATTCATCTCAGTTGGAGTGGGCAGTAGTCCACACTCCATAAATAAATTATTGTATTTTCACATAATGGAAAGCATAAAGATATGTTGTAAATTATAATTACAGAAGAATATAGACAATATAAATAATATATATATATAATATATAGATATTGTACTATCAAAATATCCACCATGAGATGTGGTAGGAGAAAATTGAACAATCATCATTTCGTGAGGTCGTAGTTCGTAGTACACAGAAACAGTACATACGTATCCATTAGATGGAGGTGACTATAAATGTTGTTTGAATCCATATCATAATGACATCCTAGTATATTTTGGAATCTTTTGTTGCGATTTAATAAAATAATAAGATCAAAATATTGTGTGAATAAAGAAAATAATGGAATGAAACGTGAGAGAAGACGTTATCTCTAAACTGGGTAACTTCTTTTGATTTGATCCAAAAGGCTTTCTTGAATTTCATTATAACAAATGAATATATTCTATGATGGATGGAGGGATGTTGGGAGCTTATTTGAGTATGAGGAGGATGATCCAAGGTGCTTGATAGGTGTGGGTAAGTGGGCTGAGGTGGTGGCTATTTATAAGAGGGTGGATGGGCACTTTAGGAAGGTGTTGAAAATTTATTTCATTATAAAATAAATTTCTAATTATTATATTTAAAAAGTAATATATCTCAAGGATATGTTAATTATGGGTCGAAATCCTCTCAACCAAAATATTTTAGAAAATTTTTGGTTCAAAAATGACCTTATCGTTTAGCGTTTACACTTAGTTAAAAATAATAACTCTTACCTTCTCCTCTTGTATTTTCATAATATTTTGTTAGTATAGTTATTATAAAATTACAAGAGAACAAAAAGTGGATCATTAATCACATCAATTACCTTATATATGGTATTTGGCTGAATATTATATTTTTTGGACAATAATATAATTTAATATAATAGTATTTGTTTTAAAAACCCATTTATGTCAGTTTTGACACTATTTAGTAATTGATTTTTGTTAGTCATAAAAACATGATTCCTTAAAAAAATTACCTAAATCATATATAATATGTCATAACAATCTAGAAATTTCTGTGATGGAATAAAATGTTCATATTTCATTTATTTTAACATTTATGAAATCTTTTATTATAATCTATTTCTAATAAGGTAATCACATCATCATCATTATGTCATAAATAAAATTTTCTATCTATGGTATAAAAAATCTAAATAATATACCATGATGTAGGAATTTTATTTAATCTTTGTAAAGACTATTAATATTAATAGAGATCGGATATATAAACCTATATTAAAATTGTTTTATTCAAAGATACATGTTTATGTTATATTCCCCATTAAATTAATTTAATTATTATGACATGTCATTTTCACCCCCCAAGTGGATCCTAAATTCGAAAAGTTCATCCAATGGGTTATTTTGATCCCCGATGACACATCCCACAGGATTACAAGATGTGTTAGGGTATTTTTATATTATTTTAATATTATTGTTTACCCTTATTTACGTGATTTACCCTTTACCCACGGTAAATAAAAATAATTACTGATGTTACTATACGTGATGTCAACAAATAAAAAGGATCCTATTTACACAATATAAACATTCTAATTAAAAATATGGAATCCATTTTTCCAAACTCTAGACACAGAAATTATAGTAATTAATTAAAAATTAATTCACGTTTTCCGAACCAGAAAGCGTGTTTATAAGAAGAAAAATAATATAAAAAACTTTACATGTGTTATATCCGATTTAAATGTGAAATTACTTCCAAAAACCATCATTGCATTAAATGAAAAAAAACATAATCCAGTAAAAATTTAAAACTAATTAAAATAAAAATCTATGAATATAAATTAACTAGATAAAATTGTACATTGGAATTAAAATGAAAAAAACAAATATTCATAAAAATTGGATAATACCAAAAAATACCAAAATTTTAAACAAAATAAATTTTTATATCCTGTTTAAAAATAAGAGTTATATTTTATCAAATATAATATATAAAAGTGAAAAAACTATTTTTCATAAGGGATCACCATCAAAAGGAGATAAAATGACCTGTGAAAAATATTAGAGTATTTTATGCTTAAAATATGATTCATTCTTATTTTAAGAGTCTAAAATTAATTTCATAAATGTAAAAACTATTAATAAACATGTGTAATAATATTTTAGAATGTTTTTTCATTCCCACCTATATAACAGCTAGTCATTGACAACCATTTAAAATAATAATAATATTATTATATAATTTTTTGGTATAACACAATGGTGTGTGAAACATATGATTTCAGAGAAACCCATTATTTTGTGTTAAATACTCTATCGTACAAAGAGTCCCCTTTAACATAAAATTAATATATTATTCATAAATATTAATAGATATGAAAAAATATTATTCTATAAATACATGTGTTGTAAGAATTTGTGACTTTCTTAATTGAGGAAGAATTTTTCCAGAGAAGAGGGGGAGGCGTAATATAAAAATCAGTGGAGGGGAATTTTAAAAATAAAATACTGAATAAAATAATATATCATCTGAAAACCTTGAAATAGAAATTTTTGACACTATAGACCATATTTCTATAAAATAAAACGGGTATAGGATATTAAACTACCTTATAATTTGAATTTAATTGTATATTAACTATTGATGTGTCAAAATAATAAAAAAATATTTTATAATAACATTTGTGTCTCTAAACACTGGAAACTACTTTTCATGTTTGGAAATTATGTTTATTACTTTAAAATAATCAACTTAAATTGTAAAATTTTATTTTTTGATGAAATAAAAAATATTTTATTTGTTATTTTATTTTTTGATCATCATTATACCATAATACATGTACAAATTTAAAAGACAATATTTTTACTATTCACATAAAAATTGATGTATTTCCAAAAAAATACAAAAAAAGCATCCTTGAAAAACTTTTAATGGGATGATTTCAAAATTAAAATCATATTTATAGTACTATTTTTATATAATAGCTAATATTAAATTTTAAAAAATATTTTTTTTTATTTTAACAAAATACCATAAAATACACCTTATTAAACATGTTCTTATTTTTTATATGAGTTGTATATATTTTTTTTATAGAAGTATAATATTTATATTTACTAAAATTACTCATTATTATTATTATTTATATCATACTTTATTATTTTAAGATTAATTAAAATTACAATGGTTAGGGTACTAGTTACAATTGTCATGTTAGTTTTATAATAGTTACATTACCTCTTTTAATGACCACTCCATTCCATTATTTTTTATTCAGCAGAATTACATTCAAATTCATTCATTAAAATTTTAAAAAAAATTAACATATTCAATAAACAATTTTAGTTTAATAATTCATTGTTCTTGTGTGTTATTATTCTAGAAAATTTGGGTGATCAATAGTTTCCCATTATATGTTTTTAATTTTATATTTTTTCCCATGTAATTATTGGAATTTTTATGGGTTTTTTCAAATAATTAACTAATGATTTTCATTATTTAAATAAATTTTTTTGTTGACTAATTGTTGTATTTGTATAGTAATATAAAATATAATATCACAATAAAATTAGAAAAAATATCATTAATAATTTCTTTGATGTTACAACCATCAATTATTTATAAATTCCACCATAAAAAATTCAACGCATATTCATATTCTAGAATAGTTAAGGGAACATCAGTTTTATTTACTCACCTAGTTCCCACATCAAAAAATTCGTATTTATTGTTCCTTTACTAACCATTTACAATTTGAGTTTCCTTTTGTCATAGAATATTATCTATAAGGTATAATACACCCAAACAAATCATCCTCATATTAGATTTCATTATCCAGCAATAACACATTTTCATTTAGTACATATGAGGGATCAAGTATTAAAATCCTCATGAGAGATATGTGCAACATGTAATGAAATTGAAAACTATTTGGTGGATGTAAAATAAAATATTCTACTAATACTACATGATCAAGGATCTCAATGGGGAAAATGTTCCCAGGGTAACCATCCCTTTCATTCCAAATCGCTTGATGATCACCCATAGTAATATTCGAAGGAAAACATTTCCTCCAACATGAAAATCCAATTACATTGCGTGTTTTTTAGCATAGCCCTTTTTCTAAATATGATATTTTTTTATATAATCTTGGATGTATTTATCCTTCTCTATAATCTCTTACATATTGTTAGTTCTAGTATATTTCATTCCCCAAATTCACCCCAACTATGAGGAGTTCTAAATAACACCCCATAAAAATATTCAGATGTATCAATTTGAATAATTTAAAGGATGATTTAATTATATGATAACCAAACTAATTAGGGATGTTTATACCATCCACAATTAAATACTATAGAGTACGCTCTCAGCATATCATCATGATTCTGAATAACCGTTTCAGAGAGGCTATCAGTATGGGGGTGATAGGTCCGAAAATATCCAATTTAGTAGTAAAATAATAATAAATCACTCTAAAAAACATAAATTTAAACCTTGGATATTGATTAGAGATGATCAAATGTGGTGCCTAATACATCCATGTCACTTCTTCTTCATGTGTCATGGAATGTTGGTCAAGTGATAAATTTATATGAATAGTGATGAATTGGTTGTTCTGGGTGGTTTGATGCATCCCAAACCATATCTCAAAACATTTTTTGGATGTCTTCACGAGACTTGTGAGAAACCCCATTGGTATGTTATCTATTTTCCATGTTTTTTTGGAAATTGTGAATACATCTATTGTAATTATGTCACCATTATTTATCTTTCTAGTACAACAAAATCTTTTTGTTTCACTCAGTAATCTCTTTTATTGAGTTGTCCAAAAATAATTTCTCTCAAAGACCAAAATACATCTTTATGATCCATTATAGAAGTATAAGGATAAGATATGTGAAATAACCAATATATCATTAATTATATCAAGTGATTAAGTTAAATGGTTTATAGTTTAAAATAAAATGACACCATCACCATGAATGTGGAACTCATAAAGATTCCTTCCATTTACTTCATTCACCCTCTTTTGAAGCTAATAATCATACCTTTGTGCCTCTATTATAACATATTGTTTATATTGTATAGAAATTATCTGTGAAGGGTAGGATAACTTCCCTTCCATTATTATTTCAATATCCATAAATTCCATATCCATTAAGATAAGTTCTTTTTTAATAAACATCATATATTGAGTATAAAGTACTATTCAACTAAGTGAATCAACAACATTTTCTCCCTTCTTGTAAGGTAGTGAAAAGAGAATCATATTACTTAATTTTATATATCCATCATCAAATACACATATTGATATCCTTCTTTTAAATTTGTAAATTATACTCTTGTGGTCTGTTTATATGTGACACTTCTTATATTATTGGTAGTGTTTAAAAATTACCAAAATAAAGATCATAGTTTGTAATACTAGATCATTAATCAGGTAGTTTTTCTCATGGATCATTATATATCATGAGGAAATGTCTATAACATCATCAATATTTATGATTACAAAACCCAAGACTTGATTTAATTAATATTGAATATAAAAAACTCTTTTTTATATGATGGAATTGGTGGAATAGGTGTCATGATTATCCACATTATGAGCTCCTTAATGCTTTCCTGAAATTATTCTATATAGATATACATTACCCCTTCAGTGTTAGATATGTTTGTAGGATATAGAATCAATATAAATTTAAAACAAATCATTATTATAACCCAACTATTCTAATAAACCTGTGGTTTTCTAGTAAAATAGTTGGATTGAGACATTCCAATATTTCATTTTTCATTAAAGGGTCCACATAATTTCACAATTGTGATCATGTATCTTAAAAATGATACTTGTTGTAAGAAAAAGTCACACTTGATAAACATTGTATAATTTTCCCCTTCTTAAATATTTTCAGATCAATAATCATATAATCCTTATATTCAGCCTTTTTATTGGATCAAATGATTATAATGTAACTGACCCCAAAAATAATTAATACAATATCTAGATACTATATTCAAAAAATCCATCTTGATTACCAAGGAATTATTAATTCTGAAGGTCGTTGTTATGAGCTCATAGTATCTATAAAATCAATGAAAAATGATCTTTTGAATATATTCTTTATTCAAAATCAACTGATGATATCGAGAATGAAGATCCACCTTTCATAAATATTAATCTACTCATATTTTATTGAAGAAGTCATCAATAATTGGTAGGTAATATATTTTCATTATGTTTTGTTTTTTTATATCATGATATTCTATACATATATTCTTTTATTCATCCTTTATCATTATAAATATAAATGGAACAACCAAAGGATATGCACATTGGTGTATATAAAATCTGTTTCTTAATAAAATTGTAGATTCTTATTTAACTCCACATATTCATCCTGGGGAATCCTATAAGAGCCTTTGGACATTGGAGTGGCTATAGGAAAAAGTAACATTATGAAGTCTACCACAGCATATGGTATATGGTTGGAAAAAAAATTTGGATATAAATCAATGCATTCCCAAACTATGGCTATTTACTAATGGTTAATTATATCTAATGACACAACCATTTGGGAAATATATGTGTCTTCATAGGCTATCATCAGCAAAACCATCAAGTGATTAGCCAAATGATATTCATGATATTCTATTCATTTTAAATTATCATGAGATATTTTAGAATATGAATACATATTTTGTTCTTCTGATAGTCTATGTATAGTATATATAACTAGAGACAACACATATCAAGTATACTGGAAAATTCTACCAAGGGATGAATTATAATATTTTATGGAAGAATCATCCCCTAAAACTAATCAAAGATGATTCTAACACATGGGTTTCCATTATCAAACCACTCTTTGTTTTTTGGAATATATCTAATTTAGTGTTTCATGTTATTCATTAAATAGTTACAGAAAACATTCATGAAACACATAAATCAGTAGAACTATAGTAAATTTATATTTTATCCATTATTGAGTGAATAAGATGTTTACAATGTATAAATTCATTTTCAAGATCAACCATAATTTTAATTATGACTTATTGTTTCCCCTTATCCTATATATGTGTTAGTTGCTGGTGTGGATTACCCTCAATAACCCATGGTTTTTTTCACTAGCCTTTTAGTGTATTTCACCCTACAGTTGAAGAAATTAACCATTAGTGGTGCCTTCATTTCTTCCACCATATTGGTCATCTTTTTAAAGCCTCTTAAAAATTCTAGACCTTGGTGGAATTCTATACCAAAATAGAATAATTAACCTACCCATTTGAGGAAATTCTCAGTATTCTTCATTACACATTTATTTTACATGTTGTTGGTTGAATCTTCATTACACCTTTTTCATTTGATCAACTAGCATGAACACCATCTTTTGTTTCTTATATCCATATCCATGGGACCATGTACCAAACTCCATATAAAATTGTATATCAAATAGAAATAATTTTTTAAAATTGTAGTTTTCTCATATATATAGAGACATTTGGATGTGTGGTTTTAAACATAAAAACACTATATTTATTTTTATAACATTATTGATAACAAAACCCATAGTTTATCTTGAAATAAATGTGATGTTTTCCATATAATATGTCACTGATTAACCCTCATTTTTCATGATTCGTACGAATTATATCATCATATTCATTCAAAGTGTTATATGAGAATATTTGTTATGAAATATTTTATTAATCAAATCCCACTCAATTTTTTCATTCTCGTTATTTGGATTTTTATTTTTGTCAATTCGTACAATTTACCAAAATATCCATCTAAATGATATAGAATTAGAGTAACTTTCTCCTTCTCTTAATAGTAGAGTATATAAAACAAATTCTCCATTGAATTAAATGACTTTTCATTAAAAACAATATTATAATACCCTTTTAATGTTGGAGGTAATTGATAATTAAATGACTAGATAACTGGTTTCTCTATCATGAATAATTTCATACATTACCCATGGATGTATTTTCTTGATAAACCACTTACTTAATACTCACCAATATACAAGGAAGATTTCTTATATTTGAACGTTTATATAGGTATCTTTTTAAGGTTTTAATATCCTAATTTCCATAAATAACTAAACTATCCTTTGAAACCAACTATAACATCTTGCCATTTTAATAAATAAATTTTCATTACATTTTACATACAGAGGATCTTTATAGTCTAATGTCTTGAAAATCCGGAACAACAAAACTTGAATACAATATAAAACATTCATATAGACCACTTATAGGGTTTCATCATAGGTTCATCCAACGTACAACTATTGAATCTCATATCCTATAGACATAAATCAATGGAAAGGGTGAGAAGAAGGCATAGTAAGAGTAAACAATGGAATCAATGTACTTGTGATATCAACAAGAACATGAATACAGTATAAAGACATGAGAAATGGAAGTATAGGAATATCATAATGAATAGAACATGAAACCTAACTTGAATATGATTCTACAACATTTAATTTAGACTTTCATGAACATATAACTGAGGTCCATCCCCAGGGTGTCATAAAAATTACTAAGGTTATTCTCCATGGTATCATGAAACTTGTCATCTCTATAGATTAAATTATTACCCAATGCATTGGAGTTATATCAGGGAGAACCCTTAATATGTCTTTATGTTCATGTAAAAAATTATATCACAATCAATCATTTCATAAATAACCTAAATAGATTTAATGAAATGGTTTTCATGTCAAAATCATGACATTTAAAAAGAGCTTAAAACTGAGATCATTTGGACATTTATAACCCATGGAAAGGGAGTGAGGGTTATATCAGTCAATTCCAGAATCAAATATATCAACATTATATATTTATGAACACCCATGGAATCGAAATAACTCTGGGTATTAAGATAAATAAACAATAAAATTTCTTGAGAGAAAGAAATATAAATTTTGAGATGAAATTTCTACGTCATTACGGCCATAAAATAGGGTTTTAGAAAAAATTGAAAAGAGAGGAGACAAGGTTCACCCACTCGTAAATAATTCATAATACAGTATGGGTACTGAATAAAATCATGGTATGGGTATTTGAATTACATACCACATGAAAAGGAAACATGAATGAAAAGAGAAGATGCAATTTATTTTATGAGTAATTCGACAAACTAACAGCGTCATTTAAAAATTCAGAAAAAAAAATTGATGAGAGAGGAAAAGGAATCATAAAAAATAGATATGAAATGGACATTAATGAGAAAATATGAGAACATAGCTCAAAAAATAGATGGATACTAGAAGAAACAACATAAAGGAAGTCATGGCATAAAAGATGAGGGTGAAAGGATCCCTTACCTAGAAGCGTAACTTCGAAAACATGATGTTTTGGACCTTGGGAGGCTTAAGGGAACCTTGGGATGACTCGTTGGGAGGTAAAGAGACCAGAACATCGTTTGGGGGATTTGGAAATGAACAAAATGAGGGAAAGGCTATGTATTTATAGGAGAAGTGAGGGGGCATGTCATTAATGGCCAAGGGACACCTCATCGGTGGTATTGGCAAAACAATGGGCTTAACCATGGTATTTTCCCATGGTATTGGCCACTAGGGACACCTCATAACTTATCCTATAATTCATAAGTCAACCAGAAAGATTATTACATCCTTAATGATTTCATTAATCACCTGAATCTAAATAAGTGTATTTTCACTATTCACTGAAAATTCAACTTTCTCATAAAAATCAAAAAATTCACATTATCCAAATATTGATGCTCTGATTTCAAAAATTATCTACATTTTATGAAAATAATTTTCTATGAATTTTTAATTTAATTTTTAAATAAAAACACTACTTACTAAAATTTCAACTTTCTCAGAAAAACCCCAAAAATTCACCTTAACCAAATATCGACGCTCTGATTTCAAAAATGAACTCCATTTTATGTAAATAATTTTCTACATAATTTTAATTTAATTTTTAAAATAAAAAAACTATTCACCTAGAAAAACTAATGCTTAACCAAATATTTTGGAAATTTTTATTTACATATTTTATTGAATCACATTACTTAATCAAGTTACCTAAATTATAACAATACTTTCATTAAGTAAGATTACTAATCCATTTGGTCACAATACTAATCCTAAGCATAAAATCACTATTCATAATTTATTATTCACCAAAAATTATGTTGATCCTATTAGACTCTAAATTTATCGATGATCATAATTGTAGAAGTCTATTTTTTGAAACTCATTACAAATCATAAATTATTTAAAGTTTACATAATTATTTTAAAATATCCATTTTTCCAAAATTCATCTATATACATCCTATATTTATTTGGACATCTGAAAACACAAAAACATCACCATATGAAGAAATCATAATTTTATTTATCTCAAATGATTACACAAAGTAGCTACACTCTCATTACATATCCACTTATAACCCCAGCATAGATCCATAGGGTAAGGTGTGCTAAGGTGATAGAATCTTGGGGCGACTAGGACAACATTTCCATAGTAGTGATTTAAATCAGCTTAAAATTCTCACGAAAGAGATTCCATTCCAGTTTCACAAGATGATGTTCGGCTTGGGTTTGGTCCAGAGAAAAGCCCAGTTGTGCTACCTCCTTCCCATGTTCTGTTAGATGGGATTCGATCGGCCCGAGACTACTGGATGAGGCCATAAAATCTTATTTCTATATCAATTATCCAAGATCACTTGTATTTATAGACAATAATCACAACATTTAGTTTCCAATGGTCACATTGACTAATAGTCATATAACTTTTGAAACCCAACAAACTCATTTTAATTATACTCATTTTATTAAATGAGATAGTTTTGTTGAGTATAAAATAAAATAACACACAAAATTAGGAAACAAAATTTATTCAAAATTTTGGGTCGTTACAATTATTCCCACCTCACGTTAATATTTTAGATTTTTGATATATTCATATATAACATCCAAATCCATGTGTGGGATTAGTTACCCAAATAAAATTTCCAGTTAATGAATCATTATAAATATTTTGGGGGTTCTATTCGAGAGACCATATGAATATATTTGAGGTTATATATCACATTCCCATTATTTCAAAACAATTTTTAGATGCTTATGATTTTAAGATGTATAACGAAGAACTATGTAGCTTGCAGCTATCCAAGGTGATGACTTTTAGTTCGATGATGGGATTGACCCTTTTTAAGATAACCTATGTATCATACATATAACAGGTATCAAAACCTAGATAGTTATTTTATGTCCAATATGTAAATTTTAAGATTAGGCATATGTGGAATATGTTTTTTATAATGGGAACTAGGAATAGAAATGAATCATTATGATGGATTCATATGTATTTTTATTATAAAATTAATCATATATAGATCTGTACTCAACCCACTGATGGGTAGGGAAATGTGATTGGTACATTTATTGTCTATTAGCCCCTAGATTACCATTATCTGAATTCCATAAAGATATAAAATGAGTGGATTCCCTTGAATGGGGAAAGTCTAATCATTTCACTAAATTTGTAGTACACAATGAGGTTTCCCTGGATGGGTGAAACTAATAATGAAAGTGATATGATCATATCAAAACCACATGTACACCTGAGTCATGATCAATGTGAGAAATATTGGATAACAGATTATTAGATACACTTAATAAAAATATAGAACATATTCAATGAGAAAACATTATGGGGAGTAAGGTTTGGATCTTGAGCCTTATAAAGGAGTCCAATGTATCATTATTATAGTCAAAATCAATGTCATTGTAGTTTAATTTGTTCCTAACCCACAATTCGGTTGGAATGGGTCATTAAACTCAGAGGGTATTATTATCCATATAGTTTAGGAATGTTAATTACTTATACAAGTTTGGAACCCCTTTGGATGGTATCTAAAACTTACCCTATGATGGATAAACAATATGAAATATGAGTGTCTAGTAGAGAATATTTACGTAAAATGAAAGATATGTTCTATGGTTCATTTCATGGTTGAAGCCAGAATGTCAATAAGATGTCACATCACAATGTTGACATGTTTTAGGTGCTTCACCTGATCAAAGAAGACATGTTCATTTTCATTCAAATGATAAATAAAAACAATTCTAATGGAATCCATATTATATTTTATGCATGCCAAAAAGGTTGTTGTGTGATTTAAATTAATTTTCTATGTGATTGACAAATGATTCAATTGAATTTTATGGGGAGTGTTCATGTGATCAATTATGGCACGTCCAAGGGTGTCACGTGATCGAGGATGATATGTATAGGTAGTCTTCATGTGGCAAATGTGACACATTCAGGGGTTTCATGTGATAAATATTTATATGTCTGGAGGAAATTGTGTGACTTTGATGATATGTAAAGATGATTTTTCACGACATGGACAACAAGCCTAGTAGAATTTGTGTGAATTGAATAAAAATTACAATAAGATTCACATGATCTGGATGACAAGCTCTGGTGTTGTCTCATGACTTGGATAACATGTCCAAAGGAATGACACATCAAAAATATGACATGTTCATGTGTTATCACATGAATGTTGAATATTTACCATGAATAAAATGATACAATCTAATTAA
Organism: Viscum album; assembly: GCA_963277665.1. Taxonomy (NCBI): domain Eukaryota; kingdom Viridiplantae; phylum Streptophyta; class Magnoliopsida; order Santalales; family Viscaceae; genus Viscum; species Viscum album. The sequence goes on from OY728153.1 coordinate 267,847,511, forward strand.
AATTATTGTATATGTATTCAAATTAGGATTCTACATTTTTCATCCTTTATCAAATAAATTCCTAAATTTTCTTTAGGAATCACCATGTTGAGATGTCCTACGACTACTTTTATATGTAAAAAACTCATTTTCATAATATTTCTATTTCATAAAATTTCCCTTTTGTGATCAATATGGTGATCATAAGATTTTTTTTACATTACACATAATATTGTATGTCTTTTAATTGCGATTACATGGTGGAATTCCACTGTGATAAAATGTATTTCCTCTCCTTGAATACCACTCTCACCTATGTGAGCTCATGTCTATGTATTTTTTGAACTAATGGGGTGAATTTAAAGGCCTCCGCACCCCTGATCTGCATCACATCACATGACACATATATCACAAATATTGGTTTCAATCTGCAGAGATTCACATATTTTCTATGATCCTTCCACTGGTTATAAATGGTATCATAATTATTTATCATTATAAACAATGGCTATAACATCATTGTGCCATCACCATATTTATTGGAACAACTGATTTTCAATGTAATTTAATATAATCAATTTGAAATTTTAATGGGATGTTGCATGATCAATATGATATATGAGAGATTCTTAATTAGATCATTTCACTTGTAAATGTGGCTTTATTGGGAGTAAGTGAAACATCACAGGGCCTTTCATGAGATTATGATGGCTTGTCGTAGACCCTTCACTAGAATAACTACATAAATTTCCTTCACATAAGGGTAACCCATTTTTTAGATATTATTTTTGAAGTTTTATTTTACTAACACATTGATTTTATATCAGGGCATCATATGATCAAATGGATGTGTTAGAGGGACATCACATGATGAAGGTGACATACCAAAAGTCTTTACATGACATTATTAACACGCCACTAAGTACATCATGTGATCATTAATGTGATCACGTGATCCATATAATACCATCATGTGAAAATAAATTTATCTTCCACCACATGAAGATTGATAATTCATTATGTTTTATTTTAAAATGGGATTTGCGTTATTTCTATGTGTCTTCCAGATGACTTGTCTTCTGACTGGAGGAAATCATTTGATGGAGGTTCCTATAATCAAGAATATTCTAGGAAAATGCTCAAATGGCGAATATATCTATCTAATTTTGATTTTTTGGATAATAACGTCTCACTAAAGGTGATTTACATGATCATTATTAGATCATGTGTAACATATGATCTATTCACAAGATGTTTCTAGGATCATGTGATTGTGTTTCTTCCTAGGGATTACGCGATTGATGACAACTAGTCATTTGATCTCCATATTTCCATGATTCTCCTTCTATTATTTTATGGATGAAATAGTAACTATTATTTATTTATTTCATAGATCTAAAAAAGATTATGCTCATTTTGAAGGCTTCAATAACCCCACCCCCTAGAGAGAGGTCTACAGGGACAAGGACTTGGTTATGAGGAACATAAATTCCTTCCTATGTCTTTTAGTATGTATCTGGTTGGTGTTATGAGTTGTTCTCAAACTTCAATAAACCTTTGGTATTCCACCAGAGACACTATAAATATAGATGTGAATGTACATTCAGTTAACCAGAGACTCTGACATTCAGACCCTTGTGATCTCGTCTCTCATGTGACTTCATTGAAACGCCACTTCAAGTAACCCATTACATGATAAATTTAAATCATGATCCAATAGAGTGATCTCATACTTTTATTGAAATTATCTCACTACATATAGAAACAATAATAAACCAATTCATGGTAAATTATTTTAAACTTGTTGCATGTTCCTGACCACATGGTTGTCCTATAGGATTTGTAGGAACTATCAGCTCTATCATGTGATTTCCTAATGATTATTTTGATCCCATGGAAACCTAATGGACATACGTTGTAAAGTCATACAAATAATCATTTGGTTTAGAAATTATTCACGTGCCACTTGATTTGTGAGATGTTTACCAGTTAATGTAATTTAGAAACTTCTTTTCCATGGGATTCATGTGATGTTGAACAAGCTATGCACTACTTTTACTATTTTTTCTCAATATTCCACAACCTGACAATTGTTTGTTTTGTATATATAGAATCTTGTTCATAGATATATTCTAATATGGCTAGCCGAAGGGATACCGTTTTTTGGAATTGTAATGATTATCATTGATGTGAGGTATTTTTTTACAATGATGTTTTGGCGTGTCATCATATAGTGTAACATCGTACCTACCCTCTATAGCATAGACAATATTTTTATAGATTTTTACTTCTAGATGATACTTATTTTCATATATATGGCTATAATATTCCATCTCCCTAGTTTTTATATCCTATGTATTTCATTATGATGATAATTTATGAATATAATAAATTGAATGTGGGACCAATCTGGATTAAATCCTATATGTTTTCTAACTCCATTTTGTGTTAAGACATTTGGGATGTCACTCAGTAACTGATTAGTCATAGTTACTCAAAAATACTTTTGTGAGGGAGAAAAATTTCATGATAAATGGAAGAGGCCATTTTTGTGTCAGGTAGAGTTTCATGTAATTTTTGGGTTAACTACAATCTATCCATATTTTTTATATGAAATTTTTTTCTTAGTTTTTCATGTTCTATCAAGTGGAACTCATTTGAGATATGACCAGCCACTAGTTTCCTAGTACTGGCTCATTTTATTTTCCCTGTAGAGAAGTAGGGGTCATCATCTAGGTCATTTACGAATTAGGAGGTATACCCACTCTTGGGAATATATATGATGAATTACTTTCTACTGAATACATTTGGGAGGTACTCGAACAAACTCCATCATTAGTACGAGACAATTTCATCATTAAAAATGAGAAGTAATAGTGTGAGATAAACCAACAATAACATGATTATATAATGGATTTTATCAATATGAACATTTATCATAGGGGGATCATACAATATCCATACAACATCATTTATGTCCTTATCAACAAGTTTGAGACAACATATTCTACTATTAAGCCATTATAGATGCTGGAGAGCATGCATCATGGGGTTATATAGTGATACCATAGGTATCCCCAGGACATATATTATTATTTTGGTATATATTTCTAAATGGATGTATTTTCCAATTAGAGTATGTGTGCTTGGGAATATTAATAGGTACATTGCTGATGGTAGTCATATTTCTAATTGGGTGGACACTTATTCTAAAACTGATGACACCTGCCTTCGTTTATCATCCCCATGGCCATATCCAACCCAGAAAAAACATCTACGAAATTAAAATTCATTTACCCATAATATTTGGATGTATATGAGAGAATATCTCATGTTATAAATACCAAAACAACCCCAATATCCCTTATTTTTACTATATCCATGGATATTAAAAATGTTTTATGTTGAGGTGATGCCATTAGGTCCCAATAAATATAGTGGTTTGTTAAGCCATAATGACAATATCAAATTCATTCCTCAACCTGCACTAAACATGATAATTGTTGATAATGCAATATCCCACTCTCTGAGAGGTTATATAAAATATCTCTCAAGGATTTGGTTCTTACAGATGACGAAGATGAGGTGATTATCTATGATCTATATACCCATTACATATTTTATCAAAACATTTTCTATATACAAATAGATTCCCATAATCATTATTTCTGGATTGTATGGAGCATTAAATACTGGTCTTATTCACCAATTTTGGATTATGCTGGAATGTGAGGAAACAAATTTAAAAATAATGATTCTACCTGTCAATTCCCCTCTCAACCTATCACACAAATTTTCTAAAACATGGGTGGATGAATTCATGAGTGGTATATTGATTCGACTGATCTATCATGATGAGAATCCATGATATTCCACAAGCCGTTTTTATACAAAATTAATGATGTTGTTTCATGATTATGGGGGGATAAGGATGAGATTTCACTATAGTGATGAACCTCCCATTAAAAATTGATGGTTTTTTATGGATCACATACATTTGGTTCTACTAAAAGACAAAGTTCTTCTTGGGGATAAATACCTAAAACTCATTATCATTCTTTATCATCAGCTTGGTTGATCACTCAATCAATGGAATTGATATAAAAATAGAATAATTGGATGAAAATTTATTCCATGATTATGGACACTCTCTTGGATATCATTCATGACACAGATTAATGTCTTCTTTAGCTATTTCTTTGGTTTAGAGCCAATGGATTCGAGAGTGGACCATTATACAATATCATGATACATATTTTACTAGAATTACAATAATTGGTATAAAAATAGATGGAATGGTTCATTTTTTATGAGATAACTAAATTACTAAAATTAATAAGAGAGGAATAAAATGTTCTTGAATAGAATAATAATAAGGTCTATCATCTATGTGTCCTGATATATTACTTGATTGTCTAGATGGAAGAATAAGAAGTGATCATTTCTCCTAAAAGGTCTCAAAATTCAATTTCAATATCCTTATTAGAAATCACATAGAAGGAATTTCAAGAGTTATAATATTATTTTGGGAGTCTTCATCCTTAGGTGGTCGCTAAAAAAATTAAGTGGATAAAACTTTAACACTTGATCGATGCCTCTCACGAGACTCTATTTTAGTGAGTGAAATAATAAAATCAGAATCTATTGCAATTTGGTGATAATTTTTTATAACCTTGAAGATGATCTAGAATTTAGATATTCATCCCTCGTCTTCAAATTATAAATTAACATAGCATATATACTTTATATTTCAATCTTATACTTTATTTTATTCATGATGTGAATGGAATTTCATTATCTTGATATCATATGGACTATAAATGGTTCCATTCAGTTTTAAAATACCATGAAAACCCAAATGTTAAGATGTGAATAGTGTAATATTAACAAGTTTAACTTGCTATTTTTTCATGAATTACTACTGATATGAGATTCATCATTGATGTATCTACTCTAGTAATTCAAAAATCACCTGGTTCAAAATGGTAACTTATGTAAACATATATCTTAGAGCGAGAGTGCACTAATTTTCTCCTAGTTCAATGGACCTAGATAGCATAACATTATTTTTTCTAGGGAAAAATAATGATTCCTATAATCCTTGTATATTTTTTAAACATTGAAAAAAAATTCCTAAGAATAATATGTTGAAGGAATAGTGGGAGTGGAGTTAGATTTCTATTAGAAATCTCTTTTATAGTTTTTTTATCCTATCATGTTATATGCATTTTAGATAATTTATGTGCTTATTATTTCCTAAAAAATATAAAGTATGTGTGTAGAGAAGGTAGACTCTAATTTTTTCCCATGTTTCCCTCTTTAGGTTTTCTTCCTAGCAAGCATTATGTCACATTCAATTGGAATTTTATGTTTATAAATCTTCGATGCTCTCTATGGTTTACAGTCTTTGAACTCCTATCATATGTTTTATAGTTTAGTGTCTATTAATGTGTACTATATATTGTTATAGTTTTGGGTATTTTATCATGGATCATCAGTTTTTTTAGTTTTGAGTATTTTATCTTAGACCGTATGTTTTTGGAGTTGCTGTTCGTTTATGTTAAACTACATATTTTTGTAGATTGGGTTCTTTTATCTATGACCACATGTTGTTGTAGTTTCGGGCCTTTTATCATGGAGCATCTATATTATTGGAAGTGAATTATGGTTATTCTTTAAGGGTATTGGTACCTTATATACTAGATGATATTATAAAGAACAAGTGTCCATTTAGGGTTTCTATATCCTATAATCTTAATTTATATTCTAAAGAGTAAATTTTCCAGATGGTCTCTACCACCTTGATTTCTTGTAAGAGACATTATGGATAAATATCAATGATAGGTTGCAACACCCATCATACATTCTATGATTTTGTTTTATAGATTATGGATTACTAGGGATGTGGATTCCACTTTGATATTTGGAATATGGGTTATGAAAATAACATGTCTAGGGGATTGAAATAGTTAATATGTAATGGGAAAGACATGATGGGGTTGACCATGAAACACCCAAAGATGTTGAGTTCTTATATTCTGTTGCTGGGTTTCATGAAGCATATAGGTCCTTTATATCAAGGATAAGACACATTTATTTGATGGTTCAGAGTCCCTTATAGATGATCGCATGGGGATTTTATGTTTTATCATGTATAAGTGTCCCAACTCTATTCCAATATCTATGGATGAATTTCTAAAGATTAAAGAATTGACAATATGTAGTTTGATATAACGAAAAGATCTATCAGATAAGGGTTCTGGAACAACATGATAGTTTCTCTTTCTTGTTGGGAATATAAATCATTACAACGTGTGACTTTATGTCTCATTATGCACCCCATAACGAGGATCATAAATGGAATATTTCACTCTTTATTTGATAAAGGGTAAAATATATGATTACATAACATTAAGAATTATGAATGTCATTTAATAGTCTTGTTGTAGGGATTATAATTCATGTTCTAGGAATATAAGATCCAAAATAAGTTGGAAACAGGTATGTATCAATCAACCATTGATAATGGAGAAATTCCATATTCCATACAGTCAACACAATACCTTTTTGGATCATGGGGACCTCTCCTCTAGGAACCAACATCCTCTAGGAACAAACTATTAAACATTTTTTAGATCACTAGAAAATCATAGTAGGGTCACTTTCAACGATCCAGACCCCATTAAAAATATTATAGAGGTTCAAAGTTGAAAAAAAACATGAAGTTATAGTGTTACAAAGTAAGGGAATCAACTAATGGAATTGGTGTTCTTAGACTCAACATCAATGACATGAACGTGGTTTATGGAATATATAATACTCATGAAGGGTTAGGGTGCCCTGATAGTTGTTTCAATACCTAGTGAACACACTTTCATATAAAGGATTAGTTATGAATCACTTCTCTAGCATTTTACTAGACCAAGGGGTTTAGTGGGAAAAGAAAACATTTATTAGGGCCACATGGTGTGTCACATGAGTTTTATATCTTATTTCATTTCAATATGTCTTTTGGATATAATCAATAGACAAATAGGATAGAATGTGGAGAATATACTTTTACTCAAGCTATCTGTTATGGGATTTCATATATAAAATATTTATGTATCATTATCTAGTATTTAGTGTCTTATAATTATGACCAGCAATGGAAAATGTTTTTCACCCAATTTTCAAAAAGGTGCATACATTTTAATGTCGTGATGAATCTATCCCTTATATGAGGGGAGTGTTGAAAAATATCTTTTATAGTATTAATAGGGAAATTATTACTCCAATAACATTTTCAAAAAAAATATGATAGTGTTGAAAATTATATCTCTCAGTTCTCGGGTTATCAGTGATGGTATCAGAAAATCATGCCAACGATGATAAGGAGTCACTCTAAGGTTAAAAGATCCAATGTGATGATGTAAGGGATCACAATTATCAGAAGTATCATCCTGAAGGTCCAACATCCCTCTAGATTACGTGTTTAAGTCCCTTTTTGTAACACCCCAATAATTATAAAATACTACATTTTATTCTATAGCATGTATGATGCACAACGATAAAAATTGATAGGAATATAACCTCTCAACACATTATGGTATATTTAATTTTATAAATAAATTTAATATCTCTTATATCAGTAAATTCATGAAATTCTTCTTTACCATTCATCACCGACCATAATGAGTTTCTTTGATTGATTATGTCACATTTAAAACTCAGTTTTACCAAGAAACAATATATTGTTATAATTTTTTTATTAAGATATAACAGATAAATTAAATCAGCCATTATGAATATGATAAACCAACATATAAAATTTTATGGTTTGTAAAAATATAAATTTAATTCATTATTTACCACTTAATTATAAATAAAAACCAATTGAATATAGTGGAAATGAATTTATATTCATGAGGTTGTATTATTCTAATAAATTAAATTAATTACAATTAGGGATTGGTATAAATGAATCCTATATATTTTTTATTCAATAAAATATTTTTTATATTCATCCAATATTTTTTAATCATAAGATTTGAAGAAATCTAGTTTAAGGCTTCAAATTTTTATTTTTCTAAAAAGTAAAATTTTTCGCATTATCATGGAGAACCTTATTTTAAAACTAAATTTCAGAATCTGTATAAATTTTATATGGAAATATAAAATTATTTTTTAAAATAGGAATATTAAATTTTTCTTATAGTTATTATTTTTTATTTCTCTATAAAGTTTAAATTTTTGATGAATAGTGAAAAATACTTGAAATTAATTGAAAAATACATTTTCATGTAATTTATTAATATAGTTAAAATATGTTTTACTTTTTTTATAGAATAATAATATTAATTTTATATCATTTAAACCAATTTATGTAATAGTTATCAATTTCACATTTAATGCATATATAAAAATATGGAAAAATCTTGAACAATTTACCTTAAAAATCCACTTTATTATCACATCTTTAGGACTATTTATAAATTATTCTCTAAAAATTATATTCTATGAATTTGAAAAAATGGAATACGTATTTTGAATATTCATAATATAAAATTTATATTATGTGAATCTTAGTTTTTTTACCAATAATATCTGTGAATGTAATTATTTTTAATTACAGTGATTAAGTGAAAAATTCGCTTCCCAAGGGGCTAAACCTTGAACATTACAGACAAAATGTCCTAAAAACATATTAAAAAACCATTGGATCATTATATTTAGACCCTATTCTGAATTTTATTTAATATTTAGTATTATTTGAGGCACATAATTTAAAGGTCACCTCTAAATAGTTTTACCTTTTTATTTATAAGAATACCACTCCTCCTCCACTATAAAATGGAAATCACCCCTCCAACGTATTCACAACTCTCAATCCCATTGGTTTATAAAACATATTCTAAAAAAGTCTAAAATATTCTCAATCCTTATCCTAGAAGACTAAATTCTATGATAATGAATTCCAAGTATGTCTTTTGGTTTAAAACAACAATAGTTACCCAAAAAAGAGGTGACACTCTTCAACGATCACTGTAGTTTGATTTGTTTCTCCACTCCTTAATTTATTATTTGACCTAACCAGAATGGCCCAAAGGCCAAAATTATCTATATTTTTGGATAAGACCTATTTTAAGGGTAATGGGGGGGACCTAGACTTTAAATACATCAGAAAATTAACTAAATTTGAGAAAAAAGAGGGTTGCAACCCATAAAATAACTACAAAGAAATGTTTCAACCCAGCATTAACAACATTAAATTGAAACTACACCAAAGAATGTATGCTCAAACATTTGTCTCGTGCAAGAATTAATGAGCCTGGTACTGATGGAAAATCCATACTATCTCAAAAACCAAATCTGAAATGTCATGCATGGTGAAGACGACCGGTTCTATCATCATCTGAAGCAAAACATTGTAGATTGTATGGGTTCCCCAAAAGTCTAATTTCACCTCCAAAAATAATCAAACAGCATATTATTAGCAGACATATTCATTACTAGTATACCCTCAATGTCATTAATATTATAAGACATTGTGTGTCATAAATTTTTACAATCTATTTTATTACACTTTTTATGTTTATTTATCATTAACTCACATAATATATTCATTGATTGATTCTAACTTCAACATTATATTCATTTAAAGGGTTTAATTCATAATCTCATTTTCAAGATTTTTTACACATGTATTTCCATTAATGTTTTAAATTTGATAATTATTGAATTAACCCTTTAATTTAATTATCCTCATGTTATTCAAGGACTTGATAATGTAATAATACCATTTTTATACTCTTTGGTACACAAAATGATTGGGTAAATTTTATTAAGAAAACCCAACAACATTTGCCTATTTTATGAGAGAACCTTCATTATTTTAACGACTATGTTTTCTATAATGATTTTTAAAAAATGTTTTATACTTTAAAATCTCTTGTTAAATAAATTTTTACTATTTTTTTGTTCTATAATTTTTTTCAATGTAATCTTCTTGTCACATTCTATACAAGTAACATTTCAAATATTTTTACCTTTTAAAATGAATTTTATTTTTAACTAGTAAAACATTGATGGATTTAATGATATAATTTCATTGATCCTTACCTTGAAATATTAGAAAGATAAGTTTTCTAAAGAATTTTTTTCTTCAAAAATTTTTTTTATAGAAAAAGGAATTTGAATCTTTTTCCAAAAATTTAAATGATATTTTCCACAAATATGTTTTTATAATATCATTTTATTTTATTTCCATTCATGAATGACAAAAACCAATTAATTTTACTCTAAATTGGTGTCTGTTGAATATATACCATCCTTTTTCATTGCATTGATGGTTTATGTTTGATTAGAACAAGGTTAGTATTGACATTCATGTCCTAGAATCATTTTTGTAATCCATTTTAAATATTCACATTCCTAAGATTATTGGACATGAAAATATCCCCTAATTATCCATACAATTTATCAAGGATATAATGGTTACCTAAACTGTAGACCATTTTGACATATGGTGATTATGTTGACAATTATTTTATTATTTGGGGAAATATTGATATATCTATATTATTTACATCATTTAGATATTTTATAAGTAACATTGTTTGTGAATTATATAAATAATTAGATATATGAGTAATTTATTGGACATGCATGAAATGGATGTGGCAAAATAATAGATAGCCCCTCAATGCATCGACAATCGCATTGGATAAATCAGTTTGACAGCTTATGCTAATGTGGTTTTCACCTTATATGTTTTAAAACGTCGTTGGAGTGTTCTTGATTGTAAAGGTACCATGTAAATTTGAAAAATGTAATAAATAATTAACCAATTATTTCATTTAAATTCATTTTATTATTTTCGCTGAGATTCATTCATTGACATTCTCTATAGATACATTTAGTTCTCAGTTCATTGATTAAATAGAAGGTATTTATGTTCTTTTCCTTTATATATTGACAAAGACTTATCTATTTATACGAATGTAATGTGTTTCTAGTAATTAACTTTCTATATTTTTTTATCTATTATGTTTTTTGATCATATGGAATGTGTGTTCAGTGATATACTATTATGTATTTTTATGACATTCCTTCTAAATATATTGATTATATGTCATGTGTGTTCATTTATTTCGTTGATATGTTGAATATTCTCATGAATCATTACTTCTACCACTATACTAAACCCTTATTGTGAATTTGATCTCACCATTATTATTTTATTTTCCCTAGGATTCCATGAAGTGTACTAATAATGACATTCAAGGATATAGAATATAGAATAGTGTTATCCTATAAAAAAATATGTTGTAATTTATGTTTTCATTTATAAAACATGTATACAATATAAAACTGGTTTACCAATACTACTAAATTGTTTTGTCCTTCGTAAAACAATCTACTTGTATCTTATTCTAATGTAATGGTAGAATGACACTAGCTCCATGAATTCTATGGTTGGGTCTCTGTAGTTAGTATCATGTAATGTTTAGTAGAAAAATTGAGAACATGATTTTGGAGAAAATCTATTAAATAATGTAACCTTATGATAAACATTGGGGAAATGTTTCGAAGAAAATCAATGAATTTGGGTAAGTTAGAGGTTATGTGGGTATTAATAGAAATACATCCCTATCAGGATACTAAAATTGGATGTGGTTCTAGAACAGATGTACCTAGGGGTAAAAGCTATGTGTAGGTATGTCAGCCCTGAATCAAGTATAATATGGTACAAGGAAATGGGCCTTATTGTGCACCTAGTTTGGAACTCCTGATGGATATGATTATGGTAATTCACATTTTCATTAAAAACCATCAATAAGTATATGATTAAAAAACAATAATTAATGACCTATGTTAATATTATGGTGTTTTAGATTGAAAATATGGTGTCATAATTTAGATATCCTATAAATTATTAAATATTTTTCACTCTCTGACCATTTTTACACAAACATCACTTTATAATTTTATCTAATGGCGGGAATGCAATGTATTCAAGTTATCCTGAAATATATTGATCAAGGTGGTCATATTGGGATACCCAATGATGTTTTGATATTAGTGATGTCTATCGTGTTAAGGCTTAATTATTTTTCTTGAAATCTGATTAACAATGTACACTTTAACCAATTATAGATCTCACTAAAAAGGAGAAGCGTGAAGATTTATAGTAGTTATAGTGTTCTATACCATAGAGAAAAGATTTCTTGATTTACATCAAGAAAAAAATGTGGAAGGAGGAAACTAGGAATGTGTATCAATGGAACACATAAAAGCTTACTGTGTGGGAATGATGGAAATAATTAAAATAGTTTTTGAGGAAAAATGGAGAGTATGATGGAAGGAAATAAATCTCATAATAAGTATCCATTTATAGTTCATTTACATAACATTGTAGAACCCTAGAATTACCGGAGTTAATTCCCTATTTTATAGGATATACTCTAGACGATGGAGGGACCAATATTAAAATAAATTCATCAAGTATTTATGTATTATTTTTATAATGAATTGTTTGGTTTAAGGATATTTAAATAATAAATACCAATGAATTCCATCATATGTATTTTCGAAATTATATTAATTTGGTTTTAGAATAAGGACAAACAATATGTTGTGTGACAAAAATCATACACAAAACGACCATTAATAATGAACCCATGACTGAATGATGATAAAGGATTCACACTAACCACTGACAAATTAAATTTTCTTGATAATAAGTTATTATTTTTAGTTAATCAATTTGATGAATAAATATTAATGTTGAAAATGTAGTGTCACTTTTAATGTTTATAAATTAATGTATTAACCATATTGCTTTAGATAATATTTATGGTTAAATTCAAAGACTTGATCTATAGATCTTATGATCTGAAAAAAAGTAAATTATAGGGCTTCATTAAAAATGTTTTCATTTGACGTTATCTATTTCATATAGTAAGGGATGAATTATAATTTGATTGAAGAAAAAAAGATCAAAATTTTCTTATTAAATTGAAACATATTATGTAAGTAAATTTCCTTCTATTCATGGTCAATAAAATAATTCCACATCATTAGTAAAGATATCATAAATAAATAATTTACCCTAATAAATTCATTTTTTTGAACAATTGTTCTTTTAAATCATAATATTTTAATTGATATTGGGCCCTAAAATTTCCATTTAAATTCAATTTTCTATGATCAATGACCTCAATCACTCTCTATAAATATTTATTCTTTTCCTCCATGTCTACATTTTAACATCCCACTAATGTTCTCTTATGTAGAAACCTTGTTATATTTTATTCTTTGTGAATTTTATATTTTTCATTATAAATTATTAAGAAGATATTTTATTAACTGTTATCTTGATTTTGGATTAAGAAAATGATTTTTTTATTAAAACACTAGATTTCAAAAATTAAGTTGAAATTTCAAGGACACAATTTTTTTCAGATATGAAGAATGGAAAACCCTGAATATTATAAAAGAGAAACTTTTATTCGATAGTCTGTATAACACACATCACCAAAAATGAAATAGAATACACCCTCTCCAAACATAATGGTGTATTAAATATTAAAAATATATTATTATATAATATAGATTTCAATGAAAAAAATAATGAGTTATCCTTCATCACATGTAATAATGAGTTTCATTGATATCTTAAATTAATCAATAAACCATGTTTCATTGAGAAATAAACTACTATTAGAATATTATATATTAAGATATATCTATGTCATTAAATTGGATTTTATGAATAGAAATAACCAACTCATGAATATATATATTCTACATTAATATTAAATGAATTCATTAATTTCCATGTAATTTCAAATAAAACAAAATGAATATAAAGGAAATGTTTTTGTGCTCATTGGGGTGTTTCATCATAATAAATTAAATTAATTACAATTATTTAATGATATTAATGAAACCAATATGTTAAATATTTAATGTAATATTTTTTTTATATGCATACAATATGTTTTATAATAACAATATAGGAATTAACCAAATTTTTCAAAAAATTGTTATTTTTATATAATGCAATTTTTTTCACCTTTTGACGGATAGACCTCTTGAAAAATAAATTTTTGAAATTTTAAAAATTTTATATCTCTAAATAAATATAATTTTATAAATATTAATGTTATAATACTCTTAGAGAGAATTTTTGTTTTTTAGTGTAGTTTTATTATTTCATAAATTGTGAAGAATATTACAATTTAAATGAAGAATATAATTTTGTTAAATTATTTATACAGTTAAATTATATTTTAATTTGGTTTAAAAAAATAATTAGACATATTTTATATCATTAAAAAAAATTATTTAATTTTCATCAATTTCATATTGAAATATTATATAAAAACATGGAATGTTTTGGAACATTTTATTTTAAAAAAACTCTTTGTCATCCATTTTATAAGGTTTCTTTTAAAATAATCGATTTCCAATATAGTTATTAGAATTTATAAAAATGGATTTTATATTTTGAATCAAAATAATTAATAATTTAAAATAATCTAAACTTAATTTTTTAGAAAAAGTTGTTGTTGAAGGTAATTAAAATTAATTAGAGTAATTGAGAGAAAATTACTGTAACAATGGACTAGTCCCCAAAAGTAACTGTGAAAATGACCTATAAACTTGTTCAAAAGAACATTTATATACATATTTCAACCATATACTCCATTATTTATAATATGATCCATTATTTGAGGCACATTATAAAATAGATACCTATTAATTGTGTTTACTTTTTATATTTACAAGAATTGCACTTCTACTCCCGTATAAAAGGGTACTCACCCCTCCCACATATTCACACATCAATAACCATTTGGGTAATCCAAAACATGAAACAGTAGTCTCCCAAAACCTATAAAGTCATAATATAAGACTAACTTGGTCATAAGTAAATCCATGGTTGTATTTTGGATTTATCAAAAAGGGGTGGCCAGAATATGAGGTAAATTATTCAATGATGACTCTAGATTTATTTGTTTCTACACACCTTCAGTCCTTATTTTTACAGAATTATGTAATTACATACATAAAATATATACAATGTTATTTCTTTGTTATGGGTTATACAAAAACCTACACACACATCCGTCAAATAGGTAACAAACATACAATGCATGTAAAATCAACAACTACTACAAGAAGTGATGATGGGTGTTTTTTTTCTTCACCGAATTTCATGGTTGGTTATTATGATGGAAATATTGTTCATATATTATATATTTATATATTTTATTTATGTGTTATTAATTCTTATATAATTTTTAATTAACAAATAACTTCATTCTTTCAATTTTGTGTAAATACGATAACATCATCTATGAAAGTGTGGACTACCACCTCTACAATGTGATGTTCCTCATTAACACTATACATGGAATTTATAAACAATTGTTTTAACAACCATTTTTGATATATTTGTCATCAAATTGTTACTATAATTATAATATACATATATATCATTTATTATTCATTAATTTAAATACTTAAATGAAATGGAAATAGTGTTCATGTGTTCGTAACACTTATCGTCTCCATGAAAGATGAATTTAATTTCATATATCAAAATATTATGGATTAATTTAAATTAAGATATAATGAAGATATATAAATTTTAAATAATTTTTTTCATTCTTCATATTGTGAAATCATGGTCTTATTAATATAAATAACAAATAACATGTCAGAACATAATAAAAAAACCAGGTAATTAACCGCAAAATAGTAAAAATAATGAAATATTATTTAGAAATGGATAATAAGAAATTATGTGAATAAATATATGATATTATTTGTATTTTTATTACATATATTAGTTACAGGATTAAAACTATTATGAATGATTTTAATGGACTTTCACCTGAAATAAAACACAAGGTAAGGGATTTTCATATTACTTTTTACATTTGTGAGATAAATGTCATATCCACCACTAAAATTGTAATGACCCAGGTATTAATATAATAATATATTTTCATATCTATTAATAATTTTGAATAACATATTAATTTTATTTTAAATAATATTATTTTTCTGATAGTGTACTCAACACATAAGAACAGGTTTCTTTGAAATCTTACGTTGCACACAACATTGAGTTATACAAAAAAATTAATATAATATTATTAATATTTTAAATTTTAGTTAATAACTAGTCATTTATTGGTGGTAATGAATATAAATAACTAAAATATGATTATTAAATGTCTTTAAATTTATCCAATAACATTTAAGGGCTTAAAATAAGAATGAATCTTATTTTAAGCATGAAATACTGTAATATATTTTAAAATGTAGTTTTACCGCCTTTTAATGGAGAACCCTTTGTAAATCTAGTTTTTTTTTCACTTATTTTCCTTTTTCTAATAATTATAATTCTTTATTAGAATGTGGGAATCAAAATTT
The DNA here is from genome assembly GCA_963277665.1 of Viscum album. Lineage (NCBI taxonomy): Eukaryota > Viridiplantae > Streptophyta > Magnoliopsida > Santalales > Viscaceae > Viscum > Viscum album. The sequence continues at coordinate 267,863,921 of OY728153.1, forward strand.
GCTTTTTATGAAATTTTGGTATTTTTCTACTAAATTTCATTTTCTAATGATTAATGAAAAATACTACATTTTAATTCAAAACTAAAGTTTCAAGTAATTTATTTACATATTTAGATCATAATTTTAATTCGTTTTAAATTATAACTGGATTTCATTTTTAAATTTTAATCTAATTATTTTCATTGGATGTAATTTCACATTTTAATTAGACATAAACACATGTCAATCTTTTGATAGTTATGACTTTTTAAAACCACGCAATTGGTTTTAACAATGAAAATTAATTTTAAATTAATTGATATTTCTTATTCATTTAGAATTTTCAGAAATGGATTACATATTTTCAATCGGGAGGTTCAAAATATATACACAGGTATAATTTATTTTTGATCATTTTCAATAGTAACATCAATAATTATTTTATTTACCAGGGTTAAAAGGTAAATCTTCTAATAAGGGTAAAAAATAATGTTATAATAATATAGAACTACCCTAAAATGTGACCTAATCCAATTTAATGATATATTTAAAACCATGTGAATCCTTGGAATGATTTGGGGTCCCCATAGATCCACATTGATGTGAAAATGACATCTTATAAGAATTCATTTAATGAAATGAAAATATAACATAAACATGTATCTTTTACTAAAACAGGTTTTATATGGGGTAATATAAGTGATATATTCAACAATAAAGAGTAATTAGAAAGATAAAAATATTTCATGAATCATGTATTTTTATTTTAAATTATTATACATCAAATAAAAAAATTTATTTATGACACAATGAGGATGTAGTGATTCCCATATTAATCAATGATTTAAATAAATGAGATTTTAAATATTAAAAAAATATTTTGAAGTATTTTTTTCCATAATCATATTTAATGTAATATTATGAAATTTTTTCATTGAAAAAATTGTATTTTTTCGAGATAAACAAGTTGTTATGGATTTATAAAATGTCCTGATATGAATAGTATAAACATTGACATAAATTTGTCTTTAAAACGAATAATATTTATTAAATGATATAATTGTTATGAAAATACAATATTAGGACAAATGAATTATATAATATTGGTAATTTCATTAATGTACAACATCGATATATATTGGAATTTTATATTAACAATAATAACCATATTGTATGAATATACTAGAAGACATGGTAAGAGTTAAATTTGTTAACTAATGGTTAAAGCTAAAAGATAAAGTTAAATATTTGACCCAGACATTTCTAAATCCTATTGGTGGAGAAGTTTTAGACCCAACAACATATTATAGTTGAAATAAATAGATTTCGGTCCTTTTGAAATTGAAAATAAATATATAATAAAATAATACTTCAAAACATTCCTAATGTGCCCCCTCCCTCTTATAAAAGAGAATCACCCCCACCTCATTTAATCATACCATTCAGGACCTTCATATAATCCACCCCCTTCCCAAATAATCTCCCAACATCCATATCTACCTCCTATAATCCTTACATTAAGGAAGTTGAAATTCTAGAAATTCTTTTGGCTCAAATCAGAGGGAGTTTCACATTTTAAGAGGTAGCCTCTTCTCTAAAGTTCATTTCCATTATTTTACTTCCTCATTCCCTATTATTTTATTATTAATTAATTACATAACCACAAAATTATCCAAAATTCACTATGATTTTGTTAATAGAATTATTATTACTACATTTACATACACATCCTTCTAATGGATAAGAACATATTGTTTCCATGGACGACAAACTAATACATAATGAAAGGATGGTTGTTCATGTAACGACCCAAAGTTTCATTAATGGAAAATACCTCTTGATCCATTTAAATGTTTCTTTATGAAAAATGTTTTTATAAGATGTCAAATTCTTTAGTTTTACGTTATGATTTGTGACCGTTACTTTTATAGCTGTTGAACAGTGATCATCTAAGTAGTATAAATATATGGCTTTAACGAACCCATTTCTACTCAGACAAAGGAATCGATGGCCTCATCCAGTATAATTTCCCCTTACGAATCCCATTTTTCAGAGCTCGGAAAAGAGGTGGCGTCTTTGGGCTTTGCCCTTGACTAAACCCAAGCTGAGCTTCATCAAGTCAAGCTCGAACGTGATCGTCTACGGGAAAAGTAGAAGTTGATTGAAATTACCACTCGAGCGATGTTATCCGAGCCGCCCCAAGAGTCTGTCACCATCGCACACCTTACCCTTAGGTCTTATGCGGCTATTTTAAGGGGTTATGTAACAAATAATTAGTATCATGTTTATGCACATTACTTTTGTATATAATAATGAATATAATTTCTAGTCATTTTTGATACATTGTAATTAGTTTTTAAAGTACAAATGGTGTTTTTAGTTATTATTTAATTAAGAATTATATTTTATTAAATTAAAGTATTTTTTAATTAAATAATATTTTAATAAAATATTATTATTAATATTACATTAATTTTTATTAAATATAAATGATCTTATAATTTTATGAATGCAATTAAAAATTTTATTAAGGTTTGAAAGCCATTTCTGTCAAAACCCGTGATTTTTTTTATTTTAAAAATGAAAATTCACATATTTAGAAAATTATTTAGATAAAATAAATATTATTTTTGGAATCAGGACGTCGAAATTAACCAACAGTGAATTTTTCATAATTTTTTGAGACAGTCAAATTTTTGGGTAAAAATTAAATACCATTTAAATATATAATGTGTTTTATGACATCATAATGACCCAATGGTGATGTAATAAAATACCATAATCCTTATGTTCGGCTAATATATGTTTTATCATTAAAATAATGAGGTTTTGGGTTTGTTTGACTCACTTTTCAAAGCATTAATTGAGCCCTCAAGACTTATTCAACACATTGCCTTTTTAAATTAATTTCCATGGGAGTGTGACTCATCTCCACATAAGAAACCCTGATTTTTTAATAAGTTCGGACCTTGGCCTTGTAAAATATTGTTTTCCTCTTTCCTTTTTCCAGAAACCATGGGAAAATACAATGGTATGGTTTTTGGTTTGGATTATTTTAATATAAGGGGTCCCAAACCTAAATAATAATGAATTCTCTCACCTTTCCTATATAATCCCACCCAAGCTCCCACTTCCTCCTCACTCAAAGCCATTGAAGTTCGTCCAACCTCTGACCTAATCTCTCTAGAATCCTCCCAAGGTGCCCCAAGCTCCCAATAATCCTCTCACAAGCCTCTCTCTAGCCTTTGGAAGCACACTTCCATGTAAGGGGTTTTCTTCCATTCTCATTTTTTGTCAATTTTCTTTAAGTTGTATTGCCCTTTTTATTTCAATTATGAATGTTGTGGTATGGTTTTGCACCTCCCCCATACTGTCCTCTTATTGTTTGAATGATGGGAGAACCCTTTCTCTCTTATTAAATGCCTCCCATGTACACCCGTTACTATGCCGAAATTCCGAAAAGAACTTCTCTCTCTTCTTTTACATTCAAGCAATACTTTTGTATCATGAATCTAAATTCCATTTCTATTGTTGGGAAATGTATATATATGATCTCCTTACTGTCCATTACATGTAAATATGATGAGGAACCCATTTCTCTCTCATCAACCTTTTTTTATGAATTCTTATGTCACGCCGTTACGCTGCCGAAATCGCACCGATTTTCTAAGCCAATGTCTTTGTGTAGTGAATACCATGCCCATTTCTCCATCAAGGGTGTGCAACATTATGCACATTTACATATTGATTATAAAGTTTCATATATGAATTCCACATTCCTTTATTGTGGAATAAATGATTATGTTTTATGAATCCATGTTTTGTGATCCAGGTGGCACACTTATGCATGAAATGAAATGTTTAAGAAAGGTGTGCCCTTTATAGCGCTCCAATGCATTGGGTAAAGTATAGTATAATGATACGTCATGTGCAATGAGTGTTTACTCATGCTAATTCAAGTGCAACGAGGTTTTACTCATGCTTCATGTGCAATGAGGGTTTACTCATGCTCCATGTGCAATGAGCATTGGCTCATGCTAATTCAATGTTAAGTGTTGTTGCCACATTTCCATGTTATGATTATCATGCTTTATCATGCATTTATGTTCATGTTTATCTTATGCTCTATTGATATGCCTATTGCCTAACATGTATTGTACTCCTCATGTTATTCATTGTGTACTCCCTTACTGGGCTTTATAGCTCACCCTTTTCTTATGCATGTCCTCGGGTTATCCCATGCAATGCTAAGTACGAAGGAATGTAGTGGTCAGGTAAAGGAAGTTTTCAATAAAGATGTTGTATTTCAAGTTTAAAGTTTTTATGTAATGATCCTAAGCCCCAAAGACACTAAACCTATCGATCTTCTTTGTTGTATCAAGTGAAGTTTTATGTAATAAAGCATGTTTAAGATGTAATAAAAAGCAGGGTTGTCATAGTTGGTATCAAAAGACAGGTTTAGTTATTTTTGGGATTAGGAAACCCTAGTAAAGCCTTAGATACAAGACTAAGTATAATAAAAGAATCCCTAAGTTTTGGTAAATACTATGTAAGTGGTTTATCAAAAAAATACATCCCTGTCTGGATACGAGCAGGTAGAGGCGGCTCTGGCACAGATGTATCCTAGGGGTAAAACCCGAAAACAACGCTTTGAGCTAGAATCGAACGGGAACTAGTGCACGACAACGGGCCTTGCTACACTCTTGGTTACGAAAATCCCGGGGGATATGTTTTGATAAATTCACAATCTTAGTATGAACCCTTATTAAGGAAAAAATTATCCTAAGAATATATGTTAGAAGGAAGATCATGAAAATCCTGGATTGAATCCTATAGACTCATGAGTTAAAAAGTTTAAAGTTTATTTATAAGTCATCAACTTTTGTCTTTGGATTACCCTTTATGTGTTACCCCTAACTTTCCTTTTATTCCAGCCAATGGCCGGTAATAGGAGAACTCGGGCTAACAACCGTTGTGAAGATCAGTGTGATGATTGTACTTATGAGATGCCCAATCCAATGGGAGCGGGAATCGCGAACTTTGTGACACTTCTCTCTCAGCTAACTCGAGTTTTGAATAGAAACACTGGTCAAGAGGAACATTCAAACCCCCCTAAGAAAGAAAAAGTCACTATTGAATGCTTCATGAGACAAAGGCATCCTACTTTTAGTGGATCATCCGATCCCACAATCGCTGAACAATGGATCAACTCCATTGAAAAGATATTCTCCATCTTCCAATGCTCTGAAAAAGAGAAGGTTCTCTTGGCGGCTTATCGTATGGAGGGTGAAGCTGATCAATGGTGGATGTTGATCAAAAATACGAAGCCTGAGGAGGAGATCGAGGCTTTAGAATGGAAGGAATTCCGGAAGATATTTTTCGATAAATATTTTCCGCGCACCCTCTGTCTTAAGATGGAAAGGGACTTCCTTTCCCTCAAGCAGAAAGATGAAGAATCTGTGGGAGCGTACGAGGAAAATTTCACAAGGCTTGCACGATACGCTTCCGGCTTTGTCGTTACCCCTGAATGCAAGGTTGACCGCTTCTTTGGTGGGCTGAAACCCAGCTTGCGGAAAGTATTAGCGATCCGTGACTTCGACAGCTATGAGGAAATTGTCTGATGTGCCCTCAAGGTTGAAATGGAGATCGGAGAATCACAGGGGTATCATGGGGACAAGAAGCGTAAGGTGGACTTCAATGCTGGTGGTCCGATGGATAAATCCAACGACGCTAAGAAATTCCAGCACCCCACTTGCCAAAAGTGTGGAAAGAAGAACCCTGGAAATTGCCTTAGGGGGGACAAGAAAATGCTTCAAGTGTGGAAGAGAAGGGAACCTGGCTGTTAACTGTCAGCAAAAAGGACCCGCGGCTGCGACAGAGGAGAGGAACGCTCCGTTCGAACCTCAACGCGTTGTTCAATGCTTCAAATGCAAAGAACCGGGTCATTTTGCGAATCAGTGCCCTAATCCAAGGGTTATCGGAGGCAATCAACAACCTCCAAGATAGCAAGGAAGAACTCTTGCCATCACTTCTGTCGAAGGGAACCCCGTCAACAAAGTGGTGACAGGTATGCTAGTTATTCATTCAAGAATAGAGAATGTACTTTTTGATTCAGGTTCTATGAATTCTTTTATATCTCAAAAGTTTAGTAGAACAATCCCTGCACCACCACAAATCATGGAAGTAAAGATGTCGGTGAGTACGGCAAATGGGGAAATCATTGCATCCCATGAATATAAGTCCTCCCCTGTTGTAATATGTGGATTGAATTTCCCGGCGAACCTCGTCATACTCCCTTTGGTGGAATTTGATGCAATTCTTGGAATGGATTGGCTTTCCTTATATAGAGCCAACATAAATTGTCGGGAGAGGGAAATCACACTCTATATGGAGAATCGACCCCCGATTCATTAAAAGTGTCAGGAGGAAGATGAATCTCCTTTAGCTCTATCATCTCAAGCATGGATATTACTGCCTTATGAGCACGCATATCTGGCTCAGATGATTGAGTCCAAGGAAGAAACCACCCTAGAAGAAATGCCTATTGTGAGGGAATTCGCTGAAGTATTTCCCGAGGAACTTCCTGGTATTCCTCCAAGAAGAGATGTTGAGTTCTCAATTGAACTTATACCTGGGGCGCTACCAATATCCAAGACTCCATATAGAATGGCTGTGGTAGAGCTTGAAGAGCTGAAGAAACAACTACAGGAGAATCTGGATAAAGGGTTTATACGCCCAAGTGCATCACCAGGGGGTGCACCAGTCCTCTTAGTCAAGAAGGATGGGTCAATGAGGCTTTGCATCGATTATCGTGAACTTAAAAAAATCACGATAAAGAACAAGTATCCTCTCCCAAGAATCGATGACTTGTTTGATCAGCTGCGTGGAGCACAATACTTCTCCAAGGTCGACTTGCGGTCGGGATATTATCAAGTAAAGGTGAATAAGGAAGATATCCCCAGGACTGCTTTTCGTACAAGGTACGGGCACTATGAATTCATAGTAATGCCTTTCGGACTCACCAATACTCCAGCAATATTCATGTACTTGATGAATATAGTCTTTAGAGATTACCTAGACAAATTTGTGGTAGCCTTTATAGATGATATTCAAATATACTCTAACACCAAGGAGGACCATGAGGAGAATTTAAGAACTGTACTGGAGACTTTGCGCAAGGAGAAGCTCTATGCCAAGTACAGCAAGTGTGAGTTCTGGTTGAAGTAGGTCTCATTCTTGGGCCATATCATCACAAGAAATGGGATATCTGTGGACTCCTCCAAAATAGATGCAATTGAGGGATGGCCGAGGCCAACATCGGTAACAGATATTCGTAGCTTCTTGGGGTTAGCTGGATATTATCGACGATTTGTGAGAAATTTCTCACGATTGTCCAACCCTCTTACCAAGCTAACTCAATAGGGAGTAATGTTTTCTTGGAGTGATGAATGCGAAGAAAGCTTCAAGGAGTTGAAAAGGAGGCTTATCACTGCACCCGTGCTCACTTTACCCACAAGTGGGGAGCTTTTTGTAGTATTCAGTGATGCTTCGAAGAAGGGCTTAGGATGTGTGCTGATGCAGACTGATAAAGTGATATCCTATGGCTCAAGGTAGTTGAAAATCCATGAGCGAAACTATCCAACACATGATCTGGAGTTGGCAGCGGTGATCTTTGCCTTGAAAATCTGGCGGCATTTTCTCTATGGAGAGAAATGTGAGATATATACTGACCACAAGAGTCTTAAATATATATTCACACAGAAAGAGCTTAATATGCGCCAGAGAAGATGGATAGAGCTCATCAAGGATTATGACTGTTCAATACATTACCACCCTGGGAAGGCGAACAAGGCGGCGGATGCCCTAAGTAGAAAGGATCCAGCGATTCTATCAATGATGAGAATTGAGAAGGATCCAATCTTCTTAGACTTGATGAAGATGGACGTGGGAATCATAAAGAAGGGAACATCGTCAATCCTTTCACAAATGATTGCTCAACCATCTATTTTGGAAAGGTTAAAGGATGCTCAAAAAGATGGTGTGAGAATCCAAGAAAAAGTGGAAGCTATCAAAAAGGGAAAATCCTCAGAGTTTAATGTTAATGAAGAAGGAATTGTGTGGTTTGGGAAAAGACTATGTGTTCCATCAAGTCCGGAGCTGAAGAAGGAACTTTTGGATGATGCACATAGTTCAAATTTCTCTATTCACCCAGGGAGCACAAAGATGTATCGAGATCTCTGAGAAAACATTTGGTGGGATAATATGAAGAAGGAGATCGCTGAATATACATCAAAGTGCCTGGTTTGTCAGCAAGTGAAGGCAGAGAGGCAGAAGTCTAAGGGGATGATGCAACCATTGCCCATACCAGAATGGAAATGGGAGAACATCACCATGGACTTTGTCACCAGACTTCCAAGGGCATCCAAAGGAAACAATGCAATCTGGGTTGTTGTGGATCATCTTACAAAGACTGCACACTTCATTTCTATTCGAGAGGATTTTTCTTTGGATCAACTGGCACGGATATTTATCAGGGATGTGGTACGGTTGAATGGAGTACCACTATCTATTATGTCTGACCGAGATCCAAGATTTACCTCTATGTTTTGGAAGAGTCTTCAACATGCTCTGAATACTGAACTGAACTTCAGTACGACCTATCATCCTCAAACTGATGGCCAATCCGAGCGGACTATCCAAACACTTGAGGATATGTTGAGAGCATGCTAAATGAACTTTAAAGGAGGATGGGATCAACATCTTCCTCTAGTTGAGTTCTCTTATAATAATAGATTCCACTCGAGCATCCAAATGGCACCATATGAAGCCCTGTATGGGAAAAGGTGTAGAACACTGGCATGTTGGGATGTGGTCGGTGAACGTAAGCTGCTTGGACCAGAAATGGTCGATGAAATGGTGGAGAAGGTGAAAACCATTCAGCAGCATATCAAGGCAGCCCAAAGTCGACAGAAGAGTTATGCAGATAATAGTCGACGAGACCTTGAGTTTAAAGTCGGAGACATGGTGTTTTTACGCATATCTCCATGGAAGAAGGTCATGAGGTTTGGAAAGAAAGGGAAGTTAAGTCCAAGGTACATCGGCCCCTTCGAGGTTCTTGATCGTGTTGGGGCTGTGGCCTATTGAATAGCACTTCCACCTACTATGGCCAAGGTGCATGATGTCTTTCATGTATCCCTCTTAATGAAGTACATACCGGACCCTTCACATGTACTCTCTTCCGAGGTGGTACAATTGGAAGATTATCTTTCTTATGAGGAGCAACCAGTGAAGATCTTAGATCATAGAGAAAAAGTTCTACGAAATAAAACAATGCCCCTCGTCAAGGTGTTGTGGAGAAACCACAAGTTTGAAGAAGCAACTTGGGAGTCGGAGGATATGATGAAGCTGAGTTACCCACATTTGTTTTAGTGTGGGAAGAGGAAAATTTCGAGGGCGAAATTTCTTAAGGGGGGAATATTGTAACGACCCAAAGATTCATTAATGGAAAATCCCTCTTGATCCAGTTAAATGTTTCTTTATGAAAAATGTTTTTATAAGATGTCAACTTCTTTAGTTTTACGTTATGATTTGTGACCGTTACGTTTATAGCTGTTGAACAGTGATCATCTAAGTAGTATAAATATAAGGCTTTAACGAACCCATTTCTACTCAGACAAAAGAAGTGATGGCCTCATCCAGTAGAATTTCCCCTTACAAAGCCCATTTTTCAGAGCTCGGAAAAGAGGTGGCATCTTTGGCCTTTGCCCTTGACCAAGCCCATGCTGAGCTTCATCAAGTCAAGCTCGAACGTGATCGTCTACGGGAAAAGTGGAAGTTGATTGAAATTACCACTCGAGCGATGTTATCCGAGCCGCCCCAAGAGTCTGTCACCATCGCACACCTTACCCTTAGGTCTTATGCGGCTATTTTAAGGGGTTATGTAACAAATAAGTAGTATCATGTTCATGCACATTACTTTTGTATATAATAATGAATATAATTTCTAGTCATTTTTGATACATTGTAATTAGTTTTTAAAGTACAAATGGTGTTTTTAGTTATTATTTAATTAAGAATTATATTTTATTAAATTAAAGGATTTTTGAATTAAATAATATTTTAATAAAATATTATTATTAATATTACATTAATTTTTATTAAATATAAATTATCTTATAATTTTATGAATGCAATTAAAATTTTTATTAAGGTTTGAAAGCCATTTCTGCCAAAACCCGTGAATTTTTTTATTTTAAAAATGAAAATTCGCATATTTAGAAAATTATTTAGATAAAATAAATATTATTTTTGGAATCAGGATGTCGAAATTATCCAACAGTGAATTTTTCATAATTTTCAGAGACAGTCAAATTTTTGGGTAAAAATTAAATACCATTTAAATATATAATGTGTTTTATGACATCATAATGACCCAATGGTTATGTAATAAAATACCATAATCCTTATTTTCGGCCAATATATGTTTTATCATTAAAATAATGAGGTTTTGGGTTTGTTTGACTCACTTTTCAAAGCATTAATGGAGCCCTCAAGACTTATTCAACACTTTGCCTTTTTAAATTAATTTCCATGGGAGTGTGACTCACCTCCACATAAGAAACCATAATTTTTTAATAGGTTCGGACCATTGCCTTGTAAAATATTGTTTTCCTCTTTCCTTTTTCTAGAAACCATGGGAAAATACCATGGGATGGTTTGTGGTTTGTATTATTTTAATATAAGGGGTCCCAAACCTAAATAATAAAGAATTCTCTCACCTTTCCTATATAAACCCACCCAAGCTCCCACTTCCTCCTCACTCAAAGGCCTTGAAGTTCGTCCAACCTCTGCCCTAATCTCTCTAGAATCCTCCCAAGGTTCCCCAAGCTCCCACGAAGCCTCTCACAAGCCTCTCTCTAGCCTTTGGAAGCACACTTCCAAGTAAGGGGTTTTCTTCCTTTCTCATTTTTTGTCAATTTTCTTTAAGTTGTATTGCCCTTTTTATTTCAATTATGAATGTTGGGTTATGGTTTCTCACCTCCCCCATACTGTCCTCTTATTGTTTGAATGATGGGAGAACCCTTTTTCTCTCATTAAATGCCTCCCATGTACACCCGTTACTATGCCGAAATTCCGAAAGGAACTTCTCTCTCTTCTTTTACATTCAAGCAATACTTTTGTATCATGAATCTAAATTCCATTTATATTGTTGGGACATGTATATATATGATCTCCTTACTGTCCATTACATGTAAATATGATGAGGAACCCCTTTCTCTCTCATCAACCTTTTTTTATGAATTCTTATGTCACGCTGTTACGCTGCCGAAATCGCACCGATTTTCTATGCCAATGTCTTTGTGTAGTGAATACCATGCCCATTTCTCCATAAAGGGTATTCACCTTTACGCACATTTACATATTGATTATAAAGTTTCATGTATTAATTCCACATTCCTTTATCGTGGAATAAATGATTACATTTTATGAATCCATGTTTTATGATCCATGTGGCACACTTATGCATGAAATGAAATGTTTAAGAAAGGTGAGCCCTTTATAGCGCTCCAATGCATTGGGTAAAGTATAGTATCATGATACATCATGTGCAATGAGTGTTTACTCATGCTAATTCAAGTGCAACGAGGGTTTACTCGTGCTTCATGTGCAATGAGGTTTTACTCATGCTCCATGTGCAATGAGCCTTGGCTCATGCTAATTCAATGTTAAGTGTTGTTGCCACATTTCCATGTTATGATTATCATGCTTTATCATGCCTTTATGTTCATGTTTTTCTTATGCTCTATTGATATGCCTATATCCTAACATGTATTGTACTCCTCATGTTATTAATTTTGTACTCCCTTACTAAGCTTTATAGCTCACCCTTTTCTTATGCATGTCCTCAGGTTATCCCATGCAATGCTAAGTACGAAGGAATGTAGTGGTCATGTGAAGGAAGTTTTCAATAAAGATGTTGTATTTCAAGTTTAAAGTTTTTATGTAATGATCCTAATCCCCAAAGACACTAAACCTCTCGATCTTCTTTGTTGTATCAAGTGAAGTTTTATGTAATAAAGCATGTTTAAGATGTAATAAAAAGAAGGGTTGTCATAGTTCAATTTTCCCCTCCCACCTCTCATGGTGTCCATTATAATGGAACTATATTTATATATTGTATATAGTATATTTATATTTTCTTTTTAATTTTTTTTTATTTAAATCATACGTTTATTCTTTCCATAATATGTAAATACGATAATTTCATTTGAGGAAGTATGGGCTGTCTCCCCCTCAAAGTGATATGACTTGTTCATGACATACATAGAATGTATAAAAGATGAAATTCATAAGAATATGTAAAATATAAAAAATATGACATTATATGACATTATATAATATACCTATATATAATTTTTTTTCATTCCTTCAAAGATGAAAAATAAATGAATGTAGCGTTCAATCGTACGCACGACTTACTGTCTCCATGAACGGTGCTTTTAATTTATTATCTCCAAATGTTATATAATAATATAAATAAATTTATATACTGCATATATATGACATTTAAATAATTAATACTATTATTTAGAGAATGTAATTTTGACCACATGGACAATTTGTAATTAAATAATTTTCATTTTCAACTCTTGTATCGAATATAGACAAAACAACAGATATGTACTTAAAAAATTATGTAATTTTTAAAACAGAATTATAAGTAGTATAAAATAAATAATATACTTCAAAAAGGTTATGAATAATTTAGAAATTAAACTATTATTATTATTCTGGAATGTAAAGAACGAACAAGACATGTCAGACTCAATGTAAGCGAACCATTCACCCTCTTCTTTTAGTCCAATTCATCTTTTATGTTATGTATTTCAATAACTAGTTTATTTTGTTGGGATTTGTTATTATAAATCCTTATATCTATAAATATTATGTCCAAGTGATGATAGAACCTTTTATTTCTCATCAACTCATTTTCTGAATTATTAAGTAATGTTTTTAGTGTATCGAATCTTCGTAAGAGAATTTCTAAACTCAATTTCAACTTTTTGGGTTTTACATAAACTTCATTGATTATACAATGACCAATTTTGTGTTGAATCAATTTTTTTTATTTTGTAATTTACACTTCCCATTGTGTGGATATACTTTTCCAACACATAATCACCCCATTTATAAATTCTTACATCATTTTTTGAGCTTTATAATGGAAATCACAGCTCAATCTTTATTCATTCAGTAAAATATCCATGTCATTGGATTTTACCAAGAGTATGTGATAATTTACTATGATTATTTTACACTCAATATTCACTTATATTGGGTGTACATATATGTTTCACACAAAATTATGTCATTGATGTATCCTTAATATACGAATATGATCTTTGTAAGTTATTTTCTCTAAATTTACATGCTATTAAGACATATTTGTAGTTACACACCAATTAAATTTATATTTTGTATATATTACCCTTTTACATATTATATCATGAATCACCTTATTATCATTATATAATATGATTTGTTTAATTTTATGTGTAATTATCTTTATTCAACTATTTTCAAAACTGTTAAGGGACTTCGTCTCAAGTTCCTTTCATTGAGGCATATTTTTATGTATACACTACATTATTTTATATGGTGTATACACCCCATTGACTTTTAATTTCACTAAAAAATATTTTGTTTGATAAAAAAATTTAGTAAATGAAAATGTGAATCTTTCTTTTTAATGTACATGGTGACAATGACCTTTCTTCCACCTTGAGTGTTATTTGATATTTGACTTATATAACTTGATCTAAAGTTTTAAAAAGGAAAATAAATTCTATATAACCTTTTTATGTATTTTTGTATTGAAAATGGTTTTTAGAGAGCATTTGTTATGTAAATATCATGGAATGATATATTGTTATTACAATGTGGAAATTTTTTCTTTATTTTAGGCTTGTTTTATGTGTTATGATTATTTTATGGTTTTGGGTATTGTTTACGTATACGGGTGGTTTTGTGATAAAACGAGGGAAGGTGAGTCGGAGATAGCTCTAAAATTTATACTGTAACCTGATAGAGGTAAATGTTAATGTTTCTCCTATGAAATTTAGGGAATATACTATGATGGGTAATCCAAACTTAAATCCATGTGTAGTTGTGAAAGATACAATGTGATTATGTTATGGATGCCAGAAGTATACTTAATGATTTATGATTTCTCTATGTTATTCATAAATCATAGTATTTTATGAGTTATGTTAAAGAACTTATGTTTTATGATTAAGAAGTATGGTTTTATTTATTTTTATGTATTTTTGGATTATGTATTTCTTTCCTTATTTTATATCCTTTACTCAACTTTTTATGTGCATACCATGTTTTGTAAATTTTTTCATAGGGTATAAGGAAGGGTAAGAGAAAAAAATTCAAAAGTATTTTTATCACGAATATAATTTTTTTTATTGAATTTTATTGTTGTGAAAACTTTTGTTAGATAAGAAGTGTCTACTTTTTTTATATTTGAGATGTAATGTAATAGTTATGGTTTAATTCTATAAAACTCTAAACCTGAAAATATCTTCAATTTGAATTCATGAAATGATTAAAGATTATGTTATTTTTAAGGCGGGGGGGGGCTTATTGTTTGAATTAGAGGTCGGTTTAGATAATTTAATCAGTCAACATGTTATTTGGGTGTATGCAAAGGATCTCATATAACTAAGAGGATTATTATCAAATATAATCCTTTAGAGGGTTATAGAAAAATATGTTGATTGGATAAAACCATGAACAATGGAGATATATGGTGGTCGATGGATTAGATTAATATAAATGTTTTTATGTTATCTTAACCATATAGATTATTTTTTTAATAACAATCCATTTCAAGTATAAGTGTTCATTATTTTGATCAGATTAACCATAAAATTTCAAGATAGAAGTATGGTGATCTCGCACAACCTTTTTATCCCTCCCTAACGATTTGATCATCACTATTATGGAAAAATCACATTCAAATGATTTCGGCATATTCTTAAGTATTCAAATCACCTATAAGATATAGTTTGAGTTATCCAACACCTACTCATTTATAAATAAATATATGGGTCATGGTATCTTTTTCTTATTATTTAATGATCTCAACTTTTCCAACTCTATCAAAATGAGAATTTGCAATAGTGGAGATACCATTTACTTTTTGAAATTAGGAAAACATGGTGAAAGTGAAATGGAACATCCTCAAGATAAATATATCTAGATTAAAGCTATGATTTATTTTCTTACCCATAAATAATGAATAATATTTTGATTGATATTTATAAATGACAAGGATATTAAATCTGTTGGAATAATGTATTAATAAATAAGGTGGAAATGCATAATTAATGGATCATGAAGAACTATGAATGAGTAATAATTCTACATATAAAGGTTTAATGAGTTCTGATATATTATAGGATGAAAAATAGATTAAATGTATTAAGGCTCTTTCAATGATTGGATTACTTTGGAAGACAATTTAGAGTATGTGTAACCCTAATGATTGATATGTGGAAATGTTATTCAAGAAATAATTATCTTTTCTTTTGTAGACATAATATATAAACTTAGAGGTTCATATGATATTTTTTTGTGGTAATTAATTTTTATTACATTTTGGGATGTAAAATGAAATTTATTAGATAACATTTGAGGATACAAAAGGTTATGGATATTTTCTTGGAAATTATATTTTTTAACGAATATAATAAGAATGATATGATTTTAGAAATATGAAAACATATAGGATGGGTGACACACTGTCGCGTTCGTCAAGGCCTTGGGAATCGAACACACTACTAGAGGGTGACAATGGTGTATCACCTACCATTGGCATACGTGAAGTCTCTGGTTACTATGATTTATTATATTTAGTTAATAGATTTAATGGATTAAGAATAAGTTGATTTTGGGAATTTATTTTTTATGAAATTTATATCATTATTATAGGAAAATAAATTATTATTTAAGTGATAAATGTTATTTTAGAAGACATTCTCACTATGGTAAAAAAAATTATGCATAAGGAAAATAAAATACCGTGGGATTCATTTGTGGAGAAATGGTTGAAATTTTATTTTTGAAAAAACTAGGTTTTTGTTGTGAACATATGTCAATGTAGTTTATTTACTAAAATGATTAACCTAATAATGATAATATACTATTAGGTTAATTTATTTTCAGTATGATACATTAAGATTATTCAGTGTTATTTAGAGATAAATATTAAGATTTATTGTGGATGACATTGTGATTAAATCCATCTGAATTTTGGGTTTCAATATTAGTTGGATTACTTTGAATAATTTTATGTAAAATTGTGTATTAAATTTTCTTTTTTTGAACTATGGTTATTTGTTGTTGAATTTTTTAAATTAAGAGTATTATTTTTTGAAAGTATTATCATTTGGGGATTATCTGATCTTGTACTAACCATTTTTATTTTTGTAAATGTATAAAGACCAGGGAAATATATAGGTCATGTTTTGTGGATTATGGGATTCTCTAGATGTTGATTCCATCACTTCAGATGTGACCAAGTCATCTTGAATACTTGTCATTTGGATAAAAGATGAGTATGTGGTATAAATTTATTAAATGATGAAATTCTACCTGAAAAGTAAGCATATTTCTATATGTTCATATTCAGTCTCATAAATAAATACTTCAAATTTATGAAAACAACCTAAAAAAATTGACCATTTACTTTTTCTAATAGGAAATCAAACACCGGTTAACCCATCACAGTTTTATGGTTTTCTTGTTGTCACCTTTCTCCTGATCATGCTTTCTATAAATCTCTATCAGAAATTGATGGATATTTTCTCTTTCATATCCATGTATTATTACATGGAATCCAATTATTGGTTATCCCATGTGACGTTGTGCTTCTCATTCATTAATTTAATTTAATATTTTTTTCTTGACTCTTTATTCTGATGTGGGACTTTAAATGAAATTCTTGAGCCTAATTTTAAAATTGTGAGAACACAATTCCCAAAAGGGGGGAAGGATGTAAAAACCAAGGCATTAACAGAATAATAAGTTTTCATATCTATTAATATTTATGAATAATACATTACCTTTATGTTCAAGAGGACACTTTGTCTGATAGCATACTCAATATGAAACAACGCATTTCGTTGAAATCATAAGCTTCACATAACTTTGAGTTATACCAAAATAATAAAATAATATAATTAGTATTTTAACTATTAGTTAATGTCTAGCCAATTTATTAGCGGGAATGAACAAAACATAATTCAAAATTATTATTAAATATCATTACACTTATCCAATAAATTTTAAAGTCATAATATAAAAATGAATCTAATTTTAAGCATGCAATAGTCTAATATTTTTTAAATGTCGTTTTACCACCTTTTGACGGGGAACCCTATTTAATAATTATTTTATGACTCCTATATTTTATATTAAGTAAAATAAAATAATTCCTTATAAGCCGGACATAAAAATTTACTTTCGATGAAATTATTGTGTTTTTCTAATGATGTTCATTTTTTAATGAATTGTGAAAAATACTGCATTTTAATTTTAAACTGGATTATAATCTAATTTTTTATATAGTTATATTTCCCTTTTAATTAGTTTTAATGTATAATTGGGTTATATTTTTATCATTTAATCTAATTATGGTTATTAGATGTAATTTCACATTTTAATTTGACATAAACACATGTAAATCTTTTGATATTTATTACCTCTTAAAAACCCACTTTTGGTTTTGACAACGAGAATTGATTTTAATTTAGTTTTGTCAACTTATGTGTAACTAATTTAGAGAAATGGATTAAATATGTGTAATTAGGAGTTCCAAATTGTGTAAATATATACATTTTTTTGATATAATGATTTTTAACTTGAGTAATTATTTTATTTACCATGGTTAATGGGTAAATCTGCTAAATAAGGGTAAGAAAATAATATTATATTAATATAAATATACTCTAAAACATTTCATAATCCTATTGGATGATATATTTCATACCATGGGCATACCTGGGTAGATTTGGGGACCTCATGTGACCACAATCTTGTGAAAATGATATGTTATATGAATTAATTTAATGTAATGGAAAATATAACACAAACATGTATATTTTACTAAAAAATTATATACGGGGTTATATAAGTGATATAATCGAATGTAAATATAAAATATAACTATAAAACTATTTAATACATCATCAGTTTTTATTTATAATACATAAACCTCAAATAAATAAATTTATTTATGACACAATGATGATATAGTGATTCCCTTATTAATAAATGATTTATATAATTGAGATTATAAATATTAAAATAAAATTATTTTGAAACATTGTATGCCATATAAGAATTTTCTTGATTATTATGACTTGTTATATTTTATATAATGATATTTGTTAGAAATAATAATTTTTTTATTTATTTTCAAATGTCATGATATGAATTGTATAAAAATTCACAAAAATGATTTTTTAAAACAAATTATATTTTATTTAATGATATAATTGTCAAAAAAATATAACATTATTCCGAATTAATTAGATAATTTTAAACATGTCATCAGTTAACCACATGAGGTTCTATTGTAATTTAATGTTAAATATATTAACCATATAGTATGAATATACAAGAAGACATGGTAAGTGTAATATTAGTTACCTAAGGGTTATAGCTAAGTGATAAGGTTAAATTTTTTATCTATACTTGTCTAAAACCTATAGGTTGAGAGGTTTTACACCCAAAATCATATTATCATTGAAATTTATGAAATTGGGTCCTTTTGACATGGAAATTCATTTTATAATAATATAATAATTCAAAACATTCCTAATGTGCCCCTCCTCCATCTTAGAAAAGGGAATCTGCCCTGCCCATTTAATCATACCTCTCAATATAAGGTCCCAACCTTAAACATTACTTAATATTGAGATATTTCAAGAATACACATTGAGGATCTTTTCAGTTTTATATTTTTAGAGAATTAGATAATAAAACATGCATTACATTCCACATTTAAACAAAGTGGTTACATAAAGGATAGTACTCATTTTTCCGATCAACGAAAACTTATTTAAGATAAAACATGGATTCTCTCTTGAAACTTCCTTGACACTATCATCATATCATGTACATTTCCCTTGACCTGTGAAAATCATTTCAAAAACTTGGGATGAGCATAAAATGCTCAGTAAGGGATATAAAAGTACGAAATTACAACATTTGTCCACGGATGAAATCATACTATACTCATAAAACATAAGAATTTTAGCATACCTCCTCAAATAAAGAATAAATCATAGAAATCATAAGACATAAAGGTATCATGAGGCATTCATAACATTCTTACGTAGGGAGTAACCCACTTGGTTACCTTTGGAATACCCATCACCGTATATTCCCTAAATCTCTTAGGAGAATCCTTAACGTTTAACTCCTTCACGTTACCCAATGCATTGGAGAGCTATATCGGGCTCAACCGCCCATAGTTTATCACGGAACCACCCTTCTTCATAACAATGCCCAAGAACCATAACATAATCGTATCACATAAAACATGCATAAAGGAAACATAATATTTCCAAATTTTAATCACAAGATATCAATAAAACACATTGATATAATAAAAGAATTATGAAAACCATTTTCAATAACAAAATAAAATAAAAGTAAAATGTGGAATTTATTTTTTCATTTGTAAGAAATGTTATGGCTTTTAGAGGAAGCTGAAACTCAAATAATGGTCATGGCAGCAGAGAAGTCATTGTCACCGCATACATATGAAATAAACATTCCCTTTTGTTGTTTAGTAAAACGCTGCGTATAAAAAAATATTCATTTTCAATAAATGTAAAAGTCAAAGGGTTTCTTACACTGTATAAAAAAAAGTTGTGTATAAAACAAAATATGTCTCAATGAAAGGAGATTGAGATGAAGTCTCATGCCTCGGGTCCGACTTGACTCGATCGTTCTTTAACCTCCTGAATAATAAACTTGAGTTAATATATACTTTCTTAAGAACCTTTTTCAAGTTCATTATTCCTTTTATCTCACTTATTACCATGTTATGAACACTATGTAATTATTTATGTTAATAATGGTTGTTTTGACACTCATTGGTACTTGAGTCAAAAATAAACTATTTTTAATTACATGTTGTTCATGGGGTAAAATATCCATTATATCCAGAATTATATCCAGGATGTAGATATCATATATATATTATATATCTAGTATATACATGCATTTATAATATTACATAACATTTAGAGGTAAGAAATGAAATGCACCGTCCATGGAGACGGTAAGCCGTACATACGCATGAATGCTACTTCTATTTCTATTTCATATTTAATGGAATTAAAACATAATTATACATAATATTATTATAATTCCATTATGGTATTATATATAATATCATTAAATCTATCCTTTATATGTGCCACATATGGTATTAACGAATCAAATCACTTTGAGGGGGCGGTAGTCCGCACTTCCTAAAATGAAGATATCACATTTCAGAATAATGGAAACCATAAATGTATGCCATAAATGAAAAATAAATAAGAATAAGTTAAACATAAACATATTATATATCATATATAAATATAGTGACATCTTAATGCCCACCATTGAAAGTGTTATATGAGTGTTGAACAATCATCGTTTCGTGAGGCATAAATTCGCAATCCACGGAAACAGTATGTTCATTAACCATTAGATGTAGGTGTGTGTAAGTGTAGCTCAAATAATTCTTATAAAAACATCTTAGTATACTTAATATACTTTTTTTGTTACAAAATAAATGAATAAAAATAGTTTAGGGTGTTGAAGAATCAAAATAAAACAAAAGAACACAAGTGATGACATTACCTTTAAATCGGGTAACTCCCTTTGGTTTGAACCAAAAGGGTTTCTTGAAGAGATTCCTGCCAATGGTAATGCTTCTAGGATGAGGAGAGAGATGTGGAGAGACAAAATTTGTAGAGATTTTCCGAGCCAAATTCTTGAGAGGTGTGGGTATGGAGGTAGAGGTGGGGCCCTTTTATAAGAGGATAGGAGGGGCACTCTTGGAAAGGTATAAAATGTTAATTTATTTTCAAATGAGATTCGGATTTTAAAGGTCCCACATTGATGTATTTCGAGGATAATGTGATAATAGTTAGAAATCCACCCATCCAATAGGTTTTTGACATATTTAGGTCTTATATTTTACATTATCTTTTCATTTTATTTAAATCGTTAAATAATGAGGTAATCGGTGCATCATCATGGTGTCATTTATAATATAATATATTTAATGTCTAAAAACTATAAAAAAAAATACAATGATGTAAGAAATATTTTTATCTTTCCAATGAATATTTATAGTCCAAGATATTATTTATGTAGACAAAATTAAAAATGTTATACTCAGGTGATACATTTTTTGTTATATTTACTTTCTTTAAAAAAATAAAAATATAAAAATTTATTATCCCACAAAAGTGATTACATGGGGTCTCCAAGTTTGGCATAAGGAATCCCATGGTCGGAAATGACACAACCAGTAGTATTAGGACACATTTTGGTATCAGTTTTTATTTTTATGATATTATTTTATTATCTATAGCTACCCGATTACTAATTAATCAAGATAATTAACGATAATTACAGTCGTTACTATTCACAAAGTACAAAAACAAAAGAGTCTTAATTACATAATTTGGACCTTCTAATTCCAAATATGGAATCCATTTTACCAAATTTCAAATACAGAAATTGTAATAATTAATTTAAAAAAAAATTCATGTTGTCAAAACAAATAGTGGGTTTTTTGAAACAATATCTATGAAAAGTATTGGCACTTGTTTATGCCCAATTCCAAAGTGAAATTAATTCTAATGACAAAAATTGGGTTAAATAGTAAAATTATATTCTGATTACAATTTAAAACCAATTAGAAAGATAATCTAACCATATAATTAAATTAGACGAAAAAGTAGTTTTGATGTAAAATGCAGTATTTTTCACTATTAATTAAAAAAATGAACATGGTCAGAAAAATACCAAAATTTTATCCTAAGTAAATTTCAATGTACCAATAATAACAAATAAGTTTAGTTTTAGAAATATACCTTATAAAATTTTCAAAAGATTGATTTAAAAATGGTTCTCCATCAAAAGGCGGTAAAACAATCTTTTAAAAATATTATAGAATTATATGCTTAAGATTGGATTTATTCCCATTTTAAGCCTCTAAAACAATATCTAATTCATAAATAGACATAGATAAGAATATATATTATTCATTACATACTTGGGATGTCACATCCTTCCCCCCTTAAGAAAACTGTGTCCCCGTAATTTATTTACATATCGAATAAGTGGGGGTATTTATCCCTCATTGCATTTTCAGATTCCCATGTTGCCTCTTCAATCATGTGGTTTTTTCACAAATCCTTTACTTGATTAATTGCCTTATTTTGAAACACTTGCTCCCTATGGTCAAGAATCTGGACCGGTTGTTCCTCATAAGATATGTTCTCTTCCAACTGAACTACCTCTGGACTCAAAACATGAGATGGATCCGGCATGTACATCCATAACATTGAAACATGAAAAACATTGTGTACCTGAGATAAACTCGGAGGTAAAGCCACTCGGTATGAAACTGATCCAACTCTATCCAGAATCTTATATGGTCCAATGAAACATGGACTCATCTTTCCTTTCTTACCAAATTGCATCACACTTTTCCATGGAGATACTTTGAGAAAAACATGATCACCTACCTCAAAAGACAGGTCTTTCCTCCTGTTTTCCGCATAACTCTTCTGCATACTCTGAGCTGTTCTCATGTGTCTCTATATCAGCTGAAATTTTTCTGCCAACTCTTCTACAAATTTTGGTCCCATTAACTTCCTTTCACCCACTTTATCCCAGAGAGCTGGAGTTCGACACCGCTTCCCATATAATTCCACAAATGGTGCCATCTATATACTAGAATGAAAACTGTAATTATAAGAAAACTCAACCAAAGAAAGATGTTGGTCCCAACTTCCCTGATAATCCATTGAACAGGATCGTATCATATCCTCCAATGTCTGAATTGTTCGTTCTGACTACCCATCTGATTGAGGATAAAAAGATGTACTAAAATTTAATTATGTACCCAATGACTTCTGAAGGCATTTCCAAAAGTTAGACGTAAACCTGGGATCACGATCGGATATAATGGAGATGTGAACTCCATGTAACCTGACTATCTCTTTAAGATACAAACAAGAATGTTGATCTAGGGAAAATGTATCTCGTAGAGAAATGAAATAAGTAGATTTATTTAAGCGATCAACAGTAACCCATATTGCATTATTACATTGAGGTACCTTAAGCAATCCCACAACTAAGTCCATGTA
Source organism: Viscum album (assembly GCA_963277665.1). Classification (NCBI taxonomy): domain Eukaryota; kingdom Viridiplantae; phylum Streptophyta; class Magnoliopsida; order Santalales; family Viscaceae; genus Viscum; species Viscum album. The sequence goes on from OY728153.1 coordinate 267,887,359, forward strand.
TATATTTTCCCATTTCCACTCTAGAACTGGTAATGGATGAAGCATCCCTTTTAGTAAATGCCACTCTGCTTTTACCTGTTGACAAGTCAAACACATCACAGTAAAATCATCAATATCTCTTTTCATTCCGTCCCACCAGTAATACTTCCAAAGATCTCTATACATCTTAGTACTGCATGGATGAACTGAAAACAGAGAACTATGAGCTTCACATAACAACTCTCTCTTCAACTGTGAATCACAAGGAACACACAATCTCTTCCCAAATCTCAAAACACAATCATTATCAATGTTGAATTCAGGAAACATAACCTTCTAAACCGTCTCTACCTTTTTCTACGACTCACTGTCTTGCTTCAGGGCTTTCTTAATTCTGACTGATAGATAAGATTTCACTGAAACCTGAAACAAAACAGAAGGACATCCTACACAAACAACTTCTATGCCAAAGATCATCAAATCTTTAACCAAAGGGTCATATTCCAAATGCAACATTGTTAATGAAGAATTACTTTTTTGACTCAAAGCATCAGCCACTTTACTTGCTTTTCCAGGATGGCAATAAATTGTAAAATCATAATCCTTGATTAATTATAGCCATATCCTCTGTCTCATGTTCAATTCTTTCGGAGTGAATATATACTTTAAACTTTTGTGATCAGTATATATTTCACACTTTACTCCAAACAAATGATTCCTCCAAAGTTTTAAAGCAAGAACGATAGTAGCTAATTCCAAACCATGTGTAGGGTAATTTACCTCATGATTTTTCAACTGACATGAAGCATAAACAATTAACCGATCATTCTACATTAGGATTCAACCAAGTCCTTTCAATGAAGCATCACTGTAGATAAAAAACTCCCCATTCTTGGAAGGTAGTTCCAAAACTGGAGCATTCACCAATCTTCTTTTCAGATCCTGAAAACAATCATCACATTCTTTTGTCTAGATAAACATAACACCCTTCCGAGTTAGCTTAGTCATTGGACTAGATAACTGGGAAAAATTTCTAACAAACCTTCGGTAATATCCTTCCAAACCAAGGATGCTACGAATCACAGTTACACTTGTGGGTCTTGGACATTCTTCAACAACCTTTGTTTTTATAGGATCAATAGTTATCCCATCTTTAGAAACAATGTGACCAATGAAATAAATTTGTTGTAACCAAAACTCACACTTTCTGAATTTCCCATACAATTTATTTTCTATTATGGATTGAAAAATGACCCTTAAATGACATTCATGATCCTATTTACTTTTAGAAAACACTAAAATATCATCAATGAAAACAACCACAAACTTATCCAAGGACTCATGGAAAATTCTATTCATTAGATCCATGAATACAGCAGGTGAATTGGTTATCTCAAAAGGCATTACTAAAAATTCATAATGGCTATATCATGTACGAAACACGGTCTTCAGAACATCTGATTCTATTACCTTCAACTGATGGTACCCTAATCTCCGGTCAATCTTTGAAAAAAACTGAGCTCCCTGGAGCTGATCTAACAAATCATCGATATGAGGAAAAGGATATTTGTTCTTAACAATGATGTCATTCAAGGCTCTATAATCAATGGAATGTCTCAAAGAACCATATTTCTTTTTAACAATTAAAACAGGAGTACCCCATGGTGATGTGCTAGGTAGAATGAAACCTTTCACTAATAAATCTTGCAATTGTTCCTTCAACTCTAAAAGTTCAACATGAGCGATTCGATAAGGGGGTTTTGAAATTGGCTTAGCATCGGGAACTAAGTCAACAGTAAAATAAAAATCCCGATCTGGTATTATTCTAGGCAACTCATCAGGAAAATCATAAAGATACTCATTTACCACTGGCACATCATTAATCTGGACAGTTCCTTTGTTTTCAACAATATGTGCAAGGTAATATTGATTTCCATATTTTACAAGTTTCTCAGCCTCTTGATATGTTATCAACAGTAAGGGTTAATTGTTGTACACAAACTGAAAGTATTTCTGAAAAGAAACTTCTTTAGCTCTACAATCAATCTTAGCATGGTAAATAGAGAGCCAGTCCATACCCAGGATAACATCAAACTCTACTAGAGGTAAAACAATAAGGTTTGCAAGTAGGTTCTTTCCACAGATAATGATATGAAGATTCTTATAAATTATTTTTTCCTCAACATTTCCCCCAGGTGTTTTTACCACAAGTTCAAGAGTCATTTCTTGATATGGTATTCCCATTTTACTATAAAATTTTTCATAGATGAAAGAATGAATAGATCCTAAATCAAATAACACACTGGAATAATCTAAAAAACAATGTACCAGATACCACTTCATTTGATGGACCAACATCTTCTGAAGTAGTTGCAGAGGATTTCCCACCCCTTTCTGCTTGTATATATGTGCTTCCAATACCTCATGATCTTTTTCGGACACTCGTTTTCATAATGACTCATCTCATTGTACTTAAAACGTTTCACTAACTATAAATCAAATTTGGTCTTACCATCACCCTGATCTTTTTCAGTGCAATCACGAGCCTTATGTCCCATCTTACCACATCGTTAGAACTTTCCAGAATTCATAATAAATTCCTCAACATGCCTTTTACCACATTTATCACAAACTAAACACTTAGTTTTCTTACCATCAGTCCTTTTTGAAGAATTATTCCCTTTCTCCTGCCACCTCGGTCTCATCTTCTATTAGTTGTTATAAAACACTTGATCATCAGAAAACTCCATTTCCACCTTCTCAGCACATCGAACAACATTTTCATAACTCTTGTACATGAGTGAAGCTAAATCCCTTTGATATTTTGGCTGTAATCCTGAGTGAAAACGATTGATTTTACTATCAAGGTCGCAGATATAATTTGGAGCATACCTTGCCAAACGAGTGAACCTTTCTTCATAAGAAGCCACAGAGTCTTACACTTGCCTCAATTCCAAGAATTTTATTTCCATCCTAAGTCGAACAGCCTTAGGAAAATATTTCTCAAGAAACATACCTTTGAATTCATCCCAGTCGATAGCATCAATCTCATCAGTGACCCTGATATTTTTATCCATCGACCACCACTGATCTGCTTCACCCTCCAAACGGTAAATAGCAAGACTATCCTTTTGATTTTATGAACACCCTATGACATCGAAAATATTCTCCAGTAATTTAATCCACCCTTTAGCTAGCACTGGGTCAGATAATCCTATAAATGATGGGGGATGTTGCCTCATGAAATGTTCCACCACTGACATGTTCCTCTGCAGTTGATCTAGCTGATCTCGTGGATGGATACCACCACCATTTATCGCTTGAGTCAAATGCGCCATTACTGTAACAAACTGTTCTATTCCAATTTTGACCATCTCAAGATACTGATTCAGAAGGTCATTTCTTTCTACATGCCTTCATAGCACTACTTCCATGTTTCTTCGGCGGAAAACCATTCTGAACAAACATGTCTTAGATGAAGCAACATTGAAATCTTCAAATGCTATATCATTTCAATTTGACCATAAAAAATATTTTTGGATAATCATTTAATAGAATTATAACTCCTAAAGTTATGTAAACCGACCACTGATACCAACTATAAGGTCCCAGCCTTAAACATTACTTAATCTTGAGATATTTCAAGAATACACATTGAGGATCTTTTCAGGTTTAGAGTTTTATAGAATTGGATCATAAAACATGCATTACATTCCACATTTAAACAAAGTGGATACATAAAAGATAGTATTCATTTTTCCCATCAATGGAAACATATTTAAGATAAAACAAGGATTCTCTCTTGACACTTCCTTGACACTATCATCATATCATGTACCTTTCCCTTGACCTCTGAAAAACATTTCAAAAACATGGGATGATCATAAAACGCTTAGTAAGGGATATAAAAGTACTAAATGAAAAAATTAGTCCATGTATAAAATCATACATTACTCATAAAACATAAGAATTTTAATATAAATCATCAAATCATGAATAAATCATTGAAATAATAAGACATAAAGGTAACTTCAGGAATTCATAACATTCTTACGTAGGGAGTAACCCTCTTGGTTACGTTAGGAATACCGATCACAGTATATTAACTAAATATATTTGTAGAAATCTTAATGCTTAACTCCTTCGCGTTACCCAATGCATTAGAGAGCTATATCGGGCTCACCCGCCGTTATTTTATCACGGAACCACCCGTCTTCATAACAGTTCCCAAGAACCATAACATAATCGTATCACACAAAACATGTATAAAGGAAACATAACATTTACCCATTTCAATCACAAGATATCAATACAACACATTTATATAATAAAAACATTATGAAAAACATTTTAAATACCAAAATAAAATAAATATAAAACATGGTATTTATTTTTTTTCATTTTAAAAAATAGTTATGGCATGTAGATGAAGCTGAAACTCAAATAATGATCACAGCGGCGGAGAAGTCTTTGTCACCACATACGTACGACAAAAACATTACGTTTTGTCGTTTAGTAAAATGTTTCGTTTAAAAAAATATTCCTTTTGAATAAACTTAAAAATCAAATGGTTTCATACACCGTATAAAAGAAAGTTTTGTATAAAACAAAATATGCCTCAATGAAAGGAGATTTAGACGAAGTCCCATACCTCGGGTCTGACTTGACTTGATCTTTCCTTAACCTCCTGAATAATAAACTTGAGGTAATTTATACATTATTAAGAACCTTTTTCATGTTCATTATTCCTTTTATATCACTTATTACCATGTAATGAACACTATTTAATTATTTAAGTTAGTAATGGTCATTTTGTCGATCATTGTTACTTGAGTCAAAAATAAACTCTTTATAATTACAAGTTGTTCATGGGGAAAAATATCCATTATATCCAAAATTATATTCATGATGTAGATATAATATATATCATATATATCCAGTATATACATGCATTTATAATATTACATAACATTTAGAGGTAAAAAATGAAATGCACCGTTCATGGAGACGGTAAGTCGTGCATACGCATGAACGCTACTTCCATTTCTATTTCATATTTAATAGAATTAAAACATAATGATACATAATAGTATTATAATTCCATTATAGTATCATATATAATATTATTAAATCTATCCTTTATATGCACCACATATGGTATTAACTAATCAAATCACTTTGAGGGGGCGGTAGTCCGCACTTCCTAAAATGAAGATATCACGTTCACCCATAATGGAAACCATATAGGTATGCCATAAATGAAAAATAAATAAGATTAAGTAAAACATAAACATATTATATATCATATATAAATATAGTGACATCTTAATGGCCACCTTTGAAGGTGTTATATGTGTGTTGAACAATCATCGTTTCGTGAGGCATAAATTCTCCCTCCACGGAAATAGTATGTTATTTAACCATTAGATGTTGGTGTGTGTAATTGTAACATGAATAATTCTTATAAAAACATACTAGAATATTTAAGATGCTGGTGTTGTTACAAAATAAATGAATAAAAAGAGTTTTTGGGGTTAGAGAAGCAAAATAAAACAAAAGAACCCAAGTGAAGACATTACCTTTAAATCGGTAAACTCACATTAGTTCGAACCAAAAGGGGTTCTTGAAGAGCTTACTGCCTAAGGTAAGGATTCTAGGATGAGGAGAGGGATTTGGAGAGACAAAATGAGCATATATTGGTCGAGACAAAGGCTTGAGAGGTGTGGGTAAGGAGGTAGAGGTGGGGGACTTTTATAAGGGGAGAGGAGGGGCACTCTTGGAAAGGTATAAAATGTGACTTTATTTTCAAATGAGTTTCGGATTTTAAAGGTCCCACATTGATTTATTTAGAGGATAAGGTGATAAGTGTTCGAAATCCACCCATACAATAGGTTTTTGACAAGTGTCGGTCTTAGAATTTACATTATCTTTGCATTTTATTTAAATCATTAAATAATGAGGTAATCACTGCATCATCATGGTGTCATTTATAATTTAATTTATATAATGTCTAAAAATTATAAAAAAATTACTATGATGTAGGAAATAGTTTTAGATTTTAAAATATTTATACTCCAATATATCATTTATGTATACAAAATTAAAAATGTTTTACTCAGGTGATACATTCTTTGTTATATTTACCATCTTTAAAAAATAAAAGATAAAAAGACATTATCACACAAAAGTGATTCCATGGGGTCCCCAAGTTTGGAACAAGGCATCCCATGGTCTCCCATGACCCAAAAAATAGTACTATCACACATGTTGGTGTCAATTTTTATTATTATGATATTATTTTATTATCCTTAACTACCTGATTACTAATTAATCAAGATAATTAACGATAATTATCGTCATTACTATTCACAAAGTCCAAAAACAAAAGAGTATTAATTACATTATTTGGAAATTATTATTCCAAATATGGAATCCATTTTACCAAATTCCAAACAGAGAAATTTCAGTAATTAATTTAAAAATAATTCTCGTTGTCAAAACAAATAGCGGGTTTTTTGAAACAATATCTATGAAAAGTATGGCACTTGTTTATGCCCAATTCCAAAGTAAAATCAATTATAATGACAAACATTGGATTAAATAGTAAAAATATATTCTAATTAAAATTTAAAACCAATTAAAAAGATAATATAACCATGTAATTGAATTAGATGATAAAGCAGTTTTGATGTAAAATGCAGTATTTTTCACTATTCATTAAAAAATGAACATTGTCAGAAAAATACCAAAAAATTATCCAAAGTAAATTTCAATGTCCCAATAATAAATAATAAGTTTATTTTGATAAATAGAGCTTATAAAATTTTCAAAATATATATTTAAAAATGGGTCTCCATCAAAAGGCTGTAAAACAATTTTTAAAAATATTAGAGAATTCTATGCTTAAGATTGGATTTTTTCCCATTTTAAGCCTCTAAAACACTATCTAAGTCATAAATACACATAGATAAGAATATCTATCATTCATTACTTACTTGGCATGTTACACTCAAGACCCTTGGTTCGTCCAATCTCTACCCCCATAAGATATAAAATTCCCTATGTTCCTCATATATGCCTTAAATTATGTATAATAGAATTCAAGAAATCCTTTTGGCTAAAATCAAAGGGAGTTACAAATTTTAAGAGTTCGCTTCTCTTCGTATGTTCCATTCCATTATTTTATTTCTCCAATACCTATTATATTCTTATCCATTTATGTCATTAAAATACCAGTATCCTCATTATACTATGATGCTATTATGATAAGGATTCTAACTATACTTACAAACACCTCAATATTGTTGGATCTGAATCTACGGATTATACACAAGAGGGGGGTGAATTGTGTCTTTTTCAAATTATTACAATCTCTTCAATTTGGACAAATTCTGTTCACTATGCTTTTGCACGATTAAATATGCAGCGGAAAATGTAAAAGCATGAACACACGGATGTATAGTGGTTCGGGGAACAGAAGGCCCCTAGTCCACTCCACCAACGCTCAAATCCACGAGCTTGGCGATTTTCACTATCTGGTCCTCGTTTCCACAGACCCGTCCACAACTGAGTACAGGCAGTTGACACCTTTACAAGATTCAGGCAAACACAGCCTTCCTGGTTCAAACACGAACCCACACAGCTTAGAACGAGAAGCTGATCACTCAAAAAAAAGGTTTCGATAAAGAAACACTTCTCCAGTTGTTCTTCACAATTGCAACAGAATGCAATTGACAGTAGATAGATCGTCGTCTTCAGAAAATATTGATCCGTAATCAAAACAGTTCTGAGTCGATCCAGTTGCAATAGATATTACCAGAAACTTCACAACTTCAGCAGCAGTAGATTCACAACAGGTAGTCGATGTAGAACACGTGAATCTGCTATCAAAATCTTCCTTCGGTAAAAAGGATTTTACACTTCTTCTTGATCACAGAAAAGAACGCCTTTTCACAGTCTCTGTTTTCTTGCTCGTCAAAAGATTAATAACTCTATATTTCACACACTTTCCCGTGTATATATATATCTCCGAAGTTTCCAAGATAGAACATATATTCAAATCTGAGAAAATCTTCCGCATAAATAGATCCATGAAAATCTCCTTTAGATTCGCGATATTAAATGAAATAACAAAGCCGTTGTAACTCCCCTGAAGAATCGGCATAAAAAGCTCCGTTTAAATCAAACATTAATCCGTTGTAAACCGTCTCTGATTCAGTCAAAGTCGTATTTAAGAATCAGCTCAAAATCCGCCTAATAATCCGCTTGATTGACTAATTCAAAAGGAAATATCGTCTGTCAAAAATATCCCGACGCCAAACGTAGGGTTGATGACGTGGCTCCAAACGTAGGGTTCACAAACGTAAGGTTCAGAACGTAAGGTTCAGAACGTAAGGTTGAACATACATACTTTCTCTTCAGCATTCAAACGTAGGGTTGATCATCCATACGTTGTCTTGCTTCAACTCTCCAAAGAACGTACGGTTGATTATAAAAGTAAGGTTGATGATCCATACTTTTGAGAAACAAACTCAACACTGAAAACTAACGTATGGTTTCTCTTCCATACTTTTCAACAACGAAAACGTAAGGTTCCTTCCAAACGTAATGTTCTTCTTCCATACTTTTCAACAACGTAAGGTTCATTAACCATACGTTTCAAAATAACATAAAAAGTAAACTTTTCATCCATACGTTACGTTCATCAACGTAGGGTATGAACAGTGATTCCAGTACGCGCTAAAATTGATCTCGCGCTACAGTGATTCCAGAACGCGCTAAAATTGATCTCGCGCTACAGTGATTCCAGAATACGCTAAAATTGATCTCGGAATAAATGAAGTATAAAATCTCGTTATATAAAATAAATTCCTGCAAAATACTCAACGAAATAATTAGTAAATAATTAAGGGTATTTGTGAGCATCAAAATCATCATAAAGAGACAGAGTATTATTTAAAATAATCTCCCCCTTTAAAAAACATTATTTTGATTTGTTTAAAAACAATACATTGCTCAACAATCTCCCCCTTTTTGATGATCACAAAACCCATAAAATAATAGAACTAATTTAATTGCAATCTTGATTGAAAAAAAAAGTTTTATAAAATTTTAGAATTTTGAAAGGATTAAAACAATATTTAACTATAAAATTTCTCCCCCATAACTCTCCCATAAAAATAAATTTTCAAATAGATAAAAGATAAATGTCGTATATATCCAAATACTCCTATATATCCAAATTTCTTCATAGGAAACGAATGAATTTAAATGTTGTGTTTATCCAAATTCTCCCCCTTTTTGTGATATCAAAAAGAATGAAAAATTACGAATTTGAACACATTCAATATTGCACTGAACTATAAGTAAATGCTATAATTAACTGTGTATGAATAAGTGAATTTCTTATACTGGCTAACTTAATCATAAATCAATAAATAATAAAACAAAAAAGATAAGAAAAGAATTTTTATTCACAAGCTACGACAGTGATATACAGAGGAATCAAGGTTTAGGGATAAGACAGGGAAAAAGGTGTCTATCTCCTTTGAATTGCGATCTTGATCTCTGTAAACTGTTCTCGAAGCCTCTTCATCATCCCATCTCCTAACTTGATGATAAGATCCCTATTCTCCTGAGTCATATGAATATCTTCAATCAAATTAACTCTGAAAAACTCATGCATTCTTTCTTCTTTTTCAACAAAAAGAGCCAGCTTTCCTGATAACTGATTCAAAAGAATCCTAATCGGTTGCTCTCCAGATGTCAACTGATCTACCAAAAATTTCTGATTATCTAGCAAAACTGACAAAGGGGCACTATTACACTGAAGATCGTGTAATCTGTCACTCATATTGCTCAGTGCTCCAGTAATTGCTTGAAATCTTCGAATCAAATCAGGTGAAGAACCTGATCCACTCACAGCACTATTTGCAACAGATTCAAATTTATTCTCCATGTAAATTTTCATCTCAGAAAAATCATCTTTCGTTACCATCTCTGATTTCAACTGATCAACAGCATGCAACATATCAGTTTTAAACAAATCTACTTCCTGTCTTGAAACAGTACATTCTTTCAGCTTCTGAAACTTCAACTGCTCTAAGTTCAGAGAATTTCTGAGACTATCATTCTCAGATTCCAACTGAGAGATACGCTTGTACAACTCAACAACTTTTTCTTTTCTCAAATCAGGGGCACCCTGTGCTCTATTCTCATGTTCAGAAATAGGTTGATGAGGCAAGGCAAGTGGTAAAGAATCTGCATCTGATTGTTCTTTGTCCTGAAAAGGTTGATCCACTGAACTATTCTTTGAAGCCTGAAATTCTTCCACTGAAAAATCTTCCTGAAGTACCTCTGTATTAACTTCAGAAGTGTGTTCATCACGAACAGTAGTCTCTCTGACTTCTACTGAATGATCAAGAACAATATTTTCATGAACTTCTTGAGGTCGGGCCACTTCTTCACCAGGCACTGCCTCCATAAGTTGTTCTTGTGGAATTGCTTCTTCAACAGCCACAGCAGCAGTTTGAGGTTCTAGCTGAATTTCCGGTTGAGCTACTGGTTCCTCTATCGGTGCAGTCCTCTCCATAACAGCTTCTCTCACAAATGAATAAGAAATTACAGGTTCAGAAGATTTCAAGACAGGAGAGATAATTTCTTCATCAATTGACCTCTTCCTTCTAGATTGAAGTCCTTCCTGACTTCTCTCTTCCTCAACTTCCTCCATCTCAAAGCGAATTCTCCTTGCCACTGTACTAATCCTTGATTCTGCTTGTCCCTCTTTGGACTTAGCCGGTTGAGCCTGAGCACTCTCCGAGTCTTCCTCAGCTCCAACAGGTAAGATTTTTCCTTTAATTGTGCTCCAGAAATATCCCACTTTCCTCAAAGTTCCAGCATTAAAAACATTACTGTGGTGACATTTCACTCCAGCACTTACCAATCTGATCATTCCTCTTTTAAATAAAAACAAAGAAATGAACCTTCCATATGGGAAAAAGGTCATTCTTGCTTCACTCTGACAGCAGTATCTCAGATATCTTATCATAAATCGAGGAAAATTAAACTTAATATCACTCATCAAAAGATACATTATATACATGTCAGGGTACAGAATTTTCTCCATCTCAGCCATCCTTGGTGCTAAACCAGTCTGAACAAACTTTACTAAGATTTTCTGATCAGGCTCCAAATCTTTAATAAACATCTTCTTTATCACTTTGGTTCCAAACAGAAAAGACATAATGTCTTCAGACTTATGTACAGAATCTCCAATATTCCGTAAATCGAAATGAAAAACTCCTTCATGAGGGCAGTTAAGAATTTGACTTATCTCTACAGATGATATGGAAAAGTCCTTATCCTCTATTTGAGCCAACAAACTGTCCTCCGTATCTCCAAGGCTAAACTGAACAGTTCTAAAGAAATGTCTCATTTCTTCCTCATAAAGAAACTCAGAATTTTCACTATTAAAAGCTTGCTCAAGGCTTTGAAACGATAGCGCTTGCTTCAACAGTAAATTAGTTTCAAACAGCCATTCTAAATCGATGACTTTACCTTGCAGTATTTTCCGACCAACTACTTTAGATTTCTTTGCAGCACTGCTCTCGGCTTCATCTGGACGCTTAGTCTTTGCCATTTCAACAACGATTTCTGAAGGTTCGTAAGTTTAGGGTTTGAAGATTCAGAAAAGGGTTTTGGAGCAGATGTGCGGTTTTAGGTTTTCGAAAGGGTTTCCGAAAAAGGTGAAAACAATTTAGAAGGTGAAACGGTTCTGACAGCCTTGATTCCCGTGTAATCACTAATCATTACTTTTATTTAAAACAAAATAAAATTACTTATAGCGGGAAACAAAAATTAAACAGAATTCGAAAACAGAATAAGAAAAAGAGAGAAAAAAAAAACTATTCAAAATTAAATAAACCTAACTCCCCCTTAATAAATTCAAACCTTGCCGTGGGAAGTGGTTTAGTAAAAATATCTGCTAATTGATTTTCTGTATTTACGAATTCTAAAAATATATCCTTTTTTAACACATGATCTCTTAAAAAGTGATGTCTTATATCAATGTGCTTAGTTCTAGAATGACTAATAGGATTTTTTGAAATATTAATTGCGCTAGTATTATCACATAAAATATGCGTATTATTGAAATTTAATCCAAAGTCCATAAGAGTGTTTTTCATCCACAACACCTGTGCACAGCAACTACCTGCAGACACATATTCTGCCTCGGCTGTTGACAGGGCAACTGAGTGTTGTTTCTTACTAGACCATGATACTAAAGAATTTCCTAAAAAGTGACATGTTCCTGAAGTACTCTTCCTATCTAATCTACAGCTTCCAAAGTCAGCATCTGAATATGAAATTAAATTAAAATCAGAGGTTTTTGGATAAAGTAGAGATTGATAAATAGTACCTTTTAAATATCTAAAAATTCGTTTAACAGCAGTTAAATGAGATTCTTTGGGATTTGATTGAAATCGAGCACAAAGACATACTGAATACATTATATCTGGTCTACTAGCAGTAAGATATAACAAACTACCAATCATACCTCTATATAACTTGTTGTCCACTGATTTTCCAGTTTCATCCAAATCAAGTTTTATATTAGTACACATAGGAGTTGTAAATGTCTTGCTGTTTTCAAGTCCAAATTTCTTAAGTAAATCAGTAATGTATTTGCATTGATTTAAAACATTTCCAAAATCTTTTTGAAATATTTGAATACCCAAAAAGAAATTTAATTCTCCCATCATACTCATTTCAAATTCTTTTTGCATTAATTCTGAAAATTCATGACAAAGAATTTTATTGGTCGATCCAAAAATTACATCATCAACATAAATTTGAACCAACAAAACATTATTTTTCACAGTTTTCTTAAAGAGTGTTGGATCTGCTAGTCCAACAGTAAAATCATTTTTCAAAAGAAAAGAACTTAGTCTTTCATACCAAGCTCTTGGTGCTTGTTTAAGGCCATAAAGAGCTTTAGTAAGTTTGAAAACAGAATCTGGTTTTTGAGAATTTTCAAAACCAGGAGGTTGCTCAACATAAACTTCCTCCATTAAATAACCATTTAAAAAGGCAGATTTAACATCCATCTGAAATAATTTAAAATTCATATAAGATGCATAGGCTAAAAGGATTCTAATGGCTTCTAACCTGGCTACAGGTGCAAAGGTCTCATCATAATCTATTCCTTCTTCTTGATTATATCCTTTAGGTACTAATCTTGCTTTATTTCTAGTTATTATCCCTTGATCATCCTGTTTATTCCTAAAGACCCATTTAGTTCCTATTACTGGATAATCATGTGGTCTTTCAACTAATTCCCAAACCTTATTTCTCTTGAACTGGTTCAATTCATCTTGCATTGCTATTACCCAGCTCTCATCATCTAAGGCTTCTTTTATGGTCTTAGGTTCTTGTTGGGATAGGAAAGCAGAGAATTCAACTATGTTTCCAAAGTTTCTTCTAGTTTGAATACCAGTCTCTAAGTCACATATCACAGATTCTAAAGGGTGATTCTTTAAGGTTCTAGACTGTCTAGGCATTACATTCAAAGGTTCTTCAGTATCATGTTCTTCTGAACTGGACTGAATTTCTTTTATATCATTTTCAAAATCATTCTTTAAATTCTCAGGTCTCATGTTTTCATTAGAATCAGGTTCATCTATTTGTTCTATCCTTTTCTCAAAAGGATCAGATTCATCAAATTTCACATGAACTGATTCTTCAACAATCCTTGACTTTTTATTATAGACTCTATAAGCTTTGGAGGTTGCAGAATATCCTAAGAAAATACCTTTATCAGATTTTGGATCAAATTTACCAAGATTATCTTTGGTATTCAGGATGTAAACCTTGCATCCAAAAACTTTAAAGTAATTTACTTTAGGTTTTCTGTTATTCCATAGTTCATAGGGTGTCTTTTTCAAAATAGATCTTATTAAAATTCTATTCATTATATAACAAGCTGTATTAACAGCTTCTGCCCAGAAATATATAGGTAGGCTATATTCATTTAACATAGTTCTAGCCATTTCTTGAATAGTTCTATTTCTTCTTTCTACAATCCCATTCTGTTGAGGTGTTCTTGGAGCAGAGAAGGTGTGTTTAATACCCATGTTTGAGCAAAAGGAATTAAATTCCTGGTTCTCAAATTCTCCACCATGATCACTTCTCAATGAGATTATATTAAAACCTTTTTCATTTTGAATAGATTTACAAAAACCTTCAAATAAACTAAAAGCTTCACTTTTAAATTTCAAAAAGAAAATCCAAGTAAATCTAGAGTAATCAACAACTAATACATAAACATATAATTTACCAGCTAAACTTGCTACTCTTGAAGGTCCAAACAAATCCATATGGATAAGTTCTAGAGGTTTAGTTGTAGCAACTTTATTAACAGATTTGAATGATGATTTGTGTTGCTTCCCAAGCTGACATGCATCACAGAATCTGTCATTTTCAAATTTGAGACTAGGAAAATCAGAAACTAAATGTTTCTTAGATAATTTATGTAAAGCATATATATTGCAATGACCAAGTCTTCTATGCCAGATCCAGGATTCACTTATATTAGCAGTTAAGCAGTTTACTTGTTGTTTACACAAGGAATACAAATCCAAAGTATAAACATTATCAGTTCTGGGTGCTCTAAACTTAAACAGTTTATCTTTAGAAACAGTACAACTATTGTTAGTAAAATCAACAGTGTATCCATCATCACAGAGTTGAGAGATACTTATCAGATTGTGTTTTAACCCTTGTACATAAAGTACTTTGTTGATTGAGACTGTCTCTGGAACTCCAACTGTTCCAATACCAATAATCTTTCCTTTGGCATTGTCACCAAAGGTGACAAGTCCTCCTTCCTTTCGAGTAAGAGAAGAGAAATTAGCTGAAGTTCCACTCATGTGTCTTGAGCAGCCACTGTCCATATACCATATTTCTTTCTTTCTTTGGTGACCTGCTACCTGCAAAGATATTCAAACAAATTGCTTTGGTACCCATATTTTGTTGGGTCCAGGAGTGTTAGCAAGCAGTGATCTGGGTATCCAGATTTGATTTGTTTTCTTAAAATTGATTGAATCATATAGATCGTTGGAAATATAAGCTTTCTTAATTCCACATATCTGAGGTTGTCTTAGAAAACAGTTTTTAGCTATATGACCTCTTGTTCCACAGTAGTTACAAATAACCTGTTTAGTGCTAGGAACAAAATAATTTTTGTATAACTTAGGTTTTTCTCCTTTACTTCCAATTCCAAACCTTTCCTTTTTAATTACAGTTTTTCCAAGTATCTTATTTAAGGTGTTTTCTCCTTTTGTAAAAATTAATGCAGCCGTTTTATAAGATTCTACTTCATCCTGTAGAGTTTTTATTTTTGATTCAAAATTAATTTTATTTGATTCAGCAGAATTGTATTTGTCAATTAATTCCTTATGTTGTTTTACCAAAGTATTTCTCTCATCTGAAATAGCTTTGTACAAGTTCTTTATAGATTTATATTTATTAAATAATGAGTCATACCTTTCTTCAAGCATATTGCAGTAAGCTGCAAGTTTTTTATTTGAGAGGCTTGTTTCAGAGTTTGATTCATTATTTGAGTCAGAGGAATAGTATGAGTGTACCTCATCAGTTTCAGCCATGAAACACATATTTGCTTTTAAATTGGCTTCCTCCTTCTCTGAGCATGATTCAGAAGAATTACTTGAGTCTTCAGAAACACTCCAAGTAGCTTTCATAGCTTTCTTGTCTTTCTGCTCATAATCATCTCTTTTGAAGAATTTCTTCTTCTTTGCATCTTTCAATTTTGGGCAATCTGGTCTGATATGTCCCATCTTTTTGCATTCATAACATCTCACTTCCTTGCTATCCTTTTTAAAGGATTTCTTGAAGTCTTTCTTCTTACTATAAAACTTTCTGAATTTTCTGGCTAGCTGTGCCAGTTCTTCATCCGAATTTGAAGAATCAGAGCTTTCTGATTTAGCACTCACTTCTTTGTTCTTCATCTTTCTATCCTTTTGTTGAGAAGTCACTTTCAAAGCAGTATTTTCCCTTTTTATGTAGACTTTATGCTCATTTACCTCATCTTGCATTTCAGCTTCGTACATCATCAGTGTACCAATCAGTTCTCTCATAGTTAGATCTTTAACAGAAGTTGATTGTCTGATTGCTGCAGAGATTCCATTCCATCGAGTAGGAAGTACTCTCAGTACCTTCAACGCTTGATCAGCCTGCTTGATTGGTTCTCCTAGATCTGTTATATTATTGACAATTTCTGTCAATCTTCCATTCATCTGAGTGATGCTCTCTCCTTCAATCATTCTGAAAGTATCGAATTTTAACTTAGCAGTTGCATATCTCATCTGTCTTACATTATCTGTTCCTTCATAAGCAACAGCTATTGTTTGCCACATTTCATATGCAGTCGGGCATTGAGATACTCTGTTAAATTCGTCTGGTCCTAGACCACAGATGATTGCATTCATAGCTTTTGAATTTATGTCATACTCAGCCTCTGTAGCAGCACTCCATGTATCGGGATTTTCAGGAATTTCATAGGGAGTCAGAATCTTTGAATAGACTCTGTAACCAAGATTTTTCAGATAAATAATCATACGTGATTTCCAGCAGCCATAATTATCTCCATTAAAGTAAGGTGCTCTGACCATTGACATTCCCTCTCTCATATCAGCCATGATACACTCTGTATAATCTTTAAATACTTCTAGCTTGATAGGACTTTAGAAATAAGAAGCTCCTCCTCTGATACCAATTGTTGGATCTGAATCTACGGATTATACACAAGAGGGGGGTGAATTGTGTCTTTTTCAAATTATTACAATCTCTTCAATTTGGACAAATTCTGTTCACTATGCTTTTGCACGATTAAATATGCAGCGGAAAAAGTAAAAGCATGAACACACGGATGTATACTGGTTCGGGGAACAGAAGGCCCCTAGTCCACTCCACCAACGCTCAAATCCACGAGCTTGGCGATTTTCACTATCTGGTCCTCGTTTCCACAGACCCGTCCACAACTGAGTACAGGCAGTTGACACCTTTACAAGATTCAGGCAAACACAGCCTTCCTGGTTCAAACACGAACCCACACAGCTTAGAACGAGAAGCTGATCACTCAAAAAAAAGGTTTCGATAAAGAAACACTTCTCCAGTTGTTCTTCACAATTGCAACAGAATGCAATTGACAGTAGATAGATCGTCGTCTTCAGAAAATAAAGATCCGTAATCAAAACAGTTCTGAGTCGATCCAGTTGCAATAGATATTACCAGAAACTTCACAACTTCAGCAGCAGTAGATTCACAACAGGTAGTCGATGTAGAACACGTGAATCTGCTATCAAAATCTTCCTTCGGTAAAAAGGATTTTACACTTCTTCTTGATCACAGAAAAGAACGCCTTTTCACAGTCTCTGTTTTCTTGCTCGTCAAAAGATTAATAACTCTATATTTCACACACTTTCCCGTGTATATATATATCTCCGAAGTTTCCAAGATAGAACATATATTCAAATCTGAGAAAATCTTCCGCATAAATAGATCCATGAAAATCTCCTTTAGATTCGCGATATTAAATGAAATAACAAAGCCGTTGTAACTCCCCTGAAGAATCGGCATAAAAAGCTCCGTTTAAATCAAACATTAATCCGTTGTAAACCGTCTCTGATTCAGTCAAAGTCGTATTTAAGAATCAGCTCAAAATCCGCCTAATAATCCGCTTGATTGACTAATTCAAAAGGAAATATCGTCTGTCAAAAATATCCCGACGCCAAACGTAGGGTTGATGACGTGGCTCCAAACGTAGGGTTCACAAACGTAAGGTTCAGAACGTAAGGTTCAGAACGTAAGGTTGAACATACATACTTTCTCTTCAGCATTCAAACGTAGGGTTGATCATCCATACTTTGTCTTGCTTCAACTCTCCAAAGAACGTACGGTTGATTATAAAAGTAAGGTTGATGATCCATACTTTTGAGAAACAAACTCAACACTGAAAACTAACGTACGGTTTCTCTTCCATACTTTTCAACAACGAAAACGTAAGGTTCCTTCCAAACGTAATGTTCTTCTTCCATACTTTTCAACAACGTAAGGTTCATTAACCATACGTTTCAAAATAACATAAAAAGTAAACTTTTCATCCATACGTTACGTTCATCAACGTAGGGTATGAACAGTGATTCCAGTACGCGCTAAAATTGATCTCGCGCTACAGTGATTCCAGAACGCGCTAAAATTGATCTCGCGCTACAGTGATTCCAGAATACGCTAAAATTGATCTCGGAATAAATGAAGTATAAAATCTCGTTATATAAAATAAATTCCTGCAAAATACTCAACGAAATAATTAGTAAATAATTAAGGGTATTTGTGAGCATCAAAATCATCATAAAGAGACAGAGTATTATTTAAAATAATCTCCCCCTTTAAAAAACATTATTTTGATTTGTTTAAAAACAATACATTGCTCAACAAATATAATGGACATTAACATACTGTTTCTGTGGATGGTGAAATACAGCATCATGAAATGACGATTGTTCAATTTTCCTCTATCACCTCTTTTGGTGTCCATAATGATGGAACTATATTTATATATGATATTTATGATATTTATATTGTCTATAAGATTCTGTTTTTTATATAATGGATATCATTATGCTTTCCATAATGTGAAAATATGATAATTTCATATGATTAACTGCGAACTATCTCCCCCTCATTGTGATATGGCTCATTCATTCCATACTAGTAATGTATCAAGGAGGGTGTTAATAAAAATATGTAATATATATAAAATATGATATAATTATATAATTATAATATACCTATGTATCCTTTAGTTGAAATTTCTTTTAGGTATGATTAAAATGAAAATAGAGTTCATGCATACGTACGGCTTGCCGTCTCCAGGAACGGTTAATTTAATTTATTATCTACAAATGTTGTGGAATATTATAAATATATATATATATATTTATAGTGGATATATATGTTATTTAAATCATTAATACCATTCTAGAGATAATGAAATTTTTATCACATGGACAATTTGTAATTATATCATGTTGATATTCAACTCTAGTACCCAATATCGACAAAACGAAAAATTTGAACTAAAATAATTATGTAATTTTTATAACATGATGATAAGTATTATAAAATGAATAATAAACTATAAAATGTTCTGAATTTAGTATAAATTGAAAAAAAATTATTATTTAGGAATACAAAAACCGAACGAGACTTGTTGAACTCATGGTAAGGGAACATTTCACCCTCCTCTTATAGTCAAAGACTTATTTTTTTTTTATGACTTTTAATTACAATTTTATTATGTTGGGATATGTTCTTATATATAATTATTTCTATAAAAAAATTTCTATGTGATTAGATACCATTTTTCTCTTCTAAACTCTTATTATGAATTTTTATGTGATGCCATTAGGCTGCCAAATTTTTGTAAGGGAATTTCTAATCTCAAATTCCACTATTTGGGTTTTACACATTCTTTTTTGATTATAAAAAGCCAAGAATATTTGTAGAATCACTATTTTTTTATTTATCCTAGAATTTCCACTTCTTTTTGTGTCGATATACTTTTGCAACACATAATCACCCCACTGATAATTTCTTACGTCATTTATACTATGATTGTAATGGAAATCATAGATCAATCTCCATACATTGTGTTAAATATCATGGTCATTGGTTTTGTTTTCTCAATAATATGTGTGAATGTCCTATTATTATTTTACAATCATTATCCACTTATATTGGGTGTCTTTATATTTTCCACAAATAGTTATGTCATTGATTTATCTGTAATCTAAGGATATGATCTTTATAAGGTATTTTGTCTAAATTTACATTCCATTGACACTTATTTGTTGTTATACACCAAGTAACATTATATGGTACATATAATGCCCTTTGATATATTATATGATAAATATCCTTATCCCATGAATTTATAAGCTTGGTAAAATGTTATTCTATAATCATTTTTATTCATGTATTTTCTCATGTGGTAAGGGACTTCATCTTAATTTCCTTTCATTGAGGTATATTTTGATTTATACATGACATAATTATATACAATTTATTGACCACATTGACTATTAATTTAATTAAATAGTAATCTTTTATTTTAAGAAGCATTTACTAAATGAAAAAGGGAATGTTTTTTAATGTACGCAGTGACAACGACCATTCTGCAGCTGCGAGTATTATTTGATATTTGGTTTCCTTAACAAGCCATAATGTTTTAAAAAAATACCATATACCATTTTTACATATTTAGGTATTGAAAATGGTTTTGAGAGAGAATTTAACTTGATAATATCTTGAAAATATATATTCTGATTTCAATGTGGAAATTTTATTTTTTTCCTTTATTATTGTTTTATGTCACTATTGTTATTGTTCATGGGAATTTTTTACGTATACCGGTGGTTCTATGATAAACCGAGGATGGGTGAGCCCGAGATAGCTCTCCAATGTATTTGATAATGTGAAAAAGGTAATCTTTAATGTATCTCTAAAGATATATATGGAGTATATTGTGATTGGTATTACAAATGTAACTCCCTATATAGTTGTAACGCTATAATGTATGTATGTAATTGATGCAACAATCCACCTTTATGTTTTATGACTTCTACGTGTTATTCATAATTCTTATGATTTCATGAAGTATGTTAAAGAAATTATGTTTTATGATTGAAAAGTATGGTTTCATTGATTTTTATGAATTTATGGATTAATGTTTTATTTCATTATTTAATATCCCTTACTGAGCTTTTTATTCTCACCCCATGTTTCTGAAATGTTTCTCAAAGTGTATAAGGATAGTTAAGAGAATATAATAATTCGAGAAGATTTTTATCCAGAGAATAAATGTTATTTTATTTAATGAATTTTATTATTGGGAAAAAATTAGTTACAGTAGAAGTGTCTACATTGTAATATTTAAGATGTAATGTAGTAGTTATGGATAAATTTTCCAAAAATCTAAAAATTAAAAGATCCTCAATGTGAATTCTTGACATAACTCAATATTATGTAATGTACAATGATGGGGCCATATAGAAATATTTTTTAGGGTGTATCTAATTCCAATATTTATATATTATGTCATTAATTATTTTATCATAATGGTATTTTTAGTTTAATTTTTTATTATTTCTTGTATTGATATGTTTATTAAATTTAAAAATGTGGTATACAATTTCACAACTTAATTTCTTTTCATTGGGTTATATCACTTCCTCATTGTCATTAATATTATAATATTTTTTGTGTATTAAATTATTTAATCTCTATTAAGGTATATATATATTTTTTGTGTGGATATAAATATGAATCACATAATATATTCATTGATTTGTTTTCTACTCAATATTATGGATTTTTCAATGGTTTAATTCACAATCTCAATTTTTCTAGGATTTTTTACCTGTGACTTTACATTAAATGATATTAGGGGATAATTATATAATAAATAATTTAATTATAATATACTATATTTATTGATGATATTTACCATTTAATAATAAAATATTTCACTATTTGGTATTCAAAATGTTTCAGAAATAATTTTTAAGATAACCTGACCTCATTCCACTCTTTAGTTGCAGAACATATTTCCATCTAAAAATTCAATTTTCTAAATAGGTTTTCAAAAAAAATTTAAACATTATATATGATTTGATAAAGATATATTTACCCTATTTTAAATTTATAAATTTTTTAAAAGGATTTTTATTATCACTTTTCATACAAGGCACTATAGTTATATTTTTACCTTGCAAGAGGAATGTTCTTTTTAACTTGTAAGACATGAAAATAATTAACATTATCATTTCTTTGAATAATCCATTGAATGTAAAAATGTTTAAATTTGTTAAATAAAATGTTTCATTCAACGTTATTTTCAAATAAAATTTTTTTCCAAATTTTTTTCAAAATGAAAAAAAATATTTTTTGCTAGAATATTTTCAAAAAACCATTTTACAGTATTTCCATTCATCCAGAAAATCAACCCTCTATTTTTACACTACATTGGAATTGTTGTATTGATATCATCCTTGTTATTCTTGTAAATAGAGTATGAATTGTTTGGAAAAGTATAATAATGACATTAACTTCCATGATTCATTTTTTAATCCCCTTAAAATATTCACTTTCCTAATATTATTGGATAATAAAATATCCCTTAACTAGCCATATACTTTATCATGGATAATATTGTTGCTTAAAATGTATAACATTTTTAAATACATCAATTAATTTTAATATTATTTGATTATCTTGGTATGTGATTGATAAATCACTATTCTTTACTCAATATGGATATTTGATAAGACACACTTTTCATGAATTAAATAGATTATTATCTTTATAAACAATTCATTGGAATTGAATGACATCAGTGTGGACTGGTTATATATAACCCCTCGATGCATTTGTAGTCTTATAGGATGAATCAATTTTCTAGCCCAAACTAATAGGGTTTTCATGAAGTTTTTTTAAACAGTCTTATGAATGTTCTAGATGGTAAATTTACCATTTATCTAGTAAACATGGTGTCCAGTAATTAATCATTTCATTCATTTTGTTTTAGTTATTATTTTCGGTCAGATTTTTTTCGTTGACATTCTCTATAGATAAATCTCATTCTCAGTTTATTGATTAAATAAGGTGTGTTTTGGTGATTTTATATTCTATACTCTATGAATTATCTAGGTATTTTAATGGAATGTGTTTCAAGTTAATACCTTTCCATATTGTTTATACGAACTATTTGTTTCATATGGAATGTGTGTTTAGATATATAACGTTAAATATTTTCAATACACTTCATTCTCAGATTATTGATTATATGGAATGTTTTTTAAGTTATTCACTTTCCATATTGATTATTCTAATTTATTCTCTATTTCTTCCACTGTACTTAATCCTTACTGTGCATTTGAGACCACCATTGTTTCTTCATTTACCTATGATTCAATATAGCGTAATAAAAAATATGTTCAATGATATACTATATATAATAAAGATATCATAAAAAATTTAATATTGTAATTTTTTTCATTTTAAAGACAATACTCATGTAGGTATAAGGTTTACCATTATTATTAAACTAATTGGTCCTTTAGGATGAAATTAACATTTAACTTATTCAAATTTAATGGTATACATACATGTGATCTAGTATTTTTGGGGTTTGGTTGCTACACTTGTGTAGATCCACCTCTCATATTGTCAAACATGGAGATATTTTCATCTTTCCACTATCCATAAAAGGGGTTAATACACTAATGGTGCTCATTACATGATGTACGATTTATAAATTGAGGTTCTTGATAAGATTATGTAAGAACCTAAAAAATTTAATTAAAAATGGCCATGATCATGTGGTCCTTTCATAAGGGGTGGTGACAGATGATATGTTTAATAATTTAATTTCATATATGTGGGATGATTTTGTTGTTCATTTTAAGATCATGAAATGAGGATGTCTTCCCTGTAGTATAACGTCATGTAGTAAGGATATATGAACAAACATGAAACAATACAAGATATCCTTTGGGAGATATTTCAATTATTGGGGGAATTTAGATGTAGGGAACAACTTTTATTCATGAACAAGATAATTGATGGGTAGAAATATACTGGACACATTCATTCATTTATTTATCTTAAACTTACACAATCTATACATAGATCTTACTCATATGTAGGAACAATTATTCTTTATAAATTTCCATCTTTAAATAGTGTTATACACTATTTTTATGTATTGTAATCCCTAGGTTTCCCTATATATATATTACGGTCAGTAAATTTATATAATAAACCCTATTAAGGGGATCCCTCTACATAGATATGACTCATATACAAGGGATAAGTGTATTCCATTTTATTCCCATAGTTAGTCTCAACACACAAGTCAGCAAAGGTGTCCTTTTCATAGTTCATTCTTATACATAACTTGGTTTATTTAAATTATTCATTATAGAATGCAGTTGAAAATGTCACCCTGAGAAATGATTCATAGGTTTGATGTCATGCTTTAAGAATTTTTTTGTATATTAGTATGGATCATTTTCATTTAGTTTAACATCATGAAACTTATAATAACCCAAAATTATAAAATAAGAACATTGTATTTGGTAGCATAGATGACACAAAATACCATGCATATAAGGGAATATAATTTAACGAGACATTAAAATATAATTAAAATTTGAAATAAATTAAACATATAGCATTAAATAAATGCAAGGATGAGTTACTTTACCGGACATGAAACAATGACTTTTTTTGATTTCTTGTGTTACACGTCAGACCTAGTTTTATGAGGAAAAAATATATTTATTAAAAATATTATTCTTAAATATCATCAGATATATCCTAGAAATTAAAAAAGTGGTTATGCATAATAATAACTAACTTATGAAAATTTAATATGTAGAATAGCATAAATTTAATTCATTGGTGTCCAATTAATTTTAAATGAATATAACATCCAATTAAGTATAAAGTTAAATTTTAATAAAACACAATTTTTATTACCACAAAGATGTTTTATCCTAACAAATAAATTAATTAAATTTTTTTATTGGTATTAATATAAAATATATATATATTATTAAATCAAATAAATTTTATATTAAACTAATTGTTATGATAGTCATATGACATGGAAAAGGCCAATATATTTCATAAAAATCAATAATTTTCTACAAGAACTTATAATGCCTTTTTTTGAAAACCTATTTTAACTGATATTTTTGGAACTTTTATAAATATTATATGTCAAAATAGATTTTATTTTTTTAATGGGGAATTTTAAATTTTATCATTGGTTGAATTTTTTTCATTTTTGGGAGGACCTACATTTTTAATGAATATTGAAAAATACTGATTTTTAATTCAAACTATTATTTTGTAAAATTTATTTATAAGATAATATTATATTTAAATTTTGGTAAAAAGTAAAATTATATAAATTATATATAAATTAATACAATTTAGTTCATTTTAATCTATTTCACTTTAAAATTTTATATAAAATCATATCAAAATTTTGAACAATATACATTTAAAACCTTATTTTTCCTCCCGTATATGAGATTTATTTTAAAATAATTTCATCAACTTATATATTTGTAATACGTAAAAATGTAATCCAGATTATCAAAATAATAGTTTATAATTCCTAATAACTGGATTTTAAATTTTTATGAAAAATCTTATTCAGTATTTACAATTAATTAAACGATCAAGTGAAAAATTAGCTTAATGAGGGACTAGACCATAAAATTAATGGAAAAATGAAATGTAAGCATGGTAAAAAACCATTGGATTTCCATATTTATATACTATATTACCTTTTATCAAATTTATATCATTATTAGAGACACATTTTATCAAAAACAATTGGGGGTAATTCCCTTTTCATATCATTTCAATAATTACACTCCTAATCCACTATAAAAAGGGACTCACCCTCCTGCTGACTCACACCTATAAAGAATCATTGGATACACCTAGACATTAAAAAATTGATCTCAAACCCCCCCAATCATATAATCCTCCCTTTTCTATAAATCCATCCAAGGTATTTCTTTGGTTAAAATAAAAGTAGTTACCCGATTGAGAGATAAGATCCATCCTCAGTCCCATTTTCTTTATTTTCATTGAACGACCCCAAAATTAATATTACTAATATATTATATAATTAATAAGTACCCATAATATACATAGATTTTTTTATTCTATGTTTTTTACCTAAAGATACAAAAACTTCAATATAATGGGTAAGTAAATTACTCTTTATGTGTGTAGAGAACAACCGCCTCACAAAACGATATCATTTATTCCCCCTTACAACCACAAATTTATTGTATTATGAAGAAAAAAGGTTCATATATGATATATATCATATATATAATGTATTTATTGTTCAATATTATTTATATTACAAATTCCATTGTGATTTACATTTTGTGTAAATACGATAACATCATTTATGGAATTGTTGACTAGATCCTCCACCAAGCAATGCGATTCGTTCACATTTTACATTGAACATATAATGTTGGAGTTTTATAAACCTATATTACATAAATAGTATATATTAAATATAATATACATATATATATAATTAAATTTTTATTCTATAATATATAGAAATTAATTTAAATCAGTGTTCATGCGTACATACGGCCTACCATCTCCATGAACAGTGCATTTCATTTCTTATCTCCCAATATTATGAATTATTATAATTACATTTAAATTGAATATAAATGATACTTAAATAATTTCATACATTATATATATGATTAAATCATGATATATGTAATAGTAGTAAAATGTAATAAGTCAAAACATACCAAAAGAACAAGGAAATTAACACCCAAATCAGTAAAAATAATGACAGTTTACAAACAAACGGATACTAAGATATTATAAAAATATAATATATGATATAATAAATAATAGTATTGTTATATGATATTCTATAAACATGTTGAAAACAATTATACATGAGATTAATGTATGATCACCTGATATGAAATGCATGGTAAGGGATTCTTGTCTCACTTTTCATTCCATGAGGCATACACCATATTCACCACTTATTTATTTTGTGTTGTTAATAGAGAGGATACATTATATTTTATTTCATGAATAAATTTTTATTTATCTATTTTATAGTTTCATTTGAAATTATATATTTCATAGGGATTTAAATTCATATTCACTAGGTAGTCAGAGATTTTCATCTCACTTTTTACATCTATTAGATAAATGTCATATTCACCACTTAATTTATTTCTATAGTGTACCTACTACCCATTTTGGATAAATTATATAATGGATTACATTATCTTCATTGTATTTATATTTTCGTTCATGTTTATTATGATTCAAATGTTTCATATAGGTATGGGAGAAATTGAAATATTTAATGATTATTTTCCTCAATAATGTTTTTAAGGATCTTTCAATGCAATTTTAATTATTTGAGGCATAATTTTTTGTTTCACACCTAACTTATTTAATATTGGGTACACACTGCCACTTTGACTTGTAATATCATTATTCATTCATTCATCATGTTAATTTTAGTTTTTAATTGAATTATTTATTTTATAGATATTTGAGTCAAAAGTTACCAAGTGGAAAATAATTTCATAACTGAATTTATATTAATTGGGTTATGTTACTTCCTCATTATCATTAATATTATATGAATAAATGTATAATGAATTTTAATATCTATTTATGTATTTCCACTCCTTTATGTGGAATTACATTGATACACATTATCTACTCATTGATTGATTTTCATTTCAATATTATAATCTTTTCAAGGGTTTACATTACAATCTCATTTTATTCAGGATTATTTACACCTAAATATCCATTACAGGATATTTTTGATAATTTTCTAACAAAACATTTAATGTTATTCCCCTTTGATCATTAATGGATGTTATCATGCCACAATACCATTTTCCACTCCTTGCTAAATTAAATGTTTTAGGTCTAATTAATGAAAATATGACATCATTTATCTCATTAGTTGGAGAACATATTTTCTTATAAAAAATTATTTTCGCAAATGGTTTTTAGAAATATTTTTATCCATTCCATAATGATTTATTAAGGATAATTTTCTAATTTTTTTCTTTTATACATTTTTCAATGGAATATTTTTACTGTTTCTTAAACAATCCTTTTTTCAATCCTATTACTATGAAAATAGAATATTGTATTTTCATTGTACACTAGGTAAGAATTTACCCTCATTAATTGCATAGAAGCTTCCTTTGAAAATTTAATAGGATTATTTTTAATTATTTTTCTTATAATTGATTTTTACGGAAAAGTATTTTAAAAATTCTTATTCAAAACTGAATGTTTATTTTCCACAAAAATTCTTTCAAAATTTTATTTTTCATAAATGGAAACAACACTTTATTTTACTCCATATGGGATATGATATATTGAAATAGTATTTATTATTCTAATGGATGGTTCATTATTCCTTTATCGTAGGATTGTATTGATATTGAATATCTTGATTCCCTTTTCCCCTTTGAAATATTCAATTTATTATGATCATTGAAAATTATGATTCCAATCAATATCCCAACCATTTATCTACGATATTAAGATATCCTTATCCATATTTAATTTTTACGTATGTTTTTTACTTGATATTTATTTTATTAATTAGGAAAATATTGATAAATATGTTCATTTAGTTCATATAGATATTTGATAAGGTACATTATTAAATACATTGTTTGATATATGAATAATGATTATGAAAAGTATGACACGTGGGGGGCTTGGTTATATATATCCCCTTGAAGCATCAATTATCTCATGAGATGAACCCATTGGATAGCCTTAGCTAATGGGTTTTTACCCAATATGATGAAAGATAACTATTGAATGGTCTTTACAGTAAAGGAAACATGTACCTACGAAACATGTCTTCCTATATTTAAGAATTTATTTTATTTAGTTTCCATTGTAATTTTTCAATAATATTTTACATTGACATATGTATTGATGAATTTCATTATAATCTCATTGATGAAACTGAATGTGTTTTAGTTTCTTAATTTATATATAGATTATTATATGTCCGTTTATTTTAATGGAATGTGTTTGTAGTTTTTTACCACACCATTTTATACATAATTACATCATATATTATTGATTACGTGGAATACCTCTTCAGTTATTATGTTCCCTTAAGGACTATTCTCATTGATTTATTATTTCCTATGCTATACTTGACCTTACTGGTCATTTGAGCCCACCCTTATTATTTCCCTTCCCTGGGAATCCAATAATATTACTATGAAAGATATGAAATGATATTCTATATTGAATAATGTTATCATCATCAAGTAAAAGAAAAAATTATATTATAATTAGTGTATTTATTTATGTTACAAGACTCTTGTATGTGTCTAGATTTCTAGAAAATATAACTCTTTGTTCAATCTGGATTTGATTCCTTTTAATCATGATAATATAAGGGTAGTATCCATATGCTCAAGGAATTCAATACTATGGTCGCTATAATTGGTATGAGAGGATGTTTAGTTGCAATATTGTGAACCATATTTCGAAAAAAGTTATAGAACATAGTCCTAAGGTATAATTTGAGGATAAGTATATAAGAACATCTTATAATTTTGGTGAGGTATAGATTATGTTGTTATTTATAGAAATACATCTATTTATGGAAACTAATTATGGATGTTGTTTGAGTATAAAAATACCTAGGGTAAATATCATTGACCTGGTGGTTTGGGATTGGCTTGAAAAAAACGTTGCATAATAAAATTGGCCTTACGGTGAAACCAATTTGAAAATCATCACAAATATATAAATGATAATTCACATTTTCAATAAAAATCATTATGAAGGATTTTAATAGATAATTAAAATAAATGACCAATGTTAAAACATAGACCAAGGAAAGAAATTTGTTGATAAACAAAGGATGAAATATTTAGTTATTGGGGTTGTATTGAAAAACAGATCTCAAATGTTATTTATTGATTAACCTTATTTCAAACATGTACTTCTTATGTATTTTGGAAATTATATTAATATGGTCTTGTAAAAGGGAAAACTATATACTAGGTGACAACCCATAAATCCTAGTAAGACCATGGGACATGAACCCATCACCGAAGGAAGATAAGGGATTCTTTACGACCACTAGCCTATGCGATATACTGTTTAATGTTTATTTATTTTTATTTTAAAAAACTAATAATAGATATTAATGATTAATAGGTTGTGTTTTTTAGGATTATAGATAAATGTGTTGACCATATTGAATTCGGAGAATATTTGGAGGCAAATATTTATACTTTTCACTCATTTATGGTTCTTAAGATATATTAAAAGAGTATTATAATGCTTCAGGAATCAATGTTATCTTTTGAATATCCATTTCATAAAGTAATGGATGAATTGGAAATTGATCAAATAATAACCAGAGGATAAAATATTATATATATATATATATATATAATTATCATGTAATTATATTTCATTAAATTATTGCTCAATAAAAGATCTCTTAAAGAATAGGAACAGGATCTCAAAATTTTTTGTCTTGATACCCTATTTTTTAAATGCATGGTCTTCTAAATTGTAATAGATTAATGGCATTGAAACTCTCAACATTCCATTCCTCTTTCAATTTTGTTATTTATGACCTTAATTACTCCGTATAAATATTTATATTGTTCCTTTATGTATGTATGTCTACTTTCCAATAAGGATCTTCAACATAGGGACCTAGTAATCACCCTATCTATATTTTTGTATTTTCTAAGGACACTTTTTAAGGGGTTAGTGAGAACCCTTACAAAAACACCAAAATCAAATTTCAAAATTCAAATCAAACAACACTCCTAATCCAATACAACCATTACCACCGTTCAAAAATCCACATAATTCAAATTTCAAAAATCATCACCCATCTCATCACACGCTAGCCTCGAAACCAAAATTTCCATCATCACTAACACCAATTTCTGCATCATCATCACCCCTCGATGTCAATGTTACACTGGTATCATCGCCGTCATCATTGTCTCTACATCACTGGCGAGAACAAAAAAACAACAGATGTGAGAATATAGAAGTCAAAAGGAAAGAATCATAAAAAAACACATACGTGAAACCCAAAGGAATCGCGAGCTATGTTCACACATGTCAGGTGATGTCCCAATGACATCCTTATCAACATGAGATACCGCCGATGTTCCCATATTTCCCAATCCAATCGGAGCCAATAAAAAAAGGAAAATAATAAAGAAAACTTCAACCTCATCGCCTTCAAAACAACAACAATGTCTCCAAGAGCCTTCATCAAATGAGATCACAACCAAATGAAACAAACATCTTCACACAAAACAAAACAGACCTGAAACAAACCATGACTGCCACTGAAGGCTGCTTTCCTCTACACATACACGAAGAAGCACTGAACCGAAAAATCATCAAACAAAAGAGGACCATCGTAGCTCGGGATGAAGCCTGCAATAGAAGAGCCACCTAGAAACCCATCGACCAATCGAACTGCACTTCCCAAAGCATACCTGAAACCATCGTGGAAGACTGACATGGAGTGAAATTAAAGCTCCAAAAGCTAGAGTAGTGGTAAAATTGTGCTAGAATATCACTAAAAAGAACAACCTCAACATAGTCGCCAACATGGACCATCTAAACCACATCCTTGCGAAAATAAACCCTAAAAACCCGATGAAACTGAGCTCGCACTTAGAAAATCTCCTTGAGAAAACCGGCGCAACAAACCAAAGTGGGGTTGGAAACATGGCTATTGGGATGAAAGGGCACAAGAAGAACAAACAGAGGCTTGGACCTGGGGGAAAGGCCATAAATGTGTCTAAATTGGAACAATGAATAAATGAATAAAATAAACAAACCAGAGTTCTAGGAGAACAAGGGAGAGGGGGAAAAGGGGGAGGGATAATGAAAGAGGGAGGAAAGGGGGAAGGAGAAGATGGAAGTGGTGCGCCGTCCTCCCCCCACCGAGGAACCACCGAGGAACCCTAGCAGAAAGCGGTGGGGGAGAGAAGCTGCTCAGAGGTGAAAATCCCAAGAATAATGCATATGGACCAAGTTATATTTTAGTCTAGGTGAACTTTTTTACATCCCTTTATTTATTTTCCATAGGATTTTCAACGAACCGTTATCCTGATGATGGATTTAAACATATGAAATATAAAACAATTTATTACTCTTTTTGAATTTAAAATGATTGTACATAATTTACTTACTATATTAAGAATTTAATTCCTCAAAATTCAAAATAAATATCATTATATTTGATAGTGTGTATGACACACAACACAAAGTACATACAAAAATATAATATCCTAAGACATTAAAATTTAGTTAATAATCAATATAAATTAAATATATATATGTTAATCCACATGATGATGATTTTTCTTACATTACATGCAAAAAAGACATTCTTTGATATCTTGAATTACACGCAAGATCGTGTTTTAATGAAAAAAAATATATTAATAAAAATAATTTAAAATAAAATATTATAATCTATTCTTTAAATTTGTGGTTATTAATATTATAAAGTAATTTTTGAAAAATTATATTTTATAAAAACATAAATAAATTTATTGGTTACAAATTAATTTGAAATGAATATAAGAACTAATTGAATATAAAGGGAATGTTTTTATAGAAATCTATTTTTATACCCTAAAAGTTTTTTTATCCTAATAAATTAAATTAATTAAAATTACTGAGAGGTATTAATTTAATATATTTATTATATACTCAATCAAATATTTTTAATATTCATCTAATAGATGTGATAGTTATAAGAAAAGAACAAACCCAATAGTTTACATTCGACGCAATATTTTTTAAATGGGATTTTATAACCTTTTAATAGATTACCTATTTGAAATTCCATTATTATCAAATTAATAAAAATAATATGTCAAAATAAAATTATTTTCTGAATTATTAATTTTAAAATTTTCTTATATTGAATCTTTGGTATTTTTTAATGAGTTTTATTTTTTGATAAATAATTAAAAATACTGAACTGTAATTCCAAAACTACTATAATTTTTTTATAAGGTAAATTTGTATATTATATTATTTTAAATGTCAAAATATACTAATTATATATCAATTAATTCAATTTAGGTCATTATAATCAATTTAACTGTTAAAATGTATATAAAAAATAGAAATCATTTCAAAACATTTCAATACAAACCTACATTCCCATCCTATCTAGTTGATAATATTTAATTTAATTTATGCAACTTCTATTGTTGGAATATAGAAAAGTGAAATCTATATTTTTAATTAGAATAATTTACAATTTCTAATAGTTTAAAAGAAAATTTGACCAAAATTATTCATGAGAGTAATTAAAATTAATTTCAACGATTAAGTGAAAACAATTATCTTAGAAATGGACAATACCTTCAACACTGGGGCCAAAATGACCCATACATTAGTCATAAATCCATTGGATGGACATATTTGGAAAATTTATTATGTTTTTTCTAATTATTAAAATTATTAGATCCACTTTTCCTTTTAAAAAAATGGATGTAATTTTGTTTTCCAAAATTTAAAAGAATTCCACTCATCCTCTACTATGAAAAAGTACTCACCACTCCAACATCATCAGACCTCTTATAGCACTTTAGATACACTAATATCTTCTCAAGTAGCTCATAAAAATCCCCACTATTATGAGGATTCTATATTTGTGTAGATATCCATCCAAAGAAACCCTTTGTTCTGAACTAAATAGTGTTACCCATATAAGAGTTAACATCATTATTTATGAACTTTTATTTTAACTACACTAATCAAAACATAAAATATTCATATTACATGAGTATATAATAAAAAATAATCCTAAATATATTTTTAATTTTTTATTATATGGTTTAGACCTACACATACACACACATCTATATGAGGGATAATGAACATGACATTTATGTTTACGGTGAACCAGCACCTCGCAAAATTATGTCAATCATTTTTAATTACCACTTATCAAGATTTGGCATTATGATAAAAAACTATCTATATACTATATATTATAATTATAATTTATTTATGCTTCATTAATCTATATATAACACACAACCTTATTCATTTCATTTTTTGTAAAAATGATTGCATCATTTGTGGAAGTGTGGACTACGACCTCATCAATGCGATGTGATTTATTCATGCTATACATGTAATGTATAAAGAAATTTTTTAATAAAAATAATTGAAATATGTGTAATAAATATGGTACTATAATTTTAATATAAATTTCTATAATATAATTTTAATTATTTTAAATATGGAAATGAAATGAAAAGCGTGTTTATGAGTACGTACGACCTACCGTCTACATGAATTGTGCATTTCATTTACTATTTAAAATTATTATGGATTATACTAAATACTTTTAAAATAAAAAAATGTGATAAAAAAATACATTTTTTAAATTATAGATATTATTATATCATGATCCAATTACTAAGGAAAACAATTTACATGTGAAAACATACTTAAAGAACTGGGGAATTAACACCTGAAATAGTGATAAGAATGAACGTTTAATAACAATGTGGTATTAATATATTATAAAAAGATAATATATGACTTCATTAATATTAATATGGTCCTATAATAAGTTATTGAAATATTTATAACTATTATAAAGTAGTTTAAAGGATGATCGTCTGAACAAAATTGCAAGTTAAGTGATTCTTGTCTAACTTTTCATTCAATGACGCATACACCGTTTTCACAACTTATTTATTTTATGTTGTGTATATACTATCACTATTTTACTTTTTATCATGTATAAAAATATATTTTAATGTTATTCATATTTTTATTTGAATGTATTTCTTTTTTGGGGATTATAATTTAAAATTTACCAAGTAGTATGGGATTTTCATCTAACTTTTTATATATGTGATATAAATTTCCTATTCATCACTTACTTCTTTTGTGAGGTGTATATACTACCCCTTTTTGATATATTATATCATGGATTATTTTTTTTGGATTGTTTATTTTTTATATTCATGGGTATTATTATTTAAATTCATCAAGGTGGAATAGAACACTTTGGAATGTTAAATGTTCATTTTCCTCAAAAATATTTTTAATGATCATTCAATTATATTTCTATTAATTTAGGTAGAATTTGTTATTATGTACCTAATTTATTATATATATATATAGTGTAAATAAATCTAATTTTACATTTAATACCGTTATTCATTCATTATTCATTGTATTTTGATTTTCATTTTGAATTATTTCTTCTAAGCGTATTTGAATTAAAAGTTGCCAGCTGGAAAAGAATTTCATAACCCAATTAATTTCAAGCGGTTTATATTACTTCCTTTTTTCCTTAATATTATATGATTATGTCTATATTTAATGTTTATATCTATTTATGTATTTACACATATTTATGAGGATTTATAGTAGGTACACATAATATACTCATTGATTTATTATCAGTTCAATGTTATATTATTTTCGAGGGATTACTTTCTAATATAATTTTGTTCAGGATTTCATACACCTGAGTTTAGATAAGAGGAAAATATTTGATCATTATGTAATTAAACCATTAATTTTATTCAGCTCTGTTTTCTCATTCCCATTATAATGTAATGGTACCATATTCTCACTCTTTGGTACATGAAATGATTCAGAAAATGTTTTTATGTAAAGAATACATCATATTTCTATTTAGTTAGAGAAATTATTTTGATCTAAAAACATTGTTTACAAAAATATTCTAAAACAAGATTTAACATATAAAAAAGGATTTATTAATATAAATTTTACCCATTTTATTTATTTATATATTTTTTCAAATGAATCTCATTTTTTCTTGCCAAGCAATGAATTTTTCTAACCATTTAACAATAAAAAAGAATGATTTTTTACCCTAAATGGAAGGTACAGATTTACCCTCTTTCATTTCATTAAATCATACATTGAATATGATAATGGATACTTTTTAAGGAAAATTTTTATTAAATTTATTTTCATTGAATAGGATTTAAGAAATTTCGAAATGACAAGGGTATTTTCCAAATGAATGTTTTTATAAGATATTTTTTCATCAATGAAACCAATTATTTATTTTAATCCACATTGGATATGCTGTATTAATATCATCCTTATTCTTCCTATGGATGGATTATGATTCTGTAAAGACCCGTAAAATTCAAGGGAATTTTTTTTTCTTAATTTTCTTTAGAATTTTACAAGAGCGCGGTTTCAGACGGCACCTGATTCCGAGGCCCGGAGTGCCCGGAATTAATTTCCGAAGTTTGGCTCGGGTACGTTCAGTGAAAGAATGAGCGGGAATTCCTAACTTTTGATCCGGTGCTCGGAATTGAAATCCGAGGGCACCGATGAACTCGCAGCACCGATATTCGCTTAAAGAGTCCTTTTCGGAAGTTGCGTTTGTTGCGGGTTGAAAGTTAGTTTTGGGGATTAAAAGATAAGTATAATAAAATTGTGTGTGAATTTTATTTTATTCGTGGTGGTTAGACTCTCTCATGGGAAGTTGTTGGTGGGGCCCACAACAACCCAACTTCCCATGTGTGGTTATGACGGAGGTGGGTCCCACACGAGCCCCCACCTTTTCAAATTCCCTAACCCCTCTAAACCCCCTCTTAAATTATGTGGCTCTCCCCTACATTAATTCTTGCCAACTTATCTCTTCATTTAATTTTTGACAACTCTAGTTTTTAATTAATGTAATGAATTCAACTTTTGAATTTTGAAAGGTTGGCAAAGTGCAAATAAAATAAGGTCTAGCTTATTTTATTTTGGGAGTTGCTGTGTTGTGTGGAGATTTGAGAGAAGAAGAGTTCTACACTTTGAAGAACTTCATCTTCCTCCTTGAAGAACGCGAAGAACTCCGACACGCCGTTCTATCTTCTCTCCACGTCAAAGAAAGGGAGACACCGCTTCCTCCTCGGTTTCCCTTCGTCGACTTGAGAAGTTTCGCCAACGACGTATCGCATCGGACGCATCCCTTTGTCAACGGATTTGACGAACGACGACCGCGACGCCCGACCTCCACGACGTCGTCTTCCGCGGAACGTAGACAAATCTTCGAACCTTATACCAAGGTAGGGGTTGTTGATTTCTTTTTGGTTTAATTATTTAATTTCTTGATCGTGAATTTAGCAAGTCTAACGTGTGGCTTGATTTATTTAAAGTTGCGTTATTATTTTAACGTGAGGGAGCCAGACCGAACGAACACGGCCGAACCCCTCCATCGTTCTTGTTTATTCTTGCGGGTGGAAGCAAGTGGCGTGGTGCCGTCGCACCACGCGGATAATCGTGCAAATATTTTTGTGCGGCGCCGTCGCGCCCCGCCGAGGAAGAATCTTCAAGAACGCGACGCCGTCGCGCCGCGTTGAAAGGAATCAAGGCACGGCGAAAGGGCGCGGTGCCGTCGCACCGCGCCGGACGACGAACACTGCGGCCGGTTCCGGGCCGCGGCCGGACGATGTGACCACGGCCGGTTCCGTGCCGCGGCGGAAAGAGAAGACCGGCGGCCGGGCCGCCGGCGTCGGAAGCCGAAGAGGGGACCGGAATTTCCGGTCCCGTTGGAGAAAACCTGCCGGCCAGCTGGCCGGCCGGATGACGTTAAACCGGGGGAATTAATCCCCCGGCCAGCGTATAAAACCCCCCTCTTTAAGAGGGGGGCAGTTCCATGAAGGGGGGGGGGGGGGGGCAGCAGCCCCCCGGTTTATTTCTCCAAAACCGGCCCCCACGTGGGGGCCGTTTTGTTGCAAAGGCGCGGCACAAAGGCCGCGCCGCCTTCAATCAGCGGGGGCTTAGCCCCCGCGTGCCGCCACCTCACGGCGACAGGCCGCCGCGGCCCCCGCGTCCTCCGCGCCGCCGGACCGCCCCAGGGGGGGGGGGGTCGGGCCGGGTCGGCCCGGACCCGGACCCCCCCGTTTCGAACCTGTTCCGGTCTTTTGGCCATATCATGAGCCTCGGACCTCCGAATGACGAACCGTCTGCGGAAACGCGATCCTTGGATCGAGAAGGTCGTATAGGTATATCGCACTCAAGGTTTCGGTTTACTTTGAGTTCGGCCGGGTTGGTTTGTTCACGAAACCAACCGGGCCTTCGGAGCGGAAACGCTCATATCTTGAGCTACGGACGTCCGATTGACGTGCCGTCAGCTGTGTTGTGTCCCTCTTAGTGAGACGAATCTTTTGGCATAC
Source organism: Viscum album (assembly GCA_963277665.1). Classification (NCBI taxonomy): domain Eukaryota; kingdom Viridiplantae; phylum Streptophyta; class Magnoliopsida; order Santalales; family Viscaceae; genus Viscum; species Viscum album. Next base: position 267,925,239 of record OY728153.1, read on the forward strand.
TCCGCCCGAGGTTTGGACGCAGGTGGAGTACGGTCGGGTTGGTTTTTCATTAAAAACCAACCGGGACCCGGAAACGAAAATGCCAATAACTCTCAGACCGGGCGTCCGATCGACGCGCCGTCTGTTGCGTTGAGTTCCTGTTGACGATACGGAACTTTTGGATACATCAACTCTGGTCTTTGTGACAGTTGATGTATCAGCCTCTCGGCTCGTGGAGCAGACCCTCCGAACGAGCTTGCTGTGTGCGGGAACCCTAGTGCTGGCTGCGACTGTTCTACTACTAGTACTGCTACTGTGACTGCGACGACGACAGTACAGAGATCCTGTGTGGATTCGACGATGACGACTTCAGCACTCAGCGATCCTACGTGGATCAGTGCTACAGGTCCTGTGTGGGCCCGATCCTGTGTGGGTCCTTGCGCTCAGCGGTTCTGTGTGAGCCAGCGCCTACAGGTCCTGTGTGGGCCCGATCATGTGTGGGTCATTGCGGGGGTTAGTTACCTATCGATCCTTCGTGGGTCCGACGACTTAGATGGATTAGTGATCATCTTTATCGTCCTTGAAGAAGTATACCTGTGTGAGCTGAATCCTGTTGCTTTCCTGTGTGGATTGTGTTGTGCAATCCTGTGTGGATTACGTTTTTCTTTCCTGTGTGGAATACGTTTACTTTCCTGTGTGGACTGAGTTGTACTTGGGCTCGGAGGTTGGAGCGTATTTGAATTGTTGACTTAGGTATATGTATGGGCATATACCTAAGCAGTGTCGGTTATTACTTCGTGATTGTTACTTTTCTTCGTGGTTTATCCATTGTGGATTTGAGAGAGCTTCAGGGGTCTCGGGGTCCCTACTGAGTAGCTTATACTCCCCCCTGCACGGGCTTTGCCCGCACTACGTTGTGTTGGTTGCAGACGACGGACAGCGTTGACCTTAGCTGAGGCTTGCAGAGCGGGACGGTACCCGGAGGTAGACCACTGGACGGGACGTGCTCGTAGCGGACGGCGGGACCCGTGGAGCAGAGGTGCTATCTGTACCCACCCTACAGGTGGGATTTCCAGTGGACAGCTCGGAGTAGTGGCTTTTACTTTTCAGTTGCTGTTTTCCCTTTCGAGTTGTACTTTACTTTCAGTTTGGGTTTGTATTCTGGCCCATTTACTTTTCCGCACTTCAGTTGTACTCTGCTTTTGTTTAGTGTTTACTTTCCGCTTGCTGACTCTGTGGTGTTTGTTTACTTTACAAAGGCAATGCCTTCCCTTTTTACCGGGATTTACGCCTTGGTGCTAGTCGCCAGCCCCTGGCCTATGGAAGGCGGGCTTGGGGTAGTCATGGCACGGACCCCGAGGGCGGGTCGTGACAAATTGGTATCAGAGGAGTTCGGTTCTACCGCGAACTCTGATCTTTTCTATGTGAAGCAATAATGTTTAGCGTATTGAGTGTGGTTATCAGTCCAGGGAGTCCAGTGTTGGTGCGGCAGCCGACGTATCCGTACACCAGGACCCTGACTTCTGATTTCCGACTTAATGCATGAAAACATTGATTGCTTGTGTGTTTTGAAAGTTTTCTTTGTGATTACTTATATCAGCTCACCAGGTATACTTTTCTAACCGTGGCGCACCTGTTTCCTTTTCAGGATAGCCCCACGATGGCAGCCAGCTAGGGTTCCGAGAGTCGAGCGAGACGACAGCCCACCGAGCGACGAGGCCTCAGTGCAGGGCCCTTTGCCAGTAGTGGCACCGGCGGTAGCTTTACCCGCCGAGCCCCCGATGCTTCCAGCAGCAGCCGCTGACGATGCACGTCGCCTCAGCGCACTGCATGAGTTTCAGCGCCAGCGACCGCCCAGGTTTCGCGGGGAGACGGATCCCCAGGTAGCAGAGGACTGGGTGGAGGCAGTGGTTCGAGTGTTTAGGCTAGTGAGGACACCAGCAGACCTCATGGTGATCCTCGCTGCGAGCCTACTACACGCAGCAGCAGGACGATGGTGGAGCTTGATGCTCCAGGTGCACGATGAGGCATCTCTTCTTTGGACGGACTTTGAGAGCCTCTTCCGCTTGGAGTTCTTCCCAGCCACCCTTCGTGCGGTGCGTATCCAGGAGCTTCTACAGCTGCGGCAGGGCAGCATGACGGTCGCTCAGTACTCGGCGAGATTTACCGATCTCTCGCGCTACTCGACCGACATGGTACGGGACCCATTCTTCCGGGCCCAGACCTTCGAGCAGGGTTTGAGACACGAGATCAGGGCATCACTGATTTCCCTCAGCATACCAACTCAGACAGGAGTACTGGAGCGGGCCCTTCTGATCGAGAGCTTCCTTGCTGAGTCTACACCAGCACAGAGACCCACCGCAGGGCGGCACGTGGCAGAGTCATCTGCAGCAGGCAGTCGACGGATGACTCAGGGGTCCAGACAGACTAGACCTTCGGGCAGACGACCTCAGGGCACTGGCTCAGCAGTGCGGGGCACACAGCGTGGAGCCAGTCTTACGAGAGGCAGACAGTGCTACTCGTGCGGCGGGCAGGGCCACATGGCTCGTGACTGCCCGACCCGCCGTGCCGAGGAGCAGCAGACGGTTGAGGGACCACCGAGGCAGAGGGTCGACCGTGGCGGTCCGCAGGGAGGAGGCGGACGAGGCAGAGGAGCTTGACAAGCAGCCGGTGGTGGCCGACGCTTTGAGGCTCTACCACCACCACCACCAGGAGGTCCACCCCGACCACAGGGAGCTGGCGGACAGCGACAGGCACAGCTCCAGGCAGCAGAGGCCTATGACCACGGCGCACCCGAGATGATTCGAGGTACTATCTGTGTCTACTCCACCCTTGCTGCAGTTCTTATAGACACAGGAGCGAGTCACTCTTTCATAGCCGCTGCCTTTGTTCGGAGCTCGGAGATTCCGACAGAGCCGTTGGCTCGATCCTTACGGCTAGAGACTCCTACGGGAGCAGACTCGACGATTACGCACTGGTGCCGGCAGTGTGAGCTTACTCTAGGAGGCGAGAGCTTCGGCTGGGATCTTCTTGTAGCAGCGTCGAGGCCTTACGACGTCATCTTGGGCATGGATTGGCTATCTACGGTCCATGCACAGATTGACTGTTTTAGGCGCGTCGGTGCGATGTGTACGCACCGACGGGAGCAGGTTCACCTTCACCGGCGAGAAGGGAGCCTTAGCAGCACAGGATGGACATCCGCGGAGGAGAGGACAACCCATCACTCATCATTTGGCTAGCCTTATCCTTGGAGCAGTTGACGTGCGGAATCCTGGTTTTCCTGCAGTGGTGGATCAGTTTGCGGACGTTTTTCCCGAAGAAGTTCCAGGGCTACCTCCTCGCAGAGAGGTAGACTTTTATATTGACTTGTACCCCGGGACAACCCCGATATCCACTCCAGCATATCGGATGGCCCCCGCCAAGCTTCGAGAGCTACGGGTACAGTTGGAGGACTTGCAGGGAAAGGGGTTCATCCGACCCAGTGTTTCACCCTGGGCTTCCCCGATATTGTTCGCCAAGAAGGCGGACGGGAGCTTGCGACTTTGTGTTGACTATCGTCGCCTGAACCAGGTGACAGTGAGGAACAAGTATCCGCTACCGAGGATTGATGACCTCTTTGATCAGCTCAAGGGAGCACGGTGGTTCTCGAAGATAGACCTCAGGTCAGGCTATCATCAGCTCAGAGTCAGAGACGAGGATGTGCAGAAGACGGCCGTCAGATGTCGGTATGGACACTATGAGTTCATGGTTATGCCTTTCGGTTTAACCAATGCTCTAGCAGTGTTCATGGCTCTCATGAACAGGATCTTTCAGCCATACCTCGATCGGTTTGTCGTGGTCTTCATCGACGACATTCTGATTTACTCTACGACAGAGGAGGAGCACTCCTATCACTTGCGAGTTGTTCTAGACACACTCCGAGAGCACCAGCTTTATGGTAAGCTCTCGAAGTGCCAGTTCTGGATACGTGAGGTCCACTTCTTGGGTCACGTTATTTCTGAGGCGGGAGTTGCAGTGGATCCCGCGAAGATTGAGGCTGTGTTAGCATGGGAGCCACCCAGGAGCGTGACTGAGGTTCGGAGTTTCTTCGGACTAGCTGGATACTATCGGAGATTCGTGCCAGACTTCTCTAGAGTTGCGGCATCACTCACAGCTTTGACGAAGAAGGGAAAACCCTTCGTGTGGTCAGACAGATGTCAGCAGAGCTTCCAGGAGCTGAGACAGAGATTGACCTGTGCACCTATCTTGAGGTTGCCTGAGGAGGGAGTAGGGTACGTAGTCTACTGCGATGCATCAGGGACCGGACTCGGATGTGTTCTGATGAAGGAGCGGGCCGTGATCGCCTATGGATCACGTCAGTTGAGGCCGCATGAGCAGAACTACGCTACCCATGACCCGGAGTTAGCAGCAGGGGTCTTCGCACTGAAGACATGGCGACACTATCTGATGGGCGAGCGCTTTACAGTCTTTTCCGATCATCAGAGTCTCAGGTATATCTTCTCGCAGAAGGACCTGAACCTGAGACAGCGGTGATGGCTCGAGTTCCTCCAGGACTATGACTTTGAGATAGTCTATACTCCTGGTAAGGGGAACGTAGTAGTCGATGCCCTCAGCAGGAGGACGGGCATTCAGCTACTTGAGGAGGCGACAGAGCAGCTAGACTCTTTGCAGATATCCTTCGTGGATAGAGATGGAGCAGCCTTTCTTCAGTCTCTCACAGTCACTCCTCCACTACTTCAGCGGGTCAAGGAGGCACAGCGTGAGGACGCTGACTATGAGACACGGCGTGCACAGATATCCTCGGGACAGGCACCTGATGGTTTCTCCCTTGGAGCAGAGCACGACATCCTTTTCAGAGGACGTACCATGGTACCAGTAGCTTTGCGAGAGGAAGTGCTGAGAGAGTTTCACACTTCTCCTTTGGCGGTACATCCTGGAGTGGCGAAGATGTACCAGGACCTCAGACGACAACACTGGTGGCCGGGCATGAAGAAGGCAGTAGCAGAGTTCGTTTCTCGATGCCTCACCTGCCAGCAGGTGAAGGAAGAGCATCAGGTACCAGCAGGCTTGGTACAACCCGTGGAGGTTCCGGAGTGGAAGTGGGACGGCATATCTATGGACTTCGTGACTGGACTTCCATGCACTTCCAGAGGTCACGACTCCATCTGGGTGATTGTTGACCGACTCACCAAGTCGGCACACTTCTTACCCATCAGAGAGCAGGGCTCAGTAGAGAGCTTGGGACGTCTCTACGTTCAGGAGATTGTGCGGCTCCACGGCGTGCCATCATCTATCGTCTCCGATCGAGATGCCCGCTTTACTTCCCGGCTTTGGAAGGGGTTGCAGGAGGCGTTCGGGACGCAGCTACGTCTTAGCACAGCTTTTCACCCTCAGACGGATGGCCAGACGGAGAGGACCATTCAGACTCTCGAGGACATGCTCCGCGCATGTGTCTTCGACTTTGGTTGTAGCTGGGAGGACCACCTACCCTTGGTGGAGTTCGCTTACAACAACAGCTACCACTCCACCATCGGGATGGCACCGTACGAGGCGTTGTACGGCCGACCATGTAGATCTCCTTTGTGTTGGACAGACCCTGGGGAGTCAGCACTCGTGGGACCGGAGATGGTCCAGGCCACGACATAGAAGGTCCAGGTCATCCAGGAGCGGATGAGGACAACTCAGAGCCGGCAGAAGTCATATGCTGACAGGAGGCGGAGGCCACTGGAGTTCGAGGATGGCGACCACGTCTTCTTGCGGTTCTCACCTCGACGTGGTATTCGGAGATTTGGCCGAGGCGGCAAGTTATCTCCGCGCTTCATCGGACCCTTCCAGATTCTCAGCAGGATTGGTGAGGTGGCTTATCGCCTGGCTCTACCACCTCAGTTGCACCGGGTGCACGACGTCTTCCACGTATCCCAGCTGAGGAGATACGTGCACGACCCGACACACATCATTGATCATGGGGAGCTTGACATTGACGATGGGGCAACTTTTGCGGAGGTCCCGGTGGAGATAGAGGATCGACAGGAGTGGGTCCTGCGTGGGCGATCGATTCCTCTTGTGCGCATCAGATGGCAGCACAAGAATCTCCAGGAGAGCACATGGGAGTGGGAGGCTCAGATGCGTGCTCAGTACCCTCATTTGTTTCCCTAGTTTTTGATGTAACCTTACGGGGACGTAAAGCCCTGAGGTGGGAGTAATGTAAAGACCCTTAAAATTCAAGGGAATTTTTTTTCTTAATTTTCTTTAGAATTTTACAAGAGCGCGGTTTCAGACGGCACCTGATTCTGAGGCCCGGAGTGCCCGGAATTAATTTCCGAAGTTTGGCTCGGGTACGTTCAGTGAACGAACGAGCGGGAATTCCTAACTTTTGATCCGGTGCTCGGAATTGAAATCTGAGGGCACCGATGAACTCGCAGCACCGATATTCGCTTAAAGAGACCTTTTCGGAAGTTGCGTTTGTTGCGGGTTGAAAGTTAGTTTTGGGGATTAAAAGATAAGTAAAATAAAATTGTGTGTGATTTTTATTTTATTCGTGGTGGTAAGACTCTCTCATGGGAAGTTGTTGGTGGGGCCCACAACCACCCAACTTCCCATGTGTAGTTATGACGGAGGTGGGTCCCACACGAGCCCCCACCTTTTCAAATTCCCTAACCCCTCTAAACCCCCTCTTAAATTATGTGGCTCTCCCCTACATTAATTCTTGCCAACTTATCTCTTCATTTAATTTTTGACAACTCTAGTTTTTAATTAATGTAATGAATTCAACTTTTGAATTTTGAAAGGTTGGCAAAGTGAAAATAAAATAAGGTGTAGCTTATTTTATTTTGGGAGTTGCTGTGTTGTGTGGAGATTTGAGAGAAGAAGAGTTCTACACTTTGAAGAACTTCATCTTCCTCCTTGAAGAACGCGAAGAACTCCGACACGCCGTTCTATCTTCTCTCCACGTCAAAGAAAGGGAGACACCGCTTCCTCCTCGGTTTTCATTCGTCGACTTGAGAAGTTTCGCCAACGACGTATCGCATCGGACGCATCCCTTCGTCAACGGATTTGACGAACGACGACCGCGACGCCCGACCTCCGCGACGTCGTCTTCCGCGGAACGTAGACAAATCTTCGAACCTTATACCAAGGTTGGGGTTGTTGATTTCTTTTTGTTTTAATTATTTAATTTCTTGATCGTGAATTTAGCAAGTCTAACGTGTGGCTTGATTTATTTAAAGTTGCGTTATTATTTTAACGTGAGGGAGCCGGACCGCACAAACACGGCCGAACCCCTCCATCGTTCTTGTTTATTCTTGCGGGTGCAAGCAAGTGGCGTGGTGCCGTCGCACCACGCGGATAATCGTGCAAATATTTTTGCGCGGCGCCGTCGCGCCACGCCGAGGAAGAATCTTCAAGAACGCGACTCCGTCGCGCCGCGTTGAAAGGAATCAAGGCACGGCGAAAGGGCGCGGTGTCATCGCACCGCGCCGGACGACGAACACCGCGGCCGGTTCCGGGCCGTGGTGGGACGAGGAGACCGCGGCCGGTTCCGGGCCGCGGCGGAAAGAGAAGACCGGCAGCCGGGCCGCCGGCGTCGGAAGCCGAAGAGGGGACCGGAATTTCCGGTCCCGTTGGAGAAAATCGGCCGGCCAGCAGGCCGGTCGGATGACGTTAAACCGGGGGAATTAATCCCCCGGCCAGCGTATAAAACCCCCCTCTTTAAGAGGGGGGCGGTTCCATGAAGGGGGGGGGGGGGGGCAGCAGCCCCCCGGTTTATTTCTCCAAAACCGGCGCCCACGTGGGGGCCGTTTTGTTGCAAAGGCGCGGCACAAAGGCCGCGCCGCCTTCAATCAGCGGGGGCTTAGCCCCCGCGTGCCGCCACCTCGCGGCGACAGGCCACCGCGGCCCCTGCGGCCTCCGCGCCGCCGCGCCGCCGGACCGCCCCAGGGGGGGGGGGGGTCGGGCCGGGTCGGCCCGGACCCGGACCCCCCCGTTTCGAACCTGTTCCGGTCTTTTGGCCATATCTTGAGCCTCGGACCTCCGAATGACGAACCGTCTGCGGCAACGCGATCCTTGGATCGAGACGGTCGTTTCGGTATATCGCACTCAAGGTTTCGGTTTACTTTGAGTTCGGCAGGGTTGGCTCGTTCACGAAACCAACCGGGCCTTCGGAGCGGAAACACTCATATCTTGAGCTACGGACGTCCGATTGACGTGCCGTCAGCTGTGTTGTGTCCCTCTTAGTGAGACGAACCTTTTGGCATACTCCGCCCGAGGTTTGGACGCAGGTGGAGTACGGTCGGGTTGGTTTTGCCTTAAAAACCAACCGGGCCCCGGAGACGAAAATGCCAATAACTCTCAGACCGGGCGTCCGATCGACGCGCCGTCTGTTGCGTTGAGTTCCAGTTGACGATTCCGAACTTTTGGATACATCAACTCTGGTCTTTGTGACAGTTGATTTATCAGCCTCTCGGCTCGTGGAGCGGACCCTCCGAACGATCTTGCTGTGTGCGGGAACCCTAGTGCTGGCTGCGACTGTTCTACTGCTACTACTGCTACTGTGATTGCGACGACGACAGTACAGAGATCCTGTGTGGATTCGACGACGACGACTTCAGCACTCAGCGATCCTACGTGGATCAGTGCTACAGGTCCTATGTGGGCCCGATCCTGTGTGGGTCTTTGCGCTCAGCGGTTCTGTGTGAGCCAGCGCCTACAGGTCCTGTGTGGACCCGATCCTGTGTGGGTCATTGCGGGGGTTAGTTACCTATCGATCCTTCGTGGGTCCGACGACTTAGATGGATCAGTGATCATCTTTATCGTCCTTGAAGAAGTATACCTGTGTGAGCTGAGTCCTGTTGTTTTCCTGTGTGGATTGTGTTGTGCAATCCTGTGTGGATTACGTTTTGCTTTCCTGTGTGGAATACGTTTACTTTCCTGTGTGGACTGAGTTGTACTTGGGCTCGGAGGTTGGAGCATATTTGAATTGTTGACTTAGGTATATGTATGGGCATATACCTAATCAGTGTCGGTTATTACTTCGTGATTGTTACTTTTCTTCGTGGTTTATCCTTTGTGGATTTGAGAGACCTTCAGGGGTCTCGGGGTCCCTACTGAGTAGCTTATACTCACCCCTGCACGGGCTTTTCCCGCACTACGTTGTGTTGGTTGCAGACGACGGACAGCGTTGACCTTAGCTGAGGCTTGCAGAGCGGGACGGTACCCGGAGGTAGACCACTGGACGGGACGTGCTCGGAGCGGACGGCGGGACCCGTGGAGCTGAGGAGCTATCTGTACCCACCCTACAGGTGGGATTTCCAGTGGACAGCTCAGAGTAGTGGCTTTTACTTTTCAGTTGTTGTTTTCCCTTTCGAATTGTACTTTCCTTTCAGTTTGGGTTTGTATTATGGCCCATTTACTTTTCCGCACTTCAGTTGTACTCTGCTTTTGTTTAGTGTTTACTTTCCGCTTGCTGACTCTGTGGTATTTGTTTACTTTACAAAGGCAATGCCTTCCCTTTTTACCGGGATTTACGCCTTGGTGCTAGTCGCCAGCCCCTCGCCTATGGAAGGCGGGCTTGGGGTAGTCACGGCACGGACCCCGAGGGCGGGTCGTGACAGATTCCTTTGACAATATACTATATTGACATTCATTAATTTGATCCCTTATTCCCCTTGATATATTCAATTTTATTGATCATTTAAAATTATGTTTCACATAAATATACATATAATTTATCAATGATGTGATTATTTCCTATACTATATACCGTTTGAATATATGGTGTGTACTTAATAGTTATTTGATTAACTTTGGAAATTTTGATAAATCTACATCTTCTAATCTATAAATTAATTTTAGGACGCATATTATTAAATTTATTATTAGATATATGAGAAATTCTTTGGAATGGTATGACATTAGTGGGACCTAGTTTTAGATAGACCCTCGATGCATCAGTTGTCTCATGGGACAAATAGGTTGGCTATCCAATGATAATGGATTTTTATAATGTATCCCACAAAAAGTATAGTGAATTTTGTTTATCGTAATGGTACCATATACCTAGGAAACATGGCATACAATAATTAAGGGTTCCCATCATTTTATTTCACTTATTACTTATCCATGAGATTTTTTTTGAAATATTAATGGATTCATTTCATTTTTTTCTCACTGATTCAATTTAATTATTTTAGTTTATTACATTAAAATATTGATTATTCCTTATTATTAATTTTAATTGAATTTACTTTCAATTAATTACCTTTCATATTATTTAACACTTCGTTATAAAATTATTTATTAGTGGGAACGTTTATTTAGTTATTAACATTATATAGTTTCTATTATCATTGATTCATTAGTTCTACCACTATACTTGATCTTACTGGGAATTTGATCTCACCCTAATTTTTTAGTTCTATATAAATACTAAAGGTGTATTAAAAAAAGATATAGTATGATATTGTAGATAAAATAATCTTATTATACCCCAATAAACAAACAAAATTATGTTGTAAATAATGTATTTCTTTTTGTTAAAAGACTGATGTATGTATCTTGTTTACAAATTATACTAATCTCTCCATTATGTCGATATTTGATTCCTTGAAATCCTGAAAATTTAATGGGAGTAGGAATTTGATCACACTTTCTGGGGTTAGGGTGCCACACAAATTGGATGGATCGCTAGGATCCATGACTAACTCAGGGAAACTATGTCTATACTAAAGATGCATACCTTGAAATGGAAGGCAATATGGATAAGAGTCCAAAATATTTCATTTAAAATGCTCATGATGAAGTTATTTGTATCAATAATATTATTAGAATATACTTGAATGGTTATGTTATGGAAGGTTTAATTCATAAACCAATAATATCGGAGTAAAAAAGAGTGGTAAAGTGTTAGTTATATATAAAACATTGATAATGGTAGAAACTCGTATTTTATGTAATCAAAAAATTTTTTCTTGGATTTAGGGGTGGTATATCCTCTATGATTGAACATCCTCTAGGAACAAGCTCTGTGGAATTTTTTTGCTCACTATCACATCCTAGTTGGGACTATATGGATTAGATTTCCTTTGTTATCAGTTTTCTATAGTGGATAACCACAAGCAATAGAACCCGTAGTCCATGTGTTTCCTATATAAGGATGAAAACATATGTAATTAGTTAATATCCACTCACATATCAAAGATATGAAGATCAATCATAAATAACAAAAAATTCAAGACAGTTTCTAGCAAACTAAAGGCCTTGAAAACATATATTGAATTCATTTTTGGTGAAAGGGATAAGAAGTAAATTCATGAATGGACAATCATAAGGTGGTGATCTATTTTGTATGAAGACCTTTTTCCATATATTTTAATTTCATGTGAATAAGATGTTTCCATGTAGTTTAACATCATCATATAAAGATGTGGTCGGGTAGTTTAACACCATTTGACAAAGACATCCTTTTTTTTCAAGACACATGTCGACTTATTGAGATGGATCATGTTTCTAAGTTCTCTAATCATATGTTATCTACACTGAGTGTGAGAAACCTGGGATAAATGGGTAGTCGATTATGTTATGTGAGAGTACATAATAGGGAATAAATAATTATCTAAAATATCTTTTTGAAATATAGAATCGATACAAATCTGAATCACATGATAAGACATTATTGAGAGTGATAATAAATATTGGTTAGTCCTCAAATTGAGGATACATATGCCACTATGTATCATGATAAGGTTGGAATCAAGCCACATATAGTTCTTAGATATTGTCCATCATAGGTCCCACCCATGTGTGGGGATGGGTTCATCTTTTATTATTCTATATATTGTGGATAGTCTAGGGATTAGAGATATGGTAATCACTACATATCCTATAATAATAAGAATCAAACCACCTGTAGTTATTTAAGGGAAAAATATTCATGTCTGATAGACCCATATGTAATGTGGTGATTTCATTCCATTTATATTGTGGGTAGACCTCTGGTTTGGGATCTAGGTGTCACTACATATCTTTTCATAGTAGGAATAAATCTAGATATTCCTCTTTAATGGTATGAAACACATGCAGTTTTAATCCATACATAGTGGGGGCATTTCTTTCATTGATATTCCATATTTACCTTGGATTTGGGATCATGGCATCACCATGTATTGTGTGATTGTTGGAATCAATCAACACATAATTTTTTAATGGAATAATATCCACACATTTATGAACAAAATGTATAGGTGGTAATTTTTTTCATTTATTATTCCATTTAGGTCAGGGATTTGGGATCTAGGTGTCAATACAAATCTTATGTTAGAATAAATTATGCTACATATATTACTAGAATGAAAATCTCTTCCCAAATACATGACCCATGCATAAGTTGGGATCATTTTCTATTGATATTTTTGATGGGCAAGTAATTCGGGATTGGGGGTCACTATATATCTTGTGATAGTAGGAATCAAGCCACATTTATTTTATAAATGTAAAACTATCTATGTAGGTTGGACCCATACAAATAAGGGACATTTTATATATTGATATTACGGTTGGACCCATGATTTTTGTTATAGGTTTAAATATGTATATCTTGATACAAATAATCAAGTGAAACATATTTCATCACAGTAAAACTCTCCACACTTTTTTGAACTGAAAATAATGGGGGGAATATTTTCCATTGGTATTACAGATGGACCATGTACTTGGGATATGGGTGTCAGTACATATCATGTGATTGTAGGAGTCATCCCAAATATAGTTCTTGAATGGAAAAATCTCTAAATAAGTCTCAGGTATATGTAGATGGGTCATTTTTTATATTGATATTGTTTATGGACCCATGATTTGGGATCTGGGTGTCACTACATATCCTATGATAGAAATAATCTATCCATACCAAGTTATTGAATGGAAAACTCATAACATAGATTTTACCCATACATAGAGGGGGATATTTTTCCCATTGATATTATGGTTGAACCCTAGATTTCGGATCTCAGAGTTACTATTTATCATGTGATAGTAGGAAGCATGCCACATGTTACTCTAGAATGATAATATTACCTATGTAGATCTAACGCACTCACAGGGTTGGAAATACTTCATTTTTCATTCACATTGATCTGAATAATGAGTAGTTAACCATATGCGATGTAAAATTTTACATGAAGGTAAAGATCAGGTAGTAATGATGGATTTTGTGATATTTATAATCATGAATGTTAGAATGTATTGTCTAACAGCCTTTGGTAAAGATACAGTCTGTTAATTTTATCTTCTTGTGGTAAGGAAGAAAGATGATATGTTGTTTATTGTCTTTCTACGAAGACTTTAAATCCATGAATAAATCTATGAAAATTGTTTTAAAGACACCTTGAAATGGTTGGGGGTGTAATTTATTCCTTTTCCATCATGACAATTGTGTATGAATTAATTGAATAGAACACATATATGATGTAAGTCCCTTCCCACTTTGCTTCCATCTTTGGATTATTCATTCATGGTATCATTGGGGTTATGAGAGGTAATACTAATTCTCTATGATGAAATCATCATTGGAGAAAGATTTATTTGAATTGATATGTGACTTGATTTGGATAAACATAAAGGTTGTGCAGTGTACACTACCTTTTCTAATCGAGCCATTCAAACTCATCTGGACAATTTTTTTGATTTATCATCCTCTAAGATTTTTCTATGTATATCTATTCAGATCAACAGAAGTTGTACATCTATGGATAGAAGTACTTCGTTCCATAAAAACAATGCAGATGGATTGACTTTGTGGCAGTTCACTTGGTGGTAATTTAGGCTAATAATTTAATGAAGTAACATTATTGATCATGACTTTTTTACCTTACCAACCTTTTACTATAGTATATTTTATATAGAAATATTTAATTCTTCTATTTTCATATTTTTTGCTGCATAATTTTGGTATTAGTGGTTGGATTTGATGTTTTTATCCATATAAAATTTCATCAATTTGATAGAATAGAATTTATTGTCATTTTTTCTCAATATCATTTAAGTGACATAGAATATTATGATGATTTTGGATTTCATGAATTTGATGGTATTATTCATCACAACACACATGATTGGTATTACCTCAACCCATTTGGAAAAGATGTTGGTAGTAGTATGGATTTTCTAAAACTGTATAGTTGTGATATGGGGGATATAGGCCCCACAACATTCATTCCCAATATGGTAAACATATAAGTATATTCAGTTATACATATAAACTCTGGGGGATTATGGAAAATGGTTTCATGTATATAGATTGATTGAAATATCATGGTGGATTTTCCATATTCATGTATCATTTATTTCATATAGTATCCCTTCCATCTAATTTTGTGGGAGAGTTTTCACAAGGATTTATGAGCACAACCAGAGCCTCCGTGGAATTATTCTAAAACATTGGGAATATATCTTTTTTTAATTCATATGAGGAGGATTCTATTGATCCCTCATTTAGATTGGGTAATTTTTCTCATTTGGACCGTGATGATAAGTAATGTTTGTTGCTCAAAATCATGTCAGTTATCTTTCATATTGATATATTCAGAGGTCACGATATTAGAGGTAATTGAATATAGAATCTATCTATATAGGTGTGGATATTAAATCATCATAATCTTTTGGTAGTGCTGACAAAATTTACATTTTCTATGTCAGAAAAGATGACTGATGAGATTGGTTCATGATGTAAAAAACGACATCACCTAAATTAGGGTTAGTGAATACTATTTCAACATTATACGATGCATCATCACATGCACTTTTTGATTATATTAAATGATAAAATTTTTGTTCAAAAGGAAATCCATCCATTAAACCTATAACATAACTGATTAGTGCGTCCAATTGTTCTGTCATGATGGAATACTCACCCTTGATTTATTTTACCACTATATCTTAATCCACTTTCATGTTTAGATAGGTTATCCATAAATGTTGGACTATGTCCATTGTAGTAATGATTACTTAGTAATATTCCATATTATTAGAAAATCCTTTTTCACAATGTCAAAGTGTATTGAAAATTTAATTTTCTATAGAATCTAAATCAATCTCTAGACTGATTCGGTTGAGCTTCAAATTTTCTTTATTTGTTCCAAAAGGACATCGAGAGGCATCATCAAAATCTATCTCTTGTATTTGGGAAGTCTCATGGGAATGATAAACTATTCATCTAGAATTTTAATAGCCACCAAGGTGGTTTACAATATTTGACATGTTGTAATAAAATAAGCCAGTTCATGTCCTTTAACATCCTTTTGTGACATGAACTTGATGAAATATTGTAGCCAAATAATATCTCATTGGTCCAATTTCCCCGTAAACATAGGGTGACCAAGGATGAAGTTGAGGGGGGTAAATACAAGAGACTATGTGGTCAATGTGATTTTTTATATACTATATACAAATTTTCAATTCAAATATTATTGTGAGGTGATTTCACTCAATATCAAAATACCGGATCTCAGTACCTAGAATCATTCAATTGAGATTGTTGAGGTTTTTTTATTCTGTGCCTATTTTTTGTATGTATGGAGAGCATTGGGTTATTTTCAAATGGATGAAACATATAAGATAAATGAGTTTCTTTCTAGAACCAGAATCATGGTAGGTGGGTTCACTATTTATTTCTTGAGGATTTAAAGGACTTTTTGGAAATCCTCATTCCATATAAAAGAGAATCAATTATTCATTAACATGTTTAAGGGGATAGATCTTCCAACATGGTAAGCCATGAAAACCAAAATGTAATTGTGGTTCCATTTGAAGTCCCTCTCTTCATTAATGTTATAATTTTGTGACATATCTATGATTTCACTAGTCATTTGGGTATTAACCTTGATTCTATGGGGGCATACCAAAAATCCATGTAATTTCAATGATCTTACATTGAAATCTAAATTTAGAGAAATCAACAAAAAACATGGTACCACAACTTGTTGGAATTCTTTTCAAAATCCACGTGGTGATCACAACACATTAGATATTTGATAATGAATTCATCAACCTAACATTTTTATTTTAATCCCATGAATGGATAAAAGATATGATGTATGGTGTGTTGATATTTAGTTCCAAAGTTCTTTAATCAAAATGCATGGCCTAGTACAAAAATATTCCATGATGTGATCTATAGGATTCAGATTCTTCGTCATCATGGGACATAATTATCAAATTATATCTTAAATACCCATAAATAATGTATTGGTATTGGAAGCAAGTAGTGGCATAAAAAAATTTATGTAATCGAAATGGAAAATTGCTCATCGGGCAGTGTATATTATTGACTCAATACTCAATGTTTTCATGGATCATACCTTTTTACTGATAGGAATGATGTAATTGAGAAATTTTGGGTAATATACTTTCTATTTTTCTTCCATTGATCAATTTATCAACATAAAATTATACATTAGTGGCATGAGAGTGGTTTATAATTCTGGATGCCCTCCTAAAAACTAGATGGTAATTATGTATGCCCATTTAGTGTGTAGCCACGTCATGATACAACTATGAATTTATCTATAATTCTATGATAACATGTATTGACGCTTATTTATAAAAACCACATACATCTCCTGATCCTCAAGATTAATTTCTGTTTGAATCAACACAGGACACATTTCATTTAATATTAATAGATCACCTACCTGAGCTCATCGATGGGGGTATATTGACCTTATTTAAATATGGTAGTATAGTTTTGGAGGTCATCTTCTTCTTCTACCATCATAGAGTATGTAAAGACAATTCCAGAAATGGTGGGTAATGTAAGTGAATATTTATCATTTTTTTGTATGTGATTCCATTGGAGGATATGTAATCATCATAGACTTCTAGAGACACAAGAGAAAGATATTGAATATTGTTTTTTTCATTATTTTTTCCTCATGGGTTTAGTGGATCCTAAACATTCTAATGTGCAAATAATACCATAGGAGAATCATCAATTAATTCTAATGGTTTTAGGGAATTATCAGATCCTAATAGATAATTAGATTTATCCACTTTTCATTAATCCACATTCGATAATGTGACTGCCATCATGTGGACCTTAGTTAATGATGTTTTGGTTCATGATGGAATGTTGAGATTATGTCTGATTCCTCAAAAATTTCATTGGGATGAACATAATCACTATCAAGTATGCTATTAGGATATAGTATATATCATACCATTTTAAACCATATTCCTTTGGATGTTTACATTTTCTAGTTTGAAAAAACCTTATAGGGATATGGTATTTCAATATATAACATCATCCTAATATTGTTCCATGAACAAGATTGAGATATGAAATTCTGATGGAATAGTATCCACTTGGTAATCCATGTAAGAAAAACATTCTATCTCATACTCCATTGGGCTACGGAGTGACTCAACATGTTCCTCCATAAGTTATTTTGAATGATAGATGACACCATTATAAGAGAGTTTGGTTGGAAAAACCACCAACTATTTCAGATTTTTTTTCTTTTGTTTTATATATATGCACCTTACAAGTTTGTGTCTTTCTCTATTATGTGGATTAGGGGTTGATTTGTTTGAGGTGGTTGACTCGAGTTCTTGAGAAAAGGTTGACGAAGAATATACTATAATAATTATAAGTCAACGATTCCTTCCACTTTTTCTACACAAATTAGAAATTCACACCCTTGTGATTCTTTTATGTGAAATGACTCGGCACGAAGAATTGTTGGAGGGATATAAGGAATCTTCATTATTTTATTAGGAATACTGTAGTTATTTCCCATGGTTCTTAGATGAATATATAGCGGCTATAGGTATTTAGCTATTATATTTCTTTTGACCACAAATGCACCATCTATGTATCTTCAGCTTCAACGTCTTTTACATTCAACTCCACAGTCTCATGTGATGAACTCAAAGTCTGAGAAATATTCACCATCAAAGCACAATATTTAAAGTGAACTATATTAATAGAACAAAATTTATCTCTACATCTAATTATGGTTCCATTAGGTAGTAATGTAGATGTTATTTATATTTTTAATCATAAAATATTATAAGAGTTAGATCTTTTGTGGGAGATGAAATGACTCGTTATGTTGTGTCATTTCCTATGTTTGATGATAAAATCATCCACTGGGAGTTTTATTCAATTACACATACCTATGTACATGGATTTTTTATTCTTTTTGAATAATTGGTATCAGTGCTTCATGAGATCATTCAACTGTATTTTGGGTCATATATTTTTTAAACATCTATCCATTCCTAGATAGAACGTCATTCCAGTAACCATGTTCTTCAAGTAGAGGGATATAGACAGTAGTCACATATTTTAGGGCCTTTTCCATTTTAACATTTCAAGAAGAAAAAAATCTCTAGACGACACTATTAAATGTAATTCAGTTCTAGATGGATTAATCAATATCCAATGAAAATTTTATTAGTCATATTGATCATTGAGGTCAACCTCATTGGGTTTCCTGGACTCCAATGTCTTGATTAGATTATTTTACATTGCTGGAGGGAAATAATTTAGGTCCCAAATATTTGGGAGAGAATATTATTTATTCATTGATCCTCAAATTGCTAGAAATATTAATATATGTTTTATTATGGTTGGGTTCTATTTTTTTGATACTAGAACTCAATAAGTGGTTCCATATGATTTTTAGGATTATTGGTTTCAAGAATTGGTATTGTAACTAGTTTGAGGGTGACTCTAGTATTCTTTTACACACCGTACCTTTTTTTCTTTGTTGATAGAATGGGGAAAAAATTGTCATAGGTTAGATGAGGGTCATCTTCTATACATAGTTTCATCTCTATGAACTACTAAAATAATTATAGATACATTTTCTATATGAAATGTGTTTGTATCCCATGCCATAATTTAATAATAGACCTCCATTAACTGAGATTATGAGATATTTATACTAGATGAATAGATTAAACATCTACATCTAGAAATTAATTCCAAACCATATCATTTTTATATCCTTTTCCATTTATGTGTCTGAAAATTTTCATTTCCCTTAATGTAGACCAGATTTTATAAAAAAATTGATGATGAAGGAATTCCCATCCTAAGAAAATATCCTGTTAGAAGTCTATTGCACAAAAAAAATTAGTCCCTGCCAAAGTCTATATAAAACAAACTAGTTTGGAAAATTCCTTCTAATCTCACAAAAAAATCATCAGGAAACATCAAGACCCGACATTCATAAGATGTTGTTAAAGATATCATTATACTTAGAAGGTTTATATGATAATATTTCCAAAATTGTGTAGGGGGAAACTATCATCCTCCAATATTAGATAAGGAATATTTTTATACAACATGGATGTATGATTCTTAATCATTTATTACATTAGATCATCCTATTAATCAATGTAATTGAAATGTTTTGTATGTATTTTTTACTAGATAGCCTCTCATATATATGAAATATCTGATACATGATGTGGTCACCCCATTTTCATATCATAATAATTCTCATTCAATGATGGGGACTGGATGATCACCCTGATATGTAGTGGCTATTTTAATAATACATGAATGTCATAATCATCCTCAACTTCCTAATTTATATAGATTGGCTGCCTAGATCCAGATCTATACTGATGTTCAAATGTTGATCTTGTGTGCAGATTAACTCTCTCTTAATATGTGGTAGGAGGGTTGTTTTTCTCAACTTAAGGCTGATAAACATCTAGTATGCTGACCCTTAGTAGTTTATTATAGGGTGTACTAAGATTTTGTATTAGATTCCCATATTATGTTAGTCATTCCATTGTAGATGGAGAAATTTATAATTAGGGTGGTGAGTGGGAAGTGACCACACATTTTCCTTTATCGTCGACATTCTTCTTCCATGGGGGACAAAATTCATCATTAAAAATTGATAGGTTCTCGATAATTATCTAATTCTACACATGTATAGACTAATTTTGTGCATCAAAATTTTTGACATCTCATGTAATGATTTCTACATTTCATCCCTTGACATTAATATATTAGTCCAAATAAATTTTTGAGATGATGGTGATGAGTTTAAATAATATTTTAGATATATAGTAGTTATACTATTTCACTCCGCCAAATATGGAGATTCTTCACTTTTTACTCCTCTTTCAAGGGTTACATTAGTGTCATTTAAAAATGTTCTTTCCTTATTGGACAATTTTTTCTTATTGGAATTT
The DNA here is from genome assembly GCA_963277665.1 of Viscum album. Classification (NCBI taxonomy): domain Eukaryota; kingdom Viridiplantae; phylum Streptophyta; class Magnoliopsida; order Santalales; family Viscaceae; genus Viscum; species Viscum album. The sequence goes on from OY728153.1 coordinate 267,945,420, forward strand.
TGAGTTTCGATTACCTTCTCCATACATTCATCCCTTATTGGTATGTTTATAGTGACTTTATCGGATTTTATGATTGTATTTTATGAACATTCCCCAAATAGAAAAGGTGGGTCTCATAGTGGTAGGAATAGATGGTATAGAGGTCATCATTATTAACTTCCCAACCTAGAGGATACAATTTTTTTAGAGTGATGATCATTAAACAATAAAACCAACCCTATGGGTTAAGGATGATTTTGATCTATAATTGGCACTTTCAAATCCATTGTATAATGATTTGAATATTCCTATCGAATATCTGATGGATATTAATATAGAAATAGCGATATAAATTCTCCCTGTCTTGTGAGATGGTGTTTATTTGGAAAAATTGTTGAATTATATATGACACTCAAAGGGTGTTATGGGAATGTTTATGGATATTGAGATAAAATTTTCCAAGCATTGCGGGTTGGGGTTGGTTTATAGTAGTCACCGATATTTCCAAGACCCTCTCATAGATTTTTGAGTGGAGGGGTGGAGTTGGTGCTACAAATTTACTATTCCATATGGGATATGTTCACTGCTGGATGGATTCTATGGAATATTCTATTGAGAGCCATTTTATTTGGATTAATTATTCCCATTTAAGTTCTTATGGTAGTGGATGACTATAATGGGAGTAATCATCTATGGGATTTTTTTGGGTTGTCTACAAAATCAATTTCTATGTCTATAATGAATTACCATTTCATTTAGGGTCCCATAATATGATTCTCTTATCCAAATTCTATATTAGTGTCCCTTCAAAGCATAGGAATATAACTATATTTGACCAATTGGATCTTGTGTTACCAACTCCTCTAATTTATCTTACAACAATAACCTTATAGGATGATGTATGAAGGGATATTTTTTATTTTATGGAAATAGTTTAATGTAGTGCTTGGTATTTTCTCCATCCTTGAATACATACATTTGACATGTCTTTGGAAATTAGTCGAGAATTATTTTTTATGATACAGATACAAACATTGTATAGGTTTGTGTCATGTTATTGTTTCCATGGGTTTTCAGCTATAGAGAATGTGGATAGTTAATGTTGACAATGTAGTGTATTTATGACCTTTATATTACCCTCATATCCTTGATAAAGGAGGTGTTTATCCATAAAACACTAATGAGTCACCCATATGTTTTGTAATATATTGTGCATGCACTCCTACTCTACCTCGTTTTGGATATCATAGTCGGAAGGGGTGATGGGACAGAATGTAGATCAGATGTTTTTTGATACAAACTCTCTCCATATATCCATTTTTATTTCCCCTTTATTATAATTACATGTCTCCACCTAGTCATACCTAAAAGGTTTCTTCTTTGGGTGACCATTTGATAGTGGTAATGTTATGCTCATTGATAACAAGGAACTATATATGGTTAACCATGATGTTTCCTAAACCTATATATTATATGGTGTAATAGTTTTTAGTAACTTTATATACATTGTAGTTTATGAAAGTGGGGATTTTCTTATGCAAGAGAGATATCATAAAGGTAATTTTAAACTTGGATGATTTCAATAGTATATTCCATGAGTTCTATCTCAAAGGTACTACAATGAAGACTATAGAAGTATTGATTTTAATCATTATTTGTTGAGTAGTTAATAAGAACTTGAGGTGTTTATGATATGTTTCACCCAACCTCAAGGATAATGGAAATGAAAATATCATGAATTTAATCCTCATTTTGTTTCAAGATTGGAATATTTCAGCCTTCCTTTTGGAGTAATTTTGGGACATGTGAATACAACATAAAGGATCCTAGAATATTTTGAAAATAAGATGGTGTTGTGGTGATATGATCCCTCTAATAAGAAAATTATAGAGTTTTCCATTGAGCTTATGCAATATTAGTAAATATATAATCCCTCTTGTGGGTGGTTTCCATAATTTGATGATCAATAATTACTAAATATGTGTTATGAACCCCATTCACATATGAAATCCATGAAAGAATATACTGAAAGACATCTCAAATAGGGGAAGGGATATGTGCCTCGTCATGTATATCTTTTGATGGATGTTTATAAAGTCACTCATCGACAAAATTGTGTATATGATATTTTCATTCTTAAGATGCTAGAGTATAATAACATTCATCACCAGAAGTGATATGAATTTTCTATGAGCTTACATCTATGATGTATCGATGAAACTAATTTCCAGTGGGGATATGAGCATGTTCTTGTACGTTTAATTTATTCCAAATGACTTTGTTGATGAGAATTTGAACCAATCCCAAGGAATGTTTCAACTATACTGGTGATCACTAGTGTGAATGGGGATATAATCCAATTCCATTTCTTTTGGAGTATATAATTTGACATTTTAGATAAAAATGTGTCCCTATCATTAGGTATATGTTCAAAACTGATCCGGTGAACCTCAGTCAGAATGAGGATATTAGCTCTACCATGTACCTCGACCTTTACCAGAATATAACGATAATAATACAAGATGGAAGCAGGAATATGTGATTTCATGGATGTTTCAACCTATTCATACAGATCATGGTGATAAACATCTATAGATATTGGGATATGGATATGTTCTTCTCCCTGCATCTGTACTAACGAAATAATATTCCATTAGATCTCTTATGATGGTTCTAGAATATAGTATCACTTCATCATAGTTTGTAATGGGACATTGTCCTACTGATTCTCCATATCCGTGATATACTACAATATTTCTATAATTTATGTATAGACATAAACCCAATCCTTCCCTCCTTGTTTCCTCAGAAAACTATTATAGGAATCATGTCTGGTGTGAAGGGATATATCCCTCCACATGTTTTCTTCAAGAATATAGGTTCTACCACTATCCGAGTGAGAATGGATATGAGCATCTATACTAGATACCACAATAACATATTGATTTTCATTATTAATGGAAAGAGGGATATGATCCCACTCTCAATTATCTATATCGTCCCAAGTCTAGTGAGACCTCATTGGTACTTGTTGGTGAGTGTACAAGGTAGAAATGTGTCATGTGGTTCTCTAATCAGGTGATTTAGGGGAACACATAGGATGATGTTAGTGAAATCTATTCATAGGATCCCTCATATATAGATTCTGAACTAGGATGAATCCACATTAAATTTTTTGATCCTCCTTCATAAAATATAGAACATGTTCATTCCCACTCTCTTGGGATAAACATTCAATTTCATTATTAGTGGTGATATGGGTAAATGGATTCTTTTCATCTTTTATAGGATGAGATGAACTTATCAGCTTTATATTCTAGAAACTTCTTCATGTAGCATCAATGATCTATATCATTCAATGATAGTGGTATTCATGAACCATCGCATTCTCCACCCAAAGATGATTGTGTCTGATGGGTGAGGTTGTTTTTCAACCATCCAATGTTAATACTCAATTTGAGGTTATAGAAAATTCACTTGATGATGACATGATCCTATTCTATTAGAGATCTCATTCCCAAAATATGAGGTGCACACTCTCTCATTACATATATGGTTGACATTGGTTACTAAGTTCCTTAATCACATTCCCTTGAAAGTATTTATTTTCAAAAAATTGGAAAGAACCGGGTTTTTAAATTATCAAATTGGATTTATAAATTCTATTTGTTTACTATTTTGATTTTTTCAGTGGAGGATTCATATTATATATTTTGGACATGAGGTTAATGGTGTTTTGGGGGTTTTCTTATGAAGGTTCTAAAATGGTCTCCAGACGTCTTCTTAGACTATGATCCCCCCATTGTTCCTATCTGGAGAGGTTTCCTGAACACACCCTTAACCATTTTATAACAGAAGACCTTACTTTCCATTGCAGGTCTATTCATTCAGCACATTAAGATCGACTCTTCCACTTTAAACCTAACACACCCCTCTATCAAAATTATTTTCACTGAGGTAGTTATTTTTATAACCTTTTTTCCTGATTCTGGGTTCAAAATTGTGACACTGGTTTTATAAAGTAGGTGGCCTTTGAGAATGTCCTGACATTATAACCAAAATCTCATGTATTGGTCATTGTTATATTGAATGTGAGAATCAATGTAGTTACCATATACCCCCCCATTTCAAATAAATTCGGTTGGAAAAGGAAGACTCCAAAGTTCCCCCTGTGTATTGGACATATCACACTACTAGGAGCACTAACAACATGATTTCTTCTGGACCCACTAAGACTCATCCCCCCCATCCTCTGTGATACAGACACCTTATACATCTTCAAGCCTTATAAAGAAGAAAAACATGATATCTCAATGGTTTAATCATCAATTCCCAAGGAATGAAAAAGATATAACAAGGTTTTCAAATCTAATTAGGAAGAATCCTTTCAAGTTTAGATTGAAAATTATTTCCAATTTGAAGAATAATTTTTAATATTAGGGGATATAGAATGGAAACAAAATGATTGACACTAACAACTTTGTCACTCATACAACTAGGAACACTCATAAATATAGGGATAACATCAATTTTGAATGGAAAACTGTTACATGATCCCTAGCTACAAGCATAAAGGAATAAAACACATTTCCCCTACATCCATCCCCTACATAGAATGGTTTACCCCTCATATGATACTGTAAGATACAATGATTATTCTATCATTGAAGAGTCATCCAGTGAGGATAATGAAAATGACCCTACATATATGGATGACTATGTTATTCTTGAAAAAATATATCTTCCAAATGCCTTTAACTCATGGAAGGAATTGATTGATAAAACTACATTTAGACTGTATAAAATGGAGATTGGTCAGGTGATACCTATCTAGATCTCTAAAAATGGTTTTTTCTAATGGGGGTTGAATAATTTAAAAGGGATATAATCTATAACTCTAATGACCTCTATTGGAAATGAATCATTATAATGGACTCCAGTTTCTTTTTTTGGTTTCTAGAGGTTATGTTGTTCCCTTATACACTCTTTTATTTCTTTGGCTAGTTAAGGATTGAGATTCTCCCAACTCTGATAGCACATACTATTTATCACACAGATATAAGTTTATCATAGTACATTTCAGATGCTCCATATTTTTTATCGATTCAGTTCCATGCAGTTGGTTCCATCTATTTATTTCCAATAGATGGATTGTAGGCCTACAATTTGGGGACACCATTGTCGATCGGTTACTTCACCGGTTGATGATTTATGTGACCTTCGTATTTTATATATAAGAGATGAAATGGTTTGGAGGCTTCTCATTTTTTTTGAATCATTATGTATTTTTATGATTGTTTCGTTAATTTCTTGATGGTGTAAGTACATTACACCTAAAGCTTATTATTTTAGAAAACATTATTTAATAAATTTCATTAAGAATAAATTGGGTGAAAAATTCATGTAATTAAAAAAATATTCTCAATCAGTTATGCACTAGTTACACAATTTTTAATTATTCATACATATTTGGTAATTTTTCTAAAGTGGAAATTTTGAACTAATAATAACATATTTTATGGTAACACTGATTACATTTTATTAGTGACTAATTTCAGAGTTGGAATTCAATTTTTTATTTTAGAGACACAAAAAAGGAACCACATGTGGTCAAATGATTATTTTTTTTATTTTAGTGATTCACATCCAATTCGCCAGTTTTGTTTCTTCAAATAGATGGTATGGTTCCCCATGTCTAGGATAAATGATTCCCAATTTCTATAAAGATTAATTTATTTTGTCCTTACATGATTATAAGTTTGGTCCACCATTTTTTTTCATAAAATGAGTTATAAACATTGAATATTGATTAAGTGGGGTTAATGATTGGTTTCGTATTATCTCACATCAGTTTTACCATTTTTATCTCTCATATAAAATCCCATCAAATGCCATTTCCATAATAGGGTACATTCCTTATTTCTAGATGTAGATTATCATTTGGTCTTTCATGACCAATGACACTTAGGAACTCACAATGGTCATGAGAATGTGAGTTTGGATTCATCATACTCATTTTGGAAGGAATTATTTCATTTCTTGTGATGCTCTTATAGATTTTAGATGTGTTCCGAAATTTATTCAAAGTCTCGATATGGGACATGTTAAAATAATAAAGTGATCATTTTTTGGGTCATTATACATGTAAATGGGGTTAGATTGGAGATACCATAGGTATGTATCTATTGGATACTATTAAATAACAGTTTTTTTATTATTACTTGTTAGATTATTTTTTTAGTCGCATAACTAGGAATTCTAGAACATTCTACCATTTATTGGAGGCAATTGGTTGTTGGATGATGGGATTGAACCTTTATGGGTTATCCAATATATCCATTTTATAATAAAAATCAAAACCAACTTTTTTCATTTATTTCCAAGCCATGAATATAAACATCATGTTGAAGGGAAATATATTAGCGTACTCCAGAACTGGACATGGAGATTGGTCCTTAAGATGGAACCTAATGTATGCTGATTATAATTAGAATTAGATCCATCGTAATTCAGTCATCTATTAACCTAATGATGTTAATGGATATATGATGGGAACATGAAAGGGTAATTTCACCAAAAAATATTAATATGGGAATTACTTTGAGACATACACTGATGTGGATTCCCATGCATGTGTGAAGTCATATCATATCACTAAGTAGGGATACACATCAAGGTTTCCTTAGATGGGGAAAATATATGTTCTTAGTTGTATAATATTGTTAAATCCCTAATCCCACTTGAGTAATGCTCATTGGAGTAAACAATTGATTAGACCCATCGTATATGGATATAGGACATATGAACTAGATAAGACCTTATGGGGTGTATGATACGTATCTCATTCCTTGGGAAGGCATCTTACATGTTCTTACTATATTGGGAATAATAGCACTCATAGTTCAATTGGTTATTAAATTTCTAGTGGGTTGGAATGTGTGATTACACTCATAGAAATTATTTTTATCTATAAGGTTTAGCATTGTAAGGGACATATAAAACAGGGGATTTTCATTAAATGATATCCAACCCTTACTCTCATAAGGATAATGAGTTAGAACCATATGTGGGTAGAAGAGTATGTATGGATGGAATGTGGATTCCATAATAATCATAGGATTGTATGAGTATCCATCCCAACCCCATTATGGAAACTTCATATAGGAAATGGTAATGCCCAAAGAAAGACTCACAGTTTCGGTTTTACATTGATCTAGGGAACATTACCAAATACACATACTGGAAAAAATTGATATTTATGGGGGTTCCCACCAGACATGTCCTTATTATCTTCTTGACATGTCTTTAGTTCATATAAAACATGTTTAGAGTGTCGACCAAACATATTTATGCTATCTAACCTAAATTTCATGAGTGCCTTCCCAACATGTCTATAGTTTCTTACTGATACATCTTGAGTGTCTTCCAATCAAGGTTGACATGTCTCATGGTGCGTCACATTATCAAATCTGACATATTAGTTGGATTTTAATGACAATTATATTATGTTTTTAGTGATTCGCATGATCATAACACGTTTTTATGGCCATTAATGTGATCTATAATGGGATGTTGGAGGGCTGTCACACTATTTAGATGACATGTACGCAGTGTTGTTGCTTGATTCAATTTACTCTTCTTGAGGGAGGATTCATGATTCATCTAAAATTTATGAGGAGTCTTCACATGAATGATGTTGGAAAATTTAGGGGTTTCATGTGATCTGGGATGATATGTTTGAGGAGTATTCATATGATCATTACAGACACATCCAAAGGTCTCATGTGATCAACGATGATATATACAGAGTAAATCAAGTGACATAAATGATATGCCAAGAAGAAATCTCATGACCTGGTCAGTTATGTAAGTATGACTTCACCTGAGATGAATGAAATGTCTAGAAGGATTCACATGAATTATAAAACATTCCTAGCTCTTTTCACATTACTAGAATGACTTGTCTCGAGGACTCTCACATGACCTAGATGAAAAGTATGGTAGAAATCATAAGAATAATGAATATGTCATGTAAAGTGCATGGTCCAATCACCTAAAAATTAGTGTGTCTATCTATTAATAAATCATCATTGTTTTTTATGCATTATAACATAACTACCTAAATTTTCATTAGGTATTATATTATTGAGACATCAAGTGACCCAGACGATACATGAAAACTCATTGGCATAATCCCACAATCACATTGAAATCCATTCATAAGACCAAAATTGTTATCACACAAAGAATATATATATTATGTGTAATCCCTTATGTCGTTTCCTAGGACTAACTAGTGGGAGACTATTAGGGATTTCTTGTATTTCCTCACTGAGAATTTTAGTATCTCCTCTTCACTCCCACGAATTTTTCTTTTTTTCTATGGGGTTGAATTTATAGGATTATCCACCCCATATCTACACCACTTCAATCAGTTCTTATATCACATATATTTGATTCATTTGGTGAAGTATAACATTTTTTCATGAACATTACATGTCTGATCCATGGTGTCATGTTTGTGTCACATGATAAACAGAAACTGAAAGATCATTCTAGTGTTACCATATTTATTAGGACCATGGATTATTTAAGGCTTTAACATAGTCAAATGAGCATTTCTAAAGTCCTTCACAATATTAGGTGGAATGATTATAGAGTTTTGGTGAGATCCAAACTCTAGTAAACAATAATTCTTCCTGATGAAGGGATACTTGTTTGAGGACCTTTTCAAGATCATATTGGATACTCTAAGAACGTTATTTTGAAAAATAACATAACTCTCCTTCTAAAAAGGGTTCTTCCTTGTATATATTTTAATTTATATAATCTATATTACATTCCTATTGATTTTCTACTTAGGTATCATGTGATAAAACAAACTTGTCAAAGATCCTTCACTTGACAGAGGTGAGATGTCCAACAACCTTTTCATGATACGTCCAAAATATCAGTTGGGATTTTCCATGACCAATCGACTGATCTTGTCGAAATAATCCACCCTACACATGAAAGAAATATAACATTTCTTTGGATGGGGCTTCTTCCTTTTTCATCTTTTATCTTAATTTTCCAAGGCCTTTAACCATTTATGACTATTTTATTTAGGGAATCACAAGATCAATACAAGATCATGTGATGAAATGTTATCATTTTCTAGATTGTTAATCATCTTATATGTGGTCCCAATCATGATCAATGTTAGATCTCATCATGGATGGAGAGTGTTGTCATAGATAGTCACTCCTCTTATACATTGGTCTAAAGGGCTGTAATATTATCGAATGGATGTCCCCAAGGGACTTCACATTATGATGGTGACTTCCCCAAATGATTTTTCATTTCATTTCTTATATGCTGCTATGGAAATTTCTTCTTGTTAGAATTAATCATTTGAACTATTTAATTACATAATGTGAAAATCAACATAACTTCTTTCACATGAATCTTTTTTAGTATTTTGATATTATTTTATTTTTGTATTGGTGATTAATAAGAATTTTTCAATAGACATGTAACATAATTAGAGGAACTCATCTATAATAGGTTTGTATAATCGTGGAGACATATTAGAAGTTTCTTTCATGATGAATTGGGATGTCTAATGTGGCATTGAATGATAAGAATAAATTGCTGAAATGGATTCACATAATTATTATTAGATCATACAGATGAATTTAATGAATTCTTAATGATAATAGGGTAATGAAATCACATATGCTCTTGGGGGTAAGTGATCCACGTAAATTAGCTTCCCAATCTCTATGTAGCCATGATGATTCTTTTTTTTTGAGAAACTAACATGAATTATTTTGGTATTTCTGCAATCCTAAAAATACTGATACTAATTTTTTTTTGTGTAAACACAATATATTATTTTCTTGTATACCCTTTTAACTTCACTAAATTCATACATGATCCCACCAGCCTTATAGAAAATAAATTTAAGTAAAATATAATTATAATATTCACAATAACATTATATACACAAAATTAAAAACATTTTCTTTAGTGATAATATTTAGTAAATAAATAATTAGTAACTACACCTCTTATAGAATTATATGTGTTATGAGGAATTTCCATGAATTTAAAATCCTTATTTATGAAAATATATAAATAATGAATAACAATAATTAATTCCTTCATTTTTTATATATATAATTCAAAAAAACAATTATATTAGCTAATTATCCTACTATAATTTTATTTTCAAACTATTTTACAGCTTATATCATATTATAAATCATTTTTTATAGAAATTATATTTCACTTAACAATGAAAATATTTTTTCCCAAATTCATATATATTATAGAATAAAAGAAAAAAAAGATGATGATATTTATAAAATTTTATAATTACAAAATCCTTTCATATTGAAATGATCATTTTATTTATGGATCTCTATTGATAAATCAATAAACACGTTATGGAATGAAAAAATAATAATAACCCTTCATCAAATTGATGTTAATTTTCAACCTATATATATATTTAAAACAACTATATGATCTACATTTTGTGTCATATACTCTTCAAAATGGAGGATTTGATATATAAAACCATAATATGTGATGTGGAATAATTAAGGGATTTCCTATTCCCCATTAGGAATTCTTATAACAGCTGTATCCAATGTATATTCAATCCATAATGGAATTATTAACCTTTATTCCTAACATTTATTTTATGATTAGATTTCCCATAATGATATTTTTCCGTTAAATAGTTCTTTATTTCTATGGACTAAAAATTTACAGATTTAAATAATTATGATATAATATACCATAGGAATAACATTCCCAAAGTAATGATCCCTGATATACTGAGAACATAAATTAAACATTTATTAATACAATATAATAAAATTTCTAATCTTCTTTCAATACAATACTAGTAATGAATTTACATATATCTAACCCTAAAATATTCCCCAATTTATCTAATTCACAGTTGTATCAATTCATTTTTGTTACATAAATAGACATAAAAGTCCCTAGATTCAATTTTTTTACTGGAAAATTCATTTTTATACTTTTATCTCTCAAGCACTATTTTTTGGATAGAACCCTTTTAGATTATCTATCATTTTGAACTCATTCAGGTTCTCACATTTCTTTTTCAACTAAGGACCATTGTATAATAAAAGTTGAGTATATAAATCTAGTTAAACATTATTATACATTTGATAAGGATAAAGATCCACTTGTTAAACATCTTTAGTAGTCGAATAATCCTTAAGTAGTTTCTCTATTATATGAAATAGTTTCTCTAATACGAGAAAAATATTCATATTTGTTTATAAGGATTATAATTTTTATCCCTTATACTTCATTTTTTCAGATTTTGGTCTAAAATAATAGTTTTATGCTGAAGAAACTTCTTTTTGAAACTTAATATTTTATATGATGACTTTAACTTAATATAATAATTTAATAAATAATTTTAGTAAATATACATGTTCGAAATTAGAGAATCATTTTAATTTTTATATAATCTAAATTTTTTGTAACTATATCTTCATTTTAAATTATTGTTTATGTTCAGGTATCCACTAATTTCAAATCATTTATTGTAAACATCATGTAAATAATTAACATATAAAACATGATAATTTCTGTGTAAAATTGAATTTAAAAATCAATTATATGGATTTACCAAAAATGCATTCTTTTTCTTACACAAGATAATATGGGATCAAATTGATGAGTAACACAAATCACATAATGGGAAAGGATGAGAGAACTCTTAGAGTTACCCACATTTTCAATTCATTTTCAAAGATAATCATCGGGTGCCTAGATTTTAAGGTTTCCCTTTCTGAAATATTGATGTCTTGACATGTGTTTATTTGTGAAGTAATCTAACACTTATTATTTTTATTGATTCTTAAATGTACCTAAAATAATATATCATGGTTTCCCTTGTATAGTAACCCAAAAATGATTTCTAATTCTATCGAAAAATATCTAAATGAATCTAATTCATAAGGTGAATTAAATGGTTTCATGTATGGGTTATGAATTATATGAATACAAACTCTCCAAAATAGAAAATATATTGATAAATGTAGCTACCACCAACTTTTTATGACCGATCATAATCTCTTAGTCAATATAATGATATGACCCAAAGTCCAACTATCCAAAAACTTATACTATATACAGAACTTAAATAGGGAAAATTTTATAAAACTAAAATATAAAGCTCATAAACAACCATTAATATTGTGTTCATAACTCAAAAACAGATAATATTCAATAATGAAGAAATACTATATATTATAGTGTACCTCTCAAATAATTTTTTATAAATTGTTTTAAATCTACACGGTGTGAAATTAAAATATAAGACAAAGAAAACATACATTTGTAATATAAATATTGTAGTCATTACATAATAACTTGTTTAAAATAAATAAATAATTATACATTATAAATTTTTTCATATTATATTTACAATTATAATTATTTCATAAACAATGAAATTAGAAAAAAATTATTTATATATAATTTTTTATACATTCCATAACATATAGATATAGATACATTATATTTATATAAAAAATGAACACCTCATATTTTATAATCTATAATTCATATATATGGACTTCATCAAATTATAATATTTGATTTTATAATAAATATAATCCCTTAGTATTCCATATCAAATTTTCAATTCATATTAATAATGTACATATTTAAAATTATTTAATTTTCATATATTATATATATAGTAATGTAATCAATTATATAGAAATAAATTTACCATAATTTAAATAAATTTATAATAGAAAGGATCTGAAAATAAAAAATGTATATTATTATTTATAGAAACTTTGTAAAATGATATTAAAACACTTTTATATTTACCCTTATTTGAAAATTAAATTTTAAACAAACCATAATCCAAAATATCATATACCCAAATAATTTTGGAAATCCATAATTCCCACTTTAGGTTAGGGTTTCTATAATACTAATAATACAACATTTATTTATAAATACAAAAAATAATTAATGTTTAATTATTAACCATGAAATTGTTCTTCACATATGAAAACAATTTCCAAATGAACCATGAGGTTTTTATTTTATAGAATCCCATTTTTTATAAATGCATAAAAATTCATATATTTGAACCATAGAACATGTTTTTCAACAATTCAATGTTTTTTAATATAAAAATCATAATATCATACAAACCACAATAATTCTAATTTAAAAGTGGGATATATAAAAGGAGATTTTATGATGATTATTTTTACATTTTCCAAAGTCTTTTTTCACAATGAATGTTGTAATTTAATATTTTTCATAAAACACAACCATTATATATATATATATTTGGAAAATTATCAAAAACCATTACTTAATTTATGAAATACGTCATACTTATTGAAGAACTAATTTTCCCAACATACATATTATAAAACAAATTATTATAAATAAAATGGATCTTAGATTTGATCATTCTATTGGATTTAATATATAATAATATTTCCCAAGTATAATGAAAATATAAAATTAAAATATTTTAATAATATCTTACAATATTTTGTTTAAATTATATCTTATAAAATGAATATCATTCATCAATTTTTTAATTTTTCCTTGAAAAATGATTATACATGACATTAATGAATATACATTAGAGTAATTTGACACACTACTTCCTATTTGGATAGCCCATGTTTACTCGAAATGATCAGACAATTATGTGGGATTTTTTATTTATCAATATACTTCTAGAATAATTTTATGACATGAGAATGAGAATGTGAGTTATGTGATCGGGTTTTATGGATTGAGTGTCAAACATAAATACATATTCCCCATATCTTACGTCATGTGAAGATTTATATATTTTTCAAAGATAAAATATTAGTTTCTAATAGTCCAATAAATATTTTTCTATAATTAACATGTTTGAAATAAAATAACTCTTTATGAGATTCATTTAATCCTTTTATAAATTTTTTATAATTTAAATAATTTTTACGGATATTTGAAACTAAATAATATTAGTATCTATTAATGATAATCTGACAGTGATATCCTACCAGGATGAACAAATAAATCCTGAATTATCATATAATATATGGACTAACTTGTATGTACCCATTTTTTAGTGACCTTCAGTATGACATAACTTCCTTTAACCCACACCATTAAATAGGGTTACTCACTATGTTAATATTTTATCTAGAGTATTTTTTTTGTTATACCAAGTTCATTATAAAATTTAATTAATGGTTTCAGTTAATTAATTGTGTAATAATGTGATAAAAAATAAAAAATAATAACATTACAATGTTTTGAAATTGAAAATAATTAAGAAAAATTATATTTTTAGCGGTTGAAATAAATATTAAATTATTACCATTAATAATTAAATTAAATAAGATCACCATGATAGTGAAATCAAATGATACTTCCGATAATAACTTATCTTTTTTTTGAAGTCATTTAAATTATAGAAGTTTTTTATACTATTTTATATGAGGAGATCATTGGTTATATCCTCATTAAATAAATTCAACACATATACATAAGGACAATGGTTTGTATATATTTGATAATAAAAATTCAATAGAAAATAATTAAAAGGGAACCAAGAGAGGATCAAATTTAGTTATAAAGTATATCACAATTATATGAACCCTATACATAACATTTGAACCTATAGTAGAAATTAGTGTACCAAATAATATGAATAGTAAATTATTACTTCTCAAGGGTAAAACATGTATTCGAAATATGATTGGATGGAATATGAGAAATAAATAAAAAATACAATCATATAGCCTAAAAATAACACCATATGAAAAATGTTTTTGAAATATCTATTATTTTATCTTCTACTCTAGATCTCATAATTAAGAATTTTATTTTTTCTTTTTTTAGCATATGTAATATACATAATTATATGATATATATTTTGTAAGAAAGTCATTTTCAAGGATTTCAATGTGATTGTTCAATCGTATATGTTCTTGAATTTTATTGGTCTAATAATTTAAATTATTGAAGAGTATATGATATTTTATCTGTGTTTGGGAGGACATTGGTGGAAGAGAAATAGAATTTATAATGAACTTCTAGATATCATAAAAATTAAACAACAACATATCTCATTGTACAATGAGTTTTTTAGGTGGTATATTCCAGTAATGTGAAAATTATTTTTTACATTATAATTTATATCCCAATACATTCATTTTGGTTTTGGTTATTATGACCAAATGATTTTAATTTAATATATAAATTTAGTTTGTAATGATTTGATGATTATTCGGGTCATTGAGGAAAAGTATTTATGTGTTAATTTTATGCAATGAATTTTGTTGTTTTTATCATTATAAATAATTTATAATTACTCACATTCCTTATAAATAATATTATATCATTTTAAATATATATATATATATATATATATATATGTTAAATACTCCTATAATTTTATAGGTATACTATCATTATGAAATTAAAAAAAACAATTTTAAATGAACTATGTAATATTTTATCCAAATTCAAAACATTCTCTGAGATCTTATATTACTTTTTTCCCTATAGAAGATATCATTTAGATATATATAATGTAATGGATGGGATAAAAAGACATGTATTTTTTTCAATCATGAGATAAATTTAGTGAGATGGCATGGGTGTCAATAAATTGTACCATATAATTAATAATGAGAATGATTATGAACTATAATATAGAAATTAAGAAAAATTGTAAAAACATCATAGGAGAATAAAAAATATATAACCATAAAATATGAATCAAACGAATGAAATTTCATCCTAAATAATTGTCAATGATCACCCTTATGAATTCATAAAAATAGGGGAAAAATATTCTCACCAATGTTATGAAAATTATTTTTGAAAAAGCTAACAAAAAACCCATGAATAACATAATAAAAAATGATGAACACATCATTCCAACACATAACATTACTGAAAAATGTTAATACACCCTACCCATCATTATCTATCTAAATATATATAAATTATTACCCAATCAATTTGGATAAGTATATTTTTATCCTCACCCGACACCATAATATTTCAAAATCATTTTTAATGTATGCAAAATTAAATTCATTAATCACAAACATTAAATAACACATGAGGAATAAATGTAAAACATTATAAAGATATTTATATTTATTTATCAAGTTTTCATGTAATATCTAAACAAAATAACTTATTATGTAATATTTGTTTATCAATTTCCCGTAATGAAAAAATATTCATGCAAATATATCCCAAACATTGGGGTGGGGAATCCTATAATATTTTGGAGGATATGTTATTAAATAAAACACTAACATTAATGTTTTGTATAAATGTATAAAAATTACATTAAATTGATAAAATATTAAAATTTTCATAAAATTTTAAATAAATCATCATTCATCAGGTTAAAGAAATGAATATTTTTGAATTTAAACAAAAAAATAATCTATATATTAACAAAACGTGATAATGCTGGAGAAATGAAAATATTCCATTTATTATGAATTAATTTGTTAAAAATATAAGAAATGGTTCTATAAAGACAAGAATATCTCATGCAAATACATAAAAATTGAGTATAGTTGAACTAAATGAAGTATAGTAGAAATATATAATGAAAATATAGATATATATAAAATGTGAGACAAAATATAACTACAATAACAAAACACTACTACAAAAAATGGCTATAGACACAGACCTATAGGCATAGTTTTCAAAAACCATAGGTATATGTTTTAATGCTAATGATATGAACAATGTTTAGATAAAACAATGTGAATAGGTATAGTTTTAGGCCACATTTTTCTTATATTGAATCATTAATTTTTTTGTTTAGGATATAGCAATTATATAATAAATTGAGATTTTGTGGAATAAATTTTTTAAATTAATTCAATATTTATTTATATTTAATTTAAGGGAACCCTAAAAATAGTTTTTTTATTTTTTAATATATATGTCATACATTCCATTCATACATAACCAAAATAGTGGTTGTTACATGGAACATCAACACTGAGTACATTACACACCACACTAACTTCACGAATGGTACATTGAACATCGATATGGCTTACGTTACACACAACATTGAGTTCCCAAAAAATAATCTTTTGTTGTTATATTTATTTAAAAGAGATAATTATATCCTGGACATTAAACATAGTAAAATTAATATTAATAACATAATTTAAAAAAATTATAATGGTTTTATTGATAATGAATGAATTATTTTTGTAAAGTCCTTACATGATTTTGAAATCAACTATCTCAATTACATTTATTTTTATGTCCTTATATGATAAATAATAAAATAATTTTTTTTAAAAAAATAGAAATTAAATTTTAAGAAATATAAATCACTTTATAAATTTTTATTTTAAAATTATTTTAGGGTTAATTTTTGGGATATTTCTATGAAACTTCATTTTTAGATTAATTGTAAAAAATAACAACAATTAATTCAAATTTTTATTTATTATTTTATTTATTTTTAAGATTAAACTATTTTTTCATTTGATTTAAGTGTTTAACTATATAATATTTTTATCAATTAATCCAATTTAGTTCATTGGAATTAATTTGAATTAGAAATTATGTATAAATGTTTAGAATATCTTTGAACATTTTAACTTTGTAACATTGTATTGTCGTATCATTAGTGGGATAAATTTTAAATTAATTTCTACCACATCTATGTTTATAAATTGGAAAAATGGATCAAATATAAGGAATCATCATAATTTAAATTTTTTTAAGGTCAACTTAATTTTTAACCAAAATGATTATTTAATGTGATTAAAATTAATTACAATAGTTAAAAGACAAATGATGTTAGTAAATTACTAAACCAAAACATTAATACCCAAAAGACCTAGACACTGGTCCAACATCAATTTTCTAGAAATTATTAATCCATTAACCTTCAATTCATTATATTTTTTGTTTGGAATGACTTTTTTTAAGATAAAACATGGGTACATTAAATGTTTTAAAAAAATGTCAAATGTGTTTTTTTCCCTTCCATATAAAAGTACACCACCTCTCACTCTTTTTCAATCCAATAAAATCACATAGGACCAAAAATTATCTATAAAATACAAATATCAACATCCCTCCCTTCCCCTTATAACCCCCCTTCTGATGGAATTAATCCAAGGAATCCTTTTCGGACAAACCAAAAAGAGTTTCCTGATAAAGAGATAACATCTTCCCTCATGCTCCATTCTTTTAACATCTTTCTACATACAATACACTCTCTTTATTCCATGATATTATAACAAAAACAGTATCATTAATATATTAGTATTTTTTTATTCGAAATTATTTAACAACACTAACACACACATCCATCCAATGTGTAACGAACATAATTTTTATGTGTATGACGAACTACTGCCTCCCTAAACGCTGATTGTTTATTTTTTATTTACTGAGTCTCAAGGAGGACAATATGAAAAAAATATGATTATATATTTCATATATTACATATATATTATATCTTAAAGATATTTTATTACTTTAACAAAAAATATATTTATGCTTTCTGTTTGGTGTAAATATTATAATTTCATTTGAGGAAGTGTGGACTACTACACCCTCAAAGCGATATGATTCGTTCACAAGCGACATGGAATGTATTAAAGATGGGTTTGGTGAATATATATTATAAATATATGATATAATCATGATAAAATATTAAATGATTATATACAAACAAATATATTTCATTTAATTTCATTCAATGCAAGAGTTAAAAAGATATATCATTCTTGCATACATACGTCTTACCATTTTCATGAATAGTGTATTCTGTTTTATAATTCAATATTCTATATATTATTATAATAAAAATATGCTGAATATAAATTATATTTAAATCAGGTTTTCAATTCTGTAAATCATGATACAATTATAATACCAAATATATAACAAATTAAGACAAATGTGAAAAACAAAGAGAATATAACCTGAAGTTAAAGCATCACATATTATTGTTAACAAGCGAGAAATATAAGGTCATAAACAAACCATATATGGTATTATATGTAAGAATATTGTTTATTAAAATATTAAGAATAATATTATTTATTATATATGAGGTTTGAATGAGTACGATGAGATTCAGTAAACTAGTTGAGGGAATTTCATCCCACATTTTCTTAATATGAGATACATGCCTTATTTTCCACTCACTTTTATTGTGTGGTATATACGATTCCTTGTTAAATATTATATCATGAATCTTCTAGATTTAATGATATTATAATCTTCATTAAATTTTATTTTCATACATATGGTGTGTGATTCTAACATACAATGTGGTAAGAGTTTATTGATACAATCTCATCATTTATCAAGGTTATGTATGATTATGCTTTAATTACTGACATATCATCATCCATATATCAAGAACACCCGTGTCTTATATTCTACTCTACTTATCCATGATATATTCATGTATTAGTATAATTTTTCCACTATTTTTTACTTAGGATAACTGTGTAAATTTTAATGAAAATTTGACTTTATTTCAACTTCTGGTCAGAAATCTATGTTCTTTCAAAACAACAACATATAAAAATGATTTTAAAAATGTTTTAATTTTATAATATGATGTTAATATAAATTTTTGTCTTTTTTCCCTTGTATTGTCTTAGAATGAACCATCTTGTTATTTTCTTATCAAGGAACGTTTTTTAACTATTAACATAAAATATAGAATGTTTGAATCTTATGGACATACCAATGTTGCGACAGACATTTCCATAATGCTTTCATTATAAATTCGTAGGTTTAATTGAAAGAAAAAATGATTTCTTTATATTCTAGATATTTTTTGTTTTTAAATTTTTATTAATTAAAAAGTATTTCATAAATGTTTTATATTTTTTCAATTATTTATTTAAAATATTACAATGATATTTTAAAAAAATATATCTTTTAAAAAATTGTTTTTTTGTTTAAGAAATGGTTTATACTTTTTCAATAATTCATTATATGTTTATAATAAAAATGGTTTCCAAAATTATTTCAAAAATTTATTTATATTTTTTCAATTTTAGATTTCTGTAAATGGTTTTTGAAATGTTTTTTGTTCCCTAGAATTTAATTTCCAAAGAAGAAATAATGATTCCATCATGAAGTGTTTTAAATGATATTTACAAATTATTTCACATATAAGAAAAAATATATTGGTGTTAATCATGCCTTTATGATCAAATTATTAAATTCTAACATTCATAATAATTATATCAATGGTTAATGTTTTGATGGGAGTACATTTATGAAACCTGTTTCTGTTTCACCGGTAATTGGTTTTTGAAACCAACTTTCTTTCATAGGTGGTGATTATGAGACCTAACACTTTTTCAAAGGTAATAATATGACTAAATGATCAAGACGACTATATCATTTCATGGGTTATGATAGGATTATTGATTATAATATTGAATCAAATGT
Organism: Viscum album; assembly: GCA_963277665.1. Lineage (NCBI taxonomy): Eukaryota > Viridiplantae > Streptophyta > Magnoliopsida > Santalales > Viscaceae > Viscum > Viscum album. The sequence goes on from OY728153.1 coordinate 267,965,892, forward strand.
ATGTATGATTTTTTTAAGTCCTGGGTTAAATCTATATATCCCTCCAATGCACTAGGTACTTATGGATAACCCTTGAGTATATATGTCATGTGTGAACCTCATTACATTTTCCCAAATGTTATTCATGGACCTGGTTTCATGTACACAAGTTTATGTGTGAATGTAATTACATGTTCGTGATGTAATGAGTGAAACTTATGACATGCTCACAATGTTATGCATGGACCCGATTGCATGTCCATAAGTTAATGTGTGAACCTGAATGCATGTTCACAATGTTATGAATGATCTTTATTACATGTTCACAATGTTATGCATGGACCTAGTTTCATTTCCAGAAATATAAGGACCCAGCCTTTAAACATTACATAATCATGAATTAAATGAATAATTCGCATTGATGATTTTTTTGTTTTAGAGTTTTAGAGAATTAGTACATAACTTTTACATATCAAAAGATTACAAAGTAGACACATGTACCCAATTTCCATTTTTTCAAAAAATAAGAACTCTTGAACAAAAGAGTCATGTCTAGTTCCATGTTTTAAACAGCATGACATTTCTTTGATCTTATCCTTGTCCCCATTCCACCTTTTTTCCAATGAAAAAAATTTCAAAACATTGGATGAGAATAAAAAGGTCAGTAAGGGATATAAAAATACGGAATGGAAACATTAGTCATGTATACATAAGAATCACTGAAAACATACTTTACTCGTAATACATAAGCACTTTAACATACCTCATGAAATCATAAGATTTATGAAAAAACTCATATAAATCATAAGACATAAAGTTAACTTGGGGCATTCATAGCATTCTTACGTAGGGAGTAACCCTCATGGTTACGTTTGGAATACCCATCACAGTATATTCCCTAAATCTCTTCAACGAAAACTTATTGTTTAACTCCTTCACCTTACCCAGTGAATTGGAGAGCTATATCGTGCTCAACCACCCATACTTTATCACGAAACCAACCATCTTCATAAAAAATTCCCAAGAACCCTAACATAATTGTATCACATAAAACTTGCATAAATGAAACATAATATTTCCACATTTTAATCATAAGATGTCAATACAACACATTGATATAATCAAAAAAAAATTCAAAACCATTTTCAATACCAAAATAAATTAAAAGTAATACATGTTATTTATATTTCATTTTAAAAAAAGTTATGGATTTTAGAAGAGGCCGAAACTCAAATAATGGTCATGGTGGCAGAGAAGTCGTTGTCGCTGCATACGTAAGAAAAAACATTCCTTTTGTCATTTAGTAAACCGCTTAGTATAAAAAGATTCCTTTTGAATAAAATAAAAAGTAAAAGGGTTTTATACACCGTATAGAAAAAAGTTGTCTATATAACAAAATATGCCTCAATAAAGGGATATTGAGATGAAGTCTTGTACAAAGACGGTATCCGTAGATTAAGGATAAATGAATTACATAAATAAGTATGAAAAACATAAATACACCGAATATAAGTGGATATTAAGTGTAAAAAAATCAGTGTTCATCCACACATATTCATATCATGACATAATCAAGAAGTAGAGGTTTAACCCAAACAATTAAAATTGGGTTAAGAAGTTCCCTTACAGAAATTTGATAGCCTAACGACGTCACTTTAAAATTCAGAAAATGTGATGATGAGAGATAGTAAAAGGGTATCTCATCAGTTGGACATAACATTTACAACAATTAGGATATATAATAACATATCCCAACATAACAAGATGTAAATTAAAAGACATAACAAAAAGAAGTCTTTTAAAAAGAGGAGGGTGAAAGATTCCCTTACCGATTTGGGTAACTATCGAATCATACGCCACATGAAAGAAGGGTCACACAATGAAGATGTAAATACCAATAAATTAAATATATTACACAAATAATAAAATCATGGGCTGTACATACAAAAAAAAAAGAAAATAGTGTCCAATGTAGCATGAATTTCACGGGAACAAAAAGTGACATAAACACCCCTTACCACGTTGTGATCAATCGAGTCGTATGACCAAAAGATAATAAACACCAAATGATTCACAGAATAAAATTATTATAAATACAATCATGATAATATATATCAAATTTCAGTACTAAATACACCATATGAAATAAATAAGTGGTGAAAAATGGAAATCTCACAGAATTAAAAGAGAGATAAGAAATCCCCTAACAAAAATTCGGAAGCCTAACGACGCCACTTAAAACTTAAAAAAATAAATTGATGAGATAGAATAGGTTATATCATCATATGAAAATTAATATTAAAGTATTATGGATATAGATATCATACCCCCACATAAGAAAAAGGAATAGGAAATACTTGACATAAAATAGAACTTTGAAAATGAGGAGGGTGAAAGAATCCTTTACAAAAATTCGGCAGCCCAACAACGCCACTTAATCATTCATAAAATGCATTAATGAAAGAAATGGAGGGTCTCTAATCATATGAACATAAAAAAGGAAATTATTATTAATATAAACTAACATCCTCCAAAATAAGAACATGTAGCATAATAGGAATGACATCAAAGAGTGTACTTGAAAAGAAAGAGAGAGGTATGATCCCTTACCGCGTGTCCGTCTTGACTTGCTTGTATGTTACTTGTTCATCCTGAATGATAAAAATAAGTTCATTTATTCTTGACTAAGAATATTTGTCATGTTAATAATTCCTTTTATATCACTTATTACCTTTCTATAACTATTATTTAATTGTTTGAGTTCATATCAGACATTTTTCTAATGTTAAGAACTTGAGTAAAAAAAGAAATTGTTATAATTATAAATCGTCAATGTGGTCAAGCGTCCATTATATCCAGAATTATATTAATAAAATAGATGTCATATATATCATATATATCCAGTCTATATATGTATTTATAATAGTACATAATGGTTGTATATATGAAATGAAATGCACCGTTCATGGAGAAGGTATGTCGTACGTACGCATGAACGCTACTTTCATTTCTTTGTCATACTTTAATGAAATGAAAACATATTTATACATTGATATATCAAAATTATAGTATAATATCATATCTAATATCATTAAATACATCATTTATATATCCCACATGTGACATTAACGATTCAAATCACTTTGAGGAGCCGGTAGTCCGCACTCCCTAAATGAAATTATCATGTTTACCCATTATGGAAACTATAAAGGTATGGAATAAATGGAAAAATACAGGAGCATAAGTAAACAATAAACATAATATATTTCATATATAAATACAGTGACATCTTAATTTCCACCATGATAGGTGTTAAAAGAAGATAGAACAATCATCATTTCGTGAGGCAGTAATTCGCCACCACAGAAACATTATGTTCTTTATCCATTAGACGGAGGTGTGTGTAGGTGTAGCTAGAATATATCTCTTAAAAAAATCCAATTATATTTAATATACTGGTTTTGTTAAAAAATAATGTAATAAAAAGTGTTTAAGGGGATGGAGAAGAAAAATAAATCAAAAGAACATAAGAGAAGACATCGCCTTTAAATCGGGTAACTCCCCTTCGATCGAACCAAAAGTGTTTCTTGAAGTGTTTTCTTCCTAAGGTAAGGATTCTAGGATGAAGATAGGGGTCTTGGGAGGTTATTTTAGTTGAGGCTGGACGAGCCAAAGGGCTTGAGAAGTGTGCGATATGGGTAATAATTGGGCTCTTTTTATAAGGGAGAGGAGGGGCTCTTTTGGAAATATGGAAACTATTATTTTATTATAAAATGAAATTAGGTTTCTAAAGCTCAAAAAATCATTAAAGTAGAGGATAAGGTGGCCCATGTTCTAAATAAAATTATCCAGTAGGTATTGTAAATGTTTTGGATATTTTTGTAATCTTTATCTTCTTGTTTATTTAATTTATTCATTAATGACGTAAACACTACATCATCATTGTGTGTTAAATAATTTTATTTATTTGATGTCTAAAAATTATAAAACATATTACCATGTGGTAGGAAATATTTTTATCTTTCTAATGTATATTTTTAGTCGAAAATATAACTTATGTACCACATATTAAAAATTGTTTTATTAAAAGAATACATGTCAGTGACATTTCTATTTTTACTTAAAAAGGTATTAATGTCATTATCTTACCCAAGTGGCTCCATGGGGTCCCAAAAATTTACCATGGGATTGTCTTGGTCAGACATTACTCAAAAAATAAGGGTAGGACATTTTTCAAGATATTTTTATATTTTTATGATTTCATTTTTACCTTAAATTACCCTAATTACCTTTAATCACGGTTAACAAAACTCAAAAGTAATTATTCACCAAAAAATTATTTGCATCCCATTGAACCAAATTTTACTCACCAATGAAAACCATGTATGTAGGATTTTATAAATTCAATTCATAGAAGAGGTAAAGTTTTGTTTAATGAAAAATTCAGTTTTTTAACTACCACTTAGTTGTTTCACTATTCCTTAAAAATGATGTTTTTTAGAAAATTACCAATAATTCACCCTAAGATATATATAATATTCCAAATTCAAAAATGATTTAAATTTTACCAAATTCATAACATAGAAGTTTCATTAATAAATTCTGTAATTAATTCCCACTGTCAAAACAAATAGCATGTTTTTAAGAAACAATATCTATCAAAAGATTGACACTTGTTTATGTCCAATTTCGAAGTGAAATTAATACCAATGAACAACATTGGATTAAATGGTAAAAATATATTCTAATTACACTTTAAACCCAATTAAAAAGATAATATGAACATATAAATAAATTATACTAAAAGGTGGTTTTGAATTAATATATAACATTTTTCACTAATTCATTAAAAAAATGAACTTTATCGGAAAAATTCAAAAAACATACCCAACGTAAATTTGGATGTCCCGATTCTAAAAAATAATTTTATTTGTTCCAATAGAAAATATAAGAGTTACCAAAAATATATTTAAAGAGGGTTCTCATTCAATAGGCGATAAATTGACCTTTTAGTGAATATTAGAGTATTTACGCTTAAAATTGGATTAATTCACATTTTAAACCTCTAATGTTTATTGGATAAATGTAAAAATATTTAACAAACATATATAATCATTTTTTATATATTTCTATTTATTCCTACTATTACAACAGCTAGGTGTCAACTACTATTTTTAAAAAAAAATTATATTATTAGTGTGCAATGTAAGATTTAAAACAAACTCGTTATTGCGTATTGGGTACGCCATCGAACATAACATCCTATTTAAAGTAATATTGATATTTAATTCACAAATATCAATAAATATGAAAATTTAATATTCTTTATTTACCTAGGATATTACATCCTTCCCCCCTTTTGGGAATTGCGTCCTCGCAATTTTAAAATTGGTCATGGAAACTTCATTAAAAGTCCCACATCGGAAAAAGAGTCAATAAAACTATCACTTTAAAAGAAAAAAAGGATTAAAAAGGTCACCCGAGACAACATATATTATGATTCCATGAAAATATGGATTTGGATGAAAAAAAAAACCATCAAGGTATGATGGAGAGTGATTGAAAACATTTCTAGGAGAAAGTTAACCCCCAAAAAATCACAAACTTGTGATGGGTTAAACAGTTTTTGATTCCCCGGTAGGAAAAGTTAAAAAACAACGTTTTTGTTTTAAGTGACATTTCATAGAGTTATTTATTTACGAGCTTAACTAAAAAATATGGAAACATACTTAATTGTCATGTATACTATCAACTTTTACATGATTTCTAACACAAACTCATATTTTCTCCAAACGATGTGTATTCAAGATTACATGTTCACATTAAGAGGACTATAATCAACTTTGAGTGAATCACAAAACTCACAAATGCTGAACTATATGTTTCCCATGACTTTATACCTTAACCAAAACCCTAAATGGTTAGTAAAAAATCAGATAATCCCCAAAATGTTAATCCATTATATAATGAAAAGTTACACTTAATCTCAAAAATATGTCCAACAATACCAAAAGATCAACAAAGACCATTCAATAAACAACTATCCATAAAATTATTCAAATTAATCCAAACTATGATTGAAACCAAAATCTCTGAAGGATTTAATCACATAGTCGTCCAAGGTAAATCTTAACATTTATCTCCAAATAACATCAGTTACTCTTAAAGTATCATATTGAAAAGTAATTAACCTAATCACATATCCTCTAAGATAGGTTAATCATTTCTATAGATAACCCAAAATCATCTTATTCTTGATTCATAAAATCATCTAACTAAACATAATTAGTCAAACTAACCAGAGACATCATGTAGTCCAGTGGTAGGTGAAAAATATCAGTTGCACATTGGTTGTGGGTTCGATTCCTGCGGCTTCGTCCGACGCGACGGGTTGTCACACGGTCTGTGTGTTGTAACTTTTCAAAAACTATATAATTTTATAAAATTCATCAAAAATAACCATAAAATATTTTAACCTGAATTTTATCTCATTACATTCATTTTACATCATAACATATAGTAACCCATAATTACCTCAAAAGTAAGTACCATAGAAACCCTAATGGTTACCATTGTAATTATTACCTGAACATCTGCATCGAGTTGCTTCTCTTATACATGAAGAATTAGAGAAATAACCAAGGTTCAAGTGGATAATAATGACTCCTTGATAGTTAGTTTAGAATAAACATGTGATTCCTCATTGAATCCCCCATTTCATCCAGTCTCTTAATCAGAGAACCACCAAAGTTTCCTTCATACCCATTATAACTTTGGTGCCCGCTAGATCCAACCATTTACTAAAACCAAAAAAAAAACGTCAGTGTTAGTATATCAACAAAATCATCATGTACTAATGAGGAAGATAAACACTAAGATATACTTATCACAATTATCTCAAACTCATTCCAACTTTCAAAAATAACTGTGACTCCCTCTAATATATTAACCATTGTGGTTATACACAACTTGTCACTTATGCTTACACAACACTCTAACCTCTAAAGTTATCTTAACTGACCTCTAATACCAACTATAAGGACTCTGCCTTAAAACATTACATAATAATTAATTAAATGAATAATTCACATTGAGGATCCTCTCAGGTTTATATTTTTAGAGAATTAGAACATAACTATTACATTTCAAAAGATTACAAAGTAGACACATATACTCAGTTTCCTTTTTTTTACGAAATAAAAACTCTTAAACAAAAGAGTCGTGTCTAGATCCATGTTTTAGACATCATGAAATTTCCTTTATCCCATCCTTGACCCTATTCCACTTTATGTCCTGTGAAAAACATTTCAAAACATGGGATGATAATAAAAAGATCCTTAATGGATATAAAAATATGAAAAGGAAAAATAAGTCCATGTATACATAAGAATCACTAAAAATATACTTTACTCATAAAACATAATAAATTCAACATACCTCATGAAATCATAAGATTTATGAATAACTCATAGAAATCATAATACAGAAAGGTTACTTGAGGCATGCATATCTTTCTTACGTAGGGAGTAACCCTCATGGTTATGTTTTGAATACCCATCACAGTATATTCCCTAAATCTCTTCTGAGAAACCATAGTGTTTAACTCCATCGCGTTACCCAATGCATTGGAGAGCTATATCGGGATCACCCACCCTTAGTTTATCATGGAACCATCCATCATCATAAGTAATGCCCAAGAACCCTAACATAATTTTATCACATAAACCATGCATAAAAGAAACATAACATTTCCACATGTCAATCATAATATGTCAATACAACACATTGACATAATAAAAACATTATCAAAACCATTTTCAATACCAAAATAAAATAAAAGTAAAACATGTTATTTATTTTTCATTTAAAAAAAAGATATGGCTTGTAGAGGAAGCTGAAACTCAAATAATGGTCACGGTGGTGGAGAAGTCGGTGTCGCCACATACATAGGACAAAACATTGCTTCTTCCGTTTAGTAAAACACTTCGTATAAAAAATTACTTTTGAATAAATGTAAAAGTAAAATGGGTTTATACACGTTATAAAATAATTTTGTGTATAAAACAAAACATTCCTCAATGAAAGGAGATTGAGATGAAGTCATGTACAAAGACGATATCCTTAGATTAAGGAGAAATCAATTACATAAATATGTTTGAAAAAAATAAATACACCCAATATAAGTGGATATTAAAGGTAAAACAATCTGAGGACATCCACACATATTACTAGCACAACATAATCAAGAAGTAGAGTTATAACCCAAGCAAATGAAATGGGGTTAAGAAGTTCCTTTACAGAAATTTGATAGTCTAACGGCGTCACATTGAAATTCAGAAAATGAGACGATGAGAGATAAAAAAGGGTATATCATCACATTGACATAACATTTACAACAATAATTATATATAAGAACATATCCCAACATCAGAAGATGTAAATTAAAAGACCTAACAAAAAATAAGTCTTTTGAAAAGAAGAGGGTGAAAGATTCCCTTACCGATTTGGGTAACTTTCTAAACATATGCCACATGAAAGAAGGGTCATACAATGAAGATGTAAATACCCATATATTAAATTATATTACACAATTAATACAATAATGGTATGTAAATAAACCAAACAAATGTAAATAGTGGAAAATGTAGCATGAATCTCATGGGAACAAAAAGTGAGATAAAAACCCCTTACCTCGTTGTGATCAATCGAGTCGTATGACCAAAAGATAATAAACACCAAATTATTCACAAAATTCAATGATTATAAATAGAATCATGATAACATATATCAAATGACAGCACAAAATACATAACATTCAATAAATAAGTCTTGAACAATGGAAATATCATAGAATTAAAAGTGAGATAAGAAATCCCATTATGAAAATTCGGCTTCCTAACAGCGCCACGTAAAACGTCAAAAAAATGAATTGATGAGATCGAATAGGGACTCTCATCAAAAGAAAATAAAGAGGACATTATTATGGATATAGATATCATACCTCAACATAAGAAAAAGTAACTTGAAAGACTTGACATAAAATAGAACTTTGATAATGTGTAGGGTGAAATAATCCTTTAAAAAAATTCAGCAGCCTAACGGCGCCACTTAAACATTCTGAATATGCATTGCTGAGAGCAAGGGAGGGTCTCTCATAAAATAAAAATAAAATGGACAATAGGATTAATATAAAAGAAAATCCTCCAACATAATAACATTGATCATAAAAGGAATTACATAAAAGAGAGTACATGAAAATAAAGAGAGAGGTAGGATCCCTTACAACATGTCCGAATTGACTCGCTTGTATGTTCCTTATTCTTCTTGAATGATAAACATAAGTTAATTTATACTTATTTAAGAATATTTTTAATGTTTATTATTCCTTTTATATCACTTATTAAATTTCAATAAAAATTATTTAATTGTTTGAGTTCATATCAAACATTTTGCTCATGATCGGAACCTGAGTAAAAAAATTAACTTGTTATAATTGTAAATCATCCATGTGGTCAAGCGTCCATTATATCCATAATAATATTCATAACATAGATGTCATATATATCATATATATCTACTATATATATGTATTTATAATAGTATTCAATGTTTGGAGATATGAAATGAAATGCACCGTTCATGGAGACGGTAGGCCGTACGTACGCATGAATGCTACTTTCATTTCATTTTCATGCTTTCCTGGAATGGAAACTTAATTATAAATAGATATATAAAAAGTACAGTATAATATGATATATAATATCATTAACTCCATCCTTTATATATCCCACATATGGAATTAATGATTCAAATCACTTTGAGGGGGCGGTAGTCCGCACTTCCTAAAATGAAATTATCGCGTTTACCCATTATGGAAACTATAAAGGTATGACATAAATGAAAAAATAACGAATAATAAGGAAAACATAAACATAATATATATCATATATAAATACAGTGACATCTTAATGGACACCATGAGAGGTGTTAAACAATGATTGAATAATAATCATTTCGTGAGGCAGTAATTCGCCACCCACAGAAGCAGTATGTTATTTAACCATTAGATGGAGGTTTGTGTATGTGTAGATCTAATAATTCTCATAAAAACATCCTAGTATATTTAATATACTAGTGTTGTTACAAATTAATGGAATATAAAGAGTTTAAGGGGTTGTATAAGAAAAATAAAACAAAAGAACATAAGAGAAGACATCACCTTTTAATCGGGTAACTCTCCTTGGTTAGAACCAAAAGGGTTTCTTGGAGTGATTTTTTCATAAGGTAAGGATTCTAGGATGAATATAGGGGCATTGGGAGGTTATATTTGTAGATTTTGGGCGAGCCAAAGGGTTTTATAAGTGTGAGATATGGGTAGGAAGTGGGGTCTTTTTATTAGGGAGAGGAGGGGCTATTTTGGAAATCTTGAAACTATTATTTTATTATAAAATAAAATTTGGTTTCTAAAGCGCCAAAAATCATTAAAGTTTAGAATTAGGTGGAACATTTTCAAAATAAAATCATCCAATAGGTATTGGACATGTTTTGGATATTGTTTTAAACATTATCATCTTATTTATTTAATTTATTCATTAATGACGTAAACACAACATCATCATTGTGTCATAAATAATTTCATTAATTTGATATATAAAAATTATAATAAAATTGAAATGTTTTGGGAAAACTTTTCAGATTTCTAATGAATATTTATAGCAGAAAATATAACTTGTATAACCCCTTGTAAAAATAGTTTCAGTAAAACAATACATGTTTGTGACATTTTTATTTTTACTTTAAAAAAAGGTATTAATGTCATTATCATACCAAAGTGGATCTATGGGGTCCCAAAAATTGACCCATGGATTATATTGGTCGTCCATGACTCATCCAATAATGGTAGGACATGTTTCAATAAATATTTTATTTTTATAATATCATTTATACCTTAAATTACCCTAATTACCTTTAATCGTGGTTAAGAAAACTCAAAAGTTACTATTCACCAAAATATTATTTTAATCCCATTGAACCACATTTTACATACTAATGACAACCATGTATGCCATATTTTTGAAATTCAATTCACAGAAGCGGTAATGTTTCGTTTAATGAAAAATTCTGTTTTTTAAACACCACGTAGTGGTTTCACTATTCATCAAAAAATGAAGTTTTCCATAAAAATTCCAAAAATTCACCCTAAGATATATTTTATATTAAGAATTAAAAAATGATGTCCATTTTAAAAAATTCCTAACATAGAAGTTGAATTAATTAATTCTATAATTAATTCCTGTTGTCAAAACAAATTGATTGTTTTTAAGAAACAATATCTATCAAAAGATTGACACTTGTTTATGCCCAATTTCGATGTGAAATTAATTCCAATGAACAACATTGGATTAAATGATAAAAATATATTATAATTACACTTTAAAACAAATTGAAATGATAATATGACCTTTTAAATAAATTTGACTAAAAGTTGATTTTGAATTAAAATACAACATTTTTCACTTATTCATTAAAAAATGAACTTTATCGAAAAAATACAAAAAACATACACAAAGTTAATTTTTATGTCCCGATTCTAATAAAGAATTTTAGTTGGTCAAATAAAAAATATAAGAGTTACCAAAAATATATTTTCTGAGGGTTCTCCATCAAAAGGTGATAAATCGACCTTTTAGTGAATATGAGAGTATTTGCGCTTAAAATTGGATTCATTAACATTTTAAGCCTCTAAAATTTATTGGATAAATGAAAAAATATTTAATAAGAATATATAATAATTTTGTAGTTAGTTATGTTCATTCCCACTATTATAACGGCTAGGTGTCAACTACCATTTAAAAATAATATTATTATATTATTAGTGTGCAACGTAAGATTTCAAAGAAACTCATTGTTGAGTATTGGGTACGCCATCGAACATAGAATCCACTTTAAAGTAATGTTGATATTTAATTCACAAATATCAATAAATATAAAAACGTAATATTCATTATTTACCAGGGATGTTACAATAAGTTTATGTTTTATCCTGATTATATGTTAACAATGATTTATGTGAACCTTATTAAATGTTCACAATGTTATACATGGACATGATTTCTTGTTTTAAATTTTATGCATGAACCAGATTACATGCTCACAATGTTCTGTGTGAATATGGTTACATGTTCAACATGTTTTACATGGACCTAGTTATATGTCTGTATGTTTATGTATGAACCTGATTAGATGGTCATAATGTTATGTGTGGACTGGGTTTCATGTCCATAAGTTGATATAGGGGCCTGATTTCATGTCCTTGACTTAATGAGTGAACCTTTCTCTACTTATACATGATCACCTCATTATAAAAAATGTTAATTCCAACATTACATGTCTTATTCCTATATAATAATTTCATTATTTATGATCTTATTTCTATTATAATCTATTTATTATGAACTACTAATATTTATTATGATCTCAAATATGCAGGCTCTTATCTTAAAATGTTTTTCTGAAGTTCCATGACCATTTTTAGGATATTCTTACACATTTGATTTATTTTCCAATATAGATCATCTGAGATCACCACTTTCTTATGATTCATTTCCTTGTGTTTTGAATAAATGATATCAGTAGAATTAATAATTTGTCAGATATTTATAGGGGTTTTCTATGATCATTCACCAAGATATAAGATTTTGTTTCTATGCTTCCAATGACACTATACCGTTATGGTATTTTGAGATAGATTTTATAATACACTGAATATTTATCTAGAATGATGTAAAATCCATATATACTATACCTGGTCAATATATTGGGTGTAAATGGTAGTTTTAATCATCTTTGGAAACAAGGATGATGAAAATTTAGTGAGGTCCATAGGTATTTTTCTAAGGATATGTATAGGTATGTCTCTATGTATATGTATAAGGCTGAGATATCATTTAGAAAAAATTATAGGAATTTTTTAAATGGATAAATTGAGTGGTTTCCTGGAAATATATCAATGTCAATATATTATGAGTGCTTTTGGATCTAGAAAAATTGTACCTAGTGGAAACAATTTCAACCAGATGTGTTGGGTCTAACATAGGGTAATTTGGTAAATGACAATAGGCCTTGTTTCACACATGGTTTGACACTCATGTGGGATATTACTTAGTAATTCAAAAACACATTATATTCCACAATAAAAGATTTAAATAGATGATGACTATTAATATCATATGATAAACCTATGGTTTCATATATTAAAGAAGTATGATCCATAATATTGGCATCTTATAAGTACTTTTTTATGAATATATGGTATCCCATTATGATAAATGTTTCTCACGCTGTGAATTCTTGCATTTGTTGATAGAGAGGACTTGAAGGATAATTTTTAACATTTAATGTTTAATATATGGAATATATTTGCATTATTCAAATTTTTTTCCCAAGTGGGAATATCATAATGAGAATCAGGAAGGTTGAATGAGTATTGGTCATAGTTTTGAAGATAAATAGACCTAAAATGACTTATGAATGATATGTGACATTCTCATAGTGCTATTTACATTAAAAATAAGAATCATGATTAGATATAGGTTTAGGATCCCTAATAAAGGATTAATATTTTGTATACTAAGAATTTGGTTTTATGTAATAAGTTAATGAAACATGGGTAATGGTTTGAGAATAAAAATGGATGAATGAATAAATTATGTTTTGGAATTCATGATTATGTTATATTAATTGTGAAATATATTAGTATTTTATTATATGTTTTCATTCAGGATTGTAAAGGATATGATTAATGATGACGACGTAGATAAATGAAATTTTGATTAAGGGTTTGTAACTATTAATGTGATAAAGATGTTGAGAATTTTTTTTCTCATTGATAAATATATGATTGATTTGGATAATGTAAAATGTATAGCACTGATTACCCATGAATTGATTATAGGAAAAATGTTCTATGTCATCAAGGATGATGCTAACAGCTTCTCGAATTTAAATAATATCTCCGGTAATAATTGAAATAAAGAATCATGAATGTTTATCAACATGATTTTTGTTAATTATTGGAATATATGATGAGGGTATTCACATTATGGCAATGTGACTACCATGTTGAACATTATGATATATGGGGATCTATGTTAAGAAAATTTCATTACATTATTTCTAAAGAATTGAATTTTTATATTTTGGAAGGGTTATATTACTATCCAATTTTGAAATGTTTAAGTCAAAAATCAAATAATGTTTTTGTGATTAATGTATAATCTCATACATGTTGACTCATTCATATTGGATAACATGTTTGTCATGATTGAAACTGAAGACACATGGGTAAACTTTTCTGCGTTCTCATGATATATTACTACTACATGAATAATAATACAAAATTCACTCATTAAATAGCATAAAATAAGAAGTGGAAACATATCAAGGCATAACCAATGGGAGAGATAGTAAATATGGATGGGAATAAAATCAAGTAAGTATAACATCTCTTGCAAATTCTTCAAATCAAGGGAAATAATCATAAAATAGAAAAGGCTATCTGAGTACCATTGTTTCTGATGAATGAAATAGTAACTTGGATCATATCATATTTATGGGTCTGTGATTGTTATAATTATCCTAACCATGTCCTTTATAACTCTCCATCAAAACATAATGGTAATGTTTCTCTTCTAAGTCCATGTTTTCACTTACAACTTATGTTCACCAATGTGGGAATCTAGTTTTGAGTTCTATTGGTTAACAATTATGTTTGTATCCTTCATTTTATTAAAGGATGTTCCAGTATTTATTTTTAAAATATCGGTTCATATGATGGAAAACACCACGTATTAATCAATTTATAACCAAAAATAATTTCTCTGAAAAAAGTATTTTTTGGGGGGTATAATTTTACACCCCAATATTTTTTGAAATATTTTTCTTAATTAATTTAATATTTTGATATTTTTCATTTCAAAAACACAAAAAATAAATTATTATATTAAATCACTAATATAAAAATTCAATTCATATGGGAACAACATGGATTATGTTACACTAAATATGTATTTGGCGTGCATTACATACAACATCGACTTGGTGAACATTACACCAAACATCGACTTGGCCTACGTTACACGTTACACCATGTTTCTTAAAACCATGATTTTATTAATATAATAATGTTAATGAGGTAATTATAACCTAGAAGTTAGACATATCAATATGAATAGTAATACCAAATTTTATAATATTTTTTAAAATTGTTTTATTGATAATCATTGATAAATTTTAGGTAAAGTCCTTAAATGTTTTAAAAGCATAATTTCTAAAATAAACATCTTTTTATATCCTTGTATGAAAATTAATAAAACTAATTTTACACACAATTAGAAATTTAATTTCATAATATAAACATCACTTTTGAATTTTTAATGACAAAATTATTTTAGGAAGAAATTTCAATTTTTTTAAGAAATATCTATTTTTGATTAATAGCGAACAATTTAGGATTTTAAATAAAAAACATCTTTCTGACTAATTTATTTATAATGTTAAATTATATTTCAATTTTGATTAAATATTTTATTATATTATATTTTCATCAATTAATCCAATTTAGATCAATGGATAAATTTCACATTAAAATTGTGTTTCAAAACATGGAAGACTTTTGGATGTTCATACATTAATAACCTGCAGTGTCATCCGATCAGCGAGATTAATTTTTAATTAATTTATTCTACTTATTTTATAATATATGTAAAAATTGATTAAAAGTTTCTAATCATAAAAATTCATAATTTATAATATGTTCAACTTAGTTTTTATGAAAAATATTAGTGAAAGTGATTAAAATCATATCCATGGTTAAGACAAAAATATGTTAATAATGTATTAAACATTATATTTATGACAATAAACAACATTGAAACTTTTAAAAAAGTAATTTGATGGATATTATTGATTCATTAAACTTACATTACTGATTTTGGTTGAATTTTAATGACATTTTTTAGGTAAAAACATTTGTATACCACACTTATTTTCAACAATAGATAGTGTCTCATTTCCCTTACATATAAAGGAAACCAATTATACCTCTTCCTAACACCAAAAAAATCACATAGGTTCATCCAGGATATGACCAATTTGCATTCCAATATCCCTGAATTCATCCAAAAATCCACCCAATGGGAAAAATTAATTGCAAGGATGCCTTTTGGCATAAACCAAAAGGAGTTAGTTGATTAAGAGGTACCATCTTTTCTCAGACTCCATTCATTTATTATCCCTCCTCAAACCCAGCACTAAATTTATTTCATGATTTTATAATAATACTAGAATCCTCAATAAAATTTTATGTGGTTTTGATTTTAGATTTTGGGTGTAACAGAAATGTAGGATGGGTGTTTAGCCAACATTGAAAATTTCTATGACAATGATTAATCTAGGATTAATATGATGAAAAATGCCAATATCCACAAAATTGAATCAATGATAAAAGTCAAAGGAGATAAACCATAACTAAGAATAGAGCATTGACTTATTTTTTCTATAATTAATTTACTTAAATTACAAAATTACCCTCAAGTAGATTCTTTCTTCGTTGATGTATTCAAACACGTGTTTGATGTGAGGATTTTTTGCAATATTTAATCCAAGGATAGGAATCCTATAGAGGTGATCCACTCAAGATCCACATATATACAGATGTCCACGAAGGATTATCTGAGTGTTATCCCAAAATATCCTTGTGCTTGAGATGTTCAACTTTGATCACCTTGAGAGTCACTTTCAAGCCATTCTCCTAGACTGAGTGGAGGAGAATATCTTTTTTTACTTTAGAGCGTTATTAGAGAGGGAATAGTTCTCTTGGCTCAAGATGTTTTATCCAAGGATATTTTTTAGAAAAAAATGGTTAGTCGGTGGAATATCCCCTTGGAAAATTTAGTAAATAATAACATAACTGGGAATTTAATTCACCAAGTAATAATAAATTATTATCACATGTGTCATTACATAATTTATTATTCCATATGAAACCCCATGTCAAATAATAATAGAAATTATATTATTTCTAGGTCATGTTCATAACAAGCACATTATATTGAAATATTATTTAACAAAATATTATTTTAAATTATTTTTCACCATACCAATAACCTGATCTGCCGATCATCCTGAAACAGAACATTCCTAGAGAATCGTAGGTCTATGTAATAAGCTAGGATATATCATTTCCATAAAAGGTACTAAGCTATCTACTTCTGTATAAGTGAAAAAATATTTTATTTCATTATTAATTAATTCAGTATTACTCCTAATTCTTTAAACATATCATACCTCTCCAGAAACATCTATCATCATGGTTTTTATTAATAAATCTAATTGAGTGAGTCATAATACTGTTTAATAACAATCATAAAGTCTAAGGACCGATACTCACATTTTCAGATAGGAATATAAAATAACACTTATGAATGTGGATTTCCTTTGGGTGGGTCTTGTTAATATCCTCATAGATATTATCGAGTTAGTACACGATGATAAAGCGCTTCAATGTTTCATGGGTCCCTACCCCTAAAAATTGTATCATTTTTTACTTCAAATGATATCATTTTTCCATTTAACATATTTTCATGTATAGTTCCATGGAACATTTGATTTTTCAAAATATTAGGGATACTCTTTGACCATTTAGTGAGACAATTATTCTTAAGAAATTATCACATATTATGTCATGCAGAAGAATAATCATGATGTGATAAAGTGTTTATTAAAATTCATCCAATGAATACATATTTATCATAATGTACAAAGAAGTTGGTTTCTAGGGCACGAAATCTAATGGACTCCCACTTTCACTAGATCCAACTATTAATAACCTTGAATCTTCTAAATCTCACCTGATATTCAGGATTATGTTGAGATAATAATTTTGTCATGGGTTCTTCCACATTATCTTCCATAGACACTGTGCTCACTACAACCTCACCCATTTAATAGAAATACATGAAGATGTGATACTTTCAGATTCTGTTCTTTTTCTGTTGATGTACCCTTGGATCCCTTTCAAGATCCACCACAATAGTATTATCACAATACAATGTAATATGATCCCTATCGATGGTAACCACATAAAGCTACTGAACAATGTTATGAATCTATAAGGCTTCCATGATTTCTTACAAAGACACTATATGTTCGGACTCTTCTATAGAATCAGTAACAACTAGCTGCTTTAAACTTTTCCGTCTCACAGCTCATCTGTTGAGACAAAAACATATCATGATTATGACTTTATATCATTCTAGTCTGTATGAAAAATAGTATCCACATATCCTTGGATGAAATGATCACTATCTCCTCCACACACATGCAATATATTATTTTTTTCTCAGGTACATAATGATTGTCTTGACAATAGTCTAGTGAGTTATCTTGGATATTAATGATATATTTCTATAATGCTCAGTGCAATGGAAACATATAGTCAGGTACATAACATTCCACACATGATAGATCATATCGCTAAAGTTTATGGAATCTTAATCATCTTATCTTTCTCGTGTTGTACTCTAGGAACCTTTTCTTGTAACGGTTTATACCATTAGACAGTAAAATCAATCCCCTTTTGGATTCTTCCATACTAAATCCCTCTATTATCGGGTCAATATATATACATTGAATTATTACATGCAAC
The DNA here is from genome assembly GCA_963277665.1 of Viscum album. Classification (NCBI taxonomy): domain Eukaryota; kingdom Viridiplantae; phylum Streptophyta; class Magnoliopsida; order Santalales; family Viscaceae; genus Viscum; species Viscum album. The sequence goes on from OY728153.1 coordinate 267,984,577, forward strand.
ATCTTGGATCTATCATGAATGATCTTGTTCCCTAGAATGTAGACTGATTCAACTATGTCCATCATAAAGATTCACTTTTTCAACATGTCCTTGACTGAATACAAGATTGTTATGTCATTTATAATAAGCAATATGCCGACAACATACAATTCAAAGGTAACAACCACATTCACATTAACCTTCTTCTAAACACTTGGATCACATTAATTCTTAATGAATTCAAATTCTATGATAGCTTCATCGAATCAAATGTTCCAGGATCTGGATTCTTTCTTAAATCCTTAAAAGGTTCTCTACAACATGCATAACCATTTAGCATCACCTAGTGTCAAAAATCCTTATTGTTTGCATTATATAGACATCATTCTAAAGGCTCCCATTACGGAATATAGTTTCAACATCCATCTTCCAAATCACATATACATGGGCAGTTTCTAAGGAATGTATGATTCATATGGATTTAAACATGAAAACTGGAGAAAACATATAATCATTTTCAATCCCGTGGTGATTTTTAAATCCATAATCCACTACCCTTTCTTTATAGGTACTAATTAGACCTTTCATTTCCAGTTTCTTCTGGAATACCCATTTAAACCCAACAAGAGTTACATCAACAGGTGCGTCTACCAGAACCTAGACATCGATCTGATATATGGAATCCTTCTTAGAATTCATAGCTGCTAGTCATCTTCCATATTCTAAGAACTCTACCGCTTCCATGTAGAAGTTAGGTTCATCATTGTCCAATAATAATGAGTTACCATCCATGGTGACAAGGAAACCATGTCTCTCTGGTTCCCTTACATATTATGTACTCCTACATTGTACTTGTGTTTCAGAAACTACCTCTACTATGGGGACCTATAGAACATGTTCCTATACTAACTTCCATGTATCATGACCATCAACTACATCAAATTCAATCAATCTCTCACTATCCTTTTTGCAGATGTGATCCCTCTAAAAAAATATGGCATGTTAAGAAACAATAACTTTCTTGTCTGAAGGGATTTATAAGTAGTATCCTTTTGTTCCACTGGGATATCCTATAATGAAATAGTTAATTTCCCCAAGGTTCTAGTTTATTTACCGGGAAAGCCTTAAAAATTTCCTCACATCCCCACACACATGTATGCGATAATGTGGGTTTCTTTCCACTCTATAGCTTGATGGGAAACCCATTTTATTGCTTAGTTGGTAGTTGGATTAATGTGCATGCCGCAGTTTTCAATGCATATCCCCAAAAGGATAATGGAAGATATGCATGACTCTTCGATGACCATACCACTTCTATCATGGTATGGTTCCTCCTTTTACTTATTTCATTCCACTATAGTGTATAAGGTTGAGTGTGTTGAGATAGAATCACAGAATCCCATAAAAGGTTGATGAAATCTTCATTTTGATATTCTTCACCTCAATCTGATTGAAGATTCGTTATATTCTTAAAATGATGATTCTCTACATCATTCTTGAACTCCATGAAATTTTCAAATGACTCAGACTTATACCTCATTAATTAAACATAACCATATCTACCCATGTCATCAGTAAATGTAATGAAGTAAGAATATCCACATATAAATTCTACTAGAAATGGTCCACACACATTAGTCTGTACCAATCCTAGAATCTTAGTGTCCCTTTCATCATGTCCACAAAATAGTGTATTGGTCATTTCCCATTGTAAACAAGTGTGACATCTATCAAGTGATTTTCTCTCAAAAGATTCTAAATAAACATCTTGATATATCTTTATCAAATGCTTCTCATTTACATGATATAGATGGTGATGCCACAACATGGAGTTGTATGAGTCATGTGAACCTGGTCCATTATCAATTACCAACACTTGGTTCTTGTAAGTTAATACATACATACAACTATTTAAATGTGGAATACCATAAGAAATGTTGTTATTATAGAATTAACAACATTTATTTTTGAACATGGAAATAAATCCATATTTATCTAACTCAATACAGAAATTATGTTCTTGGTGAAAATAGGTACATATTAACATCCGTGTAAAACCAAAATCATTCTTGTCGGAAATGTGCGGTGGTAGTTACCTATGGAAAGAGTAGGCAACCTTGCACTATTGGATACTTGCATATCCACCTATCCTCTAGAAATTTTCAAAAATATACCTGTTTCCTAAATATTAAAAGATATGTGAGCACCATAAGCTACATCTAATACCAAATGTGTAGAAATAGAAAGATTGAACTCGATAAAGATCACATTGTTGGCTTCCTCATTCCTATGGGTGAAATTCTTCTTAGAGTGGGATTACATACTTCATAAAAACCATACTTCTTTTTTTTCCTTGCCCTGCCTATGGATATTCTTATTCATGGCTGGAAAGTGTTGGATTTCATCAGACTATTTATAAATATTCTGCCCCTTTTCAATGTCCCTCTTCTTCCTATTCACCACAAGGACTATGGGGTTTTCATGCCCCATGTCTTTAACAACTTGGTTAATTAGTGTAAGAATATCTCAATAGAATCATATCATTATTACTCATAAACTAATTCACAATAAAAATAGTCATGATCTTAGTCAATGAAGATATTATGATATCTATATGCAACGCATCAGGTAATTTAATCTCTAAGATATCCAGATGATATATGTAGCCAAAAAACATGACTACATGTGCACCAGATGGTGAAAATTCCCCATGATTATTAATAAAAAAATCATTGGAGATCTCATACCTCTCTTGTCTCTCCATTACTTGATAGTGATCCCCAAGGTGAGACATCATTCCATAAAAATTGATTTCTTCATGTTTCATTAAGATCTCATTGGTCATGGAATATAACATGAGGAACTAAACATTTGTAGTGTCATTTGTATTTTTCTCTTACATAGAGAGTTCATCATCACTCACCTCCTTTCCACGATCAAATAGTAAAGGCTATTCTAGCACATAATGTTTCCTCTCGTGATGAAGGACAACCCGGAGCATCCTTTTCCTCTCCTAGAAATTAATTCTTCTGATAATTACTTTCTTATTCTGTATAGATCACAGTGATATGTTATATATCATTTCTGATGTTGTTTCTATAAATATGATGATCATTGTTTCAAATATTTATCTTGATAAATATAGACAAATAAATAAAATAATATACATTAGTATCCCACTATTTTTTCGAAATCCAATATCCCTCACCATTGGTTTTAGAATATTCTATTTCATAGACATTTTAGTGGAAATGATTCATAATTCCCTTCTTATTACCCCAACTAGGGTTAGTCAAGGAAATTTAAATGTTTTAGGTAGGAATTACAAATGTCAAATGAATTATCCAAAAACTCCTTGATCTATTGAGTGCACTCTCCAATCCTAAAATCCTAAATTTAGGATTTCCTCACCCATTTCTTCTCAGTTACACAAAGTCTTACTGAGGAAGTAAACCCTTCAAGTAAACTATGTTATGTCTAACCAAAATCTCAAATTAAAATTCCTTGATAATCGAAAGCACCCCTACTAGGGATGGTAATGTACATTGAACTATAGTTAACTTCTAACTAAAGTAATAGAAGGATATACCGAATTAATATTTAATTAATGGATTTTATCCTTTCTGTATAAATTTCCTTTTATTATCCACTCATATTATTGATTATATTATGTGGTATACAGTTAAGTTATTAACCATTTATAAATAATACTTTCACATATTCCATTTTATTTTAGCCCAGTCTTATATGCTTGTTTGTTCATTAGTTATGTGATCACATAAAATATCTATAATGAATAACCATAAAATGATAGAAATAAATAATAGGTATGATCATGAGATTTTTTATTAGTTAGTTTATTTAGAGGTTGATAAACTGACCCTGGCCTAGGCAAGAAAAAGCTTGAACCATTTAAGTTTCATGTTTTCTGCTTTCCATATTTCTGTTATTCAGTCTCCTTGGATTGGTTTCCCCTTAGTTACTAACAAGAACTGACTCCACTAGCTTGAGAGATCCATCTGTTACATATGATTTTAACTCATTTATAGGTGAGGGGTAAAAGGGAATTTTCATAAAAGAATAAATGGTCACCGAGGTACTGTATATTATTAAGGATAAGATATGCATGTAAACAGTTTTAATTATATATGTATATTACAAGTGAAACAATAACATACTACGGTCTATTCTATCCCTTGATCATCCACACACATGGAAATAAATATGAATTTAATAAAACAAGAATTAAATTATTTAATCGTTCTTATTTTGATAAATTATGTTGGAATCAAATAATATTTATCATTAATTAATCAATCATCTTTATCATAATCCTTTTCTGAATATCCCTAAGATTCTCATCCATAACCTGGTACATAACTTGTCCCTTGGAGGCAACCCAATGAATAACTATCCAAAACTATTTAACATGTATTTATAATTATATACACATTATTATTTGTGACATGTATCACACATGTAGAATTAAAATTATTATACAAATCATACATGATGTGCAGATCTTTAAACATTACCCATATGTTAATTTAACACACAGACAAACATAAACCTACAAAGATATATATATATATATATATAACACCTATCACATGTTGTGTCCCAAATTTACACCCACATGAAGGATAATGTCTAACATATTTACATAATATAATAATAAATTTTTAAATATGTGTAATCCTAAAATTGTACATTGCGTGTTGATTCGACTACACATAGTGTACCCTCCCCACAATCCATCCGAAGTACACAAATGGGGAAATGGTGTGTGAGGAGTAATTTAGAATTATTTGGAGTATATTTCATGTGTAGTGGACTACACACCGTGTAGACTCTATATTACATGGTCAATAGTCGAGCATGTCGTGTATGGGAAACACGACTTGACCTGGACCCAAAGGGACTACACACTTTTTCCAGGGGGCCATGTGGCATGTAGTCCGACTGAACATTCGCCAGTTTGTCCTCGTCAATACACTATGTAACAATTAACTACACTATGTTTCATTAATTCAAAAAAATTCAGTAATTTCGAAATTATTATAGGCACTTTGAACAAAACTAAACAGTGTGTAAACTAGATTACACAACATGTGGGGCTAATTACACGGCATGTAATGTCATGTTACCTGTATAGAATCCATAGCACCTCCTGATGAAATCCTTTATTTATTTTTTATCACAAAATTATTAATTTCTATTAAATATGTAAGGAACAATAAGGGAGGAATAGATCTCAAAATTCAGATTTCAAGAGAGATTAAACATTAATTTAGAAACAAAATTATTAAAGGGTAAATCATTAATGAATTATATAAATAATCATAAATGAAAATATGAACCCTCTGATATGCCATGTAGGTTTCAAGTGTAGTGTAAGAACATGACAAGCGTTTACCCAACATTGAAAATTGAAATGATCGATGATTATTCTATGATCAATATGACGATAAACGCCAGTGTCCATGGAATTGAATCAATGGTAGAAGAAAAAGGAGAGAACGCAGAACATGGAAGAGATAATTGACGTATTTTTTTTATAATTAATTTAATTTAATTATAGAATTCCCTCAATGGTGATTCTATATTTTTTATGTATTCGACCATGGGTCTGAGGTGCAGCTTTGTAGTGAAGTAAAATCCATGGATAGGAATCCTCTAGTAGTGATCCAAAAATGCTACATGTATCTCCAAACATCGCTGAAGGAATCTCTGAGTGCTAGCATGGAATATTGTTTCACTTGAAATGTATGCCTTTGATCGCCTTTAGAATAGTTTCAAAAGAATTCTCCTAGATTTCATGGAAGAATATCTTTCACATCCTTGATAGCATTCTTGGAGAGGGATTAGTTCTCTAAGCTCAATAGATTTTCTCCATGGATATTTTTCACACAACAATTGGTTAGCCAGTGGAATGCCTCCTTGTAAAAGCTAAATAATAATAACATAATTGGGAATTTAAATCCCCATGTAATAATAAAAAATTATCACATGTTCTATTACATAATATATTATTCCATGAGAAACCCCATGTAATATAATAATAATAATGCTATTGTTTCTATGACATGTTCTTAACAGTCATGTTATTTTTAAATATTATTTAACCTAATATTATTAAATATTATTTTTCACCGAACCCATAACATAATCTCCCAATCCTCATTAATATTTATTGAGCCTTGAATAATGAATATTTATTTATTAAATAAATTAAATTTCATTATTGGCCGATAAATATATATTATGTCCACAATATATTCTATCAAACAACTAGAGATGAAATACATGAAATCAAGAATACATAAATAATTATTAAATAAAAAATGGGAATAATATTTATTCAAATTATTAATTAAATAGATTATTTAATAGAGATAGTTTCTATACTTATTATGTGACCCTCTAGGCCTTTTTCTCATTCACATTAGGCGGTCTTACCTAATGTCCAAGATTACTATCTAGCAACAGTTTTAGGAAGCCAAGAGAAATAAGATGAAGTGAGAATTAAATTTCACATCATATGAACACTTATCATGTAATACAATCCATTTTTTCCTAGTATCTCTAATAAAGTGGGTTTCATGCAAGATCCATCAACCCATCTACTCAATTTTTCATTACTTCGCTTCCTAGAATTGAATTTTTTTATAGAACACCATAGCCATAGATTTAGTTTGGATATATCATTTGCATAAATAGTATTGAGCAATCTAATTCTGTAGAAGTGTCAACAATTTTCATTCATTATTAATTAATACATTATTACTTGTAACAAACCCATCATATCCTACCTCTGCACGAACATCTTTCATCTTGGTGTTCGTCAATACATCTAAGTGTGAGAGTCATAATAGCAATTAATAATAATTTCAAAGTCTAAAAACCAATATTCATGTCTTATGATAGAAAAATACAATGACACTAATGAATACGGAATTCTTTCTAGTGGCTATTGTTCTCATAATATCATCCTAGATATTACCAAGGGCGCATACCATGAGATGGTGCCTCAAAGATTCATGAGTCCCAAACCCTGATAGCCTTTATCATTTTGGTACCTTCAAATGCTATTATTCGTCCATATAACATATATTCAACAATAGTGACGTGGTACGTCCGTGTTCTCATCATAGTAGGGATCCACTATGACCTTTATGATGACATCAATTCATAGGACATTATCACATAATTTGTCAAGAAGAATAACAATTATGATGAGATAAAAAGTTTATTTATATTCATCCAATTAATACAAGTTTATAATAATGTAAAATGAATTTGGTTTTTAGGGAACCAACTCCAATAATGATCATATTTCTTACTAAAATTAAACACACATCTATCTAAGGGGTAATGAACACACTGTTTATGGGTACGGTGAACTAACGCCTTACTAAATGATAATTGTTCCATTACCCTTTGCCTCTTTTCAAGGTTGGAAATCTGATGGAAAATATTATTATATATTTCATATATTAGATATATATATTAATTATTTTTAATTATATATTAATTTTTCAAAACATATATTTATACGTTTTATTTAGAGTAATTTCAATAATTTTGTTTGAGGAAATGTCGACTACCGCCCCCTCAAAGTGATATGATTCATTTACACACAACATGGAATGTATTATGGAAGATATTAATGGATATTTATAATATATATGATATAATCTAGAAATTTTTATAATGATATATATAAATATATATAAATATCTATCATTGACATTTTTCTTTCAACATGATAGTTAAACAATGATAACGATCAGAAGTACGTGCAACTTACCAAATCCAATAACAGTGTATTAAGTATCATAATTATATATTATATGGTTAATTATAATATAAATATACTGAATATTTATTATATCTCAATAATTATTTAGTTGAAAATAATAATGATTTAACAAATTAAGACACATGTGAGAAACCATGATAATATTACCCAATGTGAGACATTATCATGTAATTTTTAACAAGATTATTATATAATTTCATAATCAAAGAATATGGTGTATTAAATATAAAAATATTTTTTGATACAATATACATAATCAACATATATTTATTATACAGTAGGTTTGAACAAGTACAATGAGATTCAAGATACAATCTTAGGATGTTTCATCTCACCTTCTATTGTCATGAGATAAATTCATAATTCACCACTCACTTATATTGTGTGGTATCTACACATCCATTTTAAAATTTATATCATGAATTGTCTTGTTTTTATGATATTATATGCTTCAGAAAATTTTAATTTATTTAATGGTTAGTATGATTCTATGTTACCAGGTTGTAAGAGTCTATTGAAACCATCCCACTGATTATCGAGATTGATTATGAGTATGCTTAAATAGATGACAAATAATGATCTATCACCCGATAAAAACCATGTATTATCTTCTACTAGGGTTTTCCATGATATATTCATTTATTATTAACATTTTTTCAACTCGTTGATACATAGGATAACTAATAAAATGATTTGATTAACATCAAACTTAATTTCACTTTTCAATCGAAAATATGTGTTCTTTCAAAACCATGATTTGTAAGAATGATTAAACAAATATTTTACCTTTATCATAGGATGTTAAAGGAAAATTTTATGCTTGTTTTACGTTCTATAGTATTAGAATGAACTATCTTGTCTTTTTTCCTATTGAAGAAAATTTTTAAACTTATAAGGTACAATATGAATGTTCAGTACGTACAGACATACCACCTTTGGAATCACCATTTCCTTGAAGAATCTATTATATGTTTAGAAGTTTAATTTAAAAGAAAAATTATTAAATGATATTATAAATATTTTTTGTTTTAAAATTTGTTTTCAATGAAAAAGGTTTTCAAAATGTTTTACAGGTTTTCATAAATTTCTTTAAAATATTTCAATTATTTATTAAAAAATTGTTTTTCGAGATTGTTGTATGTTTATGAAATGTTTAAAATTTTGTAATGATTTATTTATAAATTCACAAAGAAAAATATTTCAAAATAATTTCAAATATTTATTTATTAATTTTCATGTTTATTTTAATGGATTGTTTTTAAAATGTTATATGTTATAAAAATGTATTTTGAAATGAATGAAGGATAATATTCTCAAGGAGATTTTTTATAAGATATTTCCAATTTATTTCCCATATAATATGTCATCCATTGTTTCTACTCATTCCTTTATTGGAAAACTATTCTATGCATCCCTTAATACTTTATAATGAATTGTTAATGTTTTGATGGAATGATGTTTATGAAACATGCATCTCGTTCATGGGTTATATGCTTTTGAAACATACTTCATTTCATGGGTTTTATGTATAAGAAATATCGATATTAAATAAGTTTTAATATGATTAAATGTTCATTATTCCTATCTCATTTCATTTTTTATGATATGATTATTTATTATAATGTTGTGGTACTCCGATGTATGATCATGTTATTTTTTGTGTTGGATATATATCTCCCTCTAATGCGTTAGGTAACAAAGTATATCTAATGATTATATATATTATTCGTGCACTAGATTTCATGTTCACAATGTTATTCAGGAACCTGATTAAATATTCAAAATGTTATGAATGGACCTGGTTTCATGGCCATAAGTTTATGTGTGAACGTGATTACATGTCCACAATGTTATGAGTGAACCTTATTATGTTTTTACCATGATATATATAAACCTTTTTTCATGTCTGTAAGTTTATGTGTGAACCTGATTACATGTTCAAAATGATATCTGTAAAGTTAAATATGTGTTAACTATGTTATGAATGGACCATGTTTCATGTACATAATTTTATGAGTGAACCTAATTACATGTTCACAATATTATGAGTGAACCGTATTATGTGTTCAAAATGTTATTCACGTTCCTAGTGTCATAGTCATATGTTTATTAATGAACTCCATTACATGTACACAATGTTATGTTTGAACCTGATTACATATTCAAATTTTTATGCATGGAATTAGTTTATTTTCCACATAGTTATGTGTGAACCTTATTACACATTCAAAATGATTTTCATGGACTAGGTTACAAGTCCATCAGTAGATAAAAGGTCTGGATTATATGTCCTTGACTTAATGAGAGAACCTGTTTGTACATATAAATGTTCACAATGTTATAAAAAAATTATTTACAAAATCCATTTCATATTCCAATGTTACAATATCATTATTTAAGATATTAATTATCTTATGATCCCTGTCTTATGAAATAAAAATATTTATTATCTTCTCCAATATACAGGGGATGATCTTCAAATGTTATGCTCATGTTCCATACCATTTTTCAGGTTATGCTTATGAATTTACATTATTTACCTTTACTAATCATGGGATGCAACCCCTTTCTTTTGATTATTTTTCCCCGGTTATGAAGAAAGTTATTAGTTTAATGTACTAATGTTAGAGGTATTTATCAGAGTTGATGATGTTCGTTTACTAAGATAGTAGAATTTGTTTCCATGTTTCTAAAGACACTAAAATATTATTGTCACGAGACATGTATTTTTTGTAACTTAATAAATATTCATCTAAAATGATGTAATATCAATGTATTCTATGCATGGGTAACTATACATGGTTTTGGAAATCTAGGGTTATATTAAATTGTCTATAGGAACGGTTAATAAAATCATTGGCCATCGGTTCCACGTGCACCCTTGGGAAAATGTGTTGCCAAGGGAAATGCATGGGAAGACATATAATTATGGTTTTAAACCAATTTCCATAATAACTATATATATATATATACACACAATAATACATAATTTTTGATGTAGTGTAGTAGTTAATTTCATATAGTTCATAGTATAGGTTGGGGGTTCAAATCCTTATTCTAAAATTTTATATAGAGAATATATCCACGGTTTGGTTTAAAGCCTTTTTTAATGTTATATTGACTTTTATTTAAACCCTAGATATTGACCTCTTATTTATTTTGAAATAGTTATTATTTCTATATCCCTATGGTTTTAAATAGTGTATATCCATATTTCAAGGAATTCAAACCATGGATATAGGGATATTACCACAGTTTCATACTGTGGATATAATCTTGACCTTATATACATATAAATAGAGACCATTTATATATAATCATAAGATATGGGTAATATCCACAGTTTTTACATCTACATCCATGGTTTTTGAACATATCCATATCGAAATTCTAATTTTGTTAAAATAAGGGTGGAGGAACCCTTTCCTCAAGTCTGAACATATGTTAGTGTCTTCGCAAACATTGTAAATAGTAATGTTACATTAATTAATTTATGGATTATGTAAATTTTTATAATTTATTTCATCTCTTATTATCCATTTTGATATATTGTTTTTAAATTAACTTAATATTGTTACCATAGAAGATTTAATCATTTTACGGTTCATATCCTAATAACCATGTCAATTTAGAGGTAATAATCAAAATAAAATTTATAATTGTCATATAATCGCTATATATTTAATATACATAGTTCATATTATTAAATATGTTATAAAATTAAAAACATAGGTAGATAGTGAAAAATTCATTGAACTATCATTATTAAGATTATTTTATATATTTAAAGATTACTATGATTCCTTCAATTAGATATCATTATTAATATTTTTATCCCTTCATTGTAGAAACATATACATGATATTATATAATTAATATTTTATATTAAATCATAATGTCAATTTTTAATAATATTAATGATTGAAATAAGTGAAAATTAAAACAACATCTTCTAGTTAGGTAACATAAAAATACCATGGGTAAATGATGTCTCTAGTAATTTTTTAAAATATGATAAAAAATTGAATATTAGAGTTTAATAAAAATAATTAGATTAATATTAATCTAATATTATGAAGATGATTTCAATTTTAAAATGGGATATATAAGAGTTAGGCTGATAAATTAATTGAAAACATGGGATTTGAAACCCTTTCCACACACCATGAGTCATGTCATATAAATTATTACTAATGTCAATGGAGGAGGAAATTTTTTTAGACTAGATGATAAATATATGTCTACGATAGTTTATTGATGTAATTTTATAAATAATTGGAATTGAATGGTTTATTGGAAATTAGAAGAATGTCATGGAGGAAGGTTGTTTATAGTTGAATGGTGCAGGGGTATTTTAAAATTATATGTTGATTGTTTTTTATTTAAACCAATTAAATTGAATAATGTTTTCCTTTGACATTAACTTGAGTATAATATATTCATAGACGTGTAATTTCTATTTTAAAAAACCAAAATTTGAAATTAATAATTGTTATATTTTATACAAAGAAAATAATCCAATGTTGTTTGTTACTATAATATTATATATCCTAGGTTTTGAAAAATTATTTATAGTTATGAAAATTGAGTTTATTATTTTTAAATAAATAATTTTAGTAAATAAATAATTTTAAGATAGTAATTTGTTAATAAATTATTTTATCATATTTATATCAAATGTTTATCATGATGATTTCATAATGTCATGCTAAATGTAAAAATTGTATTTTTTACTAGATGCCAAAAAATGAACCTTTTTAGTAAGATTAAAAATCAATCTAAGGTAATTTGTACAAGATAATTGAAAAATTGATGTCAATTTTATTAAATTTGGTTTCTAAATACTAAATATTTGATATTTAAAGAATCATATAATTGGTGTAAAAATAATTTTGTCATGAATAAATACTATCTATTTTGAGAAGTGTGATTATTTATATATTTGTTTTCATTCATAATTACTTCCTGGATAAATGTTAAATTTTTTATATCTTATTACTCGTTTTTTCCAAATTTAATTCATAAAATTTAAAATAATAATTTATATTTCACTAAATGTGTGAATATATATATATTTATAATTTATAATAATTTTTTTTTTATTTCTTCCTTTGAAGAATAATTTTATTAGAATTATAATATTTATATAAACTTATTTTAATTATTTTAAATTTAAATTTTAGGTATTTTACAACTCATATCGGTCTTCTTATGAGTTTATCATTACATTGTTATTTCAAATGGTCACCTACTATTCCGACTGATATATAATCCAAATAAATCTTATAAATATCTCTTGTTTAATTAATTTTTCATACAAACAATTTTCTATATAAGTTATTTATATTTAATAAAAAAATTTCCAATACTATTTCTATCAGTTATAAAAAATTAGAATTCTCTTTTTTATAAGAAAATTAATTAAAATATTGTGATGCACCATTATTTTAAATTCTAGTTTTGTTATCTTTATTTGTTTATTACCATGTTCGATTGATTTTAATTTTATGGATTAAATCATACATTATATGTAATGTCTTTTATGGTGATATTATAATTTTTTTATTTTTTTAATATTGTGTATGACATTTTTACTATATGTTATACTAAAATATGAAAAAAAATTATTTTGGGAAGGAAATCTAACATATTTTTAATGCATGGTTTATTACATTATATCTCCCTCACAAACTTTTTCCTCAAAACATAAACTCAACCCCTACGATGAAAATATATTTAGTTTCTTTTGTATAATTGAATCCTCTTGTTCCCTTGTTTCATATCAAACATGTGTTTTTTCTAAACATTATTTTCATTTTTTTGTATATGATATTAATTTGGACAAAATGCATTAGGATTAGTCACATGAGGTTGATATTAATATTAATTGGTCACTCTATTATTTCATGGAGTTACAAAAAATATTTATAATTAAAATATTAGATGAATTTTTTTACGTATGAATTTTTTATTATTTTAAACTTATATGAGGATTAAATAAATTATTTGAATCATAGAAGTGTTTAAATAAATGTTATATAATTATTTATTATGTTAGATAACCATTTTTGTAAAAATTATATTTTGATACAAGGTGGAATGAATATTGATATTATTGTCTTTATGATATCATTATAAGAATTACATAAGGATTTTCATCCGAATGTTTCGAAGAGTAAAAAATAAAATAATATATTTTAAAATTTATCGATGAGGCTTAATGTTTCATTATTTAAGGAAAGGATGGATGAATATGGTTTTAAAAACCTCTAATTTTATTTGGGGGTTTAATCTTGAAATGTTATAGTGAAATGGTTACAAGTGTATAATTAAAATCAATATAAATAATATGTGTTAAGGTAGTGTAAGAGTGAGGAATATACAAAAAGATAAATCTATATTTGTTTTGGATATATAATTGTAATTTGATATTAGTGAAAAGGTTATCTATATCATTCACTTGACACATAAGGTCAAATTGAACTCTATGTAGAGGTGCTAAGAAATTCAAAAGTTTTAAAATGTTCATTTCATAGAAAATGGAGTTGTCTATATGGCACATGTTATCATTCAAAAGCTCATTAAAACATCTACATAATTGTATCCTTAGTTTCAAATGAGATACATTAGGGTAATGAATATCAATCTAATGGGATCTTCCAATGAGGGTGATGTACATATTGTTAAACACTATCCTAAAAGGTAAAGATGATACACAGAAATTTAGAGAGACAAATGAATGATAAAAATGATTTATGGAAATGTAATCTTAAACATTGGAGGGGTAACTGGAAAATAAATAGAGAATTATTATCATGTTATAGAGGATGTCATAGGGTATGAGTTAAATTGGAATCTATTGATCAATATAATATAGTAACAACTATTTCATGAGAGTCACTTGATGATGATTTGTAAATTAGAATATTCTTATCACCACATCATGGTTGTAATTATTTTATGAGAGAAGATTCCTTACAGAAAATGATGGTGTGGAGGAAACTATAGTTCATTTTTAGTGAGTGTTTTTAGAATACCATTATTTTGTAATATACATGCTTTATTTTGGTGAGATTCATATTATGGTAATTTCAATGTTATCTTAATCATCATATATAAGGGGGATATTTTTAAAATGTATATATTTAAATGAAGGAAATAATTAAAACTTAAAATAATGATTAACCTAATATCATATTGATATGATGATTCAATGACTAAACATATATGATTTATTGAATTAGGAAAATAGGAATGATTTAGATATTTAAAATGATTTTATTTTAGATTACTAGAATAAGAAAAATATAATATAACATGTTATTCATCATATATATATACATATTAACATACTTTGTAGAAAAATAAGTTTTTTAGGAACTATTATTAAAAGAGAATAAATAGTTGTATTGAAACTGATAAGATAAATGAACATATATAGCACATATCTTGGACTCATAGTATCAATGTGAGAGAGTATAGTAGTTTTTCATTATGAGAATAACATCCATTAAAAACTATAGAAATTAAGATGAAGCATAATTCATATTAAAAATTCTTTTAAAAATGTGTCCAAGTTAATGTTCTGAGAAATATAGTTATATTTTTAATGATAAAATCTATATACAACAATGAATTATGAGAATAACATTGTGTAAATATAATATATAAATTGATCATATATATGTGAATGATTTGAGAGAGAAATATTACAACATTGAAATATCATAGAGATATGAAGAATATAGAGGAATTTCATTTTAGTGTTACAACCAAGGATGTAATATCAAGATTACACTATCCAAAAGGGACATGAGATTCTAATTTCTAATATTCTTCACATGGTATAATCCAACTCCTATATTATGTTAGGATTTATAGTACCAAAATCCAATACATGATTTATACACAAGCACTTCAAGGATAATGATTCTAGGGGATGAAACATGCTCATAATTTCTTTGATAATAATAAAAAATCCATTTACATGTAATAGTAACAAAAATAAATCATGGAATTAACCATCCACATGGACGTGAACATCAATTACAATTCATTTTGTTCTTGTTTTTCTTATTTCTTATTTTTATCTATAAGCATACAATCAAAATAAAAGATAAAGAAATTAGGTGATCCTGTCGAAGAGGATGTGATTTGGTGATCGAGAGATTAAAGATTATGTTGGTTCATAATTAATATATCATTGATTAACCCCCAGTGTTGGAAGAAAACGTTATTATCCTAATAGATTTCTCAATACCACTTTGTCAATATGAGTGGTCATGATTTATGGAAAATTGTCTCTATTGTCTAATATTCCCAAAATATTATCCTCAAAAGAGGTATCAGGATCAAATGGTACAACAATCCGATTTTAAAATTTTGAGAGATATATTATGTACTATATCTGGAGGTCAAAGAACACATAATTTACCTATTACAAATTTGGTGGAAGCCTATGTTTTCAAGTTAGAACTCTAGTATGATAAATATTCTCATAGGGACAAGTGTACATATTTCATATATTCCCCTTAATCCCCAGACTCATAACCTATAATATATTGATATATTCATAAGAATAACATATCCCCAACCTAAAACTGTAGCTTATATTTATGATTGTATTTATAATTATTTTTTCGAATCTAAGATTCCATAATGTTTTATATATTGTCTTGAATGTTCTTAGGAATATCTTCTTCCAATTCCAATTTGAATATCATCAAGTCTCTAACATTACACCAACAAGAAAAAATTATACAATTCTTCATGGTGTTCAAATATAGATATCTATACTATTTAGTATATTTTATTATTTTATGACAGCTGAAATAGAGGATATTCTTGATCCCTTCCTCATTTAAATTCAACCTAGAGTGATCTTTCCATTCCTTATAGAGCATGAAATCCCCTTTTATAATGATTTCTTCTTTAGGGAAGTAATTTTTTACTACATTTCAACACGTTTTTTAATTTTATTTAAGGTTAATCTAGAACATTGTAGTGATCCTTGGATCATGATCAGAAAAAATTGATTATAGTTCTTTATAAAACCTCTTTACCTCTCTATTATATATCAATAAAATTATCTTAAGTGATAATTCTTCCAAAATTGAAATGCAGATGTAAATATTTCGAATATGATCAATGATAACCAATATTGTCATTTATCTATTAGATACATTTAAGAGAGCCATATAATATTCTTTGGTAATTTTATCCCATTTTCATATTGGGATAGGTAATGGAAACAGCATCCCCGTGAACTTATAATATTATTACATAACATATTAAAAATCCATGAAAATTTATATATAATGAGGAAAACACTATTTATTGTTATCCCACAACAAGTGCATGCCGAGATCCCTAAGGAACCTTATTATCTAGAGGTGGCTAAGTATTATTTATATATATCAGTAATCTCATATCTCCCTATTTTTCACAGCCTCTTAAGGTATAGATAATTATGTTACAAATATTAAAATTCCATCATTAACAATGTTGAACTCTGGTATTTTTCTTTTACTTATTTATTATTACATCATTTTAATCTCCACATAATCTCTTTATACCCCATCAATATTCTACAAAATAGATTTTCGACCAATCAAATGAGAAATATAGTGTGTTGCACCATCATTTATAATTCCCATGTATATCTATAAAATCTATAAAAATATTGTATAAAATTGAATCCTCATTATAAATATGGTTATAGAATCTTTTATATTTAGATCATTTTATATCATGTTTTATTTTCTGGTATAATCATTTAATTAATGGTTATGGTCATTTATCATTATTAACTGTCATAATGGGAATATGTCGATCATGTTTTATGTAAATATATATATTGTATATTTAGGACTATTATAAATGTTAAACTATTCTCTTTATTTTTATATAATTCATTCGGATCATCATGGTAGTGATTATTACTTCATACTCTATATCATTAAAAAAGAAATTTTTTTCATTTAACATCAATTTTCACGAGTCATATGACTTCACAATGTCATTTTTTCATGAAAGAACAACTGAATACATTCTCTAAACAATCATTAAATATCACAAAAAAATCCCCACTTCATTGTATTGTTTGTAAATTGTTATTTGACTATACTATTATTTAATTCCTTATATCTCTCATCATATTCTTCTATTTATAAAAAATCACTCATATTTGAGTAATCGTTTTTAGTGGGATTGAAAAAAAATTGAAATTTCCCATAAATTATTGATTATACCAAAATAGTCAATCAATGATATTTAGATATATCTCTAATATTATAATTTCTATTTCATCATTCAATATAGTCATTAATGGATCCACTAATATTCCTCAGTGTGTGATAACAATGTCCATGAATTTGATATACATTATAAAAAATTTACGTTTAATGTACATTACACACATATTCTCATTTTTCAATGTATTTAACACAATAATATATTTTTCTTATGTATTTTTATTATATTTTTAATTTATTAGATTATCATTTAAAAATAACACATCATATTTTACATGGTAATCAATGACAAATAATCTCATAAATTCAAAGACGATTGTTGGAGCATTACTTACATAGAATTGTATTAGTATGAAATAATTGTTTCCATCTCTTTTACTAATGTCTATCCTATAAATATTCACCCTTTCACAATTAAAAAATGTTATAATGCTAGATGATCTAGTATTAAGAAGTATTGATGCAAATTTATTTTTTAAAAAAGTCATTAATTAATGGATGGGGATAATTTTTCCTTTTCATGATAATTTTTAGATCATTAATACTAATATATAGATTCGTTGAACCATATGTATTCTTAAATATGTGGAATGGGGAATCCTATAGATAGTAACTAGGTCATATCAAACCCTTTCAAAAATATTCTACTTTTTTCAACATTATCTTTTCTCGATTAACAGTGTCAGTTCTATAGGGAAACTTTTGTATGGTTAGTGCTACAAAAATATGTTATATACTAAACTAAATATAATATTTGAGGAAAGACCATGGATGTTGTCAAGTAATAAATTTACAAATTCTTATATATTGGTAATGAATTCAATGATAATACATTCCATTTCCTAAATCATTTATGATAAAAATTCATGTTCATAATTTTATAATATCCATTTTTGTGAATTACTTTCCACAATAAAGAATTATGTTTTTCCGATATTTAAGTTCATTCCCACTATTGAAATTTTATCATATGTATATAAAATGTAAATGAGTCCATAACCAATATGTAATAAAATTATAATGATGTGAGTATAACAAGATTCCCATGAACCTTCTTCCAAACAATATTAATTGGGGAATTTTTATATATATCAAACGAAATTAAAATATTTTGTATTATGTTCATTGATAGATCAAAATTCATGTCCCATGGATGAGAATAACTATTTTTGAGAAGTTATAGGATATGAATGAATGTATTGATCCATAAAAAATGTCCATTTTTTTAAATGAATAAAAAATAAACATACCACCATACCATCTTCATGATCAAACTCAATGGTTTACATAATATAATCTCTCCCTTGATCCAATGGATTTATAGGTTGTGCTCGTTGACTCTCCACTATGACCCTCTTCATGGGGTAATTATTTTCATAGTTTTCAAGTTCTTTGTAGTTGTTACATTGAACATTATAGGGGGGGTGTGATAAACATTCCATTATTCAATCATATTGACTATATTATTTATATACATAAATTAGTATCAACATTATGACCATATTTTCTTCAATTAATACCTCTTGTTATTATAGTGATTAATTTTCATGGATTCTTCTTCCCATTTCTATAACATAAGGGTAGTTGGATCTTCCTCAATCGGTGATTTTTAACTATAGAACCCCTAGAATTAGTCCTCATTTGTCTCTTCCCATATCTATTCCTTTATTTTCATTGAGATTAACTAATCCCCATCTCAACAATAACAAAACATGAAACAATTTCATCATAAATATCAATGTCTTGAATCTCTAATTTTTTTTTGATTACGTGGTTTTCGACCATTAAATAAGTGGTAAACCATGTTTTGGGTCTATGAAAAAAATAGAATTATAAATCATATGTTTAATGAATTATTCCTGATGGGAAAAAATTTTCTAATCAACAATTTTTTTGATCCTATGAAATTCCAAATCCAATTTATAACATAGAGTCTGTGGAAAATATATTTTTTAAATATATTCCAGAATTTTTTCTATTATATCAAGTTGATTTCTTCTTTAATATTTGTATTCCTGATCAACGTCAATTATTGATTTGTTACATCCATAATTATAAATGTCTAATATCACATTTGTTTCTCAATAAATTAAATATTAAATAATATTTTGTCTTTTGAATTTATAAATTTATAAATTTCTCTATGATCAATAGTAAGGAGATCCATTGAAAAGGGTAACCATTATCTTATAAATCACTCGAAAATGACATTATAATTACGTGGTGGATTCAAATTATCAACATGATTCAAGTTAATACCAATATCTTAACCTATGTAAGCGATTTCCTCGATAAGGGTTTCCACTCCCACTCCTATCATAATAGGTATATAATTCTTATAATCATCGCATTTTCAATTAGATTGGTTATCAACATGAATTATCCTATTTAGAAAAATTTACTAAAAAATAATGTTATGTATATAAGTAAATGACATTAAAAATACATACATTTTATTTTTATTTCAATAATTCATTCTCTTATATTTGAAAATCTTTTCATATTTATTGTTTTAGATAATTAGTTCATAACTCAAACATAAAAAATATATAAATTAATAATTCAAGACTTTTTATTATTATCCTCTTTTTCCATAATAAAAAAATATTAAAATAAATCATGATTTTTTTCTTGTAAAACCTGAGTTCTTCCTTTCAATTACCCATTCTTAATGCCTATGGATAATATTTTAAAAACATGGTATATGCTCTAAAAACACAATATGGGTCATAAACAAGAAGAAGTGTATTAGTCTATTGAGTGAAATGAAATCCCATGAAAAGTTTTCACATTATCTCATTATTATTTGAGTTAATGGAAAAAAATCATATAAAAACTCACACCATTTTCTTTATGAAAATCAGTAAAACCCGCATCAAGAAATTAAAAAACCATATTAAAATCCTAGGGAAAAAATTTATAACACATTTTAAAATAATTTTATAAGTAATTGGATATTAATTAAATATATAAGAGAAATCCATTACTAACTACATATTTCTTTCTCGTTAATACAATGAACATTACCCAATGCATTTGAGCACTATCTAGGCTCAAAAATCACATAAGAAATAACAATCTCACTCTATGTTATCTCGGAACGTTAATCATATATCCTATATCCTATATCCTTATCACTTGTACAAATCTATGTGTACAAATTAATTATATAATTCTAATGTATAACATGAATAAAACATTTTATGTTATCAATTTTTTCATTATAAAACTATTGACAAATTCATTTAAATTAATTTGAAAATAAAATATGGATATTAAAATTCCCAATTCCATTAAGAACCCTTTTCCAATTCCATAAATATCCAGAAAAAGGTAATGAATTTTATTTTATTAATAATATATTAAATATTACAAAGGAAACGAAACATAATATAATGGTTATGTGTCAAAAAGACATTGTTACCATACATGTTAAAATATAACATTCTTTTTATTATTCTTAATGAAAGTAACACATTCTCTACAAAGATTAATTTTTTTTAAAATTGTTAATTAATGTTACTAATTACCTTTATAAATCTGTAATTTCTGAAATAAAAACATTTTAAAAACATGTACATGAAATAAAAATAGAGTTATATTGAAAACAGTAAATGGGATTTGTTTTTGATAAAAATAAACTTGCCTATTTGGAAATATTTGAGTATTAAGCCCCATAAAATAATAATATTAATAAAAACATTATATACCATGATAATAGATAATTTATGGGAATAAAATGTCAATGACACAATATATATATTTGGTAAATGAATATAGGTGCATAATAACAAAATATTACTCAACATAAATAATGTGAGGTGAAACCCCTTACATTAAGTTCAATTTTTCATAATAATTATTTATATTACATAATAATATAATTATATTAATTATTTAATTACATGGTAAAAATTTTCAATTATTTTTTTCAATTTATATCACATATTAATGTTTTATATACAGTTACATAACCAATTATGGTTACGTTCGGTAGTTCGATGATATTTGACTTATGTGTCAAAAACGAGAACGATGGTTGACTATTTTCCTAAGGTGTAATTTTATTAATAGATATATAATAATAATACTTATCATATTTATATATTAAATATACTTTTAAAACCTATAATAAAATATGGTTTTGAAAAATGAACTATTTTACCATCATGGAGACAGTAGGTCGTACAGATGTATAACTAAAATTTCTATTTTTTACAGACCTTTATCAAAAGGCAGTAAGTAATATTATATATTTATATAATGATAATTATATAACATATACAATATTATCTCATAAAATATAGTTATATATATTTGTGTTTATGTAACTATTAAAAATGGAATGACATCGCTTCGTGGAGGAGGTAGTCCACACACACACGAACAATGTTATAATTCTTTACTGCAAGTTAGAACATGATATATTACCTTTTAAGAATGATAAAAATTTCATTAATATCATAATTGAATCATGATTATCACATTTATTCACTATCATTATCTTTATAGTATTCCATGTAATGATTTATTGAAAACGAAACACATCGCTACCAAAAGCGGTATCCCTCCATTAGTTTAAAATGTCATGAAATGTAAATGTACTACTTCCTATGTCAGGGACTATTGGTGCCTCCTAATTCACATTCCATTACAGAGTTTAAATAGTAGTTAGGACCCCCAATATATTTAAAATAATATCTTTTTCCATATCATACATAGGTGGAGGGGCAATAATTTTCCTAGAAGTAATCATCTGTCCATATGCATCCGTAAGAGTGGGAATGCCTTTATCTAAGGTTGAAGAAACATCATAAGAGTGGTGCATATAAATCAATATCGTAATGTTTTTCATGTCCTTAGACTCCATTTTAATAATAATTTCCCCATCCTCAGGGATGGCCCTAAACCTAATCACTCTAGTATAACAAATCATATTGGAGGAAGCATGTAAGCCATCCCATTTTGGGAGTCCACCTTGGCATCAGGCTCGGTAGGAGGGTTACAAGTAGCCACTTTTGAGACATTGAAGTCATTTTTACAATGTCCAGTAGGAACATCCATAACTTGTATGAATGTCTACTACTATACAAGCATTATGGTACTTCACAAAGTCGCAGCATGTGTGCCTCATATTGAGGATACGTTCCCACTCACCTAAAAACAGCATGACCACCATGATATTGTTTTGTATACTTCTTGGCTTTTAATGGAATAAAAATATAAAATCAATATTTTTACTTGCAGGAACATGAAGAATATTATTTTTCATTATGTAGCTATTGATCCTATAACTCCGGAGTGGATCATTCATCCAAATATGGGTTATTCATTTCTCCCTCAGCCTCAACACCAACATAGTGATCCCTCAAATTCCCTCTAGACTTTCCCCTTTGTAGGGAGTCCTTGAAAAAGATTCCCTCCTTTATATTGTCTAAAACACCACAATTATTCTAGTCCCCATCTTTCAACCAATCATAGATATCTAAGTACCTATTCCTAGAATAAGCTTCTTCATTATTACATCCAGTTTTATAGATAGAGAGTTCTATAAGAACTACTACAGAAGAGGCCTTTATCAGCGCATGAATATAGATTTATCATCGCTAAAAAAGAACTTACTACCACAGTGTTGTTAAAAGGCCCTGGATTTTATCATTTTTATAAAAGAAATAATGAAGGGGTGATTTTAATGTTACAAAATGAACACATAAATAGAGATTTTATCAGCTCATTGGACGTGATGATAAAATGACCAATTTATCGGTGCATTTATTTAGCACTCATAAAGGGAATCTCTATCGGGACATGTACAAGGTCTAATAAAGGGATCCATTAGCATCATGAATAAATTCACTAATAAAGGATTCCTTTATAATCTATTAATAAATCACTAATAAATGATTCCTTTATCACCACATTTAGAATTATTGATATAGGCCAATAATACAGTGTGATGTTAAAACACACTCCTAAACTAAAAATATTGCGTGAAATGTGATGTAAAAATAGACTACAACATAAGATACTACACCAAAAATTTAAAAAAGATTATAAGAATACACAATTTAAGGTAAATAAAATTAACAATGAAAATACAAGAAAAAATCTCTATTATAGAGAAAAAAATGAACTTATAAAAAAGAAAATTTCACCCCAACTTGAGGAAAAAATTAACCTATATAATAAAAAGAATTTTATATTATTAAATAAATTAATTAATTAAATATAAAATTTTAATTTTAAACTTATCATCGAGTCATATATGGAACACTGTTTATTGTATTGTGTTGTGGTGGATTTTTAGATGTCATGTGACATTTATTATTTATCATCAATCATTATCTTTGTATATCTATTGGTATACCTGTCCCAAAATTTTTAATGTAAGATAAAAATGTTATGTAAATTAATTTTGTAATAATAGTTAGATATATGATAAAACAATATAGGCTCATTCGACCGATTTTGGAAAAGTGATTCCTGTTTAAACGAAAATGAATCGTATAGAATGAAAATACACACTTGGAGTCATATCAGTCAATAAATGTGTCAAATCGATGTGTGGTTGATTCCTACACATATGAAATGACTTACTATTACTTGTACTAACGTATCAAAACAATCTGAATGTGGTTACTCCGTTTTGATTATGCCACATGTGTTTATTACTAAAATTTATTTTTAATATCAAAACATACACTTTGGCTCATACAGGTTGACTCATGTGTGGGTTTGATGTCAGATTAATTCTTACATATCAAAAATTAATTATTAATCATTGTCCTAAATTATCAAGAACATCCCCATATGTTTTTTTTTGGTTTTCATAGAGTGAATTTTTTTTTATTAAAATTCATATTTTAAACAGATAAGAGACACATTGAGTCACACTGACCAAATCATGCATCAAATTGAGGTGTCGATAATTCTTGTATCTCACCAATGATTGGTGGATCATTTTCCCAATGTACCAAAATAATATGAATTTTTTCTCAGTTTTGAGTATGTTAGAAGTTTTTTTACTAAAATTAATTTCATTTTTGAATAAAAAGTCACACATGGATTCTTACCAGTCACATTGTGCATTCGATTGAGGCAAGGTTGATTCTAACACATCAACAATGTCATATGGATCATTTTACTATATTACGTAATAAAACTGAATGTTATTTATTAGATTTGTGTATGTCAATTGTTTTTTTTACTAAAAATAATTTAAATTTTGATTTAAAAGATCTAATTGATGTCATAATAGTCACACCTTGTGTTGGGGTGAGGAGAAGATGATTCCTACACTAAAAAAATATGGATTTTTTTATAATTCACTGAAATAATATTAATGTGTTTTGTTGGTTTAGAGTAACTCAAATGTTTTTTAATAGAATTAATGAAAATTTTGAATAAAAATATACATTTGGAGTAATACTGGTTATACCGTGTATCATATGGGGGTGTGGATGATTCTTAATCCTAAGAATGACTTATGGATCATAGTACTATTGTTCAAAAAAATATAAATGTGTGTCCATAATTTTGAGTATACCAATTTTTTTTACTAAAATTATATTTTAATTTAAAATCATGCACTTTGAGTCATACAATGTGCATCATGTGTTAGTTTGACATGGGAATGATTCCTACACATAAAAATGAATTAAGTATCATTGTCCAAAATTTTCACTACAATCCAAGTGTGTTTTATCCATTTCCTATGAGTGACACATTTTTTTATTAAAATGATAAATTTAAATAGATAGCGGACACTTGGAGGAATTCCGAGAAAATTGTGTACCTGGTTGAGGTCTATCTGATTCCTAAACCTAAAAATTGACTTATGGATCATTTTACTAATGTAGTAAAACAATATGAATCCATTTTCACATTTTTTAGTATGTAAGTTGTTTTTTTTTAATAAAATTAAGGTCAATTATGAATAAAAATATTCATGTGGAGTCATAATATCCACACAGCGTGTCAGATTGTGGTGTATCCAATTCATACACATCTAAAATGACTTATAGATAATTTTACAAAATTATGAAAACAACTGTAATGTGTTTTCGTGATTTTTAATACAAAACATTTTTTCTCAAAAATATCATTTTAATCTAGAAACATGCACGTTTGGTCATATAGGCCACATCATGTCTGGGATTGAAATGGAACTGATTCATACACATCAAAAATGAATTATGAACCATTTTATAAAATTATCATGTTAATTTGAACACATTTTTTAAATTTTAGTGAGTTACACATTTATGTAATACAATTTTAATTTCAAACTGATAGTCGATACTTTGATACCATCCCTCATAGATGACCACAATATATCAATGATTTTTTTCATCCAATAGTTCTCTCATCTACCTATTGACTTTAGCAGTTGATTACATGAATATTAATTAAATCGTTGATATGGATTATATACCTATTTGAGGATTGGGATTTGTACATTTGTTTTTTCTATAACAGTGGTGGAGAAATTGATGCATTAAACATATAATCATCCTCAAACAGACAAACTATAATTTTTGTACCTCAGGAGCACACATCAAGTTAAAAATATTTGTAAATTTAATTTTCCATTCATAAGAACATTATTGAGGAGGTATTGTGTAATGTTATTACTATATATTCTAGGAACATATTTTCATGATATCCACGTGAAATTAGAAAGTAATTGAAATATAATTTGAGGATGATCAAATATTCTTTCTCATCTAGTGTATAAAATATTACACTTTCTCATTTAAAACTATCTTATTTTCTTCAATTATGTTTTCTTGAAGAAGAGAAAAAATGTTTCCTCAGTATTAATAATCATTTAATGGATAAGTCAAACCATAAAAAGCATATTTTTACTTTATTGATTACATTGTATCCATTACATGTGGATAAGATTTGTCACCATACATTACATCATTCCTTGATTGAGGAATGTCATGATGTTTCCCCCAATGATCTTACAAGTGGATTACTACAATGAATAATATTAGTTAAACAAGTTATAAATACATTTTATTCAGTAATTCACTTGAAACACCTCCAGAATGGATCTTATCTTATGTGATAAGTGTTTTTCACACTATTTAACAATTTTTATCAAACACAATCTTGGTATGATAGTAATTCTACTTAATTGGCCAAAAAAATTAATTTTTCTATGGAAGCACTTCATATCATACTCAGTCTACGCCTCTAACTCAGTCTCCACAATTGTCACATTCTACTCCTCAGTATCTGACTATGACTCCACCTCAACCACCACCATTTCCAATAAATTTTATTATTTGAAGGACCGCACTTCTAAAAAATTTATCTCCTCCAATATACATCCTCCATTAGAGGGATATCAAAAATAATATATAATATTTGGACACAAATGATCTACACCCCAAATATATTTAATGGTTCATAACACATAATAGATCACAAGCATAACAAGTAATAACATAAGATATTTTTTGGAATACATTATGGTAAAAATTATGATTCCCAATCATCTCTAAAAATATTTACTCATTTTTTTATGTATGATGGTTTCATGGAATCCTGATAGTATTGATAAAATATAGAATTTTTTTTGAAATATATTTCATGAAATTTTAATTACCTTCTTAAATAAACTATTGGGGGATGTAGGTATTTTCTGGATTTATGTTTTCTCTCTTAAATTATCTTATATAATATCAATAATTGATGCCATTTTATTGCTCAGACACAACATAAACATTAAACAAAAAATTAAATTATTTTTAAATTTTTTGATAATTAAATTTTTCTATGTATACCTTCATTTTTCCCTATTTAGAGTAATCCATGCTCTTTATCTCTCCAAAAACTAAATGAATTCCATTATTTAGACTATATTTAGCGACCTCCCCATCATAACAAAATTATTGTTATAACATTGACTGAATCCTAGAATTAAAATTTTATCAATAAAATTTATATTAGAACTTACTAAAAATTTCCAATAAAATTCATGGGTGGCCAGTTGGTTGTGTATCCAAGCATTGGATAGAAAAAATACATATCCAGAGAGTCTATTTTGACTGAAATTAGCATCCATTTCTTCATAAAATAAAAAAATAAATAAATTATTAAAAATATATATTATATAATTATTTTGTAGTATTTTACATCTAAATTACAGGTATAAAAAAGAGTTTATTGTGTCATAATTTTTTATCGAATGATTAAAGGGACTCATTTCTTTTCATCTGAATTTATTCACTATATAATGTATGTTTTGGATTTGAAATGATGCAGGGATTAATGAATCTAAATCATACTTTGTATGGTTTTACCATTATATACTCTTAATAGAAATTACTTTTTAAAATATGAATATTTATTAAATTCAGTAAACATATTTTCTCACTATTTGGATAAACATATTATGAAAATTTACCTTATTATGTATTTACAACTAGGATTCCCAACCATTAGTCCTTGAGAATCTCATATAGATTATCGATACCAATTCTATTTTTCATAGAAATTCTATATATTTCTTACTCATATAGAAGTTAATACATATTTCTGTAATTAAATGTGGTCTCTACATGAATTTGTAATGATAATAAATGTTTCTCTACAAATTAATGTGATAAAGTACTCATGGAAGGATGTTTTTATTTCATGGGTGTTTCACCAGATTTTCGTAACTCACCCTTCTATTTCTCTATTGCTTTTTTACATTTTTAATATCATACATCAATTTAGACCATTTTATCCTCAACTGTTACCAGTTTTTCATATAAAATATTTTATTACATACCTCGTGTATAAATAATGATTTGATCTGTATGCTATGAAAACATTAATTGCATCATTAACAGTTGTAACATTCAAATAATCAAGTGGAACATGAATATTTGCAGTCAGATCATGAGCTACCTCAATCCCCACTCTAATGTTATCATATGGAAAATATATTTTGTGTCAAACTTCTCATGGTATATTATAAATTGTAACAAACGCAACACAACAGTGCAAGGGTGTTGACAGATACAAATCACATACAACTATACACTACATAATTTTTGTAATAAAATGTTATTGAAAGTTGTTTGATTAATTTTTAAGAGAAATTGTAATGAAAAAAAATTGGTTAATAGCTATAATTTTTTAGGTAGGGGAATTCATAGCCTCAAATATTGTGGGATGATTTTGTTCATGCGTGTATCTTTTCTCTATAGCCGATTTTCATTGATCCTTTCTTAATAATATATTTTCCAAACTAGACCAAATAATAATATCATACAATGAGTCTATTTGTCTTTAAATTCATCTCCTCATATTATATGTATCTTCATGTTGTTTAATCTTTTTAAAATATGTTTTGTGAGAGAATCTACATCGTAATCCTATAATGGGAGCATATTTTTCATGTCGCATCAAACCTAATAAAATTTTATTTTCATTCAGCATGATCATTGAAAATTATTTAATCTAAACCATATTAAATATATGAACATAAATAGGTATAATAATGATATATTTTTATAAATAATTATCAATTATAATTATGTCATACTTAAAAAGTTTTCCCATACTTATTTTTTGTTTTCATCAAACAGTTTAGCCTCCTTATTTACATGAACCTCCATCCATATCACATGATATATGATAGAAGAATATTTTGATTCTGATTCATTAATCTTCATATAAAAAAAGGAACATTTTTTTGTTTAATATCACATTTTTTAACTTTTAATGTTGATTTTATATAAAAAAAATTCATCCCTAATGAATGGCACCCCATCCTTGTTTTGTGATAGGGGTACATTTGTATTTATGAACATTCATGATTTTAAGAACTATATTGTTATTTCATTAATTAATAATTTTGAATCCTGTTTGATAAATTAAATAATGTGGAAAAATATATTATCAAATATAATGACCCTGCACTTATTTGTCAATGTGATGATTGATGAGACCAGTCCACGTTTCCTTCTTTGTAATGTTTTCATAACTAACTATTGGATGGGGTTTTATATTCCCCTCTATATCCCTAGGATGTATCTTTGTAAAGATACAGTACTATAAATTTGATCTATACCAATGGTTTTGTGCAAATTGTTAGTATAGTTAACTAATTTGGACCTATACCAACAGTTTTCCCAAAACTATTGGTATATGTCACTTATGTGGACCTATACCAAAGGTTTTGGGAAAACTATTGGTATAGTTCACAAATTTGGACATATACCAACGGTTTGGCAAAAACTGTTGGTATAGGTCCCAAAAACAATGAACATATACCAATGGTTCTCAAAACCATTGGTATAGGTCTATAAAAACGGTTTTGAAAACCATTAGTATATGTATGTATTTTTAATTGAATCTTCTTACAGAGGAAATTAAATAAAACAAAATTTACAATACTTATGATAATAAATATATATATTTATGAAATGATGTTCACAAAATTATGTTATGTTAGTGGTTAGGTAATTCGATCAAAAAACAAGAGGTGTTGGGATCAAAACCAACTGGATGATTGTTTTTTTTCAATTACATATACCAACAGTTTTATAGAACCATTTGTATAGATTCTAATATTACATATACCAAAGGTTTTGAAAACCGTTGGTATTGGTCTATACCAACAGTTTTCTTAAAACAGGTGGTATAGACCTATCGCCACGACTTACATCGAAACGGTTCTCTAAACCGTTGGTATAACCTATACCAATGTTTTGGAGGCCTATACCAATGGTTTGAAACCGTTGGTATAGATCATATTTCTAGTAGTGTTATTCTATAAGCCACTATGGGATTTTCAAGTGTCCATTAAGACTATTTTTTATAGAAATATTCTAAAAAAATATAAATATTTATGGAATAATTAAAATTCAATCACCATTTTATTAAATATATATTTTTTAAAATATAGTAATTATATCAAACCATTACCATTATATATTTCCAATGGATTTATTTTATTATAGGTTTAATATGGTTCCATGAATAAATATCAATCGATACATTCAACCTCGTTGTGACCCTAATATAACTAATTGACTTTGACTAGTTGGTGTCAATAGTTTGGACCCGTTGATTCCAACCAACCACAAATTTTATACCCTT
The DNA here is from genome assembly GCA_963277665.1 of Viscum album. Taxonomy (NCBI): domain Eukaryota; kingdom Viridiplantae; phylum Streptophyta; class Magnoliopsida; order Santalales; family Viscaceae; genus Viscum; species Viscum album. The sequence continues at coordinate 268,015,738 of OY728153.1, forward strand.
ACATAAAGCGTTCATAAATTTATTCAAAATTATGATTCTACATTGTTGCTATTTTTTTCATGGACATGTTTTTTATCTCATGATAATTATATAGAATCCTCATCATGTGTCTATTATTCCTTAGGATTAGCAACCTCATCATGTTCATAAGTCGTGGTATGCGTGTGTAGTCAAACGTTTAATTTTTCATAAATAACAACAACATAAACACAAAGAAAATATTTGATGAGGGTCTCGCGCATGATCTAATGAATACATGATAAAATCATTAACACAATCTTAATAATCATTTTTAAAATGATTAGTGTTCATGCATTTTTAAGGAAACAGGTAATTGAATATAGGAAAATAATTTTCCCACTATGGTAGGTGTTATCCTTTGAATTCATCCAAAGGTGAAAGTTATAGACAACAGTCACCTCTTAAAATTCATCCCCCAAATAGTTATGATTTTATTTTTTATTTTTGATAATTATCCCCCATATCTTGTGGACATACTCCAATTTTTCTTGAACTACTCTAACAAAAATGCATCCCATACTTGCTAATTGGGATAATTTTGGATGGTAACTTGTCAGAGTTGTTCAAGAGTCATATAATATATGGGGGATCAGTCTCAAGAAAAAAAATACCATAAATAATATTCAAGGTATGAAGTTGGTGAGGATGATTTTTTCCCTTATAAAATTTTTAAATTACAACATTATAAATTAAAATTTCAAATCTCATCTCGAAATGCTAAAAGGTACCTAACACATCCATGTGAACATCAACTCATCCCTATTGAGCTGCATTAACTCTAATATATGTTAGTAGTACTTTTCCCTCACATGTATCTCCAATATAATATCATTATTGGTAATTATGGTAATAAACAACCTAAATGATATAATAATTATGTATTATAACATATTACATTAAAAAAATTAAAGAATGAACATTCAAATCTATAGTGAAAAAAATGGATTTCATTAATCTATAAAAAGGGTTATTCCCGAATAAATTACTTTTTCTAATTCACTACCCCCCCCCCCAACGTAGCCAAAAATATATCTTTTATTAACCTTTATAGAAACTAGGTTCACTAGAAGTGGAATATTTGGAGCATAAGAAAGATGAATAAAATGTATTCAAAATAATTAAAGATCATACGGTTATATTGTAATTTTTTCTTTTGATTATAATATTTTTTTATTAAATTGATCAAATTTTTCCCTTCTATATTGTTTCAAGAATTTAATGGATTGTAATATATACAATATAATAGAACTATAAACATATATTGAAAAAAATACATTTGAGTTAGAAATTAAGGGTTTAAATGAGACATTAAAAGTCATGATGTGCCTAGAAGATGATGGTGAAGTGGAAGTTATGAAAAATATGGAGTGAATCCTATATATATTGATAGAAATGAAGTAACCCCTTAATGGAATAGAATAATTGAAAAAAAAACATTAAAAAAAAATTCGATATTCATGGAATGTAAAATATTGGTTAAACAATTCTTGGACATTAATGAATTCTTTCTTTTCCCTCAACAACTCTAATATTTCCTCAATATTTTTCATATATTCCATGTAACATTCATCTTCAATTTTCCTCATGAATTATAATTTCATTTTTAAACCCTCAATTTGTATCTCCAATGCTTGATTTCATTCAAGTTTTGTTCCTTGTTGAAGAATTCAATGCATGAAGTTTATTCTTTTGTAAATATATATCTCACCAAAATGAATCCTTATTTACCCATCATTATGTGTGAAACATGTGGTTCCTTTTTTTGAAAAGGTATTTATGATTCTTTAAACTATTGTTTGTTGTATTCTTCTTTCAATTATCATATATTAAAAATATTTTTAGAAAATAATAATCGGACACAAGGTTTGCATGTGGATCAGGGGCATCGAAAATCATCATAAAAAATGCTTTTTACAATGAATAACAACATTATGTGTATCTTGTTTCACATGTAGTAGATGTTTCCTTGGTTTGAAAGTTGCAAGGATTGATTATTTATTAGAAGGTATAGAGTATCAAATTGTAACTATTGGATACTTATGGAGTTTGTGTCATCAAGGGTAGGTTGGATATTCATATAGGGTTTTATTTTCAAATTGAAATTATAAAATTATAATTGTTTTTATGCTAGTATAAATTTCTATTCATGTAATTATATTTTATAAATTTTATGTAAATATTAATTTCACGTGTGTTGGGTTTTTGAATCATTTCCCATGGATCATGATGAATGATACATATTTATTATAAATATTTTGGATGTTTTTTTATTGTTCCAAGGGTTGAGTGACATTTTGATTCATCTCAATTCAGGTTATGAATAAATAGACTAGATTGTAATGTTTTGATTTTAGAAAAGATAAAATCATTGATAATATAACACAAACACACAAATAACGAAAATATGTTTTCTAGAATTGGATCACATTAAAAAATCACTCCATTCATGGGGAGGAATTTGTATTTAAAATAATTTGATAGATTATAAAACTCATATGTAAATTCTTCTTTGGATGATGTCACATATGAGAACACTTCTATTTCAATATTATCTATTTTTATACTAAATGAAATGTTCTCATTTATAAATATAAATTAATATAAATTCATAAATTCTATTGAATTTTAGTTTATAAAAATTCAAAATTTGTTATAACTAATAATAAATTTAATTGGAATGGTAAATTATTAAAAGTCAACCATTGTTAATTTAAATAACTTTTATCTCCTTTAATGACCTCACTAAACTATAGCAAATCTTCTTCTATAAAAGCTATAATTTGTTAGAGAATACATTTCCCATTAAAATTAATAAAATTAGGTACCATTCATTAAATTATAAATAAACCTCTTATTGACAATCCATCACAAATTTTTATGTTAGATCAAGTATAAACTAGAAAAAAATTTCTTATTTTTATTTCAATGAAAATGTATATTGTTTTTTCCTAGTTATGTTATATCTATATAACATATTTATAAATTAAAAAAATACAAAATATAAAATATAAACATTATTTTCCAAAATTCGATTAAACCATTTATAGTAAAATAATATGTATTTTAACCAATGATCATATATAACTATGACAATGTCTTTTAGTTATCATAATAATTACATGTATAAATGAATAAACGACCGATTCTAGAAATTTACATTTCTAACTTAACATACGATTCTCATATTTAAAACTAAAATAAATGACAACCTATAGTGTTGTAAAATAATTTCTTTCCAAATATATTTTTCATTTCTATATATTCAACATTCAGTTATCTTTTACATGATTCATTCGAGTTATAGACCTGTGTATTACATATATATATATATATATGGAATAAAGTAGTGTAGAAACCTATCACAAATATATTTTGATCATAATGAAAATCAATAAATACAAAAGTTTAATGAATTTGATAATATGTTATATGAGGAATGTATTTCTTAAACATATGGATGTATTACATGTAATTGTAACCATTATGATTTAATGATCTACTAGAGTATAAAAATGAATAAAAAAATTACATTAAAAACATATTATATTTTTGAAATAAATGATACTGTTTAAAAAAACATTTCGAAATTCATGAACCACTCAATATTTTCCATATCATATAACATTATAACTAAAATTAGTCCAATATAATGGTATAATTTTTTTCAAATTCATGTGCATGTGACACTTTGGAAACATTATTAAAAAAATTAAAATTCACAATATCTAAAAGTTGACAAGAAATACTATTAATGATACAACACAAATATCAAATACAAAAGTGGATGCAGATATAGTTCCCTTTGGTCTCATATGAAGCTGGAATGACTTTATTGTATATGAGTGGAATTGTGTAGCTATAGGTAAGTGGCAAGAGAGAGATGAGATGTAGGGTTCACCATGGTTAAGAAGAGTGAAAAACACAAACTACAGAAAAAAATCAAACAAAAATAGAGGAAAACGATAAAATGACATAAAAATGATTATGTCCATGATTCTTCATGGAGAATGTTGAGTATTACTGCTAATAGTAGGGGAGTTCCCTGAGATCTTAGAAATCAGGGCAGAATGAGTCATGATGAGGGATCTTTTAAATAGACTAGGGACAAAGTTATTATTTTCCAACGAGCCTGTACCCAAGTGGTAAGGGCTCCTTCTTGGCATCCAAGAGACATGGGTTCAAAACCGGGTGGAGTCGAATTTCCGGGTTACTGTAGCAGTACTACAGCAGTTACTGTTCGGTACTGTAGCAGTCAGAACTATTCACGCGATTTGGGCCTTCGGGCCACCGGTTTGGGCCTACGGGTCTCCAGGGCATTCGGGTCATCGAAGGCCTTTAGGCCACATGGCCTTCGCGTCACGTAGACCAAGAAGTATCCTAGTTCACACAGAACATGCCCCAAAAGAGGATCAATGCAAGAGGAGTAGCATCCACCAGATGAAGAGCTAACCAGATATAAAGAATGAGAGGGTATGGCAGGTGCCATTGGGACCATGCACTGTGCATCTTTGTATGAGGCAATTCTAGCCGATCAGAAATGCTAGGTGGGGAGCTAAAGAGATCAATGATGCAAGACGCTCGGGAGGGGCAGTTCTAGTGGGTTGGGCCAACAGGTCATGTAATGGGCATGGTATGCCTCTAGGCCTTCAGGTCATGTATTGCGGGTCATATCGGGCCTTGTGCCTTGGGCCTATGGGTCATGTACGGGTTCCCCTTTAACCATTAAAAGAGCTATAATCTCTAATAAAATAAAAAAGAAGGCCTTTGGGCCATTCGGGTATTAGTTCATTCAAAAAAAAACATTGATAAATATCCCTTTTATCAGTGCTAAAATTATATGTGCTGGTAAAAGTCAAGATTTATCAGCACTATTACTTTAGAAAAGGTAATGATTTTTTAATAATTGTTAAACAAAAATATTTGTACATTTTTTTATATTTATATTTTTTTGTTATAATTTTATAATATTAAAATATATATTTGTTTATTTATATTTTTTTAATACTTTTTTTAATTCATTTTTTATAAATATTAAAATTTATAAATATAGTAAATATATAGTTGTAAATATATTTATATTTATATATTTACAATTATTTATATATAATTGTTATATATTTTTTTCTTTATATAAATATAAATAAATAAATATATTTAATAAATATATATATATATTGGACATATATTCACTTTTTAATATATTTATATATAAATAATATATTAATATAAATATCATCATTATTTAAATATATTTATTATAATTTTATTTTTATTTAAATATTTAATTATATATTTATAATTATATTAATAATAATTTTATTATATATATTTGAATACTTTTATAAATATATAAATATATATATCCCTCGTGGTGAAGCATAGTGGTAGCATCCATTATGAGTCTCGGGTTCAATAATCATTGAGTGTATCCCAACATTGTATGTTCCCTTTTTTTATATGTAATCTATCCCCTTTCCCCAAATAAAATTTATTTAGTTATAATAATTTTTAATATATAACATTATAAATATAGAAAATATACATTTATAAATATATGAATTTATAAATATTTATTTACAAATATATTTTTAACATTATTAATAAATATCTAATCTTAAATACATGCATTTTAAAAATGGGTAAAAATGAATAATTAAATCTTAGTACACTTGAATAATATTGAAAAATGGATATGTTTTATTAAATAAATATAAATTATTAAATAAATATAGATGTATATATATTAAATTAATGTTGAATATGTTTATAAAATAATATAACATGTTAAATTAATATATATAAATAAATAAAAGGAAATGATTAATAAAGTTAAAAATAAAAATTAGTAAACATTAAAAATAATAAAATAATACCTATATGTAATAATATTAAAATTAAAAAAAATTGAACTATTATAAACGTAATATATTAAATGTATCATGTAATAATTTAATTCTAAAACATAATAAAATTTTAATAAATTATACAAGTATTAGGTGTATGTATTTTTTAATAAGATTTCATTAATTGTGTAAATATTTGTGTGTGTCTGTTGTATATAAAAATGAAATAATTAAATATATGTATGTTAAATTAGTGTAACACATGACATTTGACATATGTGAAATTGAAAAATTAAACAATTTTTAAAATGAACAAGATAATAATATTATTTCAAATATTACATTTTATTCATTTTATATATTTTTATATTCAATATATATTATTTATTACTATTTAAAAATAATAATATATATATATTATAATTATTAATCTTTATTAATAATTTTTTCAATACTAATTTGTTTATTGTTTTCTCATATATTAATTTTTTATATTTTTTTCTCTATTTATTTTAATTTATTTATTTTTATTTATTTTTATTTATTCCAATTTATTTAACATATATATATATATATATTTAATATATATAATTTAATAATATTTATCATATTAGTATCTATATTAAATTTATTTATTTTAATCAATAATTATTTAATTGATAAAATGTTTAATATTTTTCTTCATTTTCACATTTTTTTATTTGTTTAATTATTTCAATTTATTCAATTTAAATAATAAAAAAAAATTAATATATAATAATTATTAATTGTAATAATTTATATATATATATATAGAATTTATTCATTTTTAAGAATAATTTTTTAGCAAATTAATTTTTTGTATAAATATTTCACTATATTCTTCACCATTAACATCGTAAAAGAATAAATTGAGGATAAAGTGTATTGTTTATCAGTGCCAAAAATAAAGTGCGGATTAAATTAATTTTTTATCAACTCTAATTAAAAGCGCTGATAAATGTTACCCTTTATCAGTACTAAAAAGTGCTGATAAGGGGTACCATTTATCAGAACTTTTTTAGCTCTAATAATGTGTTCCCTTTATCATTGCTTATTTTAGCACTCATAAAGGATACCTTTATCATTTCTTTTTCCTAGAGTAGATAATTTCATGTGCTATTAATGTCTTCTATTGAAGTAGTGAAGTGCATGCTCAGCTAAAAAATCCATTGTATTATCACTGTCATAATCCATAACATGGGGGGTCAAATTTTTCCTTTTGTTTCCTCATGAAAACAAAGACATCATGTCAATTTTTCATATAAAATAATAAAACCAATACCTTATTTCTAGAATATAATGAATTCAAAATAATCATGCACTCATAACAGAAGGCTGAAATTTTCTCACTAAAATTTATGTAGAGTTAACTCATAAGATTCAATTGACAAAATCACCTTATCGGTATGATTAACACTATATTATAACTACACAAGTACACTAGAGAAGTATTTTTACAATGACATCACAGATCCCTTATACATATTGATTGGAATTACAATTGAATATGTATCATTAAAGAGAATGTAAAGATTCCACATAATCCAATTTATCTCATAAATCTTTAACCAAAACTAAGAAAAAGTGATTTCACCACAAAAAGGCTGAAGTTAAGGATTTATTCATATATTCACAGGGAACAAGGCTTCAAAGATATCATTCTAAATCCTCATTCATGGCACTTCATCGCATCATTTGGAATGGGAATGTGAAAGAACCACCCTTATCAATGGGATGAACATCCATTAAACAATCCCCAACTCATTGACAACCTTCAAACCAGATCTCAGGTTTTCCAAAAAAATTTACCATTCTTCGAATGTAAATTTTTTCCGATTATAGATTTTTGAGAAGATTAAATATGTTCCTCAATCACCACAATCCTTCTATAAAAAAATAATCATTTAATTTTTTAACCACCTGACCAGCTTTAAAACACTGACTCGAGGAGAAGAGCTTGTAATTTATGTTCCTACCTTCGTTCACCACTTATAACCAATGTGTGTCATCCCTGTCTTCATGATCCAAAACCTCTCAATCAATAACACATACACCAATGAGAAGGTACTATTTTTGGATTACATCTTGTCTCGAGAAGGCCATAATGTGACCTATAATCCTCAATCAGCAATGATTTCCTAGATAGATTTCCAGAAACACCACAATTCCATACTGATTTATTTTATAATTACATAGTTATTACATTCTACACCCATTTTAGAAATTTCATACTCAAAATAGAATTCATTTGTTAAACTATTTCAGATATCTTTCCCTTATAGAACATTAATATTCCCATATATCTTGTTCAAACATATTTTTTTCCAATAAAAACCTAATCTGGTTAATAAATTTATTCTACAACCCATTATGTCTATGGTTATAAATATAAATATTTTTCCTTAAAATAAATGTTCTCTCCCAACTAAACTAAATTATGGATCAATTCATGAGATAGATTAGGAACATTCTTTATGATATATAAACATAAAGAACATTGTGTATCTTGGATAAATGATCTCATTTTTTCAAGGATTTCATATAGTCCTATTGTCTTTGGATATATATTTCCTATTTTACCAACATCAATAAATATTTTTATGTTGAAATTTTTTGAAGTACATTATATCTTCATTGAAATAAATATATTTCCTTTGATTTTATGCATACATTTTATACCTTCTTTAAGAAATCCCTGAATGTTACTGAATGAACTAAACCTTGTTAACCATTTTATCGTTCAAATATTTCCCCTTACACTTCCTTTCAAATAGATTATCCAAAAAACCTTGTGTCTAATATTTTTTTTCCAAAAAATACCTCAGACAGATCTATATTTTTACTATAATGAAAAATATTATAATAATAAAATTCAACCAATAAATATGATGATACCAGCATACCTATTAATACATTGAAACAGAATAAATCATATCATCCCATGTTTGAATTGTCCTCTTGTAATATATATTGGATTGAGGATGAAAATTTGTGTTGAAATGCAATTTAGTACCAAATGACTTATGAATTCCTTTACACAAATTAGATGAGATCCTGAGATAACATACTGATACAAGGGATAAAGAAACTTCATTTAACATGTCTACCTCCATTAGATATAGGCAAGAATGATGAACTATAAACATATTATCTTTAATGTTAATAAAATAATATATTCAGTTAATCAATCAATAGTATACCAAATCAAATTATTATCTAAAGAAGTAATTTTAAATCCCACAAAGAAATCCATTTTCAAATTTTACTATTTCTACTACGATGGTAGAAAATATTTAAACATTCCATTTTTTATTTTTTATTATTCGTTAACATTATGACATTTCAAACACTTCATGGTAATTTAATAAATCTCTCATTTTATACGCACCACAATAATACTCTCATAGGTATTGGTATATATTTGTTCCATCGAGATGAAAATAAAATAGAGAACGATGATCTTCACTCAGAAACACTCTCTATAACTAGGAATCTCTATACATACATAATATTTTTCTAAATTCTACAAATACTTATTAATCAATATTAAAATTATCAAAATTAACCATTTTAATAGATTCTTCTTTTCATGAAATGAATGATCCTCCTTTTGATTGTGCCTAATTCTTTCGGAGAAATAAATTTCCATGAAACATGAAACAAAATAGAGGATTTCAATGAAACCGCGACTTCTAGTAAAACATTAATCAATTAATCTATCAAATGGTAATGTTCCAAATGCATCATGTTTGACGATGTACTATATTTCCAAATCATAAAATCATCCACTTTTGTTTCTTTTCAAGGATGGTAATGAATTATTTAATAATCATCTTTCATCAGTTATAGAAATATTTTATATCTCACATTCAAATCATTATGAGTGAATATGTATTTCAATCTTTTTATATTACAATATATTTCAAAAATTAATCTAAAAAAATTATGCCCCAAAATTTTTAAATAAGGAACTCGTATAAGTTAATTCCAAATCATGAGCATGATAATTTAAATAATGATGATTCGACTTATAATAGGCATAGGAAATTACTAATCATTTTTACTCATGAAAAAACCATGTACCTTCAATGAAGCATCATTTTTAATTAGGAATTATCCACTTTTGGATGTTTGTACCAATAATAAAGAATCCAAAAAATTTCTTTTTTACAAAGTGAAAAAAATTATTAGAATTGTTTCCAGATTAATCTAAATCTTTTTCAAATTAACTAAGTAAATGGTATATATTAACAAAAATTAATCTAAATAAATCATCGTTTGTAGCCTATTATTAGACGAAAACTATGAGTCTATGTTTTATTTGTGGTTCATACAAATTCTATGTGAAAATATATTTTATAAGATAAAATATTGTTTTTTAAATATTTATGGACAACATTTATAGGGAATGAAATTTTATTCCACCAAAATAAATTCTTAATAAATTTACCATATAGTTTCAATTAATTTATTGATTGAACATATCACTTAAATTATTTTTTTGTTCCTTATTAATTTTATAAAAATAAAATATTTCATTAATAAACAACATAATTAATTTATCTAATAAATCATGAGATATTCTATTCATAAGATCCAAAAATAACGAATGTGAATTAGATAAACAATAATATATAACTTCAAACTCATAGTTCCCATATCTAGTCTAAAATGTTGATTTATGAATTTCCTCAACCTTCATCTTAAACTAATTGTACCATGTTCCGAGATCAACCGTTAAAAATTACTAAGTTCTCACGACATGATTAACAAAAGCATTAATAAGAATCCAAGAATATTTTTTCTTAATAGTGATGTTATTTAGTGATCAATAATCAACTCATAGTCTCATTAAGTGATCATTATTTTTAAAAAACAAAATAGGATAACCCCATTGTGTTGTGTTGGGTAAAATTATAACTTTATATAACAATGTCTACAGTTGACATTTCAATTCTTAAATTTCTAATTGAGCTATTCGATGTGGAGGTTTGGAGATAATCATATAATTAATAACTCTTTCCCTTGTAAACTCAGTATCCCAGTCAAGAATCATACTTGGATGACCATTAGAAAACACATCCTCATATTCATTCACTACTATAAAAAAATTTAATTTATCAATTTATTAATTTCCAGCAAACCTATCTATGAAATGCTAGGTTCCTTATATAATCAATTTCATACCTTTTTAGTATGTCATCAAGGGAAGGGAATTATTGAAAACAATATTATGGTCTCCAAAATCAATCATAGAATGTTCAAATGATATCATATCTACACTAATGATTATATCAAACTCTTGAATGTCTGGTTCAGAATGATTTGTAAGAAAAACCATCACACTAGAAACAAGAAGATTCCAATAAATGTTAGTTTCTTTTATATTTTAACCCATAGTTTTTAAAAATTGTTTTATATTCTTTTAATGTAGTTATATTCCAATTTTACATGAATTTTTTCCAAAAATAAGTGAACATATAAATCTAGAGTAAAATATGGTGTTGGAATGATTTGAAAAAATAAGTATCATATCAGATAACACTTATTTGATGGTTCAACATTAACTATAATAGTATAAAATGACATTGATACACCTTTTTGTTTTTGGTCATGAGGATTTGTAACCTGTGTACCTAACATTGGAAATATATGGGAATAGTGACCCAACTCATTGTAACTAAAACACCTCACTATTGGATTAATATCATCGACACCATTTTTTGTTGTTCAAGACACTTTTATTTACATTTAAAAAACTTGTAACTAAATTAATACTATTGGAAAAAATTCAATATCATATAAAATATTCTATAAAATGTTATTTACCACACATGGAACATTTTGAAGGATTACCTTTGTACTTTTTAGCTTCCTCCTTCTCTTTTTTCTACCAACATGTCCCTTTCTTATCATTTTTATCTTAATGAATATAAATGTCAGCATACTCCATCTCCACATTAAATGAAGAAAAATCAACATTATAATAAGTTTTAAATTCTTTTATGGAAAAAGATAATTTTAAATATGGTTTAATCTTGGTGTAAAATAATTTAATTTTAATGTCAATGTATCAAATAAATTATCGCACATACCTATCAAATATTCTGATCTTTTCTTCATATATACCACTAAAATGACTATATTTTTAACCCAATTTGAATAATGTAATTCCCTTCAAGAGCTAAAGAACCATAAGAATGTATTTGTTATGGAAAATATGTTACAATTTATCATATTAAATGGAGTCAATATCATCTTTATCTATATTATTTTTTACTAAAGAACACCATCAATAAGATTCACTATTAAATGATAAACAAAACAGTTTCCTTTTAAAATTTTGAATATCCGATGGATTTAAAAATCTTCTCTAGTGCATTGATTCATCGATCAACTTCTACAAGGTCAAATGATTCACTAAATAATGGTGTTTTTCCTCATAAAACTCAAAAAAATAGATGTTTCCCATCATGGTAGATTATTTTCCTATCTAGAATAAATACCCCCATTATTAATAGATTTTTCAGATAAACCATCACTATAAAATACTTTTTGTTCTAATTGAAACTATCTCAAGATGAAAGTTTTGAAGGATTTTTTCCAATCAGTGCCTTTCCACTAGAGTTTCCCTAATTCCACATTGTATAAATATTCTAAACGGAAAAAATTTAGATAAAGAAACATGGTAATATTTTAATTGTATATCATTTATCTGTATCCATAAATTGAAATTATTCGATGGTATTATTTTATTATGATCCTAAACTCTAAATTTATCTAAACTGACCTTTGATACAATCTATAAGGAATCTTTCATAAAAACTTCATAATCATATTTTTAAATAAATAATTCATTCTCTTATATTTGAGGATCTTTTAAGGTTTATATTTTTAGATAAGTTGTTCTTAACCCAAACCTAAAAAACATAAATTATAGAGTGTAACTTTTAGATTTGTATCATTTTACCCATAATATAAATATAATAAAATAATTTACGATTTGTTTCCATTAAAAATATATATAACATTCAACATGACTACTTTCTTTCCTTTTCTCATCATTTAACGATGTTAAAAACATTTTAAATACAAATTATGAGCCCACAAAAATTAGCTAGGGACATAAAAAACGAAGTCCATCAGTCCAGTGAAATACATTAATGCATGTGACCTATTTTAACTTTATATTAATGTTCTTTTTCTGAAATAAGTTAATTATTTTCATTTGAAAATAACACTTTTTGATCAAATAAGATCATTTAATACCATATAAATCAATTTAAAAACATTTTGGTGACTTAATGAATCACATTCATAACCATTTTTAAAATTGATTCAGAAGTAATATAATCCTAATTAAATCTGTAGGATATATGCATTAGTAATTCCCTCCTTATATCTTTTTAAGATAAGGAACATTACCCAATTCATATGTTGGATATCTGGGAGCACCCATCGTATTATCTATATTGGGATCACCTAGAACGATCTGTGTGAACCCATCATATAAACTATATCATGCTCACCTGGTGCTATCAAAGCACACCCATTTCTCATATAATTATCAATTACCATATATTGAATCAAACATTTTATAATTATATTTTTATATTATAATTTTTTTTTAAAAAATCATTAAAACTTTTATGACAATCACAATCAGATATTAAAATTCCCTTTCATTTCAAAAAAATCTTTTCTATAAAAAATACCGATACAAAGGGAATAATGTTCTTTACTTTAATAAAAAAATAACGATTTTAAATTATTCTAAAAATAAAATAATGTTTATGGTAGTGTAAAAGTATTATTCATATATGTTAAAATAGAATATTCCTATTATCTTTTGAAATAAAAGAAAAACATTATTTACAAAGATTTAAATTTTCAAAAAAAATATTCAATGAATGAAAAAAATTAGCTTTATAAAACTATAATTTCCATAATAAAACATTTTTAGAAAAATGTAAATATAATAAAATCATAGTTATAAGGAACGAATTAAAAAAATTTATGAAAAGTACCATATCACTTTGGAATTATTTTATTCATAGTATATTTGAAGGAATAACAATAAAAACCCTTAAATTCCATGATAATAGATATATTCATTATGTATCCTATAAAAGGGGATGCATATACTCCTTATAAAATAATATAGGTTCTTCACATCAAAATACTCCTCAAAAAAATTAAATAGAGATGAAGTCCCTTACCTCGAGTTTGATTCATCATGCTCGTTCGTTATATTCCTGAATAATAAACCTATTTTACTTATTCATCTTCATATGAAAATTTTTCATGTTTTTATTCCATTAATTTCTCTTATTAGTATCTTTAATAAAAGTACATAATCAATTATATTTAAGTTAGGGGTTTCGATGATATTTGACATATGAGTAAAAAATGACTTTCGTATGTTGACATTCAATCTATGAGGTTATTATTTTAATATATAAATAATAATAATCATGAAATATTTAATATATTTATAAATAAATTTTTCATTTAATCCAATCAGTAAATATTTTTATCATAAATGAACATTGTAACAATCATGGAGATGCTAGGTCATATGTACACAACAGTAACATTACCATTTTCTACAATCATTATATAAATTGTGTAACAAATATTTTATGATAAAAAATTATCATAATATTATATATAATGTTTTATTTATTAAAATATAAATATTGTTAGGTACAGGGATGGGCAGCGGGAGTTGATGGGCCGAGAATTTAAATGTTTTGGCATCATCGCAGCAATATAACAACGTCGAGTCCAATGATCCTATCCTGGTATGGCCTGAGGACTAGCCATGGATTTGATAGAGCATGAAATTAAATCTAACATCTACCATGATTGGATCTGACATGTGAATGTCTGTCGTATGATGGTGGCGACTATTGGTCAAATACTCCAACGTCGAATCACTCTTGAATTTCCACACATACCTCTTAAATTTTCTCGTGCGTCGTTCAACAGAATCAAGGTGCTAGTGTGGTACAAAAATGATGTATTTGATGAAATAGTGATAAATTCAAGGAAACAGTATTTAATCCATGATGGATGAGCTTGATGGTATTCATTTCTTGATAGAATATCTCCCAAAAATCTAGGAGGAGAGAGATGCCCTCAATTCTAACAAATGAATAGTTCTATTTGAAGATCCTCTCTCTAACATTTATAGAGAATATCTAAAATACTCTTTATGGGTTCATGGACCCTGTGTAATAGATACTCATAGTATAGGTATTATAAATATTTATTTATGACAAATTAAACTATGCCATTAATTATTTTTATAATTTTATCACTAACTGCAATATATATTAAATATATATTAGATGACAAAAATGACTCTATAACTCGACTCACTTATCCTAGGAATATTAATTGAACCCTAGATATTTAAATCCATTCTAATTATATTTTATATTTGTAGTTAATTAGTCACTTTTAAATACTCATTACTAATAAATTAAAAAAATTCCAAAATTGAATAATTAATGAATTTATTAATTACATGGTGATCCATAAAACATGGATAATACTCTGACCCCATGGTGGGGCCTCCCATGTTATATATTGATATTCCATTGAATTGGGATGATTCACAAAGCACTATATTGTGTGACCCTCTAGGCCCTTATCTCAATAGTAGTGAATAATATTTTCACTGACCAATAGATGGGTCTAGTAATCCATCGAGGCCCCTACAGAGATAAGGTAATTTCAAACAAACAATAATCTTCCTACGAACATGGGCAATGTAAAATAATATCCATTCATCTATATACCAATAAAGAAGAATTAACATTAGTGTCATCGTCCTCTGTCTTTCTTTATTTCATTTTTAGATATGTCTAGATATTCTTACCTTCCTCTACTATGGCCATGGATTTAATGAAGTCTAAACCATGCTAATAAATCGATCTTGAGATATCTCTTCCTCAACTCGAAAGTGAAAAATCCTATATTGGTCATTCAATCAATGGGATGCCACCAATGATGTACCCAATACAAACAACCTTGTCAAGAATTCATGATCATCATTTGCTCATTCCATCAATGTATGTAATTAAAATACAAACATTGATAACAATCTCAAACCTGGATACCATTAAACATGTCCATAGATAGGAATGAAAAATGACACCTGAAACATGTGGTGTTCCTATTATGTGAGTATGTCTTCATGATCTCAAATACTAAAGATATTTAATTGAAAAAATCATTAGAATACGTCTCATTTCTTATGATCCCCAACACCTGATGGTCACACATCATCTATTTACTTTCAAAATGATGTAACTAGACTATAGGAAAATAATTTAAGATTACTATCACGGAATCTGAAGGATATAATTATATTCTAGGATCTACTATAAACCTTTGATATAATATGTAATCTATGTAAATTTTCAAAAAAAGTTGATGTAGAAGTATCTACACTACTATGTCAAGATAAACACTTGTATATATAAAAAACTACATGCATGTAGTGGTAATTAATGTATAATACTAGTTGGGTCTATGGAACAAACTTTCTACACTCTCACATTCACTAGAGCCAACTATTAAAAAGTCTCTATCTAATATCTCTCACATGAGAATCATGCTTCTTCTAAAATGTGGATTTAGTCAGGGGGTCAACCATGTTTTCCACTGTCTACTTTTATAAATCTAATAGTCATTGACCTTTGGTGAGACCTGGGGTCCCTGGAAAGCACCACTGCAGCAGTATTATTGCAATATACTGGAATAAGGTCTGCACTACTAGGAACAACAACAATGTCTGAGATAATGTTGTATAGCCATAATTTATCCTTTTCTATATTGGATGCTTCAATATAATCATACTCTTTTTGTATAATCGACATCAACAACTTGCTTCAAGATTCTATATCTCAATGCACCACCATTCAGGAAAAAGATGTAGCCTGACTACGATTCCAGATCATCATGGTTAGTCTGGAAACTAGAATTAGTGTATCTTCTCACTACTAGTCTCTCATCTCCTCCATACACTATAAACATATCCTTTGTACACCTCATGTAATTTAGGATTGTATTAACAGTTTCCCAATTAATTTCTCCTGAATTAGCTTGATATCTACCAACTATACTTAAAGAAAAGGCGAAATCCAGTATAATAAATACCATGGAATACCTAATAGAACCTATTGTCAATGTATAAAAAATTATACTAATTCATTCAATATCTTCTTGTGTTTTTGGACACATTTTCTTGGAGAGAATAATACCATGTGACATAGACAACAATCATATATTGGATTGTTACATATTGTACCTTTTGAGTACCTTGTCAATATATTTACTTTGACTTAGCCCAAGAAGCCTTTGAGATCTATCTCGATAGATCTTTATCCCTAGAATGTAGGCTACATCACCTAAGTCTCTAATATAGATTCATTCATTTAACAAATTCGTTACTAAAAGAAAGACTTGTACATCATTTCCTATAATTAAAATTTCATTAACATATAACCCTAGGAAAAAAATGTAATTCCCTTAAACATTTTTATAGACTAAAGGATGAATTTCATTTTTTACAAAACAAAATTTTGTTATGGCCTCATCAAAATAAGAATTTCATGATCATGATGCATTCTTGAACCCATAAATGGGTCTCAACAACTCGCATTGTTTATTGGTGTTCTATGAAATGGCAAACCCTTTGGGTTGAGTCATATAGACTTCTTCAACCAACATCCCATTTAGAAAAGATTTTTTGACATCCTTTTTCATAATTTTATAACCATGAATGGATGATATTTCCAGAAATATTATGATATATTTAAGCATTGATACTGGTGAGAAGGTTTCATCCAAGTCAAAGCCTTGACATTTCATGAAACCCTTTGCATCCAATCCTACATTAAAGGTATTGACCTCACCTTCCATGTCTAGATGATTTTTGAACACCCATTTTCATCCAATGGGATTTACATCAATTAGAGGGTAAACCAAAATCCAAACATGATTTTGGTACATGGAATTCATCACAAAATTCATGGCTTTATACCATTTAGCATTTTCATTTCCTTCTGCTACTTCCTTGTGGGTTAGAGGATCATCATCCTCAATAACTAATGTTTTTCCTGACTTGGTGAAAAGAAAACCATAACACTCTGGTTCTCTGACCTCTCGCGTAGACCAATGTCGTATTTGTGTCTCAGGGACAACTTATTCTTCCACTCTCTCTTTTGAATATTGTTCCTTTACCAAATCATGTGCATATAGATAATTAACTTCATAAAAGTCAATCTTTCTCTCAGTATTTACAATATAAATTTTTTACCTTTAAATAATTTTGGGGTATCTTCCCACAAAATATTTTCTATGTAAAGGGTTTTATAGGTAATATTTTTTAGTTTCCTTTGCATAACCTATAAAGATGAAATTGGTTATTATGGATTCTGATTTTGCGCTTGGTAATGTCATGAAACATTACATGCACCACCATACACATATGTGTGTCAAACTGGGTTTCTTTCCATACAATACATCATATAGAATCCCATTTGCATCTTCAGTTGGTACTCAGTTAAGGGTATATTCATGTTTCTGCAATGCATATCCCCAATATGATAATAGAAGATATGCATGACTCATCATTGATCTAACTATGACAAGCATTTTTATATTCCACATTTCACTAACACCATTCCATTGTGGTGTATAAATAATAGTGAGTAGATATATTATCCCACACTCCTTCATGTGATCAATGAATGTTTGGTTAAGATATTCTCTACCTCAATCTAAGTATAGTGATTTTATCTTTATACCATGTTGGGTTTCTAAATCAATTTGCAATTTCATAAAAATCCCAAAGTAATCATAATTATACTGCATTAAATGGACATATACATACCTAATAGTGTCTTCAACAAAAGTAATTTTGTATGAAAACCCATCCCTTTCCTCTATTATAAATGGACCACATACATCAGTGTGTATTAATTCTAGTCTTGCATTGGCTATTTCTCCCTTTCTGTAGAAAGGTTCTTTGGTCATTTTTCCCTGTAAACAAGCATGAAAAACATCATAGGGTTCTAACTATAGTGAGTCTAAATATCCTTCATGATGTAATCTATGTAATCGACTCTCGTTTGCATGATTAGTCTTGAAGTGGCATAGGTGGGTGATATATGAGTCTTGAAAGCTGTTTTTCATTGATTTCCATTATGGGGTTCTCAAGTTCGTGCATGTATAAACCATTGTTAAGATATTATAGACCAAAACATATGTTATCCCTATAAAGGAGAAAACATTTACATTCAAACATGAAATAAAATCCCATAGTTTATAAAGTTGACACAGAGGTAATTATCCTGGTTACAGAAGGTACATAATAGAAAAACATTAAAACTAGAACAAAACCACACGGCATGGTTAAGTGATAGTATCCCACGACCAAGGCTTCCAGGCATACACCAATTGCAGCTCAGAGATCCCCTTCACCTTTTTCAATCATCATGAACCTTCTTTGATCATTTATATAAATAGAAATGTTGGAGACACATGTCATATCCAATACCCAACTTGTTGATAAAGATATATTTCATTAAATGATGGAAATAATTGAAGTTGAAGTATTTGTTTACTTCATCTTCCTAGTTCTGCAATTCTTTTTCTAGTGGCCTTTTTTGCCAAAACCAAAGAAGAAAACATCCTGCTCATTACTCTACCACTTAATCATTGGATTCTTTGCAGGATTATGTTTTGCTGTCTCTAGATTGACTTGTCCATAGACCCTTTTTCTGTGACATTGTTTTTCATCTTCACCATAAGCATAGATGAATTGGTATATTTCATCTCATTGTCAGCTTGGAGAACTAAATCCAAAAGGTCTAAGAGTGACTTTTTTATATCATTCATGCTATAGTTGACAATTAATGTCGAGATGAATATTGGTAATGTGGAATGAATGAGATGCACAACTATTTCTTCATTCAATTTGAACCCAAGTGCCTCAGGCCTCACAATATACCCAATAATCATCAGTACATGAGGACCACCGTGGTGCCCTTATGCTTGCATGCACTTATAATGGGAACTTGAGATCTCATTCCCTTCTTGTATGGCCCTCTACTGATATAATTCTTGGATATGTGAATGAATATTAAATGAATCATAATCCTCATTGATTTTAATCAATTTTATGAACATAGATGATATCATGATGTGTTGAACATATATTTCCTCATCTACATACTTTCCCCATTTATATTTTCCCCCTTACCTTCTCCTTCAGGAGGCTTAGTATGAACGGATGGATCCAACACATATAACTTCCTTTCATGTCATATTACTTTGTGCAAGCCCATGTACCACTCTTACAAGTTATTGTCAGACATGATATTTTCTTTATCCAGATTTGATAGCAGTGATAATGTACTTTTGGTGTTTGTAATTTCCATTTTCAATCTACATCAGATAAAAATTATCATCTTGTACATTCCCTTCATTACCATTTTACATTTATAATTAATAAATTATTATATCATTTTAATGTCTCCATCTATTTTAACAATCTTTAATAGCCCTCATAATTAGATTCAGAATACTCTGTCACTTGAGTACTCTAATGGAAAGGATACTCGAAACCTCCCTCATAGTCTATTAGTTGTGGCCATGCCATTATTTAGATGGTGTCATGGTAGGCAATGTGCTGGCCAACCACTTGACTCATGGTTCCTTGTGTTGTTGAGTAAAGTCCTAGTTTATGGAATCTGAACCTTATTTCATCAACATCATTCCTCTCAAGTTACATAAAGTTAGATAGGTCTAATCCTTGACATCTTACATTAGTTAAGTATAACTAGTTCTCTCATTAAATCACACATGTAGTAAGAGGCACTCTCAACTATGGCTGATGAGCACCCCAAACACCATGTTTTTTAAATGTGAGAAATGGAAGGCTTTTGAAGATAATATATCTTTGAGAGATTTTTATTTTTATTGACAACTACATTCCTTTTATATTTATATTTTCAAACTAGATTGTCGCGCTCCCAACTGAACATGCAACAAAAATAAATTTGTCACATCATTATGTGTTTTTTATCTAGTTTACTATTCTATGTGATCAAGCAATAATAATGGACTCGCCTAAAATAATAAACAATATATAAAGTCAAATCATTAAATCTGATTTGTCTTTAGAATTCTATTATGATCGATCCATAATAGATCAATATTGACATAAGGGAAACCATATATGACTCGACACCTGACTCGTATCATAGCTATCCCTAGTGTAATGAATTTGGATCTGGTCTATATTTCCTCCTCAACTTGTCTGCTTCTGCATCTTAGATCATCAACATATAATTACAAATATACTTACACACTGGCGAGGGGGTCTAGGGGTACAAAATACAACTTCTTCATTGGAAAAGAATACCCTTAAACATGTTTGAATTAAAATATGATTCAGAAACCATTATTTTTATAAATAATTATTACAATCATCAAATGCATTTAATAAATAAATAATTATATAAACTAGACATGCATTGTTCAGTTACATGCTCAAGACCAGACGATATAAATAAAGAGCAATTAAAATTAAACTACTATAAATTTAAATAGTACAAGGGTGATCTAATCAATTAAATTAATTCAAATTAATTAATTTATTTTATTTTAACAGTTCCGATTATTTAATTTAATTTTAATTCAAAAAATAAATTTAAAAAATAAATTCATTTTTTATTCTAATAATTAAACAGAACCATTAATTTAATTTTAAATATAATTAAACTAATGTTTCAAATTCTTCTTAAACATATAACCAAAATAATTCTAAATAATTTATCATAAAAATAAATTAATTAAAACTAGTTAGAGGGGTTACCTCGAACCAGGGAAGGAGTCCAGCTAAACTGTGAAGTGCTACAAGCATTTCTTGATGAATAAGGTCCAAATCGCGGCGTAACTGTAGTGATACCATGATGTTACCATGGTGAGACCATGGTCATACTTCAGTGTGACCACAAAATGACCATAGAGTGTCCCCCCAAGTTCCAAAAACCCTGCGGTGGCAGCTTCCTCTTACGATGTGCGAATATGGTTGTGTGCTGCAACGGCGAGCAATGAGGCACACCAATCTGGCAAAGCACCCCGGTTCGGTGGTGCACTACTCTAGTGATCTTGATGGGAGGCACTAAAATCTGCTATGAAAAGCTGCGAGGGTGATGGATAGCTACTCTGGCTAGCCGCAAAGGTGGGAGCCTCCCGTTCTAGCTAGTTGTGAGAGAGGCGGTGAAATCAGATGCAACACTGAGGGAAGCCGGGTGGTGTGGTCTGATCGAGGCAGTAGTGTGTGGAGAACTCGTAGGGAGGCCCGGTTCAGGTGATGAATGAAAGGAGGGAGGAGTGGACCACTGCTCTGTGTCCTAGACAACATGGGATAAGCATCCTAGGGTGGGACATCCGGATGACAATGAAGGGGTTCAGGCAGCGTGGGCAAAGGTAGACACTGCTAGGGTTTCCGGGGGGTTTAGGTGGGATATGCTACTCCCATAGAAGAAGAACCCTTGTGTCTTCCTTCTTCATTTTTTTTTGTATTTTCAGAAAGCATACCCCGACCCCACCCCCTTTAAATAAAAGAAGAACCATATTTGGGGTCTTGGTCTCCAATTTTGTTATTTAACTTTATGTATAAAGACTTTAATAAATAAAAAACAGATGATATGACCCCAAGTCTAAAGGACCCCTTTTTAATTTTATTTTTTGTTTGAGAAAAATTAAATAATATTTTATTATAACGTATTTTATTTATCTCCAAAAAATTGACCCAACAAAAAAATTTATGCGACTTGAATCCTACCGAAGTGTGGCCTGATTTTGGTACTTTAAAGAAGACATAAATAAAATTAAAACATGTTCTCCATAAAATAATAATCTGAATATTTTAAAACTGATGACATTGATGAAATTAAAATTTTCGAATGGCCAGGAAATGGCTATTATGAAATGGATCGATGTACGGTCGAATCCTTTGGAACTGATTTCAGGCCCCATACTAAAATTTGATGCAATATAATTTTTCATTGACTCCAAGAAACTACATGTCGCTCTGATACCACTGCTAGGTACCGAGACAGGGAGTGGAATCCAATGGGTGAGGAATATAAAATTTTTCACATCACTGGTGCAACGTAACAATGTCGGAGCTGGTGATCTTACCCCGATACAGTATGAGCACCACACGTGGATTTTACAGAGCCCAAAAATAAATTACATGTACCTTTTTTTGATCTGACATGTTCAATTCCATCGTAGGATGTAAGTGACCATTGCTTAAAGACTCTGACATCGAAGCCCTCTATATCATCCACACACACCTCTTAAATCATCTCGTATGTTGTTAGTTGGAATATGGGATCTCGTGTGATACACCAATGGGCACTTCAATGCAACAATGATCACCACAAGGCAAGAGTCTTCGATCCAAGAAGGATGAGCTTGAAGATCTTCCTTGCTTGAGAGAATCCCTCTATATAATCCATAAGGATATAGTGGCTCTAAATTCTAACACATGAATAGTTACATTGGAAGATCCTTTCTCTAACAGATATAGGGAATATCTAAAATACAGGGTATGGGTTCCTGACCCCCCGTGTAATAGATATTGAATGTATAATATTATAAATATTTATTTATGAAAAATTAAAATATTCCATAAATATTATTTATAATTTAATCAATAAATACAATATATATTAGATATATATTGTGTTATAAACTTGACTATGTAACTTGAATCACTTACCCATAAAATATTAAATGAACCCGGGATATTAAAATCCATTCGAATAATATTTTATCATTGTATTTACATAATAATTTTTAAATACATGTTACAAATATATTCAACAAATTATTCCAAACATGAAAAATTAATGAATTTATTCATTACATGGATATCCATAGAACATGGATAATACTCAGACCCAGTGGCGGGGCCCACAAAATTCTATCTTCATATTCCATAGAATAGGGAAAATTATCAAAGTGCTATAGTGTGTGACCCTCTAGGACCTTATCTCAATAGAAATGAATGAAATAGTCACTGACCAAGAGTGGTGTCTAGAAACCCATAGAGGTCGTATAATGATATGATCGAGTCAAAGCAATTACTTCCATCCTACGAACATGGTCTGTGCAATATAATATCATTATGATCGATATCTCAATAAAGCAGAATGCACACTCGTCCAATCATCCTTTATCATTCTTTATTTAATTTATGTATTTGTTTGGATGGTCGTACCCTCTACTACCACGACCATGGATTTAATTAAGGTGAAACCATCCAAATCAACCTGGCCCATGATATCTCTTCCTCAACTTGGGCGTAAAAATCCTCTCTTGATCATTCAATCAATGTCATATCACTAATGATGTATCCAACACAAACTACCTCTCCATGACTTCATCTCTATGGTTTTTACCATTCAACAATGTATGTAATTAAATGGAATATATTTATAATGATCCCAGGTCTGGTGACCATTACACATGTTCATTGATAGGAATGACCAATAACACCCGAAACATGTGATTTTCCTATTATACGGGTATATCCTCATGATCTCAACTACTAAAGATCATCATGTTCAAGATTCATG
Organism: Viscum album; assembly: GCA_963277665.1. Taxonomy (NCBI): domain Eukaryota; kingdom Viridiplantae; phylum Streptophyta; class Magnoliopsida; order Santalales; family Viscaceae; genus Viscum; species Viscum album. The sequence continues at coordinate 268,040,297 of OY728153.1, forward strand.
AGAAGAAGTCTCAATGCATATGAGCCCCCAAAACCTGATGGTAACACATCATCTATGCCCTTTCATAATGATGTTACTTAACCATAGAACAATACATAATGATTAATTTCATGGAATCTCATAGTTATTATTATAGCCTAGGAAATTCTATAAACCTTTTATACAACATGTAATCTAAGTGAACTTTCATAAGCAAAGTGGATGCAGAAGTATCTACACTATTATGTAAAGATAAACAGATGTATATATATAAAACGACATGAATGTAGTGGTAATAAATGTACAATAAATTTTTTTCTTGGGAACCCACTTTTTACACTTATATATTTCATTCATGTTATGTCATGATGAAAAATGGAATCATATCTCTTTGTGGTGGTGGAAGTCCACAAATAAATGAATGACATTATCATTTTTCAATGTAAGAAATAATATGATATATTATCCTTTCACAATGATAAATATTTCAGGAATATAACAATAATTTAATTAATATCAACTATAATAATTAAAATTATACTTAATACATTCAATGGAAAGAATTTATAAAATATAAATCGCATCGCTTCGTTAGGTGGTAGTCTACCATACACATGAGTAGAATTATCATATCGCCCAAAAAATGGAATATTATATGGTAAATTTATATTTGATATAGTAACTCAATTTTAATATATGTGAAAAAATATCATATATAATGTATAAATACCATTAAAACAATCATTGAGTGGTGATGGTGGAAAGAGAATGACATCAGCTCATGAGGCGATTGTCCTACGTACACACGAATGCTGATTTAAAATCCCATTTGATGGAAGGGGAGATGAATTTTCATTGTTATACATTTATAATATCAACTAATTATATTGTAGATAATGGTTTTACTGTGAAAGTATAATTTAACAGTATTTGGAGGGGTGTAAAAAGAAATCATGTTTTGATGCTTGGTAAAGAATGATACTTCTTCTTCAAACAACCTTCCTATGTAAGCACCAAATTCCTTATTAAGATAGAATTATAGAAAAAATATGGAAAATAGATATCACATACAAAATTTAGGATGGTATTTTTTTATTTATTCTACGATAAAAGGGTATTTTTTGTTTTCAATAGTATAGTAGAGGGGTGACCTTATATAAGTTAGGTGAGCGGGACACTCATACATTTTCAAAATAAAAAGGTGTACCTGTATATTTATAAGTAAAAAAGGGCCCAAAATGGATTATTTCTGATCCTTATAAATAATAATGTTCAAGAATATTTGTGAAATATTTTTAGACAAGATTTATTTTCATTTTAGCCCTTATATTTTTAGATTAACCCCTTGGTAAATAATTTTTTACCTAAACCATGATAATTAATTTTTATTATTTTACAATTAATTGTGGTACAAATTAATCCGACCACAGTAGTTAATATTAAATTTTCTAATTCAAAATTTGGAGTCAATTTTAACAAATTCAACTCATTGAAGTGGAAAATTTTATTTTTAAACAAAACCCAAAAATACAATGAAAAAGTTTGTTTTCATGAAATGTGTTTTTACAAAAAATGATTTCATTAGGTTAAGTCTTTGATTTCTAATACCCCATGTTTTTTTAAGGATAATACAATGTTCGATAATGTATATGGTAGATAACACCAATCCCAAAAAAATGAATATTTAAAGACGAACATTTATAATATTACATTAATTTTGAATAAATGCATAGGATTAAATAATTCATGAAATATATATATTTCCAAAATATATTGATAAATACATGGTAAATATAAATAAATTTTGGTTAATTTTAGTTTTTTTCTTTGAAATTTGGTTTCCTAAAAATTTTGTTTCATTTTTTAAGAAAAAAAATTTATAATAACATTTAATAACATTTAAGAAATAAATTATTAATTATATCGTTTTCTAATATCAAATTGTAAAAAATAGTTTACATCCAAAATTTCGGGTTTTTCATAAAATATATATTTTTAAAGTTAATAGTGAAGAATACCATTTTTTTAAAAATTTCATTCACTTTCATAAATTAATTAATTTAAAAGTATAAATATTATTTTAATTTTAATTCAAGGAAAAAAATTCTTAGTTATATATTATCTAATTAAATATATTTTAATAATAATCATACCATATTTGAGATTATGAATTTTTCAATGATTAAAAATACCTTTTCTAAAAACTGTTTAAAAAACATAAATTTTCTACATTATAATTAATTAAAATAACCAATAATGAGAAAATATTTAAATAATAAATTTATAATATAATTCTATCATTATGAAATAAATTTCAAAAAATTAATATCACTAGTTATATAGTTAAATTATAAACAGTTTTTCTTAAAAAATTATTTTTCATAAAACGGTTTCCCATCATGCTTGTAGTTTTTATATTATATAAAATTCTTCAACCTCATTGAATTAATTTTGATGAAATGGATTCCATATTTGGAATCATCATAACTAATATTAGGTCATATTTTCAACATTTTTTTAGTAATATGAATAATAACTACTATTAATATTTATCACCATTATAAAAGAAAAATTGATTAATTAATGGTAAAAAAAATTTGAAATACACTTTAAAAATTTTACCCAAATAGAATTAATTTTTATATATAAATTTCACTGAAATAATGATTATTATAATTTTTTTTGATATATAAATTATTGACGAACCAATTTCATACAAATTAAATTTTGATATGATAAAACACAAATTGTATTTTACAATAACATGAAATATAAATTAAGACACTACATTTCATGAAATAAGAAATTTTATAAAGAAAATATACCTTAATAAAATATTATTATTAAATTATTAATGATAAAGTAATTGATAATATATTTTTTTTGAATACATATGTAATTATTATAAGTGTTTGAAAACAATAATTGTCAAAAAAACACAAAATTTCACAATAAATGCCAATTATATTATAAAATATAAAATTCATATATTTTGAAATTTTTTTTATAACATATAGCTCTTTTTTGGAATCATAATTTTCAAATTATCATATGGATTATATTTCATATTTTATTATGACACTCAAATTTTCAGGTAAAAATTAAATAAGATTTAAATATATTGTGCGTATTATGAAATTAAAATTAATGAAAAGTTATTTAATAAATACAATAAAGAGAATAAAAGAAAAAATATATATTTTCAGTTTAAAAATTAGACAATTTATTTTTATTTGAATAATTTTATAAATCCTTTACTAATCCTCTAAAACCATTAATATATTTTAAGGTTTTGAAATAATTTTCTAAAGCTTATGACTCAATACCACATCACCTAGGGTATTATTTTATTATTTTGGTCCATTTTACTTATAAATAAATGAAAAAAACTCTCATTTGGAAGAACCCAAATTCATAATCTCTTTTCATTTTTTTGTTTTTGGTTATTTTATTATACAGAGTCCAAAATGCTTTTTTTAGAAATTAAAAATAATTCCCCTCTCATTCCCTATATATCCCCATACAAGATAAAATTTATATTAACTAAAAATTCATATATGACATACTTATTGTTCCCTCCCCTCTATATAATCATCTCAAGGTTCTCCCAATATCTCCATAAAATCCCCCATGTATTATGAATCACCCTCTCAAGGTAAGGGATTTCACTCTACTCTTTTCCAATATAGCACCTCTTTTATGTTACGATTATTAGTTTTAATTTTTGGTTGTGTGGGTATGTTTTCGTAAAAAAATATTTTTATTCTTTTTATTTCCATTTTATTGGAGCCTCATTTCACTATCATTAATACCTCTAATAAACCCTTATGTATGCCCGTTATCATATAAAAATTTAGTAAGGGGCCTTTCAAACTCTTATATTTATCAAGAACCTTTTTATGTTAAGTCTCTTAATTTCCATATTTTTATTTTGGGACATGTTCATCCATATCCACAATTCATTAAATTTTATTTCTAAATGATGGGAGATCACTTTAACTCCCATTATTTCCACCCACGAACCATTATGTACACCTATTACCATGCCGAAATTTAGTATGGGATCATCCACAATCCTTTTTATTCAAGTACCTATTTAATGTTATGAATCTTAAAATATATTTATTTATGTTGTTATGTGTAATAAATTATATCCTTACTATCCGTTTTCTTATATAACTTCTGAGATACCCCTATCCCTTTAATTTATCCCACATAATGAATCTTTATGTACACCCATTAAAATTCTAAGATTTACTAAGAGATCTCTTACTTTTCCCCTTTGTTAAGGTTTCTTCATCATCTTATGAATTCTATTGTCAATTTAAATTATTGGGATATGTTATTCCTTTCCTTTATTAATGTATATTGTATTTCCAAATTATGAGAGACAACTTTCTCTCTCATCATCAATTTTTTTGAATTATTAAGTGATAATGTAATGTTTTTTATGTTCCACTTCAATTTTCCTTTACAAAAACATTTGTAGAGATTACTCTTACACATTTCCTATCTATAATTTTCACCTTTATGTACTTATTATTATTGATTTGGGACTGACATGTATATATTTCACACTCCAAGATCTTATAATAAATTTATTCGATAAATGATACCATTTTTTTATTTATGTGTAACACATATTCATGAGAATGAAATGAATGTGATAGGTGAATATAGAATTATATAGTGCTACAATGCATTGGGAAACATTTAGTCTCACGAGACGTCATGCTAGGACCAGGAGTAAACATGATTAATTTATGTTAATTTTTCAATCCAAATATATTGATAGTGATCCTTGACTTATTTCTATGATCCCTGGATTTATGTTTTTTTGACTTTTCCCAAGTTTACATTATATTATCATGATATATCATTCCACCATGTTCTTGTTTATGATTCTTACTGCTTTTATGTTACAATTAAATTCCAATTGTTTACCATGTATTAATTTATTCATGTTATTCCATGTTTATTCCCATACATGGATTTATATAGTGTCCCTTTCTTATGAATGTCCCTACATTATTGTTTGAGTTTGGGTTCTAGAACCCACTATTTATTATTTGATTACAAGTATTTTTAATGTATATAAATATTAAATGTCTTATTACATATTATTCATTGTTCTACATAACTATGATTTAATAATGTCATAGAGTATTTGTTGCATTGATATGGTCATGGAAGTTCCCCTCTATGATGAGAACCATAAAAATATTATGACAAAATTCTTAAATATAGTTTTAAATTTGGAAGACATACTATTATGGGACACATAGCCTGCATACTGTGAAGTGCGTGTAGTCATAAGAATATGATACTTCCTCTCATGAAGTTTGCAGTTCGTAGTCACCAAGACAAGATATTATAAGAATAAACACGCCAATAAGAATTCCACGTGTTTCAGTGTCATTGTATTTTTATCTACAATTGTTTTTAATGATTATTAGAGATTAAGATTATCATTAATATGTTTCACGACTCATACGATTTTATTTATTTACAAAAACCATCACACAGAAAGTTGTCAGGATGAAGGTTATGTTTGGTGTGTCACTAGTGTAATGTTATTAAGGGATAAGTTGAGGAACAAATTTCCCCTCCATTTATGGAAGTTGATATCTTGGCCCTTTCAACGAAATAGAACTGTCACGCAAAATTCCATGTCCATGGTTTAATGATGATTTTATTTCAGTTAGTCAAAGAATGACGTATCAAGCATAAAAGTGGATGTCACTATCATGAAACCTTCTTGATGAGATATTTCAAAAAAGAATTATATTAAATAGTGTGTAATTGAATGTGGATGTCATTATTGTGACATTATGTTCTTTATATTGGGTTTCATGACCTATTTCAATACAATACTCTTGGACATTAAGCAATCCTTTCCTAATGCCAATGAGAAAAAATAATAGAGGGTCACACACTAAGTGTTTCTGGTAGTCTTGGTTAAATTATATTTGAATTTAATTAACAAATATTATTCTCAAGACAGTTGAATAATATTATTCATGTTAAAATAAATTCATAAATTAAATAAATATTTATTCACTTGATTGTGGGTAAAACATATTTATGTATTTTATTTTACATTAAATAACTATTTATTTACTAGTTCATAAATAAATTATTTATTTATGTGAATAAATTATTATTTATTTATTTGGGTGTTCAATAAATGGATGTGGGGTTAGAGCGGACCAATCTCAGTACTGTAGTATAATTATTATTTGTAAGATGATAAATAGTTAATTAACTTATTGTCACAAACTAAAATGATGTGGTTATTATTTTATGATATAGAATTTTATTTATCATTATATTTTCACAAGTTGGTGATCCATAAATAATAACATGGTATTATTACTAATATCATTGGTTTTCTCTAAATTTATGAATTAATTTCATTATTGTTATTCAATTAAATATTGTAACTCAAGACCCATGTCAATATATAGAATCATACATCTATTATTCCATGTATTGAACTGCATGCCCAGTGAATTGAGAATTTTTGAGCTAAACAGTTTTTATCTCAAATCCTCTTCCCACCCCTCTCAATAATGAAAGGAATTCATCAATGCCGAAAAACAAGAGATCAAGAATGACCAACACTAAACACTTACTTCTTCACACTAGCACCTAGAGAACGAGTGGTGTTGATCGAAGGCCATCAGAGCGCATGTGGATCACCACAAGAGGTATTATAGTTTGTATCATCGCAAGAGAAACGAGATAATCTGGAAGGGTTATTAAAGACGATCAACATCATCAACAAAGAAAGTATCGAATATCTAGGCATTAATTTAATTATGAAATTAATTAAATTAATTTTAAACATGATGTGCAAGATCCTCTCTAATTTTTTTGGGTCTCTTCATTCTTTATCAAAATATTTGATTTTTTTTCATGGAGACTCGTGTTCATCATCCTGTTAATCCTCTAATAATCATTGATCATGTTATCAATTATGTTTGGGTGCCATCCCAACAAGCTTCCAATATGCCCAGACCCTACAAGTTGTATCCGAGCAGTAACATTAATGTTTATAATTATTTAAATACTTCGTTAATGATTTAAGGATTTATTAATTTATCTCTTTCAATTCGAGTTAGTCAATGTGTAAATATAAATCTGTAGATTTGTTCCCCCTCTTTCGGTTCTCCTTCACCATATAGAAATGATCATTTCAATTAATTTTGATTAAAATAAAATAGAGTATCTAATACAGAGGTGCCAAAGTTTCCTAGCCATACAACACCATAAAACACATCATGTATTCTGCAGTACGTGCCATATAGTCAAGGTTTAATGCACCGAGACTGTTCTGCCAAGCCAAGTTGTGTCATTGGAGTTTTTTTATGTCTTAATGACTCTGTGTGTTGATAAGAAACAGGTGGCACACAATTTATGGATTGCATTCCTTATGATCCACTAGACATAATGTGTAGTCCCTTCGGGTAAGGGTTGGATCATGTACCTCATACACGGTTTTCTTATCTGGAGACAGTGAAACACGGATACTACAGAGTGTGTGTCCCACTAGACACATCGTGTACTCCGAAGATTTCTGATGTACACTCACATGTTGTATCCTCAAGCGTGTAATTTAGATGGAAGGTGAATAATATTACATGATGTATAGTTCGAACTACCAGCAATGTACTCATCAAATTCACACCGATTTATTAAAATGTGTTACTGTATTATACAAACCTTTGAGATGTGTACCATGGTGTGAGCATAAAACTGAGGCACAACACGTGATAGGTTATTTATATATATGTGTTCAATTTAACAACTGCATAATGTTCAGTTCTACTGATTGGGTTATTATGAATAGAAATTCACCAGGTTTCCTTCAAGGAACATGTTACGTAAATGATAATTTTAAATATATTTATTTGTTTAAATTTAAGATCGATGATAATTATAAGGAAATTGAGATAACTGTTTAATATAAAAGAATTGATTAACTAAAGATGATAATTAATTGATCGAGTGTGATTTATCTTAAACAAGAAAGATTAAATAATTCAATGTTTGTTTTATTTAGGTGTAAATATCATTTCATACATGGATTATCATGGGATCGACCAAGACCTTATTATTTTTATGGTTTCTTTTAATTTAATTTTTTAAATTAAATTTGTCGGCATGTGAGCCTTCACCTAATTAATATGTACGGACTGCATGCCCAAAGTTTCCATTATGTGAAACCCCATTTTACCCCTCACCTGCATGTGAGTATAAAATCATATGAAATGGATGGATCTCATATGCTAGTGGAGGTGGTTCTAGCTGGATCCAAGATAAAAAACCAATCCCATGATATATAGAGGTGGACATGGGGAATGTTGTAAACATGAACATAAAAGGTTCAAGGTGTTTCCCCCTACGATAGAGTTACTTTATCAACCACTAGATAAAATTACTATTCGAAAAGATCATGATCATTCCATTTTATTTATTTTATATATATCTGTTTCATGGTTTATCATTATGGATTTGTTTTTGTGATCACATAATCAATGAATTAAATAATCATTCTAGATGGAACTAAAATAATTCCGGACTTGTGAGTAAATAATATCAATACATGAATAATCCCTTATATAATTTCCACTTTATATTAACAAGCATGTGATAATGATAATAAAAAATTCATGCATAAAGATAAAAACCTCAAATATAATATTATGTTAGGCCAAGACTTTTGTTACACGATTAAGGGAAAAACTCAATAAAACTATGTGTTTGACCAACCCTTGTTGGGACACATACTTTTATACATGAATCCCATATGAATGTTTTTGGGTTGACTTAACAATATTATATCAAGATTAGTATCAATTTATAGACATTGTGTATTATTGGAGGCAAGAGTTGAGGAAATCCAACGTCAGGATTTCATGATTGGGGAGTCCACTCAATAGATCAAGGAACTAAACTCCCATAGTTGTAAAAGATCAGCATTCCTAAATAACTTCAATATAGCTTGACCAGAACTTTTTGGGTTTATGCGAATTGTAATATGGATCCATTCAAATAGAATGTCCTGTAAACTAGATTTTTCATGTTCAATGGTGAGGGCCATTGGGACTTGATAAAATAGTGGGAGACTTAATAAAAGTAATTTATTATTTCTCTTAAAATTTAATCAAGAAAGTATGAATGATCTAATCCTTTAATTTTAGAATAAAAATTACAAGATCTTAAACCACACAATCCCAGTGATCAATTTGTGATAATGACAAAATCTTCACCGGTAGTAACTTCCAAGAATAGTTTAGATGCCTCCTGGTTATCCAACGCCATGAATAGAAGTATTACATGTTGGAGTCAACATGACCTAATCCACCTAACAAAGACATGATTGATAAGTATTTCATATTATATGAGAAACATAAGAACATTTTGGTTGATGCTCAATGATTGAGGAAACCATAAATGTCTAGTGAGCTCATGAAGTCTCATGAATTCATGGATGCTTATAGCATGCTAAAGAACCTCTGTGGACTTTACCAGGAGAGAGAAATATTGAAAATGATTGTGATATCCAAGGAACTCTATCAGATTAATCCTTGAGAGGGTATCCCAACTGTTCCTCATGTAGTTAATCTCATTGGCTACATTGAGCACCTATAGGTTCTAGTGTTTAAACTTCTCCAAGAACTAAGGACCAATCACATTTTCACATCACTCCCTCCGAGATTCTCCAACTTTGTTGTCGATTTCAACAAGAAAAACTTTGACATGTACCTATCTAATCTTCTTATCTCCATTCTCTAAGTGGAAAAAGATATGAAGTGTGAAAAGCCTATTTTCTATATGTTGAATAAGAGGAAAAGGAAGGAGAAGTGATTTAATCCCAATGCTTCTTCATGGCCTACCATGAAAAGGAATATAAAAGGGGATGCAAGGGAATATGAGGCTCTTTTTTTCTCATGTGGTATGAAAGGACAATAGAAGAAGAACTGCACCCAACCTAAGAAGCAATGTAATGCTTTAGTTTCATTTTATATTGAATTCATTCTATCTATTTTAAATTTTTTATATTATATATAGATTTTGGTGCTCACATATTTATCCACTTACTTGAACCAAGTAGATTCAGAAAGATTGAATAAGGAGCGGTAGATATGTGAGAATCCAACAGATCCGGCCTTGTTGTTGTAGTTATCGTGGACTACTACCTCAAGATTCCAATTGGGTGGATATTGGGGTTAATGGGTTGTTATTATTTTTCGTCTATTATTGAAAACATTTTTTTGTCTCCAGATTAGATGTCGATGGTGTTTTTTCATGTTTGGAAATGAATTTTCATTCTTTTATAATGATAGCATTTGTTTTGGTATGGAACATTTATACAACGGTCTTTACATGATGGATTACACAAACTATGTAATGGAAATCAGTTACAATGATACATAACATGAATAATTCCAAACCAATCATAGGAATCACCATCTCAGTCATGTAAAAAAGAAACACTTGATAATGATACATCAAGATGGATATTTATATTCTATCAAAGTAAAGCCACTTGGCATATGTCATGCATGTTTACAAGGAAAAATGACTGAAGCCCCATTTAGCGGGAAAGGAGAAAGGGCTACATAACTTCATGAATTGGTTCATACCAATGTATGGGGACCATCTCTAGTTAAAGAAAGGGGAGGGTACACATGAATTATTACTTTTACTGATGAATTTTGTAGATGTTGATATATCTACAAAATGTGGTATAAGTCGTATTCTTTTGATTAGTTCAAAGAATAGAAGAATGAAGATGAGAACCAACATCATAAGAAGATTATAAAACTATTCTCAGACCGAGGTGGATAATATCTTATTCAAGACTACATTGATTACTTACAAGAGATTAGGATCATATCCCAAATCACTCCTCCATACACACCCAAGTGGAATGGTGTGAGCGAGAGGATGAACCACACCCTATTGGACATAATGAGATCAAGGTTGAGTCATGTGAGTCTTCCATTATCCTTTTGGAAATATGTGTTACAAACAACGACACACATACTAAACCAAGTGTGAACTAAATTGATAAATGGTATTCTATATGAGTTCTGGAGTGCAATAGAAGATACGTTATATAATTTACATGTGTTGGAATGTAACGTGTTGGTTAAGGCCTCTTCATTTGAAAAACATGCTCCCCAAGGAACAAAGTGTTCTTTTATAGGATACCCCAAGGAAACAAGGGGATAATACCTATAAAATACCTCATACAAATAGTTTATAGTGGCATGAAATTCCATATTCCTTGGGAGGGAGTACATCCCCAAAAGATGTAGTGGGAGCAAGATCAAATTCGATGAAGTTGAGGCTCATGGTACACAAGATTTGGTACAAGTGTGGATTCCACAAAGCATAGTGGAAGAAATAATTGTTCCAAAGACACAGGAAATGTGTAGGAGTACAAGAGAGGTTAGATATGCTGTACAATATGGTTTTCTAGTTACCAAGGATGGTGATTCTTTATTAGTTGTTAATTATGATCATCTGGACTACAAGGATGTAGTAAGCAGAACAGATATTGCCATGTTGCAGGAATCCATGAATTATGAAATGGAATCCATATACCAAAACCAAGTCTATATTTTGGTATATCCTCTAATAGATGTAAATCATGTTGGTTGATAGTGGGTATTCAAGAAGAAATTGGACATATAAGGATATTTCAGTACCTATAATTAAAGACTGGTTGAAGAAAGGTTCAAACAACATCAAGGCATTGACTAAGATGAAACCTTTTCAATAGTTGCAATACTGAAATCCATCAGAATCAAATTGGCCATTTCCTCTTACCATGACTATGAGATTTAGAAAATGGATGTCAAAATATCCTTCTTTAATGGTAACCTTCAAGAAGATTTCAACATTAAACTACCTGAAGGGATTATGACTGTAATGGATACCAATAAGGTATGCAGGTTGAAGAAATCCTTTTTTGGATTAAATAAAGTATCCAAGTCATGGAACATTAGTATTGAAAAAGCCATAAATAAATTTGGCTTTCTCAAGAAAGAATGTGGTCCCTGTGTCTACAAATGTTTTAGTGGGAGTGCAGTTATTTTCATAATAGTATATGTTGATGAAATATTACTAATTGGAAACGAGATACAATTCTTACAGTCTGTTAAGGCATGGTTGAGTCAATTATTTTCTGTGAAGGACATGGGCGAAGCAACATATATTCATGGGATGCTGATCCATTGTGATAGATACAAGACATTTCTGGTCCTATGTCAAAGTACATACATTGATAATATATTGAAGAGATTCACTATAGAACAATCCAAGAGGGTATTTTCACGAGATTTACATGGAATTCATCTTTCCATGAAAATGTGCCCTCAGACACATGAGGATAGAAATATAATGTAAAGAATTACATATATATCAGTGAATGGGTTAGTCATATATGTCATGGTATGTACTAGATCTGATTTCCCCTATGGATTGAGTGTGTTGGGAAGATATCAAGATAACCAAGGTGACCTCCATTGGATGGCATTAAAGACAATCCTAATGTATTTGAGGCATACTAAGGAAATGTTCATAGTTTATAGAGGATATTCAGAAATAGTCATATGAGGATTTGAAGATTCTAGTTTCTAGATAGATCAAGATTACATGAAGTCACAAACGGGATACATAATCACTTTGAATGAAGGCTTAATGATTTGGATGATCTTAAAGTAGAGTGTAGTCGTAAATTATAGAACAGAGTAAAAATATATCGTAGCCTTTAAGGTTTCTAAATAAGCGGTTTCGGTATGATGCTTCATCAAAGAGCTGGATGTAATACCTGGTAGTAAAGATCCCATTACATTGTACTGTGATAATACTGTAGTGGTGGATCTCACAAAAGATCCAAGGTCACATCAGAGGACGAAGCACATACATTGGAAGTATCATTTGATGTTGGGTTTTTCTCAGAGAGGTGAAGTTGTAGTGAGCAGTATTTTCTTGGAAGAAAACATGGAAGACACCATGAATAAATCCTTGACATAGTAGAAACATGATCATCTTATGAGGTTTATCAGAGAAAAAGTCATAGGAAGTTGTCTTAGTCCATATGGGGGTTTGTTAGATTTGGTGTCCTAGAACCAATTTTTTATACATTGAATACATAGATATTTAATGTATTTATATATTAAAAAACATATTACATATTTTTCATTCATCTTCATTACTGTGATGTAATAATGTCATAGAGTTTTTTTTGCATTGATAAGGACATAGGAATTCCCTACTATGATGAGAACCATAAAATGCTATATCAATATTATTAAATATAGTTCTATAGTAGGCTGGAATAATATGACGGGACACATAGCATGAATACCGTCAGGTGAGAGTACTCGTAAGTAGAAGAGACATCCCCTCATTAAGTTCTCACTAGGTAATCTCCAATAAATTTGATTATGATAATGGACCCACCAGTAGGAATTCTGCATTTTTGGTGTCATCAGATATTTCTATATGCGTGCATGTTTTATGATACTTAAACATTTATATTATCAATAATACATGTCCTGACTCACTCGGATTGATTTACTTATCAAAACCATCATGTAGACAGTTGGTAAAAAGTAAGGTACATTGGGTACGTCATGAGTGGCATGTTATTAATAGATAGGTCGAGGAATGATTTGTTCATTCCATTTATTGAAGTTGATATTTAAATCCATATATTGATATGGAACCATTGCATGAAATTCTATGGTTGTGGTGTAATGATGATTTTATTTCATGTAGATAATGAACGGTGTATCGATCATAAATGTTAATGACACAACCATGAATCATGATTCATGGGATATTGTAAAAAATTGATTATATTACAATGTACGATTTCCTATGTGGATGTCATTGTTGTGAAATTACGTTCTTTCTCTTGGGCTCCCTTACCCATTTCTAGACAGTACTATTGGACTTTAGGCAAACCCGGCTATTACCAATGTGATTGAATCCTATAGGGTCACAAACTAAGTGATTTTGGTGTTCTCATTTAAATTCTATTTGAGTTTAATTAATAAATATTATTTCAAGACAATGGAATAACTCTATTCAAGTTAAAATGACTGTATGAATTAAATAAATATTTTTTCATCAGATTGTTCATTAATCATATTTATTTATTTTCCTGAATATTTAATTAATATTTATTTACTAGATTTGTATAAAATATTTCATTAAGAGAATAAATTATTTTTTTTATTCAAGTGTTCCAAAAATTGAATACGAGTTTGATTAGACCATGGCCAGTCTGGTAGTAAAATAACTATTGGAAAGAAAATAAATAATTATTTAACTAGTTGGAATAAATTAAAATAATGATTCTATTATTTTGTGATGCATAATTTTATTTATAATTCCATTTTTCACATGTTGGTGCACCATAAATAATGATGTGGTATTATTATTAGTAGTATGGGTTTCCTCATTAAATAGGAATGTATTTAATTTTTGTTGTTAAATTTAATATTTTAACTGAATCACCATGTCATTAAATAGAAATGTAGATCAATTGTTCCATGTATCGAAATGAATGCTCGGTGAATTGAGAATTGTTAAGCTTAATAATTTCTCTCTTGAATCATATTCTTGCCTCTATCAAGAACCAGAGACGTTCTTCAAGGGAGAAGAACATGTGATCAAGAACGACTGACACAAGATACTTGCTTCTCTATGCATGCACCTAGAAAACGAGTGGTATCGATCACAGTCCATTAGAGCACACATGGATCACCACTATAGGGATTCCAGTTTGGATCGTCACATGCACAATAAGATAACCCAAAAGGGTCATTCCATATGATCAATATCATCAAAAAATAAAGTAAAGAAATATCCTGGTATTCTTTTCATTTTAAAATTTATTAAATTAATTATAAAATGATGTGCAAGATCCTCTCTAAATGTTTTATTTCCCTTCCTTCTTTAACAAAATCATTGATTCTATTCCTCAGAGATCGGCGTTCATTATCATGTTGATCTTGGAATAATCATTGATCATGATAAAAATTAATGTTAGGTGCCAACCCAACCATGATCCCATTATTCCTGGAACCTATAGTTATATCATGATGTGTTAAGTACGAATGAATATTATGAAAATGTTAATGAGGTTTTCAGAAAAGATGATGTACTCTTTATTTTAGGTTCTAATGGAATATAACAAATTCCCAAAGATGGTAGGCTTATCTATCATCCATGTGGTATAATGGTTAATATTAGATAATATGTTAATAATTATTTAGTTATAATGATAAAGGTTGTTAAAATTGGTATCAGAGGAAGCATTTTTTTTTGTTGTATGACTAAAAAACTCTAGCAAAATCCTCTAGGGAAATAATAGGTATAATAAGACATCAATATATTTTGGAAAATATTATGTAAGTGGATTATCCAAAAAAATATATCCCTATTTGGATTCAAGAAGTTTATGTGGATCTGGTACAAATGAACAAATGGTTAAATACTGATAACACTGCATTGATCTAGACTCGACCAAGAACTAGTGCATGAAAATAGGCCTTACTTTACACCTGTTTTGACACTCATATGGGATATGTTTTGGTCAATTCACAAAATCATTACAAACAATTATTAATAGAAAAAATTTCTATAATATTATATGTTAGGAAATAGATCAGGGATAACATATATTTAATGCTAAAAATTCACAAGTTAAGAAATAAATGTCATTTATATGTTTTTCATTTAATGTCATCTGATTCAAATGTTTGTGTTTAGTATTTTAAAAACAAACATCTTGTATTTTACTTTTATTCTATTCAATGGGTGGAAATATGATTAATAACCTATTATTCATTGGTGTATTATGTAATTCTTTGTTAGCTTATTCTAGTTCTCCCGACATTATTTTATTTATCTTGAGTACTCATCATTTGGGGAAAAAGATGATATTCTAGTAGAAATTAATTAGAGGACGAAATAATAATTTTTATAAAGGTATATTTTATAATGTTGTGATAAAATATGATAAATCAATTTATTTAACTATAGGAAAATAATGTTGAATAAAACTTTTCATATTATAAATTTTGTAAAGAAATAACAGTCATCTTATCCATCAACAATTTATGGTTTTCTGGTATTTGAATTTCTCATAACCATGTTCCCTATCAAACACATTTAGTTATTTGATGTTAGTTTTCTCTTTATTGTATATCTTTTCACTTCTCACTAATGTTCTCCAACATGGAAACATTTTTATGTGATGACCTTCATACTCGCATTCCTCTCTTTTCAATAGGGGTTTTTATTAACCCTTTTAATGATGTAGGATTTCAAGAAAGATATTTTATTGTGTCTAAAAATTTATTACTAGGATCATGTATAAATTTCATGGAAACAACTTATCAAAGGAGGGATATTGTAATGCCCTATGTTTTTAAAAGAGAAAAATATGTCTGATAGCTTATGAGATATGCAACACCAATCCTGAACATATAAAGATTATCTAAATATGATCACTTTATCCATTCCATTAAAATCAGTTATATGAGTGGGATCAACTTATTTTTGATATATATATATATATATATCCTAAATATATTTACAAACACTTTTTAAACAATTAATCAATTTTTTGTATTGCCTTTTCTTCTTCAAAATATGATTTCATCAAAAATGATTTGTTTTTTTATTATAAAAATATTATTATAATTACTATCTAAAAAATTTATAAAATTTTTATAAAAAAATATGTTTATTATATCATTATATTAAAATTTACATTGGGTTATAAATAGGTATTTTTAGAAAATATATATTTTTTAGTTCATAGTGAAAACACCATTTTTTATTTTCATATATGATGAAAAATTAATTAATTTAAAAGTCAAACTAATATTTTAATTTCATTTCAAATTAAAATTAGTATAATTTTTAATTTATTTAATTTCATTAATTTCATTTAAATTATCATCAAACAAAATCTCAGTGTAAGTTAATTTTTTTGATTAATAATATATTTTTTTGAAAATTGTTTTAAAATGAAAAATGTTTCACCCTTATAATTAATTAAAAATAACCCATAATGAGAAGTAATTTTATTTTAATGTTTAGATAATATATTTATATTTATGAAATTAAAATCATATAATGAATATTACAAGAATAGTGTTAATGTAAAAACATCTTTTCTTTAGGAAAATTTATTTTTCAAAAAAATAGTTTCCCATCATACATGTAGAATTTATATTAAATGAAATTGCTCTGCATATTTGAAATGATTTTGATAAAACAGATTACATATTTTTAATCATCATAATAAATATTAGGTAATTAGATCAACTTAATATTTGAATAATATAAATAATAACTATTGTTAATATTTATTAACACAATGAAAGGGAAATATATTAATTAAGGGTAAAAATAATTTATCATAGATTAGAAACAAAGTAACGAAAATTATATGAATATTTATATTTAATATTAATTGAAAATTTTATAACATGTGTTACTTATATTTATTAATTAATAAATGAATAAGTAACCAAAAAATTATACTTCTAAATGATAAAATAAAAATTATATTTTTAAGTAAAACGATATTTAAATTAATATACTTCTTTTTATGAATTAAATATTTTTATATATAAATTATATTTTAATAAAATATAATTACTAAATTATTTTAGTGAATTATTATTGATAATGTAATTTTAATGAAAAAAATGTATTTTTAATGAGTGTTAGAAAAATGTTAATGTCAATAAACCTTTAATTTCCCAATAAATGTCGATTCTATTTTAAATGATATAATTTATATATTTAGAAAATTTTTTTTTTATAAAATGTATATTATTTTTGGAACCATCTTGTTTAAAAAATTCTATGGTGATTTATTCATAATATTCTGAGATATTCAGATTTTTGGTTGAAATTAAATATGGTATAAATATATGGTGTTCATTATTATGTCATAATGTCCCTAAAATGTTGTAATAATTAACATAAAAGCTATAAAATACCAAATAAATGTTTTGACATAAAAATAATGTAATTTTATGTTTATTTTATTAATTATATAAAACATTTATGAATTCTCAAAATATATTGGTGTATTTTATGTTTTTTAAAATCATTTCATTTAGAGTATGACTCACATCCACATCCAATAGATATTATGTTATTAATTTCTGAACATTACATTATAAAATAATTAGAACCCCTAAAATTTTTAATAAATCGAATTAATCCCCCATGGGATGGTTTTTTGTTCTAGTTAATTTATTATATACTGTCTAAAACTTATGTTTGTTAAATTATAAAGAAACCGCCCACATTTTCTATATAAAATCCACCCAAGCTCACTTTTATAATCACTAAAAACCCATTGATCATGTCCTTATTATTTTCTTTCATCTATATAGTCCTACCATGGTTCCCCAAATATATCAAGAAGCTCCCCCAAGCATTTGGAATCACACTCTCAAGGAAAGGGACTTCGGTCTTATCATTTCCTTTTAACCACCTCTTTTTTGTTGCGCTTCTTAATTTTTATTCGTGGTTGTTTGGGTTTGTTTTAATAAAAAAACTTCCTATAATTTTTATTTTTATTTTATAATATATTTATTTAACTATCTTTAATCTCTCCCTTGAACCCTTACAAACACTCGTTACCATGTTGAAATTTAGTGATAGATTTCCATTCTCCTCTTTTTATCATGAAACTCTTATTTATGTCACGTCTCTTAATTTATCTTTTTTTTATTTTGGGATATCTTCTTTCATATGCCCGTTACTTTAAATTTTATGTCTAAATTATAGGATACCACTTTCACTCTCATTAATCCCACCTATAATCCCTTACATACACTTGTCACCATGCCAAAATTTTATAAAGGATCTTCCACTAACATTTTTATTATAGAACTTATTTTATTTTATGTCTATTAATTTAAATTTTTCATTTCTTTATATGTATTTAATTATACCCCATAATTTATATTAACGTTATTAATTTTTTGACAACCGTTTCAGTATCATTATTCACTTCCATGAACCATTATGTACACCTATTACCATGAAAAAATTTAAATAGGGATCTTTTCCTTCTCCTATTTACTCATGTTTCTTCACTTTCATATTCCTTATATTTAAAATTCCTTTCATTAGGATATTTTTATCCACATACTTATTTTTTCCATTTTTTTAAAAAATTATTAGATACTTGTTTCTATCTCACCATCCCATATTATATATATTTGTATGTCATTATGCAGTAGGTATTCCATGGTGATTTTCCATGTCAAACTATTGTATATTGATTATTCTTACCCATTTACTATCATGGGTTTTCATCATTCTGAACAAATAATTATTTATTTTATACTGTAATGTATTAATTCCACAATCCATGATCATTTAATAAAATGTGACAATAAAGGATTCCTTGTTTTATGATCTATGTGGCATACTTATGCATGCTTATAAAATGAATTTTATGGGTGTTCCAATAAATGTATAGAACTCCAATGAATTGGGTAATGTTTAGTATCATGAGACAAAATCATTGGATATATATTAAGCTTTATTCCTTTATGGGATATTTTTTATCCGGATGTCTTGGCTATTATCCTTGGGATATGTTTATGATGTTGTGTTTTATGTTTTTTTTTCAGATTTCCCCTATTTCAATTAAGTTATCATGATATATCACGAATAATTGTTCATTGTTATTTTTTACAACCATTTTTTGTCCCATTAATAAGCTTGTTGTCTGACATGTTTTAATTTATTCATTTTATTCCATGTTTATTCTGTTATTGGGTTTTATATCTCACCCATTTCTTTTGTATGTCCCCAGGTTATCCTAGGCAGTAATAAGTACGATGGAATATTATGAGAATGATAATGAGGTTTTCAATAAATTTAATATATTTATTGTTTTAACTTGTTATATAATGTACAAAATTCGCAAATACACTAGACTGATCGATCTTCAAGGATGTATTAAGTGTACTCTAATGTAATAAATCAATATTTAATTTTTAACAAAGGGAAGCATTTTCATTTGATTAATAATAATAACTTTTTAAATATAAATATATTTATATATATATAATATACATATAATGTATATAATTTATAAATATGTTTTAACTTAATTAATTAAAATGGTTAAAAATTGTACACTTTAAAATAGTTCTTAAAAATAAAACTTTTTGTAAACAAAAAATAAACATATACTATAATCAAATATAAAAATGACATAAAAGTAATTATGTGTATTACATATAAATAAAAAATTATTATTTTACATGAAATAATATTCAAAACATAATGGTACATTAAAAATTCATAATTTATTTAAAATAAATTGCTTATTTATAAAAAAACATGTAATTTCACTATTCCCTAAAAAATAATTATTTTCCAAAAAATCCAATAAATTATCCCTAAGTAAATTATGATATGAAAATATCATAACTGGTATTAATTTTTTAAAATTAGAAATATTATATTTTGAAATTAACCTTCGAAAAAAACTTATAATAATAGTGTATAATTAAAACAATTTCCTTTTTGATTATCAAATATAAATAAAATTTTATTTTCAATATAACTATATTAATAAACACTAAATTGATTTATTATAACATTATATATGATATTAAAATGGATTCAAATAAATTAATTATTAAGAATACAGTTTAAAATTCTTCTCAACGAAATAATAGCTCGTAAATAATATGTAAATCTTCTCTTAAGACATCATTATTTTCAATCTAGGTTATTTATTGTGAATTTACTATTAGTTTTTCTAAACTAATCCACAAAAATTACTCGAATATTATCTAATAAAAAAATTTCATGGATTCCTTATGTATAATTTTACATCACTTTAAGTTAAATAATTGATTAAACACCCACCATAAATATAGATGTCCATTTTCTTTCAATAATTTGGAACATAATACAACACCTTTAAATAAATTATATAATATTTAGTCTATATCTTCATAATTTTTGAACATAACACACATTGTTTCTATCACCTTTTGGGATATTTAGGGAACAAACATAAAAGAAGTTGTTCTTTATAATTCCTAGTTATTTTGTAAGTCATGATATACTACAGGTTATATATTATGAGTTGCAATAAATAATACCATGGAATAAATAAGGTAGGTTCCCTGCACCATTACAAATAAACATGAAATAAGAATAAAAATAACATATGGGAATCAAAAATTACATAATAATAAAATTTGGAACAAAAAAATGAACATCATTATAAACATAATTCAACACTCAGAACTATGAAATCATTAGTTTCAAGAAAAAAATGAACAAATAATTCAAAAACATAAGCCTATGGATAAATATAAATACATCATTAAAATTCAGACCGTTTTTATGAAATAACTATTTCATATCCATATATTACATTATAGAAATATCTAACTGCATAATTAAAACATTTAATGTTATCATGATAAATAAAAAATTAAAACATCTATTTGGAAGGAGATATAATTCAGATCCCGCTATTTATAAAAATATTTCATGAATATGTGTCCCATATAAAAAATAAAATTTACAATGAATAAAAATGAAATAACCCCTGATGATGAAATGTATAAACAAATAAAAATTTATTTATTTATTAATTATTGTGTAATTTATGATCCCATGAAACAATTAGATTATGGTATTTTGCTAATTTATTTTTATGTGATGGTGTATAATTCATGAAAATAGATATCAATTTAAAGGAATAATAATTTGAAAAATATGAAGTGGAATATTTCCTAAAATGAAACAGTATTATCAAAATATAATAAAAAGGTTAAAGGAATACATATAATGGAAATGAGAAAAATGATTTCAAGAATCTATAAATAAATAATCATTTCAATGATAAAACAATGATGATTTTATATATCATCAAAATATAACAATCATTATACTATTGGAACATGATAAGGGGAAAGAACTAAAAATGTTCCTTTTATCAAATATTAATTTAATGAATAATATTACAACAGGAATTATAAATAATTATATACCCCATAAAAGTAAAGGAATATTAGGTATATTGTGGGATCAAAGGTTGTTCATTGCTACAAAACTGATCATGGATTGTATTTGTTGTCAATCCACATTAGTTGATAAGGGTGTTGTCATGTAAAGTGAGATTATAGTACAATATGTATACGGTATTGATGGAGTTGTCATCTCCAAGTGTTTTCCCAAAAAAAATATCTCAAAATCAAGTGGAAGAGGTGAGAATCGTGAATGGTGGTTTCCTAGGATTGACTCCTAATAAATATGGTAATGGAATGAGTTTCACTAATACAAGGATTCACAAAGGAAAATATTTGAGAATATGTGGAGCATCAGGAATGGTGAGATAGATTGATGGTAATCTCAATGACTATGAGAAGTGGAGAATAAAAATTGTGCAATGTGTGGATGGTAATCATTATGGTTATGATAAGCTTTGTGAATCGGTTAAATATCAATTTATCATTTCGATTAAAGTAGATTCATGAACATGAATTTTGAGGTTCACAAAAAATCTATTAGATTCATTGGTTCATCATGAATGGATGATACAATAAATATAGGTCTATCCCCAAATAATTAGACATGAAAAAATTTGGAGAAGAGGTAGAATCGATCTAAATTCAAGAATCCCAAGAGCATCGAAAATAAACTATGCAATATAAACTCATGAACTGGGTAAGGTTTTTCTTATTCATGACCAATGAAAGGGTATCTCAAAAAATAGTTTCAATATCGCTGGTTAGTTTGTGATGAATTAGTATTCCATGAATTCAGTTGGCTTCCTAAAGGGTTTGGGATTTTTGAAAGAAATTCATGAATAGTAGTACAAAATATCTAATTTAAGTGAACTTTTTTTTAAAGACTATACTCACAATATTATGGTGCAATAAGAGTATTGTTTTTATTAGGAAAAATGTTTTAAATGAAAATGTACTCATGAAACCGTCATGTCATTAACTAAGTAAGACTTAACCCAAGGAAGTGAGATAGGTGGAGACACCATAAATGTTCAAATAGAGGATGTATTCTATATATAAAATCATATAATGGTAGTTTTCATGGCCCATATTGTATATATATTTACATCATTATTCCAAAAATTGTGAACATTAGTGGTTTTTTGTACAGCTGACATTTTATTGGCATATTCCCCTTGGACTATCCCTTAGTGGTGATTCAAGTAAAAATGTTGTGTTTCCCATTTTGATGATAATGTATGATTACTTCATGATTACATCTGAGAGGTTTAATAAGTTCCAACCAATTTTGGGACATGATACATCACATTAAAATAAAATATTGACTTCGTGATTAACCCCTCGACTATAAGGGTGTTATAGGGTCCTAAATGTTGTATCAGAGTTAGGTTCATTGAATTAAATATATTCTCCATTATTATCATTTAGATTTCAGTAAATGTTTCGAAGTCCCCCCCATTTATATAATAAAAATCCATATTTGGAAGTACATGATGAGATATAATCTAATCTCCCTTGAAATGAATGTTATTTTTCTACTACACATGGGATTTAGGCTAATAATCAATATGAAATCTATGATAGAAATTTATAGGAAAATACATGATATTGATTCCAAAAAATTAATTCCATTATTATAGATCAATATCCTCACATATATCTAAATTTTATGAGATTAACTTCATCTAATTATATGTGGTAAAAATAATAAAATTTATATCATGGAAACAAAAAATTGAAGGAGGGTTTACTCTATGTTTTTCATGATTTGTTAGATGAAATAAATTTTCAAAATAATTAAAATTAAACAACATTTTAATCAAATTACTATGGTATTTGGATAAATTATAGTAATTGGGGAAGAAATTTTATATATTTACATTGTGATGAAAATATTTAGAAGGTGTCCACTGCTATACAATCTTAAAGATTCCTTCCCTTGATGAAATGTGTCCCTTTAAACATTCTCTTGATAATATTCTATGCAGCCATGTGGCGAATGAAATTGGATTAAAAATATAATATATAAAAAATAGAGTTTTCAAGGAAGTGGCATACAAGAGAATAAAAAAACATTAGGTTTCCAAATAATGTTTTGATGAAGATAATGAGGACGATGAACTTTTTTCTATTTTTACACGAAATTAAAAATAGAAGAATGTCGATTTGAAGGGAATATTCCATTGGTGTGTCTTCAATGTGGTGGATTTGGGAACATTGCCTCTCAGCAATCATAGAAGTTCTATAATGAGAATGTGAAGATGGAA
This sequence comes from Viscum album, assembly GCA_963277665.1. NCBI lineage: Eukaryota > Viridiplantae > Streptophyta > Magnoliopsida > Santalales > Viscaceae > Viscum > Viscum album. The sequence goes on from OY728153.1 coordinate 268,064,616, forward strand.
ATATATAGAAGCCTCATAAAAGTTCCTCTATAAGAGATTAATCAAATCAGAAAAGAAGTTACATTGAAGTAGGTTCTTCTCTAAATAAGTACAAGATTGTAGTTACTTTTTGATTGATGAAGAAGAATTTTTTAAATCTAAAACCCAAATGTCCATAATGGTTATAATTGTAAAAAAAGACCCATAAAATGGTTAATATAATCTGTTGAATTGTTTTTTTGATCTCATGGTGGAACATTACTATTCCATTGATAAGAAAGAAGAACATATAAAATAAAATAGGATGTTGTCAGTTGTTCTGGATGATTTATCCTAGTAAGTTGATTGGATTGAAGATGAAATTGATCAGTTAGAAGCAGGGGAAGATTAACATTTAAAAAAAATTTAAAAACTCATGACAATTTATGAAAGTTAATCTGAGGATGGAAAAATATAAAAAATATATCAATGAACTCACATCCATAATATTGGAGAAGGTTAAGAAAGTTGATGTTGTTAAAGAACAATTCCGTATTATAATGATTAAAATTCAAAATGAACCAAAGTTAGGGAAGATAGAGAAGAAATTACAGTTTGGAAGATTCTATAATGAATTTATATTAAATAGATATAAACATGTTTATGACGGTTTATAGAAGCCCTTGATTGATTTTAGATAAACATGCATGGTAAAAAGTGCAATTAGCTATGATATTGAAACATAAATAGTTGTAAAAAAATATCCAAAATAAAGGGAAGGTTTAAGATAAACAAATCTTAAAGGCACCTGATGTCCTAATAGGGAAATCATCCAATGATATAGGAAAGATAGATGAAAATTGTCCTCACCCATCTATATAGCTTATGGAGTTAAACATGTTTAAAAATGTATGGGGTATTAGGAAGAATAGAAGTGATATGAAATTCCCTATTATAAAATGTCGTTTCTATTGATTTTTTAGGCCATACTATGTTATACTATGAGTAGGTATGGAGCTATTTGAATAGAAATGTTCTTGGAACTCAATAGAGGAGAGGAAGACCATGCCCTTCATCATATAGAAGAAAAACATTCTATAGATATTGTTTTCACTATTCTAACTATGACATAATGATATTCATTACAGATATAAGAAATGTGATAACATTGCCTATAGAACTGAGAGAAATTTCAATACCCACCAACCAATAGTATTTACGATTGAAAGTCATTATTATCCAATGGATGAAAAATATGAGTATGGTGAACATTTTCATATGGAAAAAAGATAGGATAATACATATTTATCTTCCACACTATCATGTATGTCATAGAAGGAAATGAATAAAATTACAAAATCCATCCTTGTATAAATAGATCTAACATCAACAAAGAACAGCAACACAAGGATTCTTGATAGTAGATTTTCAACCCATTTAATGACAAATAAATATTTATTAAAGAACATTAAGAAAAGAGTTGATGGAATAATCAGGTTTAGAAATGATGGTTATTTAAAAATCAAAGGCAATGGAAGTACATAATTGGATGATGATTATGTTAAGAAAACTAAATTTATCTATATGGAAATATTGTGTCAGAATTTATAGAGTGTGAGTCAACCATGTGAATCATGATGGATAGAGACCTTTAATAGAAAGGGGACATTGTCAGTGAAATTATAGGTAATTATCTCATGGAGGGATGTATAACATATAGAAATTTATAATACGACAAAATAAAATAGAATATTTATTACATAATAGTTAATAAATAAAATAACATATGGAAATGGGCGTTGTGTTTCATTTACTTATAAATCACAGAAAATATATATATTATTAATACATTCCTCGATATTCCTAATATAAATCTTGAATGTGAAAATTCATGTGATTCCTACATGCGAGGAAAGATGAACTGGTTTTCATATCAATGTTAGAATAAAAAAGAATCAAATCTATATTATCTTGTACACACAGACTTATGTGGACCAATAAATGTTTCATGTGCATTTGGAGAGGGGAACTTAAATATTCCTATTTATGATAATATTCTATTGGCTTGTGAATTAATTATATACAAGATAAAACAATTGGATGATTGTAAGAAAATTTATTACCGAGTAGCTAAGAATGATAATGGTCTCAAAATAAATGTTCTATGATCTAAAACTAGAAGAAAAAAATCCAATAAATTTGTAAATTCTCTAGAAATGTAGAATAATGAATGAGGTGGTTGTAGTAATAACCCTGCAATAAATAGATTTTTTGAACATAGAAATCAACAGGTGAACTATATTTCCTTAAAAATGCGGATTGAGAGTCATGTATCTTTTCAATTCAAGAATAAGGTTATTCAAGAACCAATTTATAATCAAATTCAAATAAAGATTTTTATGGGATAAACCAGGACACCATATGAGTTATTGTGTAGAAGGAGTACCCATCTAATGTATTTTTCTGTTTTTTTATGTAAATGTTTCATAAAATAATAATAAAATCAAGACAAGTGTGGTGATATGGCATATGAGGTAATATTCCTTGGATATTCACTAAAAAAGTTAATCCTACTAATGATATATTAACTATCTTAAAATAACTGTGCAATGAAGTAATATTAATATCATTGAATAAAAAAAATACATAACTCAAGGAGTTCAGATGTTGACAAGATAAATTATGAGAAGAAAGTGGGAAAGATACATATCCATTTATTGGAATAAAAAAATTATTGAAGAAAGAATGAGGAAAACTGATGATGATTCAAAAGAAGAATCATAAAAGGAAGCCATTTCCGAAGAAACCTCATCAGAACCTCATTGGAAAAATATAAGAGAATAAATTGATAAATCAATCATTTTTATGGACTGGACAACCCCAAAATAGAAAAATAGAATAAGGTATAAATAACATTATGCATTCCTATAAATTGTTGAACCAATAACATTTAAATAAGAAGAAAATAATGAATCATGTGTTAAGGAAATTAATTAAGAACATGATAAGATAGGTAAGAAAAATTCACGGGATCTTGTTAATATACCTGATAATTAAAATGGGATTGGACCAAAGTAAATTTCAAATGAAAATTATATGATCATAGAAATGTGATTAGAATTTAGTCACCCATAGTGTGTAAAGGATAAGAAAAGATTAAAATATTTGATTTAGAAGACATAATTTCACTAGTAGTGGGACTGGAGTTGATTAAGAATTTCCAACCTGTGAATGTTCGGAGAGTGAAAAATGATTATAATATAGTGGTCAAAATGAAATTCTGAAATGGTGTTCTTAACGAAAAATTCTACATTGAAAACGCATCGATATTTGTGATGAGAGATGATGATAGTATGTTTTTCAGATTATAGAAGGCTCTCTGTAGTTTGATTCAGGAACTAGGAGTGTGGTATTATCGACATGATGCTTATCTGATTAACCTAATTTTTCAAAAATTAGGTGTCTACAACAATATCTATATGAATAATTCTATGAAATTCTAATTTATAGTACTGGTTTTTGTGGATGATATAATTTATGGTAGAAGTATGTATGGAACATTGGAATAATTTTCTAATAACATGAAATCAAAATTTGAGATTTCTATGATTGGATAACTCAGATACATCTTGGGGTTGAATGTGATTCAGAATAAGGATTAAACCATCATTTCATAGATAAAATATGCAAGAGATATACTGTTAAAATTTAACATGCATGACTCTAAAACAATGTCCACTCAAATTAGTTTTGAGGAAAAACTTCGAAAACATGAGAATGAGACATTTATGGATCCCACACTATATCGAATAATCATGGTATTTTTATTGTACTTTACTACAAAATGTCCACCTTCTATCTTTTAAACATGATTAGTGGCATGTATTAAATGTAATCTAAAGGAAGAGAATTTGGAGGTAGTAAAAATATTCTTAAGGTATGTTCAAGGTACAATCAATTTTGGATTATACGTTTATTCTAGAAGAGACAATGAATAATTGATTTTTTTAGATACTGAATTGGAAACATATGTGGTCGATATAATGTCTAAAAGTGGTGGATAATTAATCTGGGAAAATAAATGTGTGTGATGGTGGATTATGAAACAATAAACACTTTTCTTATTAAGGATGAAGTAGAGTATGTATTTTATACAAAATGTTATAATCAACTATTGTAGATGAAGAACAAACTCACTAATATTGGTGATGTGGTGAAATAGATAATGGGGATTCACCATGACAACAAGAGTGAAATCAATCTTACAAAGAATCCATCTCTTCACCCTTATACACAATATATTCAGATCAGATATAACATCATAAAGGAAAAATTTTGAGTAACATATCATTAAAATTGGGCATGTTGAAATTCATGAACAAATAAATGAATTTCATACTAGTCCATTAGAAGCACATTGTTTGATAACTATCCATTTATCATCACTTTTAATCCACCTACAAGTGCATGAGGAGGTTAGGAAAATTCTTATCACCCTATTTGTGTTAATTATTTTATCTATTATTCGAAGTGATGGAGGTTAATTGGAGAGATGTGATCTACGTGAGACTATTTTGAGCTTTATAAGTACAAATAAAAGTTCTTTTGGGTTCATCTCAATATGGAAATAAAGATGAAATTCAATTTTAAATTGGTTTTCTGGTTGCATGTTTTGGAGAAACTATGCTTCTATGACACAATGAGAATCAGGTGTTCTGATGAAATAGTTTGAACATAGATTGGACACCTTTATTCATTCAAACAAAGAGAACCAAATTAATGCTTACACTTATTTTCTAGAAGTATATATTCTCATATAGACATAGTTTTTTAGATTATTTGGTTTTTTCATATAATTGTTTTGATATAAGAAAGTTATTTATTGACTTTTTCAATAGATTTTTGAGAATACCAAAGTGGGGGATTGCTGGAACCAAGACTATTCTATGCTAGAAATAGAGTCAGGTTTTTCTTCATTGTCTATCCACACTAGGTTGAACAGAGAATTTCAATGGAAATTGATCATACAGTACAAGCAGACTATAGTGTGGAAGGTGGAGTCATTTCTCAATCATTTCCAAACTTGTGGGCTCAAAATCAGGAGTAAGAGGAAAGAATTGTTAAAGGTGGTTTATGGGATTAACTCATTATAATAAAGTAAAGGATGGGATATTGTGAAGACTTGGTTCAAAAAATTATAAAATTTATATATATGTCGATCATTATGAACAAGCATTGTGAATGGAGTGATGGGTTGACAATAATATCTATGACTATGAGATGTAGAGCATTACGATTGGGAATTTTTTTACAGTAATAACAATTACTAAGAGAAGCAGCGTTTGTGATTTAAATTTCACTGGAGATTGTTGAATGATGGATCGTCATAAAAATTAATATTTAGGTTCTCAAAAAATCCCCTAGAAGAATGGGGTCATTAAAATGTATAAGCCTATAAATATGAAGATACTCCCACTTCATTAGACATCAAAAGAATTAGAGAAATGGCTGAATCAATATGATTCCTTGATGGATGAAATATTTTTTAATCAATTATTAATTTTTGTCAAGAGCATCACAAAAAGGGTATCCTTTTCATGAACAATGCTTCAATATCACATAAAAATGAGTTTCACAATGATTGGTTATTCAGTTATGACATAGTGTTCCAGGAAGGCAGTTTTATTCAAAAAGGTTTTGAGCATCATGAAAAGTGATACTGAACATATGGTTTATGTGAACAGTTCTTTTATGTACATCAACTCAGGACTATGGGTCTAATAGAGTGTTGTTAAAGTTAGGCACAATGTCTTAAATACTAATCCACTAAAATGAATATCAAGTTGGTAAACTGAGTATGTCTTCACACAAACTAATCAGAAAGGGGGATTAAAAGGAAGTGTTTTAATGGATGTAGTGTGATTTCCCAAAAAACATATAAATGGTCTACTCCATTAATAGAGAGAAATTGTTTGAACTAATGAATTCCACAACTAGTGAAGATTAATTTATTTTTGTATTACTGACACATTGTCATTGTATTCTCCTTAGACTATCCCCTAGTATTGAGCCATGTAAAACTGATGACTTTATTCTGTGCATGTTACTATTTGAAAAATTAATGGTTATATTATATAGGTTTGACATGTTCCTACAAAAATTATAACAAGATAGATATACTTAAAATTAAAATTTGACACCCTAATTCACTTCTCCTATCTTAGGGTGTTCTGGGGTCCTACATATATAGAGTCTTACTAAATTATAAGATAAAAAATAAATAGTGAATTGATAAAGATATAGGGAAATAGGAAAACATCCTTACTTCATGTAAAAACATTCCTCAAAAAAATTAACCTCCTGATATATCAATTTAAAATCGTTAATAATTTTCTCCAAAACAAATTCAATATTAATTCCATATTCTACATAACATTTTTTCTTGTTTTTTTTTCAAATTTTAACATATTAATTTATAGGTTTATCGTTTTATCATTACGTTGTTCATTATTCAAAAACACAATAAAATTTATGGATTTCCACTAATCAATAAGTAATTTCAAATTAGGAGATCCTTCAATTGCAAACTTCTTTTTGATTATTAAAAAGACAATTATTTTTTACATTTTTATCATTTTTACCGTTGATATTTCTTTAATATGGAATGATATTAAATTAATTATGTTAATATTTTCTTATATTTTTTCGTTAAATTAATTTTTATGAATAACCATGATTGAAATAAGTAACAAATAAAATATAAGTATCGAATTAGGTAGAGTATAACTATTGTGGGTGAACACTATTTTTCTGATATATTAAAAAGAAGTGAAAAAAATAATTTTTTATTTATTTAAAAACATCAATTTATAATTAATATAATGACTTAAGGATTCATTAAATGGTTATTTATGTCATATTAACGGTAATTGTATAATTTAAATGAAAAAATGTTATTTGATATCCAATCTATGGACCACATGGCACCTCCTTCTGATTGAGCTTAATTTCTTTGTAGGAGAGACATTTAATCACAAATTGGTATGAAAACTATTGATAATATATTATTGAGATGTATTTTGGAAGTTATTTTTCATGGAAGAAATTTTTAAATAGGGGAGAATGTGGAGGATTGTTGTTTATATTGTCAAGGGGATATTTTAAAATAAAGTATTAATTATTATATAATTTAGGCCATATACTATGAATGTTGATGGCTCTTGTAAATTATATTGGTGCATGATATTAAATTTATTTTTTCAATTATATTATAAAACTGCAAAAACTGAAATAAATCTATGAAATATTATACAGAATGTAAAGAATAAAATAAAGATTCTCCTCTGAAGAAAATGTAACATGGGTTTTGAAAATTTATGTATGGATTTGGAAATTATATATATTTTTTATAAATAAATAAATTTATTCATTGAATAAATATTTGGTGATTCAAATAGTTTTCTATATATTTATTTCATTTTTATATACTGATAATGATATAAAAGATATGTTATTCATAAAATCTATATTTTTTAACTATTTTACAAAATAAAAATTATGTAGAAAAATAAAAATTATCCACTCTACAAAAATTCAACATTTACATTTCAAATATGAATAATATTTCATTAAATATAATTTATTTAATATTTAAAATTGAATTTATAAATTTAATCATATAATTTGGGGGGGGCAATTTATCTCAAATAAATACTCTTTCTTTTTTTAGGTGTGATATTGTTTATAACTGTTATATTTGTCAATTATTATATTATATATAGATAATATATATATATATATATATTAAATATTTAATAATTATATTATAAAAATGATAAATATGTTTTTAAATAAGTAAAAACACGTATTATTAAAATTCAATCTAATTTTTTCTATGATTTTGGATATGTGGAATAATTTAGTAAAATTAAAATTTCTATATTTAAATATTTTAATTTTATTAGATATCATTTATTGAATACTTTTTCAATATCATCATTTTGGTTAAATTTTCAATAGTCTATTCTTATTCATAACGGTTAGCTATTATTTCATAGATCATGAAATTACTATAATTCCTTTTAATATATATTCATTCCATCATTATCCATCCACTAATAATTTTATAAAATTATTTTATATTTCATTTAAATCTTTTTATTCTTCTTAAAAATAGTTTGTTTCAAATTGAAAATTGTTTTTACATCAGAGATAGTTCTAGGAAATAGTGGCATATAATAATTTTAAATTCCATTAGTTTTATCTGTATGTATTTTTGACGTATTTGTATTATTATAATTTAAATATATTATATTTGTTCATTGAGTGTAATTTATTTATGTTGATGTAATGAAATTATTTTCTGTCTTATTATGCCATATATTTCAATTTTAATATAAATTATACTAAAATTTAAAAATACCAATATTTTGAAAATGAAAATTATCATATTTTTAATGTCTCAGTCAATACATGATTATTACACTTGCCATGTAATTTCAATGGTTGTATTATCAATATAAGGGATTAGTTCATTATTGAATTTATAAATGTAGAAGAAATTGGGGGTGAGTTAAATTTAATATTCATTGTGATGTGATGAGAATTATTGTGTCCTAGTGCAATTACATAATATTTAAATTAAATGTAAATTGGTCAGGATATATGATATATGATGATGAATTGTGTGTAATGATTTGTACAATTCCATCTGGCCGACCCCATTTTTTCTATAATGCTAGGATTTAAGTCATGATTTTTAAAATTTTATTTTCATTAATAAATTTTAGAAGTATTTTCAATTTCATTCAGTTTTTAGATCTTCCTCTCATTATTGGAAACTAACGAGGTTATCTATATTACTCATAATGGATTTTGACTATTTGTTATGTATTTGTCTCTTATTACTATGTATTTAAAAAACAATCAAGATATCGAAAATTATATTAATATATAATTTTGATTATATAATAGTGTCATGGGAAATAATTGAGGTCTTGAGAAAGTGGTGTACGTATGTGAGGTGCTTTATTAATGATTTATTGTGGGGATCTAGTGGTTTGATTGAAAATTTCTTCTATTGTTTTTTCCCAACATTTGGATCTTCATTCAATTTATGTAAAATAGATTCTCTCTTTATAATTTCAATTTTATTTTCGAATTATCATTCATTAATTATATTTATTTTAGGGGGTGGAATTCTATTTAAAGAAGACAAAAAAATGAATCAAATTAAGGAGAAATGAGTCGTGAATTTTCATTATTCTTTCATAAATTTTTTTTTGTTATTTTTTATTTTCAAGGAATAATTACATTATATAGAAATGTTTGAGAAATGTTTTAAATTATACATTTAATTTGGTTTATTATTATGAAGAATAATAATGCAACAAAGTGGTAGATAAAAGAATTGTTCTCTTGAGTTTTACATGATACGCGGATAATGAAATAATGAATAAAAAATTTGTTTTTGTTTTCATGGGGATATTTCATTACTGTTTTACTATACATAGGTGTATACAATTAATATGGGTGTGAAAGTGGATTTAGTGTGGGTTTTTGGGGGTTATAATGGAAGATAAACTAATATAAATAGTGGTGCAGATAGTTTAATTTGGATGATGTGGGTAGACAAATGTAGTTCCTCAATGATGTGGTAATCATAATGAACTACTAAAATAATTAAATAATTTTAATAAGGACGGCATTATTATGAATTAATTACATTTCTAGATAACATTCATTAAGGTTTCATTAATATGTTATCTGTTATAGTAATATGAATATGGAGGTTCTGAAAACATGTAATTGTTTATGTGAAATAAGTAGTTAACAACAAATAAAGTTGCTATGGATGTACATACATCTAGAACATGATTAATGGGAAATTAGTAATGATGTTTTAATGGGGATTTAATGGGTGAAACTTATATGGTTTAATTTATTTTATTTTTTGTAAAATGTTGATGTTGTTGTTTCTATTATGTAGTAGTGATGGTGTGTTGATCGATTATGGATATAATGTTACTATGATGTATCCATTGGATGGGATTTTTCTGTCTCTATCTCTCCTTATCACTATATATATATATATATATGATTTTTTATTTTTTTTACACACCGCTACCTCAGAAATATATTTTCACTAATAACCATGTGAGTTTTTAGGTTATGAGGTAACCCCCTAAAACATCATTTGGGTGACATTTATGGTTGATCACTCCCTATCTCCCACTATTCCTACATGAAATAATTTCGGTTATGTGGAAGAGGTTTTGTGGTATGATTTTGCGGTAGATGGTTTTAATATGTTGTTGTGGTATATAATTCTGGTTTTTGTCTTTTGTATATAGATTTGGTGTGTGGATTAGGGAAATTGTGTGAGTACTTGGATATTTTCTATTTGGAAATGATGGAGACAAGATTATTTGGGAAAAGGTCACATAGTACCCTTTGATATATAACTTTGTGAACATAATATACTATATTTCTATTTAAAATTGATGAGCATTCCTTGGTGATATGGGATATATTTAACTAGGATTTCATAAAGAGTTTATTTATATTCATTTCCAATTATGATTTAGTATATTTATAACCAGTGAAACCCTAAGAGGGGATAAATTAGTGTGACAATCCATCTAAAAATTTTCTTTATGAAATTTATCTTCCATTGAGGATATATTCCCCAATTTTTCGGAAATTTTTTTCAAGGTATATTATAAGATATAATAATCACCAAAACAATAAAATATATTAAATAAAGTAAAGAGTATAATTAAACTAATTATCTTACAAGGATCACCACAAAGGGATACATCCATATAACATATATCGATGATGTGGTGGTGTATTAAATTTATATGGACAATACTAGTTCTATATCTAAAATGTTTTAGCCATTGTCACTCCATTTTAGGTGCTCTATCATTACAATTTTATGTTACTAGTCACTGATTATCAAGGGATCACCGCCTCTTCTTCACTTCCATGAACTAATTCTATAGAGGATATTTTTTAGTTTATTGAAATTTTTGTCTCTTTATTATATAAGGAATATATTGGTGTTTCACTGTTCAGTAGAATACTCTTCTTCCATCAGAACTATTGATTTGATTCTTGGTTTATCATTGTTTTTATTTTTCTAGTCTTCTTATATACATGATTATATTAAATCCTAAATAAATGATCATTGTATTCATATTCTACAAAAATATTGATGTGACGCTACTATTTTGGATTAGGATAATTCCATGTAGAAATTATCCTATTACTTTCAACCTTTGTAACAACCATATGTCAAACTCAATTTCCACTGTTTATTATCCTTTGTATAGAACATATATATTCAAGAGGCTATAATATACATATTGATCTACATAATAACTTCATTTTACACCACATGATAATTTTAATGAATTTTACTATATGAATTGTTCACTACATAAAACATTACATTCATAACCCTATTACGTAACATTGATCACATAACCTAGCACATAAGATACCTATGAACACGACTCGTCTAGGGGACTATTGACACATAACCTCATATTCAAAAAAAATCTTCCTACAAATCATGGTCACCTTTTTCCTATCACATGGCTCAGATTACTTATCATTGATCTCTTACATCATGATATGGAATGAGTTTGGTGCTACCTATTCAAGATCCTTCTTATGTGATCGACTGTTGTGAATTCATTAAAAACTCTCAATGGTCCTTGATCATTATCCATTATCAGTAAACATATTTTCTAGATCACATATATTAAAAAAATATGTCATACCAAATCAAGGGATCTAAGGACCTATTAATAGAGATATTCCACCAACTTTATCACATAGAAACAAGGTCCACCAATCGATCCACCGACATACAATACCATTGCATGGAATGAAAAATACACACAAATTAGGAAATTTTCTTGAAAATATCGACTAAGATCATATGTATTGGGATTTAATGGGTTAGATAAAAATGATATCCATTTTATGGAATAATTCATCCAACTAAAGTGAGTGGTTGTATCCTTTCACAAACCCTCTCTGTCCTCGAACTCAGGTGAACAAACTACCTCATGGTCAAATGAAATCATCTAATTTGATGGTGTATCCCTAATTATTTGAATATGGTGACCATTCAATAATATGTGTCTCTATTCATAATTCTACTCTACATGAATAATCTATCACAAAATGTGTGTTTCTATCATCACCTAACCCATTCAATCTACGGATCACGGAATATCACATAGCCTCAATCACGTTTATTGTTACATACCTTATAGGAATTACATAACCATGTCCCATGATTTATTCAAACATACGTGGTTTCATGAATCAATAGGAAATATGTGATCTCTATATCCTCTAATTTTTATGTATTCTCCCTTACCACTACAAAATGATTATTTTATACATTTGTGATTTCATGAATCTTAAGGGTTTATGAGAAACACATTATCATAACAAATATAATGTCCAAAAAATTGGAATGTTTTTGAAAATAAATCCATATTTTGTACTTGTATTTTTACCATCCTAGTTTTTCTAAATTATATATTTCATAATTCTTCAAAAAATATAGTGAATTAGACTATTCATAATTTTCTACTTCAAGAATAATACTTAGGAAAAACAAATATTTTCATTAGATCATTCATTTAAAAAACTGGATACTTATGTTATGAATTACATCATGCATACCTTCCACATATTCAGTATCTGTGATTTCAACTAATTTTTCATTGAATCCAATGGGACAAATACATCCTCACAGTGAGAAAATTATACACTAGAATAACTCTATTTTATTCAACATATATGTAAGAAAAACCATTAGCATAATGTCTTTCTCTTAGACATATTTCTATTTTATCTTTCTTATTCTATAAATATTTTATTGCGTTATCAGCCTCTCTTTATCAGGAATTCAATGTCATGGTCTTCTCCCAATCTTACATGTGTATCGCTATTCATCATATCACCATTGACTTCAAATATTCTATCACATCCATTAGCCATGTTTTCAATTTCTACCAATACTATATCTATACCACTTGAATCATTGATGTAAAACAAATATGACACAAAATAATGGTTTGGTTCCGACATTCTCCCCCTTTGTAATTAATTTTCAATATTATCATAAATCCATCTTTTTCCAAATCATTAAATTATCTTGAATGTTTACATTGTAACATGGATTGGGATTCATTATATCATACATTCCTCCCATTTTTTACAAAACAAATCAATGGGTCTTCCAAAAACATTTCTTATTCTTATGTTCTCTTTATATATGCCATTATTTAGGTACATATCACATTGAATCCTATAAGATATCATCACTTATATATAATAATGAATTATTTCTGAGAATATAGTTCTCTTAAGACTAATTAAATCTATATACTGTGAATTTTCTCACCGCCTTATGTCATGAACCTATTCTCAGCCCATTTGGCACCCTAGGTTAAAAACTAATAACCACATATCCATTTCAACCTTTTTAAATTTCACCTAAAATAATTCAAGGCTCAATCTCCCAACTTCGAATCCACCTTTTAATTTATTCATGAAACATTATTCTTTATAACTCTGAGTTAAATATATATTGTCATTAAATAAAATTACCACTTGTTATTGAATTATGGGAGAACATATAATCTTACTGATTAGGAATACATTATAATAAAAAGGAGATACCATGTCACTCACATCTATCTAAACAAAAAACCCTTACAAATGATACCCTCATGGTACCTATTGGTATTTATGATCTTAATATTGTCATAGAAATAACTTATTGGATGAGTCTAAATATCATAGAGTTAATTTCACAAAATATAACTAAATATCTCCAGAATTTTACTAATAAAAATTATTGACATAAATAGTAGAGAAAATACCAAATGTTGAATTACTCTTATGGATGGGGGATAAAATTTTTGAGTTCTGTAGATGTTCCATTTGAAACATAGTACCAAAAAAAATTATGTTTCAAAAACACTGTTAAAAAATATAGACATGAAATAATTGAATATTGGTACTTATCCAATATTTATTCTTCTATTTGTGTTCCTATACCACTTGATTTGCGGAATAATTCCAATGGTTGAATATCCAACATTAATTGGAAGTGCTGGTTCATTATATTATAGGTTTGAAACCACAACAGCTTCATATTAAAATCAACACTGGTTCTTTCTCTTTTTTAAAATAATGTGAATCAATTCAGTTTTTTAGATTAAGAGTTGTTTATTAAAAACAATTTTTTTTATTATAACACCATATATAAATTCCAATAATTCTGATTCTTCTTGTCAAATATATATCCCTTTAGAATAAAAACCATTCCCCTTTTAGAAAAAAATAAATCTATTGATCATATCTCCCCCTCAAATCTACAGAACAAGCAACCAATATTTGAAACATTCAATTCATTGGGAAATTTGTACATATAAAATCATTTTGTAGGGGATTTTATTTGGTAAAAATGGACCAAATCTATGTTTCTTGTCTTTTTCCCTAACCATCATTTTATAGTGATTGTATTCATTACTTTGTTTGAATAAAAATATATTTGTATTCCTTTTTTATTACATACCATTATTGCCTTAGAATTCTTATAAATCTTAAGAAAAATTCATTAGTTTGTTCCTATATTACATATTCCTATACAATTAATACTTATATGACATTATGATTTAGTATTTTCACACATTATCGTTAATAATTTTATGTGTTGGTTTTATATGCTTAATTTTATTCATAGTTTAGAGATTAAACCAATGTGTATTTGTTTTCATCCTTGATTCACCATCTTCCATCTACTCATTCATCCTCCTCCACTGGAGTAATATTTCTCTATCATTTACTTATTACATTATGGAATGACCTATGAAACCACCAAGGCATTTTTACTTCATTTTCATGTTCTCTGACATATGAGTCAGCACATCGTTTCTCACTAGAGGTGATTACTTAATTTAGCATATATTATTATTACTCAAAAGTAGAGAATATTTATACTTTTGGTTCCATATTATATTATATTCATTCCATGAGGGTTGTATGGAGTGAAACCTAGTTAGTGTGTGGTAATCTATTTATGGATCTTTTTATTTATTTCTCATATAATTTAAACATGATTTATAGATTTACATGACATATTCAAATGTAAACTCTTTCCAAATATATCTCATGGGTGGAATTAAACCTCATGAATTTATTTTTATTCCACTTATAAAATCTATTCCTATTTATCTATAGAAAGTAATGATAATCATGTAATATCAAAAAAATTAATCATGTTATATTTTATTGGGTAATATTTTGGTACAAATTGTGTTCTATTTTCACAGTTAATTCTTTGATCATTGAGAAACATACTCATGGTATTCCCTAGTCTTCCTAAATAGTATCAATTCATGGATTGATTCTTCTAAGAGCTTTTAATTTAATATTTTCATGGAATATTATTTATATTTACATATTTAAAAAATATGATTCGTTATAGTTAATGATTTTTATTTTGGATGATTTCATGATCCACCAATATATAATTCATTTTAGGGAAACGAAAACATTTATTCCCCTTAGAAAAATGAAGTTGTACATCAAACACCTTGATCTTTTCATCCATTACCTTTATTTTTCCATCCATATCATTTATATCAAAATATGATGCATCTATAGTTAATATTTTCTCTCTAAAAAATTTCATGAGTAAACTGAAACCTTACCTCAACTCATTCTTTTCTATAATTTTATTTCTAATTACATGGGGGTATTTCTTAAGTAATATCACATGGATCCTTCATTTTATCAGAAATATTAGTAATACCAACATTTATGGACACCTAATATTTTTACCATCATGTTTTTTAGGAAATGATCCTCAATGAATGTGTATCCTACTTCCTACAGTATTTACCCCAAATACACCCCATCTTGGAGGCAACAAATAATTTCTGTTTCTTGTCACATATGTTTTCTTATTTCAAAACCATATGTCATAAAAAATTATTTATAATTGTCATTATCATTATAAAAAAGAGATTCATCTGTATCACTAAATACAACAAAGCTCTTTTTTCCATTATATTCATCATCGATGGGATCCAAAAATATCCTTTCATTAGAAATTGTAAATTCACCATAATGTTTCCCCATATTTACAATTTTTTCTTCTATAATGGAATTTAAACATTTATTAACATTTTCATGTCCTTAAATATTTAATTTGAACTCAAAAAATTTATCCAATCCCTCTCCCCCTCATTCTTTATCAATGATGAAATATGATTTAATATATTTATAATGATAACATATAACATTACATGCATTATACATGACATAAATATTAATCATACTTAAAAGTGTAGGTCTCTCATTCATGTGATCCTACGTTTTATGTATAATATACCTTATATGTTATTCTACAAGATATTTACCACTATTTGTTTTTCATTTCCCACCGTAACCAGGTTTACAACCTCTGTTTGAGATGTTAATTAAAAAAGCATTTACATTTATTATTTTTTTCATAAATAATTTCTAGGATCTTCCATATGTCACAAGTAGTGGAAAATTTAATTTTTTCTTATAAAATTAATCAAAAAATATTTATTCAATTTATTTCTTATCTTTCAATTTCTAATTTGTAAAATGTTTTTTCTCATGTTAGTATAAGTTTTGATATATTTCAATTACACTGCAATAAAATACTTCATGAATTTATAATTTAGTTATTCCCACACACACAAAAATCAGTTCCAAAAAAATAATGTATTCATCATAAAATCAATAACCTTATGAAATA
The DNA here is from genome assembly GCA_963277665.1 of Viscum album. Classification (NCBI taxonomy): domain Eukaryota; kingdom Viridiplantae; phylum Streptophyta; class Magnoliopsida; order Santalales; family Viscaceae; genus Viscum; species Viscum album. Next base: position 268,081,402 of record OY728153.1, read on the forward strand.
CATTATATATTACATTATTGAACACCACGATAGATCCTTGACACTCTGATACAGCTTATAGTAATAAAAAACTCATAGAAAGTGGAGTAAATTTGGCTCATGGTCGATTGCATTTTTTAATTTAGGTCATTTATGAATATTTAAGGATCGTATTCCAAAGTTGATAAGAATTGAGTTGAACCTATATATTATTATTAAACAATCACCAAAATAATCATAGATATGTAGTAATGTAATTAATAAAAAGACAATAGTTTTTTTTACATAGTTTACTACAAGGGTTATGTATAAGAACAAAACAATGATGAATTTTTGATTTTCAAGAATCCACTATAATTTATTGGTCTTGTGGATAAATTTTTTCACTTATTGTAAGTTCATGTCAGGTTGACTTCACATAAGATTTTGAAGGCCTAGTAACTCTGTACATAAGGTGCACTAAATCTTTTTCAGTGTAATGCACTTATTTTATGAATTAAAATCTTTATGTATTAAACGTATATGTCTCTGAAATAAATAGGGGAAATTAAATTTTCCATTGAAAAGGATCCTTTTATTTCACCAAAAATCTTTTTCAAATTCAATGTTACTCTTCCTTTCTATTGATCTCTTCTTCTATTATAGGTTAATGTAACTCATTGATTAGAGAGTTATATATTTTCTTTCATAAATTGTTTTAAATAACCACTTCTCATCCTGATGGAAATAATTCCATAATAAAAATATCCTAATTATTTACTCCTCTATAGAAATAAGATGTATAAAAACTTCATCTGATACCCCTTCCACTACAAAAGATATTTTCCAAAGTATCTAATGCACTCAATGATCTCTAGAATAGATTCTATAAAAACAAACAAATAATTTGAATGAATTTACCTAAAATAAAAATTCACCAGAAAACACATATAGAACATAATCCACATCCCATTACCTTAATTGCAAAACCTAGATCTCAAGACCCATAACTGTGTGACTCCTCTACAGGATTTCTAAAAGGTAACCCCAGTTCATGAAGCTCATTATACTAAATGATGTTTTTAATCTCAAATATCATGAATCTAACCATATATAATATTTCTAATTACTCATTATTATGATCTGTTTATGTTTTAACCATTTTTATCCCCCTTACATGCTCCACATATTCTACTCTTCTCATGAATCTATGTGTGCCTCGTTTTCCCTCCATTCTACAAAAACATATTTTCTAAAATATATATATTAATCATAGTTAGGTAAACCAAATTAGGTGATTTAGTATCTTATTTATTGACAAATTAAACTAGCTTAATTTGTAAAAAACACGGTATGATGATTATTCCGCCAATATATGACACCACTTTATCATGTGAAGACTTTTCACAACACAGGATCATTACCTCACAAGACCTCATTTGTTCTCATGTCATGGGATCTCATGGGTCGAATGTAGATAACTTCACATTAATCACATATATTTTTTACATAAGTGAGTGTGATTCCACCATCATAAACCCCCTCTTTCACATAAATCTTCTAAGTATAGTACAACATTATTGTTTGAAATACCCACCTCTAACAGCATATGATCCATTAAGTGGACCATGTCACCTTCCTCTAAAACATGGTTCACTTGTTCGATCGAGTATATGTGAAGTACATTTACCAAATTTGATGATTCCATCACCATATAACCCACCTGACCATCGGATCAGTATATCATTAAAATATTGTATTATTTTCATTTTATATATTATTACGTGATTCGTGGGACCACATATCTTAATTCATTCCAACTTATGTGGTCACCAGAATCAAAAAAAATCATACACCATCACATGATCCATTCATGATTTTTTTTTTCTACCTAAACATCATTGGATAATACATTTTAAACTGTAGTATCACCTAGAACAAAATAGTTTACATGAAACACCAACTCTACATAGATTTAATGTCAAAAATTTATTTAACATTATGGAAAATGATAACATCTTCCATAATGGTGTGTATACCAACAAAATATCATAACATTGTGTATTTCATGAATCGTCCAATAATAAAGTGAATTAAATATTTAATCATTTCAATAATTATGTACAATGCCCAAGAATCACCACTATTGTTGTTAGATAATCTATGTATACACAAAAATAATTTTATTAATTTCCACTATTAAACAATCCAAATATTAAGTATGTGTGATTTCAACTCGTTTTTTAGTTTATCTTAATAGATAAATACATCAATAAAGAGGGAGTAATTTTAAAATTTAATCATTCTACAATATTAATCATCAAAATCTATAAAATATTTGTTATTTTGGTTTTCTCCCAAATAAAATTCAATTTTCTCTTCCTTATTTTGAATCATATGGTGAAATCCAATGTAACTATCCTAATAATGAAATTTATTCCACAAACTTATCTCAATATTTCATGCGAACCTATATTCACTAGATCACTAAGGGCTTTTAATTATATAATAAATCCTCTATCCATGTTTTTTATTTCTTCCAGTATTCTATACTTACTACATGAATAACTTATAGATAAAAAATTCAACACCAATCCAATTATTTGGTCCAACAAGTATTTTTCATCCAAATTATCAATTGAGTATCGTCATAAGAACCAACTATATAAACATCTATACATACCCCTACATTAATATAAAATTTTAATATATTTTCTAGGATGGGTTGTTGATCACATAGGAGATTACTAGTTCATAGTATAACAATTGGTGGGTGTTGGTGGAGTCCCCACTTTTTGATCCATTTTGTCTTATGATTTAATTTAGATACATTATATTCATGTATCAAATTAAATTAATGATGTTATTAGTTTTTTTAAAATATATTTTTAATATCTATATAGACATGGTAAGTATTGGTGTCTTGTATTATTATTTATGGGATCATAGAGGTTAATTCCACTAATGATGAGTGTCATATAACCACAATTATAGTTACCATCATATAGTTTATTAATTATGGTATTTGGGATGAATACTAACATCACTAACAAAATTAAATGATCTATTGAAGATTGATCAAAATAAAATCATATCAACACATTTTGATTATAGTTATGATGAACTTTTGGTTACGTACAAATTATAATTGCATTTGATTGGTAGTGTTACTTTATCATTCTGTATTAGCATGTTATATGAAATAAAGAAATATACCAGGATGTATAAAATACCCATATGAAAATAAATAAGGACCATAATTCAATATAAATTACTATGTTGTGATTATAATGATTATGAGGTACATAACTAGGGGTAGTATATTTTCGATTCAAGTAAATGAATTTAAAAAATTATTGATTTATTTATATTAATAAAAATAAATTATGATATTTAATTAATTACATATCCCATGATTAAGAATTTCTATTGTATTTATATATTTGTAATGGAATATATATATATATAATTATTTTTTAAAATAGGTAATATATTGTTCAAGGTGATCATATATGAGTTGATCTTGAAGAATATTCAGTAAGAAATTATTTTCCTGACTTCAAGTATATAACTATTCATAATTATAAGTGATTGGATTCTTATATAAAATATTAGAGATGGTTATAGAGATTATGGTTTCTAAAATATTATTTCATTTATAAAATGATAATATTAATCTTTTGGAGTTTAAATATTTTCATACTTTGGATTTGAAATAATGTATTCTTTATCTAGGAGATTATCATTAGTTGATGCTGAAATTGGTGGAGTTCTAGATCAAATTTTAGACTATTTATATCTATTTGATATATCATGTATCAAGATAGTATGATTTTAACTCCATTAATTAATGGATCTTGATTTTTTAGGATTTTTTTGTTTATAATCCTCTAATTAAATTTTACCAATCAAAAACTAGACAATAAAGAGATTGTTTTTCATTTTGAAAAGGATTTAAAGTCATAGAAATTTCTTTATGAAACCCATTTCATGAGGATAATGTATATCAAGAATATAATGAAGGATAAAACTATTTAGCAGATATTATTGTTTATGATTATAATAAATAGATAAGTAATTAAAACATTTCAAATAGTGGGGTTATGGATATATATGGAAACTAATATTTGAATAAATTTTAAATTGTGATTTATTAAAAAATGATGCACATAATAGAATCCCAAATGATCATAAGGCTGAGTGAAATTTTTATATTAGGTACATATCAAATTTACATTAAATGGGGATATAATTAATTTATTGAAAAACACTACAAAAGTCCCAAAAACCTTCCATACTATTCTAAAACAATGTGAGATAACATGGGGATGAAAAAAATGGAGAGGTATAAATAATTATAAGGGAATTATAAAAGAATAACATGATTAATGTAATAAAAGACAATAAAATTTCAGATAATTGTCACATAAAAGGGGTGATAATAATAAACCAGACCATTGAAGCTTGATATAAAATGATGACATCATGGAAACAAAGGAACATGGAAACAACATAAAACATGAAATCATAAGCATAATACAAGGGAAAACACCAATAAATCATAACATATTGTGATTAAGATAACCTCCCATAATCCATATATTGTATCTAATGTCATAAAAACATTACCCTGTACATTTTAATGTAATATAATTTTGGGATCACCCATCACATTAATATCATGTACAGGAATTTGTATACCACATTAATCATGTAAAATAATAAAACCATTAATCCTTGATAACACTACTATAAATTATGGATGTTAATAAAAAAGGATCCCCAAATTATCTTAGGATAGTTATATAAAGGTAAATACATTTTAGTGAAAATCGAGATGGTTATCACTATCTAATATTTTTTCAAGAAAAATAGCAAGATAATTTTGACACTATAACGGGTGCACATGATGATTTATTTAAGGTTTTAATGAAAGTGAAAGGGGACTCTAATTAAAATGAAATCATATGGATTTAAGTGGGAATTTTAAATAATATTTCCAACCTGAAAATTTTCAAATCAAAATGCATAATTTAAATAGAGTCATTAAATGAAACAATAGAGGATAGGATAACATACTTTGAGATAGCACAGAAAAAGTTTCGATGAATCTTTTTAATAGAATGGGAACACCGTGGGAGGAATCTACAGAGACATAATAATATTAATTCTACTATTAATTTATTTTTATTTATGTGTAATGGTAGGATGGGTGGGGTTTTATGAAAAATTATAGTGAAATTATTTATTAATTTTTATGATTTTTTTGGACTCTATATGTTAAAATAATCAAAATAATAAAATGTCACATGGTTTTTTTCATTGTTTATATAAAATAAGATTTTTTTCAATATTTAATATGGATAAAATCCAATATCATTAAAATAAAACCCTTGGTGATGTGGAAGTGATTCATGAACAAAAATAATATATTTCTAAAAATTAAAATATAATGTATCTTTTGATACTTTCGTTGAGGGTTTATAAAATTAATATAATTATGTGAAAACACATTAATTTAGAGTGTAAAAATATTTTTTTTCAGGGATACTATCTATTGTATATATTACTTATCACTTTAAACTTTATGATGTCATAATATATATAGTATATTAAAACCATATATAATTTTTATCCAACAATTCAGTTATCACTGAAAATTATGAATAATTCATAATTGGATTATTTCAATGTGATTATTTCAAAAATAATATTTATTTTATGAATGTAAATATATAAATATAATAATTTAAATTTTCTATGTAGATTTCAAAATCTATTGAAATATACTGATTTTATGACGATAACAATTTTCCAAACCTTAGAATAAAAATATTTCACTTCCATAAATAAAATTATATTTTTAAATAAAATAAATATTATTTATTAAGAATATATTATTAAAATTAATTTTTTCTCAAAAATTATAGAATTTATCTAAATATGATATGTGAATATATTTTTTATTTATATTTCCTAAAAAAAATAAAATTGTTATTTCATTGTATCAAAATATATATTTTCTCAAATGTGTTAAAAAAATGGATCAATAAAATCGAATTTTTATTAAGAATATAATATAAAAACCACGATAGTCAGTCTCACGATACATAACCCCTTATTACACCAGTGTACACCCTAATGGTAATGCGTGAAATTGGGACACAATATTAGCATTGTTTGGTGAACAGAGTTGGGTTTTTTATCTTGATATTTTTTAATATCAAACACAAATGAATTTATTCATGATTTTGTTGTTTAATTTCACCATGTGGTCAATCAAGGGATAATCCTAGTGATTCTATCTACTACAAAATCTCTCATAAATGGACTTTATAAGGTAATATCCTAATATTCATTTTCATCAATTCTTTTATTTTCATTTATTGATTTTTTCATATCCTTTAGTATATAATGATCAAAAAAATCATTATAAAACAAATATAATATCAATAGTTATTATGTTTAACAATATTCTAGATCTGATGGGATATAAATCATAATGGACCAAACTAAAATAATAAGTGCATGAATTATCTAAATATTATTAATTGATAAGTAATTTATGTATTTGAAGTGGGAATTTCCAATATAAAACATATGATCGTTATATTCTTCTGCCATTACAATATTTCACCCTCAACATTTCATTTGATATACAACAAAAGATGGTGGTACCCTTTTTCATTTCCCCTTATAGTTCCAATGTCTCTTTCAAAAACATTTGTTTTGTTTCAATAATTTCACGATGTGAGTTGTATTGTTTTATATAACATTTTATTCATAATTTCTTTATTCACTAGCATCTCCTAATATGAATGATCATTCTCTAAGGCTACCACCATTGGATTAAGTACACGTGAGGGATCTGGTATAAACTTATTTAAGAGGGATACATGGAACAAATCATGTGCATTAGATAGGTTATGTGGGAGTGATTATTGGTATGGTAAAACTCTTACGTGATCAAAGGACATAATGAGATTGATGTATCATGGACTAAGCTTTCCATTATTCCCTAATCTCAAGAAATTCTTTCCTAGAAATATATAATGGAACACCGTAAATTCAACATTAATTGTTAGGTCTCATAAAGTGTTTTATAGATATATTTTTAAAAAACTTTTTATCGATTTCAAAGAATATTGATTTATTTATACTTTATATATCATCCATTGGACACAATGAGGCCCCATAATCCTTAACTATCCAACTTTATCCCAGCGTGTCAAAGCCTGACATCTCCTCCTATATAGATCCTCCAAAGGATCCAATTAAATTATAGAATGAATACTATAAATATATTGAAACAACATTAATAGAAGGAATAAATACCAACATCTTTGGATATCTATTGAAAAATATCATATCATATCCGTTAGAGATGGAATTGTTCATTAAAAATTAATATCTGTATGAGGTTGAGAAGCAATACTAAATCTCAACATTGTATCCAATGAATACTGATGGATTCTTCAAAACCTTTAGGTAAGCCTCATATCCAAACAAGACACAATGGAGAATGGTAGTCTATGAAGTCCTACCAATTTCATGATCATTATCTTTGAGGGTTGGTCATAAGAAATTATTCTTTAATAGAAATTAAATGCACAAAAATTGAAATGATATTGGCTACCATTCATATGGAATTATAGGATTAATATGTACAAGGGAGTTATGAATCAAAATTCAGGGTTTTAATTTCCCATTTTTGTACTATTATGGGAAAATTAATTATTATAACCATAGATTTATATTGTTTATCCTCGATTGTTTTTTCATACCAGTCATCTATTAACATATTCTAAAATCTCCATATTCATAGTATCCCATTAAATGTTTTTATCGAATCTCTTTACATCTTATTACATCCTGGATGAAATGATAAGTATGATCTATGTACAGTGTTTAGAAATTCCTTCTCCAACTCTTGTTTTTATGGGACACATATCAGGGATCCAAACTTTATAAGCCCAACACCACCAACCATAAAACCAAAATTATTTACTACATTTTTCAATATCACATAATAGATTTTTTGGGCCTCATTAATCCTCTAAACAAAAGATAGTTGAGAATTTACATAGGAAATGTAGGATCTCGATATTTTTATTATTACCATGTTAATTCTCTCTATGTACAAGAATATTGCATCTCTTGAAATCTCTACCATGTTTTGGGTTATAAGGTCATGTCAACTCAGATCATCTAATATTTTTTCACCGTCATAACATAGTAGTGTAATAAAAAATAATAATCCTTGATAACCTATAATCCCCATTTATGGCATATTTGAATCTATTTTTATGATTATATACAAGAGGGTCTTGTGATTCATTTGTATTTTACACATCTATGCATATAGATAATGTTTCCAAATCATCAATCTTAAGTTCAATTCAAACCATTCATGCTATTTTATTAGGTAGTTATTCTCATTGATATTTAATTATAAGGATTACTAAGCTATTACATTGACATCATTCACGAGCATACAACCCATAACCTTTTAGATGAATGTTTATAGATAACAAATCATTTCCAACTAGTGGGTATTGTGTGTCTAGGTGTAGTTATTATCCTCTTCATTGACCCTTTATGTCTATCCTCATATTCCTTAGTCCAGAAAAATAGGAATCCCTTTTGATTTCTCTTGATTAGTGGTATTTTAAATAATTATAATAGTCTCAGAAATCATTGATACAACCCGTATAATTCATGGATACTCTAGACATACCACACAAATAATGGTCTTGTCCATCAATCAATTGGAATCATTTTTTGGATCTAAATATATCCTGTTTCTAGTGAATACATACCCCATTAATGTAATTAACTCTATAGAAAACACATTTATATTAATTCACATATAAATATTATTTTTTAAAGGCCTCTATTGTATAATATAAATTCTCCTCATGTTTATTATTTTTTATGTATATAAGAGTATCAACAATAAAAACCTAGATAAATTTTGAGGAGGTAATCCCTAATGAACTTATTCGTTAATTCTATGGGTATTTTGGGTGCATTAGTGAGTCAAAATTCCATTAGTATAAAATAATAATATATATAACATGAAAGAAATAAAATCTAGTGGATATCTTTCTTATTTAAAATTATGTGAGAATATATCAACTAAAGAAACACTGTAGAATGATACTAGGGTTAACATAGATATTATTAAATGTAATCAATATTATATATATGAAAATTTCTCCTTATTTTGGTGTTGTTGATATCGTGATAATCAATACCATGGTGCATTGAAATACCATTATTATTTACATAAAATACCAGTGCACCCCACACTGAATCACCTGGGCTTCATCTCTTGCATTTCAATAACGTATATTTTTTATGGGATACTTCATTTTGGAAAAGAACAATATATAATATCCATTGAAAAGTCAACCACACTACATGGAGAAAGACCAAGAAATTATTTGGGAAACACATTGGGGTATATAATTATTGTGGGTATATCACCATGGATGATTTCTTCATTAGAATAAAGCATTTTACCTAGACCAAAATTTACAAAATAAAATAATATCCCAACTTGAGATAATATTAACAAAGGAGATTCATCAACCCCTTTTCACACGTATTGAATTTGATGTCAATGTGCGATAAAAATGGTGATTTCATTCACCTGATAATTTATATTGGCTCTACACAGTGAAATTCAATTCATACTCATAATTTCATTAGATTCTTCTAAAGGTAGAAATACAAGGTTTTCTATGAATCTCATTTTGAACATATAGATAGTGGAGAAGTATTATACATGGGTTGTAATAATTTACCCATTTTCCAATTCCATAAATAATTAAACAACCAATTTGAGGTGGGTTTTTAAATAGTTATCCTAAACTTCTGTGGCATGAAAGATTACACAGAACTATAATAAAATAGTACATTAACAAGACATGATTATGTAATCAGTATGCCAATCACAAAATTATTTCCAAGATCCACCTTAGTAGTCATGATGTCATTAGCCCTCCATTTATATATAGTTCTAGGAGGTTGTTTTTCTCAGATATTGTTGAAAACTCATGGATTAGTTCATCTATTCACACAATGTCCTTATTCCATGTTGTTGAAATACAACAAAAATTTCAGAGATTTTACCTAATAATACTATTATCCAATAAAATTGGTTGGTTTTAGTAATTGGAATTCATTATCTTGGGGCACATACATCCTATACCTAATAGAATTTATTATCCCATTATGGAAATTTATAGGATATGTTTCCTTATACATTTTAAATGTTCTATGTTGGACATTCATACCACCATTAAATTTCTCCGTAACTATTGTAGTGATAAATTCGATTGTCTTCTTCATATATCTAGACTCATGAAACCCTTGAGAATTTTTAATCTTGATTTGAATATTATGTGAACATCAAAAAATTTATTTTTAGTTTTCAAACACATGAATCTATAAAGAACATAGTATGATCATCTATATCATAACAATGAAGGGGCCAACATCACTTTTATCTTAAATTTAAAAAACTAACCATATCATGCATGTGTTTTGATTCTATTATTATACACCCCAATTCATTCATCTTCATTTTTCATAAGTCCAAGAAAAAATCTCTCCATTTTATTTTAGAGAGTGTAGGGAATATATTTATAAAAAAAATTCTATAATTACTTACACTACAATCGTTTAACTCTTCATTTGACTTAATATTTTTGATCAATATCCCCCATTGATCATATTATCCCTATATACATAAAAAAAATACTGCATTACATTCTCTTAAAAAAATTATCTAATGATGGTGATGATTTTTTTAACAAATTTGATATGCTATTATGTAATTAATAGATCAGAATATACATCTAATGTTGAAGGCATTTTTAGATATAGGACTCAATTAAAATTTGGTATTTCATTGGTGGATATTGGTTTTTTCTATATTTTATTTTTTGTTTATAAATTATGTTAATTAACAAATTATTTTCACAATTTCTCTAGTTACTTTTCCCATTGTTTTTTTCATCACACTTTGAATTTCATCACATTACCCATCACATTGTTATGGAATCAATTTCTCATATTTACATAAATTGACTACAATACAGGGAAAATTAAGGATTATAATTATAAACTATTAAACATATAAATTGATAACCATGATTATTATGAGATAAATTAGAAATAGAATATATCCCTTAAAATATGAATTTCATGGTTTCAATATAATTTATCCATGATCTATTTCATATCATAATATTTTATGATTATTATTTTTATCATTATAATTGTTCATAATGATATTTGGAATTTAACAAACAATATCCCATGTGAGTTTCAAATAAGGTCTTGAGAAATTCCACTTACTAATGAACTAATAGGGGATCGATTTTAATCCCAATATACCCTTTCTGTGAAATTACCCATTGGTAAAACTATGCTAGAGCCAGATCCACATAGAGAGTGTAGAAAGGTGTTTTATTTCTTGGATACAACATAATCCTCAATCAAATATAATTTAGAGATATTTCCATTACTTAGTCCTATCCATATGGCTATAATATGGTTTTCTTATCCTAATCCCAACATATAACTTGTATTTCCAATGATACCATCTTTGATAAATCAAATTTGAATAAAACATAATTCATGATTTATTACATAAAGTTAAATATAATATAATCCCAAAATTTAATGATGCCTAATGTATTTGGTAAATTATTTACATTGATTAATAACATGAAATTTGGATACAAAAACAAAATTTAAAAACTATAAAACATTCCCTTAAAATTACACTACTTGTCTAATACTGTATAGGATAACCTAGGGATGTCAAAAAGAATGTGGTCAAATATAAAGCCCACTATGGAAATAATCAAATAATTACATGATAAAATTAATACATGTTTGTGAAATGTAATATCAAGTTATAATTAATGGTTTTAGAATCATAAAGATTATTATCGAATTATGATATGAGATGATGACATCAAAAAAAATAGAGGAATGTGTAAACAACTTAAAAATTGGGATTATAAGCATATGTCAAGGAAAAATACCATGAAATTAGAACATAGTGTTCTTAGAATAATCTCATTTGAATTATAAACGGTATCTAAGGAGTTAAAAAAATTCCCGATGCATTATAGGGATATATATTTTTTGGTATACCAATCAAATTCATATAATGTACCTGTATTTGTGTACTATGTTGATCACACAACATAAGAACATAATTCCTAAATTTTGACCCCATGATCAAAGGGTGTGTGTTAAATACATTGATATCTCCAATATATGAGAATAAAAATTTTTATGGTAATACCCTTGAGTGGAAATGTATACAGGTATTCATAATACATGATCTTTTCAAGAAATATCATTGAATAATTTTGGAAGAAAAACAAGTGTATCTAATAAATCGTGGAAGGGTTTAATGTGAGTGAAAAGGTACTATTATTACAAGTAAATCATAATGATAGTATGTGTTATGTGAAAAAAAATATATTCCAACATTAATAATTGGATATAAAAATGCATAATTCAAAGAATGTGTTTGAATAAATCGGGGAAGGAGGTGATCTATAACCTAGAAAGGGCAGTTCCGAAATCATGTGACGTTCTTCTAAAGAGTTTGTAATACTATTGGAGAGATATATAGAGATAAAAGTTGTTTTTAATCTCTTATCAAATGATTTTTCATGAATTGGAATGGGATTTTGTCTATGATTTTACAGAAAAGGAGAGAGAAATTCTTTATTAATTTCTAAACATAGGTGTTTGTTATTATATGATAAAATAAAAAAACATCCCTTGGATTTTTCTCATAATTTCTACTAATGGGAATGTTATATCAATATTTTATAAGGAGAAGAACTGGACTAATTAAAATAATACACTTAGTGATTTCAATATCAAACTAATTTATAAATAATTAATTTGAAAAACAAAAAAACTTATATTGGTTTCAGGGGATTCTTTAAGAGTCTATAATATTAATAAAAATAACTTCAATGAAATTATTTTAATGGGGAAACATAATTTAAATCATGGTTATTCTTAATATCATTTAGTACATAATGCTTCAGATTTTATGGAACCATAATACAAAATATAATTATTTATTACCTAAATATTGTTATATTTCTAATACATAAAGAATATTTTCCATTAGAAACATTTTACATTCTTATTTTGAAAATAAAATATATTTTATTAAAATAGTTTTTTAAATACTAGAATTTTCTCTTTTACAACATATTCCTCATTTATTACAAAATAATGGTTTTTATAATGATAACAGATTTTTGGAATTTATAAATAATATATTGGATTTCATTAAATAATAATACCATTAATATTAAAATAATTATTAATTAATATAATATATTAAAAAAATGATATTTATCTTATAGAAATGTGAATTTATCCAAAATGAGGGCTTCAATTTTAACAATATAAATTTCCAAAAAATGTAATTTTGATTTTTCCATATCAAAAATTAATTATTATCAAAATAATAAAGTAAATAGATAAATATGTTAATTACATTAGTAATAAGTAGAAAAATTCATGTCGTTGGGATATTGATACATAACCCCTTATTAAACCATCATATGCACTAAGGGTATAGTCTGTGATTGTTATACTTTATCGGTGTGGTTCTTTGAACATGGTATCTTCTATAATCTATATAATCTTCAACTTATCATTTAAAAGATATAATTCATGCTTCATTTGATGATTATTATCTTGGGCATGGTTAAGGGAAGGTCTTTGTGATGTCATCTCCCTCAGAACGATAAATGGTATTCATAGGGTATGATCCATCAAGTCAATGTAATCACTTTATTGATCAATTTCATTTGGATTTATCATAAAACATAATATATAAAAATTATAAAAATCACTGTAAAATGGATATATTAACAATTATTCTGATGATTAACAATCTTTTAAACCTGTATAGAGAAAACGTATAATGTTCTCAAATAACGAATGTAGTAAATGTGTTTTCTAAAAATTCAATGCTTAATAATTAATTTATTTAATTAAAAAAAGTGTTTCTATTATAAAACCTTAGTTGTTTAAATTAATGTTCTTTATTATTAAGGTATTTAGTATTTTTAAAATGGATGAGTCTCCCTTAAACAACCTTAACACATTATTCTCAGGGTTGTTGATCATATAATTATACTAAGAACTTTGTTGTGGGTTGTTATTCATATGGTGGGAAGAAACATTATATATTCATGTCTCCAACCCTTCATATTTTTTAGAATATATTTGAAAATATTATTCAAATGTATAATTAAAAATAGTCAATTCCATTGAATTTTTAACTAAAAAGGGGTGTATGATTCAGTATGGGAAAATAGTGATATATTCCACACCCTCAAGGCCTCAAAAAAAGAATGGAAGTGGTGGTGGACATAATTAGGGGTGTCATGGAAAATATGTAGGCCATGGATAGTTTAATTCTAGTAATTAACATAAATATTTTTGTTATACTGAAGATGCACACCCTTGTTTGTTTACTATTTACTACAATCTTTTGCATTTTCATCAAAGGCATGAGATCACATTGATGTATTTATAATTTTTTTAGAATATGTATCGGATATTTAATAATAGGGAGTGTGAAACATCCATCCTCTAACCCCTTTGATTTTTAAGGGTCGGTGGTGGAACTTACCTTATATTAAATTCCTTAGACAATAAAAAATGAAAATAAATGACAATAGATTTACTAAAATGTGTGGTATTTTTTCCTTTAAGTAAACCTCCTACAGAAAAAAATAGAATGATGGTTCATGTAAAATAGATAAAAATTTATATCTAAATAAATAAAAGAAATCATAGTACTATAAGAATAAAAATAAAAAAGTAAACTATAAAACCAATGACATAAAAGACACATGTTAGCAAGTTGGATGCACTCCCAACGCTAATACCATTTCCAAATCAAATGCTTCATCACTAATCAACCATGACAATAACATCTCATTTATCCCCCAGAATTATACAGAACCATACCCTTACATATAAAATGTCTAACAATTATTTATATGCATAACTTTTTATATGTTGGGGGTGAGTATATCAACTAAATAAAATATATTTCCAAATAATAGTACACATTCTACAAATAAAAAAATGTTTGAAAATATTTTATATAAAATATGTAGATTGAGTAATGGGGTTTATCCAAATATAATTTCAAAAGATATTATGTTGAGAATAACTAGATATTTATTTTATAAACCAAAATACTCTATGTTTGGGCAATAGAGGATAGTGGGAGAAGCCATCTACCTCAAAACTGAAATAGTTACTAAATAAACTCATAGTGATAATAGTAAATCATGGTTCTTACTTAAATTATATCAATAATTATCATTAAAATAAATAAAAACATGTCATAAGGAAATGATTGAGGTAAAAAATTTATGATCTATAGTTATTCATAATATGAAATGTAATAATATATAATGGAAAGGAGAAATGAGTGACATATATAGATTATTTAGAGCTAATGTGTGAGGATTGATTCAAGATGGACAATGTACTAAAAAACTAATATAAATTATTATTAGATTCAAGTTCCTAAGAAGAGTAATGATGAATGAGGTTCCCATGTGACATTTCAGGTAAAAAAATCAATATTGTATTTACATAACCACCTAATAAGGTTAGCCTTGATGGTTTACCAAACCGCGTGCTAACCATGTGGGTACAACTAACTCAAAACCCCCATGTCACATGATTTTCAAGAGAATTTAATAAACCATGTGCCAACCCTATAAAGAAACATTTTCAAATATTAAAAATGTCCTATGGAAATTTTATTGGTTTTCATTAACTATAAGCCAATAGTTCACATCCCCCTAGTCTCTTTCAATATGTTGTATAATTACATAGGAAATATAATCAATTTACTTTAATCATGTCACAATAGTGAAACCATTCAAGGATTTTAAAAAATAACCAAATCATAATATAATCCATTAAATACTATTCCCAATAAAACAATATCACAAAAACAAATATAAGAACAGTAGTAATATCAATCCATGGAGTTATAAATTCTCTCCATCATTGTGATTTATACACATCAAAATATTTAAAAGAGTACCGTCAAGAAATATTTCCAATTTAGTATTCCAATATAAATTTATATTTTATCCAACATTATTCCTAGAATCACCAATGCTAATTCAAAAAAATCAATTGTACGTGTCTCCCATGAATAATATTCTCATATTTAATCAGATATACAAAAGGTATTAAGAACACATTTTGACTTTTAGATCACAAGTAGATTTGGAAAATCCAACACCTACTAATAAATGAATTTCACACCAACCACATATAGATAAGATAAAGGCATACATATAATTAATCAAAAACACTATGTTTCATAATAAATGATCACACTCATACTATTGTGAAACTGAAATTGTCCTAGCCATTGAACAACAAACATGTGAAACTTACTCATGTGATAGATAATTAACCAATGAGAATATTCAAATAATACATTTTCCTTAACATTTGATACTATTAAAAAATTTAAATAAACATTGAAACATAGAAATTATAAATTGTGATAGTTATGAGGTACAAAAAAGGACATATGAAACCATGGCTAATAATCAAAAACCTATGAATTATTTGGAAATGGAATGAGATCCTTCTATTAAATAAAAACAATCATCACACCCTTCCACCTATATTCATTATTACATCATATTCCCCTATTTATATAACTTCTTATCCAATACTCATCACCAACATGAATGTGAAGGTAAACACATTATCCATTACCATAAAAGGAAACTACTTTTCTATTCAAACATGATAAGGATTAGGATAAGATATATGTCAGACATCACATGAGCATACCATACTATAATACTATCGTAGTCATATTATTTGAAAGAGAATGAAAAAATCATGTAATGGATTTATATCTGTGATATATCAATAACATCATGATTTTGAATCAAATATGTTTCAAGTCCTATGATATTTAATTTCAATTTTATCAAATGGTATATGTAATGGTCAATTCATGACCACATTTTTATGTTCAACAATAATTAAATTTTCTCCCATTGAAACATATTTTTAGAAAATCTACCTAAGACTGACCTAACATAAGTAATAACACAAATCGATTACTATAAATTTAGAGACAAATATTATTCTTTTTGAAACCCTTGGCAGCTCCCCACTATTAATGATTAACATAATGTTAAAAAATGAAACATTCACTACTTATGATTCTTGGGAATGGTCACCCAAGTTAGAAATGTTAATGAAATGGTTAAAAAAAGTGACATCATATTCAATTGTATGATCCCAGAGAATGTTAGTGATTAAAATTTGACATATAAGAAGAGTACCCCTTTAAGATATAATACTTTAGATGTATCGAATATGGATGTACAAATGAGCCACTCTGTAATTAGGGTATAATTAATGAATGTATCTCATGATCATATCATTCAACCATTGTCGAAAAATAGTTTACTCATTGCTGAATCCAGTGATAAGATCATCACACTCCCATTCCATGAATAACATCCAATGATGTACCTATCTAAAACATATGTTTTATTAAGAAAAAAAATATTGAGAAATAATACCTATGTTAGTCCTCAATTCCCCCTACTATTCCCAATGTTCACATAGTTCATTTGGTCTCTAATATGGAATAATTCCAAAGTCTACCATTAAGATTTTTCTCCATCTAGACATGAACCAATTTATACTAAAAATGAATTACAAACTCCTTCAGAATCTATGAGAGTTACTTTATATGTGTAAAAATTAATATGAAATTATATGATAAAAATCATTACACACCTATGATTATTGAAATGAAACATTCATCATAGATATTCCAATAAAATGTTGACAGTTTCAATAGTAATTTAGTATAGTGACCAATCAAGATTCAATAAAACCTCATTAGCCATTAATGTTTTGAATTATTATCCCATGATTCATCATTTCCCAATATCATGTACTCCCTTCAAATGGTCTATATCTATCACAAAAAAATGATTTTTATGAATTAAATTATAAAAAAACAAACATGTATTACATCATGAATATAAAATAACGATAAAAAGTACTACGGGAATAACTAACTGAGAAGACACAAAGAAAAAATTAACACCTCCAAATGGAGTATCCAACAACATAACTTCCAAGCATCAAAATACTATAATTCCAATTCATACAAGAAACCATAATGTTCCCATTAACCCATTTTTCATGTACTATCAATTCCAAAACTAACATAAAATTTTTTAGAGTTCCTTAAAAAATAAAAATATCTCGAAGGAAAGCATTTTTTTATTTCACAATAACAAGATTAAAGGAACTCCTTTAATAAATCATATTGTTTCAATACTAGTAAAATCATTTCACAATGTTTTCATGAAGGTATGTTGAAAACCAACATGACATAATTTCAGGCATGAAATATTGCCTTGTATAAAACCCCATATAATTTTATATTTTAAAAAAATAAAATATTTTATTAGAAACTATTTTCCCTCATGTTTATTTTAAAAATTATTACAAATAACTGACATTAAATATATATTCAATCCAAAATACAAGAAATTATTCATTAAAAATTCCATTAATCCCTTTTGATTCCTATTTTGGGTTAATAAGAATATTCTTTATATTGAAAATGTCAGCAACATTCCTCATTTTGAAACCCTGTTATCAGGAAAATATAGCATCATTAACTAGATCACATAAGCACCAATGTCAATTCCTACAAAAGTGGATGAAAAATTCAATAACATGACACAGAGAACATTTTTTTTAGTGATTGAATTAGTAGTTCCAGTATCTACTCGTTAAATATAATGGTTGTTATTATGTAGACATGTTACTATAGAATTAAAAAAAGTATAGAGTATAATAATATATTCCAAAACAAAATAAAATAAATTTTCATGATAAATACCCCAGTTTCATTTTTATTGAGTTACATTATCAAAATGTTTTTTGAAATTATTTTGACACCCAATATGGTTTCAAAATAAATTTAGACATATAATATAAAATAATTACTATGTTATATATTTGTATCACCATCACTTGATCAATAATATAGTTTTTTTCATAGACCATTTACTTTATGATCCAATAATCCTATACAAGAGAAATTATATCCTAGGAATAAGAAAACATGTATATGTGAAAATTATATTTCCTCCATATTTCGTGATTAATAATCATAGTGCAACATTATGTATTTAAATAGTTATGAAAATAATTCATTAAGTTTTTAACTGGTGAAAGTGATATATTTAATCTTTATAAATTATTTCCTTGAAATAACTAAACAATCACTATAATAACATTAATTATTAAACAATAAAACATTTTATCCCTTTTTAACATAATATAATTTTTTTATTATAGAATATTATAATCATTATAATGAAAAATATTCACTAATAACATGCATATGATTGAAAAAAACATGGTATATATATTATGGATTTAAATAAAAAAAACTTGTTATGTTTGAATATTGGTTTCAATGAATAGAATAAAATTGTTATAAGATTTATAAAATATAACATTACAATAATATATTACATATAACACAAAAAACAATTATACCTATTATTCTATTAATTATTCTAGACATGGATTATTAATTACTTGTGTAAAAAGGATTTACACAATCATGACACACGTTTTATCAGTTCTAAAAATTAACAATGTAAATAATACTCAATGATCTAGTATGTGCTTTCCTAATCAAATGTGATATATAGTCAACTTTTAAACCAATAAATAAAAACCACCTAAAAATGACATGTAAATTTTATGATATAAGGTTAGAATAAAAGTATGAAACTATGTGAAAAAATTATATTTCTTATAGTCATATCATAAATAATTATGAATATATGAATTTTAATAAGTTAATATACTTATTTATTCGTAGAAAATTGTTATCATTTTCTAAAAATAGAAAATAATTAAATCACAATTTAATCAATTCTTTCTTGTTAGATTCAATATCTATCTAGGTTATAATTGGAAGAAAAATTCATTCTATATCCCATTATAAAAATATAGGAAAGGATAAACACATTTAATGCTAGAAATGATTTTTATAAAACATAAAGGAAAACTATATTTTACGTGTTCTGAAAACCACTTCTAATTAATTATAAATTTCATCAATAAAAATGATCACTAATTTACAAAAATATGGTTCTCAAGACACCATTAGCCAAATAATAAATATAAAATCATATGAATGATTTAATACTAGTGAGAATTCAATTTAATAATACATCGTACACTACTCTTATTGGTTAAACCCACAGCGATGAAATGAATACACACATATAATTTTTTAACAATGGATTTCAGACCTAAAAATCCCAAGAAAAAAAAATTTATATATAAATAAGGTAGATACCTCTTTTAATGTTTCTGAGTTCATGTTTTATAAAATATTATCTATATATTTATCATCCTATTATATAGAACAAACCAAATTAACAGCGTTTTTAACATCTTTTGTCTGAGACGTTGGCTTTGGAATTGGTGGAATATCACTTAACATTCTTGATGTACCTAAGAAACCAAAAGCTGGAAATAAATTCCATGGTTTTCAATAATACTTCGGTGGTTGTTATAGTCGTAAATATAAAAATAATTGTACATAACAAAAATATGTAATAGTATGATTCAAAATTGTAATGAAATACAAATAAATTCTCACATATTATAAAGGAATTATAGTAGTATGAGAAAAAAATAAAAACCCATAAAATGAAAAACCAAATACATTAATGAATCAGGTTACCAAGGTGAAACCAATAATGATAAAAATAATCAACCAAATCCAAAAAATTTCCTCCCATCTACTAGGACTATATCATTATAGTGATATACTATATATGAAACCATTATATTATATATTCCATGGGAAACGATGTTTATATATCCCATATAGTTCATATGTATCCATGTGTATATCAATTCTCTAAGTAATAAACCAAACTATTATCAGACACATCACTTAGAAAAAAATAATGTCCCAATATTTTATCAAAAACAATTATAAAGAGTAAAAAATATGTTTTTGTTTTAAGTATAATTTAAAAATATATCCATTATTAAATATATTTATAGCATAATAATTTTCTAATAAAAGATATCAACTCTTCCCTTTTATCATGTAAATTCCACATATACTCACCAATTTGTTTAAATTCATAAGGACTATACCAATACCCATTCGTGGTAACTCAGCTCTTGTATTGACTTGTCATAAAGTCATGAACCCATGTGGAATAGTTGGAATAGGAATCCAAGACTGAATCGACCAACATCTCTCACAATGAAATCATGTCCATAATCTAACAAATCTTGGTCAAGTCCTCTAATAAACATCCCTTTAATATACCACTTTTCGTTTAATCATTTTATCAAACACAAAGTGATTATTATCAAAATCCATTTTTTCAATGCATAAATGAAGGGGTTTCTCCAATAAGAATTTGACAATATTTTCCACTATAAATCAAAAGAAACGTATTTTAGAAAACTAGAGCCTAAATATTATAGTATAATATCCTATAGAGTAATAATCCCTCTACCTTAAAAATAATATATTTCTTGAAGAAGCTCACAATGATCAATGTAGATCTGGGGTCTTCCTTCTCTTCCACCAACAATTCTAATAAAATAACATCAAAAAAATCCATCACCAAAGTATCTTCAAAAAAATGTTCTGATATAAGGCTTATATTCATAGGAAATGTAATGATTGTAAATGACAAGTAATTTTTTTTATATAACTTGAATCTACAGATATATGTATGATGATTCATTGATTATGAGATCTGGATCAAAAAAGATTCCAATCACACCTATAGGAGTCACATTGTTCATGTTCCTTGGTAAATAAAAGAATAAGTATGTTTTTTCAGGAATTTTCATTTAAAAAATCACATTTCATTAATTTATTAATGAAGTAACATGGTATGGACACAATTTTTACCAAGACATGTGCAAATCATGTGGGAACCACTATCTCAAAACCCCTATGTCACACTATTTTACAAACAATGCAACAACCATACAAAATAACTATATCTGATTTCACATGGATTATAGGTACATGTACACCGTTTACCCTTATAGTGAACCAAATATGGGCCTCATCTAAGACACTCTCACGAACCTACATGGTTACCTAAGAAATATTCAGAGTTTCCCTTAACAATTCACTATCCATGAAACCTCTCTAACACTTATTAAACACACCAAAACATCCTACACAATATTTGATACTAAAATAAACCACACCATAGTAGAAAAACACATATTATAACATAAAAAAACTAAAAATGGACGGGTTAAACAATGTTATTATGACCTATTATATAACTAATACATTTTTTAATAAAATGTGAGTTTGGGTATTATTGGTGTAACAATATAGTATTACGTGCTTGATCATTGGATACCACCTTTTTCGATGAACCTAGTAAAAATTTAATGTATTCGTGTTTTCTAAAACAGTTCTCATATTTATTCATTATAATACTATATTAAAAGGGAATAAAATATAATTATTTAATCTAGGAAGTGAACTCAATTTAAAATATTGGATTTTTGGGAGAAAGTTGATTACCTAAATCTACCACCAACTTATGGAATTATGGGGAATACATGTAAAAAATTAATATCATAAACAAATTTTTATATACTATAAAATCAATCACTGGTAGATATTTCGTTCAAATTTCATTATATAAACATGATTTTTTATTACAATTGGATTTATAGATTCTAATGGGTTAAATTATCTCCCATGGTTGAAAAATGTTAAATCACATCTAGGATAACTAATAGTTTGTGTTCACATTTTTTATATTCCTAGAATTAAATCTATTGACACAATAGAGATGAGATTAATTAAAATAGATGAGATAATATTTATTAATGATACCATAACACAATAATTATATATTGGAATGGATATTAAACACAATTCTCATGAATAAAGTTAGTTTTACAAGATAAAATGAAATTTTTTAAAAGATATACTATATTTATGATGTTGATAACATTGAAGAAGAAATTTTTCATGTTATATGTAAGAAATTTGATGTCTTGATAATCTTTCATAGTTAAAGTATTTATTAATTATTCAATATTTTTAATGATATGGTTGGATCAATTAGTTAACAAGGTCATAAAATTATATATGTTTAAATTTATAGTAAAATATAAATAATAATACAAAATTTTTATAATTTAAATCTAGTATATATTAAATAAGGAGATTTATTTCATGTTTCTCATGATTATCTACAATATTATCTAGTAGATTATGATATGTGGATAACCAGAAGGGATATTACTTTCACTTGATAATGAAAATTTAGGTTCAGTCCATAAAATGATTAATTTGGATATTTAAAATTATAGAGACCCAAACGTTTCATATATAGTTACTACATAATATTAACTTAATACACATTATATATAAAAAACAAAAACATACCTGTAAAATATATGTGTTTTTCTAAATTTTGGATACATAAATAACTAGTACATAAAATATATTCAACATTCCTATTTTAGTTCATCACAAATAGAACTCTCGTTTGACATAAATAACTTATTACCATTCTTCATAACCTGAGAAAATGAAATATAAGAATGTGTGAGCATAAATTTTCAATAAGTGTAAATATAATGTTTGTAAATTGATAATTATAAATGATCATAAAATATAAAATTTTAATTTTAATATGTTCATAGCATAAAAAATACATACCAAATTAATATAGAACCATTAATCATGATTCATTTAACATGGATTTGTTGTAACAATATATTTAAGTCATTAGTGTGTAGAATCATTAATAATAAATCATGTACCATGAGAACATAAAATTGAAATAAATATAATGTTTACGGTATACACATAAATATATTAAATAATTACATAATCAATTATGATTTCCAACATAATAAATGTGGATTCAGTTCAATCCCCATTCGTTTGTTTCCATAATTCTTGATCACTATAAGGAAAATCATATATGTCAATTTCCTTTAGGAAAAAGGGTTTACACCCCATTCTAGTACTTATTATCTAATAAGATATCAATTTTACCCTAAGAATTAGTGGGATCTATAATTATTATCCCACATATCTCATAATATAAGATATACATATCTTTGTAACATGATCAAAAAATATTCAACAAATTATTATATAATAAGTCATGGATATGATATGGGATTCATAAATATTAAATAATTTGATCATAGCATAACCCATAAAATATAAATGTGCTTAATGAAAATATCATCATTATAATCCTAAAACATCTTGAGAAATAATAATGATGATATAATTTTACTATATACTCATTAAATCATAAGTAACATCAGTAGAATTTTATATTGGTGAAAATAACATTTAAAGTTCACTGGGATATTTATTAAGATAAAAACCCTTTTCATTTTGAAATTACATTATTTATTAAAAATGTTATATAAATATTATGGAAAATGTTTTGTATGAAAATAACAATGGTGATTTATAAATAATTAATCAAAACAAATATATGTCATATTGGCGGGAAAGTATTTTTATGCAGTGTATGTTAAAATAGTGATTCCACTCAAATTTATGGAAAACTATCAAAATTACCTCATTCATATAATGATAATAATATTTATTTTAAATATTTTTATTGAAATAAAAAAATATAAAAAATAAATTATTAATTATTTTTTAAAGAGTAAAAACATTCATGAACCCATTTTAAAGAAAATATGGACACATAAGGGAAACATTTCTGACCGAAGAGAAATGTAATTTTGATTTTCCATAAAAACATTGTTTTCATGTGAGTACTTAAAGAGATAAAAATGAAAGGAAAATATGTAATATCAAAAAATAAATATAATATTGTAAAAAAAATTATTTTTTAGATTTTTATCATATAATTTTTTCATAAAAAATTAAGCATAATCAATCCCCAGAAAACTAGTTTTATAACATATAATCATTATTAATTTAATAAATTATGTGTTTGAATTATTATATCTGGAAAAAAATAATCTTAAAATTTTAATACCCTAAATATAAATATTTTTCAAAAAACATATTAAAGTTTTAATATATATTCTTCATAATATAAGATATGTGTATAACAAAACATATGTCTAAAAGAATGTAATATGATAAAATAAACCCTTACCATTTTTTGTAACACTCAATGAAACATTTAGTAGATAAAATAATTTTATAGGTAACATTAAAGAACATGAAATAATATGTATCCATAATATAATATTTTATATATTAGTATATACACAATATAAGAATAAGTAGGTGCATACTATCAAATGTGTCTCTATAAAACATAATTGAGATGAAAACTCCATTAAATATGTCTTATTTGATCCAAATTTGTCTGAACTCCTATATGATAAAGTTATATTAAATAAAAATCTATCCGAGAATAATATAAATACTTATAATATTATATATATACATTATATAAATCCATTTAAGAATCATTTTAAAGTGGAAATTAAAAATCAATCTCATCTCTAAGTTGTGGTGGTAGTCCATTTTTACCCAAGAACACTGTTTTTATTTTCTATTACATCATAATTCTAAAGTTATATAAGAAATTATGTTAACCAAAAATAATTATTTCATAAATATAATATATAAAAAATAATCTAGTCATATTAAACATATATGAATGATGTTAATGGAAAATTATTTATATCACTACATGAAATCATTGTTACCCAAGTATGCATGAATGATAATATCATCTTCCATTTAATCTATAAGATTTTGGAAATTTTTGGAAAATCATAATAATAACATATCATGATGTATCATTATAGATTCTTTTCCCCTAAACCGGTTCCTTATGCTAAATCACCACAAGGCCTCAAGCATGCCTCATCAAACGTAAGAGCCTACCGACTAGAATTAGGGGGACTAGGATTGTTATGTAATGTTAGTATACCCTCATATTAGATTTGAAAATCTTATATAAATAATCAAGCAACAAACACATCATATTAAGAGTAAATAATGAGTAAAATTAAATTGAGGAATTCTATAATAAAATTAAATACATTAAAGGCTCGAACAACCATGTCATACATACAACATTGATATCCCACTAGGATGATAAAATATACAGAATAAACAATTTAAAGATAAATAAATCAAGTTATTCTACTGTCGATGATCCCTATCACATACTAGTGATCCATTATACATTGAGGATTCTTCATCCTGATTATTATAATCCACTAGAGAACCTTCAAAAAATAAGGGAAACATGGGCCTTTATCCTATCAATAATAAAATATGATCTCAACATGAATTTTTGAATAAGGTCTATACAAACACTGAGGTGCATGTACATGGGGAGGCAAAAAAATCCCAGAAGTTCACCCCCAACATTGATCCTATAAACTACTTCCATACATGTATGTTTAGGAAATATGTTCATCATAGAAAGAAAATAACAAAAATAATGTTAAATACACTATAATCAATCATTATGTCTATGACCTTAGTGGACTATACCCAAATCATCCAAAACCGAGTGTCTCAAAGCATGTCTTGATTATCATGCATCCCAAGTAATCTATAGATCCACATACATGGAATCCCCAACTAATCCTCTCACTCCATGGGCTATTCTCAAAGTCATCTAAACATATAGGTTTCTAATCTAAGGAATCTCCAATAATGTCTACATGAATTCATCCATGATCTCATTATTTATACTTATAAGAATCAATATTTTTTTCTTGAACAATACTACAAGACTACCAAAATCCGAAGATCTATTCAAACCTCTAACCCATGATTTATAAAAAATCTTCTCGGATCACCATTCTGGAATCTATCCAATGTCACACAACCAAAATTTTATAGAGAATCAGTTTGGAATCTAAACCATATAACAAAACAATAGTTCATGGATAATCAAAAAGAAACCAAAAAATGGATGCAGAGCTTCATACCACTATCCCATTCCGAAATGTATATAATCATTTCCTATAGTATCAGTCTTGCATATAATCCATTATATATATATATATATATATTATCTATGTTTAAAGATTTAATCTTTAACCAATGTTTATAATATACAACCCATTCTAGGAGCATCATTCCAACAAGTCAACTACATGTGTGGATTTCCATTCCCACCATTCACATCCATATAAAATTAAAAAAAATCATGGAACCATGTTATACCATTGAACCCATAATGGAACTATTTGTACTAATACAAATAATACTATAAAACATCATACCCCAACAGCATTAAAATTCAATTCAATACTTAAAATCCAAAAAAATGGAAAATCTTATAAGATATATGGAATCATACATGTCAAACATCATGTCCAACCATATCAAACTCGACAACCCATATCATATCACAGTATCCCCATGGGTGTAATCCAATTATCACCTATAAACAACAATATAAAACATCTCACGTGCTACCTGAATGACCATGCCCATAATCAAAATATCAACCCCATCGATGAATACTTCGGTTTGGGTCATATGGGAACAATCAAATCCATTACTACCTAGAAAGACAAACTTGACTATGTTTTCTCTATCAATCTAGCACCCACATAGAGCTTTATGTATATAAATTAATAAATGTATGCCCTTTTTGATCGTTAGATCAAGTATGTTTGAAGATCCATCCCTCATGGGATATTCTATATCAAAACTAATGTCTTGGGATAATTCCCATCTCTCAGGGGTCACACATCCCAATTTCAATTATCTAGTATCTTAATACCTCATTGGTCTAATATAGAGTAAATTTCAAAATATATATGGTATAAAGAATCTCCCCTCTCAAATATAGATGATGTTTCCCCATATTCCCAACCAATATGTCACCTCAATTTGTAACCCATTCTCAATTACCAATGGAAATTCAAAATTCAACCCCAATTGAGATCTCTGAAGAACATAAGATATGAGATCCAATCCTTCCAATGAAAATCACCAATATCTCATCAAATGTCTCACATCTAGGAGACATATGAATCACATTAGTAGTAGAAAAAATCTTTTTCACAATATAACCCCCAATGCCTATTTGAAGTCCTAAAAATTCTAAAGGGTTTCCACCATCATGTTTAGTTCATATAAAAATTAAAAATGGAATTATCATGTGTCCATGTATTACTCCATTGTTTAAATCACTCAATACTATCAAATTGTTAATAAAGGGGAAGTACACTACATGAACCTTGAGTAATCTACATGTAATAAAAAACCTCCATTCTTGTCAAGTACTAAATCATATCCCGGATAAAATGGGGGTCTGGACCTTAACTACTACGTAGATAAGGAATACTTAGGTTACAATCATATAAAAATACACTAGTCTATGTCCTTTGTTACATTGAGTTTCTTCTCATGTACCCGACCAAATGAACATTTCCCTTTATATGGTGTATTCTTCTTCTACATGGTGTTTAGTATACAAAATCCATCCACATATTTCTTCTACCACATGGGAATGAACCTATTCAATACAAATAATCCATTTAAAAAACATTTTGTTCCATTAGTCCATGTTCATCAAATAGAAAGAACTCACCGCATGTGTTCCCACACTATATTTGATGTGATCAATATTTCCAAATGTTGAAATCCTAAAAAACACTAGAACCCATAGTTTTTCATAGTTTTGGATTAGATTGACTATCATGTGGTCTATAGGATCCATATTATGACATTATAAAATAAAAAACAGATCTAGGGTAGTCATAAACAAGATTAAAATAATCTCCCTACGTCATGGTGATAATATTGAATCTTGAAATTCTAATCCACTCCTAGAAGAACTTTCTCCTTCATCAGATCATGATCTCCACCATTGAAGAAGTCTAAAAATATATACATCCTCATTACAACTTTTTATCATAAACTACTGGGAGGTAGAATCACTCTACACTTCCTTTCATGTTGGGGAATCCAAATGGGGAGAGTCTTTTATATAAATAGATTAATTAATTAATTACATTCAATACTCACCCTGAGTTATTTGTCTCAAAGTAGGTTTATAATTCATAGAAAAAAACCCTCATTTTGAAATAATGATGGAGTTAAAATCATAACCTGACACTCCATTCAAAATATATCATCACATAAACTGAGGTTGAACATTTAATTATTAATTATTTATTTATTAAATATTCCCCTAAAACTCAATTGGTTTAGAATTCCAAAAAACTACTATCCTAGTGTAAAATATTTATTCTAAGATAAACAGAGTGGTCATAAAATTACCTAAAACCTTCTTCTATAGATAAATAACCAATTTTCAATCACAATAACCAGAAATATAAAAACTCAAATATCAGCTAGAATTGGGAATTTAGGGAAACACGAGCCTCTACAGTATCCTCTCCATAAATCATATTTTTCTCAATTACACTTTGTTGTATTACAACCACAAATCCCAACACACCATGGTCGTAAAATCATGTGGAAGTCATTATGTTTATCTTTAGGATGGAATCCATGTTCCTCTTCATAACTCCAATGATAAGGTGTAAAACCTATAAAATTCTGAGACACTTCTTTATATCATAGGCAATCTATAATGACATTTACCAAAAAAAACCATTCATCTCAAGACATCCCAATATCATAGAAAACTCATCCTTAACGTCAGGGTTCTCCCCACATTAGAACTAAACCTATGACAGGTGATTTTGATCCATTAAATATTCCACTATCATAGACTCCTAACAAAACACATTAGTAAAATTACACCAAATTAGTGATGTGATCCCTACTATATCATCATCCTTACCTCCATAAGGATCACATCATCATTAATTATCTATTAATACTCACCATATTAGTATATTTTCATTCACCTCACAACCTAACACCATCCCCATATCTCATGCCCCAATCACAACCGAACCTTAGAACAGGATATGGCCTTCACACCTCCACCGGAGGGATAAAACGAAACAGAAACTATCACACATCCCTAAAATTCGATAATTTCACCCACAATGATGTCACAAAACTAGTCTATCATGATGAATCAACTCATGGGATGTCAATGGAACACTTTCGACTATATAATTTCATATTGACTTGTTATTGATCATAACCTCATGGGATTATCTTCATTAAACAAGATGTAAAATCATGATAACTTTTTTTATTTCAAATTCTCCCCCTAGAAGAATTTTGTCGGTGTAATTATAATTGGAATGATAGTATAAAAAATGAGTACACATTGATGTCATTGAAAAATACTATCTCAATCCCATCCATTCCAAAAACATCATGATTCTATCCTTAGGTTCCTTGGTCCTTATGACCATAATCCTCTCATCACAACCACTTTTTTTCTCATCCGACTCATGGAATCCTAATCAATTCAATCATCATAGGAATATGCTTTCATAGATCCCAATCCACAAATAGAGTTCCACAATGTTCCAGTAGTTATAATCTCACCAAAATTCCATAAATTATTTACAATTACATGATCTTTGGTAACCCAACCAAAAACCCAATTTCCAACTCTATCAGGTCACATTTTATGAAAACTCATCTGGAAATCCCTACACACTAACAACTTCCATACTTCTTGTTGGTCTCAACCCAATGAGTGGAATCATTTTTTCATTCCAAAACCAAATCAAACACTCTGTTCCAATATAACTATTTCCATTGACACTCTCATCATACTTCAGAAGACACATCCAACGGTAAGCATGGCATGGACCAAATTGATATTTACCTTAGAAACTACCTGTGCCACCAAAGCATCAGTATTCAACTTGATTTTCATATTAAAGAAACCAAGAATATTCATGTTTATTTCACTATGAAGATACAATTCCTACCTCACCTATACAATCACCACTATAAGAAAAACTACACACCAACAACCATTAACACTCGACCACCTAATTTTCTCTTTGACCAACTGATAACTATTAGGAACAACCTTCCTACAAAGCCAATACCTTGTTATGGTAACTAAAATAACCTACACCTCTTGAAAAATACATCAATTTGTAAAAACAAGTACAAATCATACACTTCTCAAAATAAAAATTCATCTAATAACATGATCCCCCAATAAGTATGAACCCTTCATGAATAATTATCAAAACTCTTAGAACAAAAACTTGTTCGTCACACACCAAATGTCCCACAAAATTCAGTTAGCCCATCTCTTGGGCCACCCTTGAGGGAAAATTCCACCAACTCCCTAAACTAGAGTGTCATAGAAATTATCACTAGTCTTTCCCAACTAAAACTGAACATAATGTATTATGTAATGTAACAATGTCCAACCACCTAGGTGTAGGAAAAATTATAGAGGCCCATAACTCACTGTGTATCAAACATAGTATCATTGAAATGTTACATAAAACCATCATTCCAGAATATAAAACTATAAGGCATTACATCCAAAAGATGTCACACATAAGACCTACAACCCACAACCAAGGACCCTTCCATATCCAAGAAAATGCACATTTGAACGCTCCCTGGAGGACCAAACCATGGAATGAACTTTGAATATAATCCTCCCAATGGGGTTTAGATGTATTATACTTATATTATGTTTAAAAAACATGGTAAATACACATGTTGTTCATGATGACTTCATCTGTGTACTCATCATCATGCATTTCAACATAGATCCTTATAACCTTACATTAGAATGATATTCATATACAATTAATACCAATGATTTTGAAATCCACAATTTAATTATATTGGAAAACATATTATGAGAATCAATTGACACTTAAAATAATTAACCCTTTCTTAACATCAAAGTCACACACTAGCATAATCATACATGTTTATCCTACATGCCTGCTATGAATAATGATATAGCACTTTTCTTTATAAACCAACAATCAATGCCAATGAACATGCATCTTAAAAGTGGTCCAAGAGATAGAAACTCATCACATTCCTTGAAATATAAACCAAAAGTTCGTCACTCAAATTGAAAATCCTGAACAACCATAAAATTGCATACCAAGAGCTTCAATCCTCACCCATATACCCAATACATCATACGAAAATATTTATTCATGACAAACCCATCTCATACCGAATAAAATCTCCAACACATTCCTATATATCTAGTCTACCAAATCCCAAGTAGAAAAATAAATGTAAATTATCTCCTCTGATTCAACTATATAAATTTGTGTCCCATGTTACACTAAACCAGTTCCCCGAGCCAGTTTTTCTAAAGTCCTCAATCATGCCTCCTCATGTGCCAATGGTACATGACTAGTATAGAGGGTCAACATTGGTACTGTTATAAGACTATACCCAAAAATATATGTGTGAAAACTAAAATTTATAACCAATATTCAAACAAATTTGTGTATGTGGAAAAAAATATACTGATACTAAGAATTCCAAAAAAATTGAAATACAGTAAAGGCACAAACATCCATGTTATACTTATAATACTAATCACCCAATGGGATGATCTGATTTAAAAAATAACTGAAGGATAAATATATCATACTCTATAAATCACTCCATACTATATCACTAACTTGGTTTCAAATACACTATTGATACTCTTAAAATCAATCACCAGACTCCACACATGTGACTCCACTAAATCAAACAACCTCTGGACTCCTCTATATTTATAATACATCAGATATCAACCTGAAATGATTCATTGGGAATGAATTCTCACTAAGATTCACATACATGGGGAGTAATAAATATCAGTAGGCCAACCCCAACAATGAACCAATAACCTTCTTCCATAAGTGTGCACATTCAAAATATGCATATCTGAGCAAAAACATAACTAAAATAATGAAAAATAAATCACCATTGATCTATAAGTCTATGAAGTCAATCAACCATCCAAACTTTATCCAATTCTTTTTGTCTTTGAGTACATATAAATAATCATGACACAATAGTAATAAGTGGCCCCACATCTATGATAACCCCAACTAATACTCTTGACCCCAAGGTATTTTTCCATGGTAGTCTTAAAATCAATTGTCATAGTATGATCAATCCTATATCATTTCCTCATGAATCAATTATTTATCTCATTCCTGTTACCTAGATTAATTATCCCTAGTCACTCATGCCATTATAATTTACATTAAGAACTGGGTTCATTATTTTGACCTCTGACCCATTCATTATAGCCAATTGTTTGTAGAATCATAGTATTTCCCCTTATCCATTTTTCATAACCAATAGTTTAGGGAATATAAATATAAAAATAATAACATATATAAAAAATATAATTCTTGGATCATCAGTCGAGAACCTAAACAATAAATGTTGAACATACTTCTATCATCCATTTTCTCCTAGTATACCATGATTTCCTAGTGAATTAGTCTAGCACTTAAACAAAAAAGTATTCCATTAGTGTCAAGAGCCTTATTCTGACACTAATCCATATGGTATATTTCCTATTCATTGAGAGTTAGTTTAAAATTACAACCACATTTGTGGATTTCCATAACCACCATTCACAACTATATAAAACCCAAACACTCTTGGATCCATAATCCAACCCCCAATCCATAAGAAACAATCATCATTGATATAAATAATAAAATCCAACATCATATCACATTGGAATTTATTGTCAATTCCTACTCCATAAATATCAAATGTGGAATGACATATTAGAAATCGGGAACAATACATATGGTAAATATTTTATAACTATATCTTCCTGGAAAAAAATAGCATATATCAACAACCCCATTGTCTAAAAAAATGACAACCTAATCCAACATGTGTAATAATATCATGGGTTGGATGATAGAACATTCCCAACATCAATATGTCATCCCCACAAACCCATGCACCGGTTTGGTTTCTAGGGGAACACATACAACCATTACTACAAAAAAACATGTACCCAATTAGGGACAATTGGTCAGTCGATAATCCATTTGACGCTATCGGTCAACACATGAGTAGAGGAATCTCTCTTTGAATACTCAGATCTAGTATCATAGTTGAACAATCCATTGTAGGATCATCTATGTCAAAACTAATCCCTCATTCCAACACCCATTCATAGAGGTCACACATCCTACCACTCATTCTATAGAATATCATGACCACATAGGCCAAAGAGAGATTAAAATTAATATGGGAGATTCCTTTAATCTCATCCACTATCAAAGTCACACTAGGATGGCCCGTACACCAAACAAATCTATTACGTCACATCATATCATATTTACACTAACCGACAAATTTTCCAAATTAATCACCAATCGAAATTTTTGTTGATACTAGGAAACCTCTTCCCGTAATTCCCATAAACCTAAGGTAGTTCTCATATAATGTATATCTCTCAAGATATAGATCAATATCATTATTGGAGGAAAATATAAATTACCACAACTTACGCACCCTAACCTCCCAATTTAAATTTCTCATAACCCCACAGGGGAGATGATATCACATTCTACATTGGAAAAAATTCAAAATGGACTCATCATACATCCAATTACAACTATGGGGAATATATTAACATCAAAATTTAAAAAGTGTAAAAAAGGGGAAGTATACGAGGTTTACTCCAAAACATCAGATGTGGGAATTTACATCAATAGGGCCTAGATCCCATGGGGTCTGACTATGTACTACTACACAACCATGTCATAAATGGAGTTTCTCTACGTACTACTACACTACCATTTAATACCTACGGTCTAGTTGTGTAGATACACATGGTCATGTCACCCATATGTGGGGTGTTCGCCCGTGAACCCAACCACATGGCCATGCCCCTCTTCCTGGTGTGTACTTCTAATACATAGCACGTAATCCCAAAATAATATCTTCTCATGTACATATACACCTTTCCATGAACCGCTACACAACATGTAGTTACAAAACTGTATCTTTTTCAAAAAATAGATCACATGTCATGTGTTCATGAAGTACGTGTCTTCTAATTAGGATTTTAAAACATGAATCTTTTGAAAACCACCAAAACCCCAATTTTCCTCCAATTAGGAACAGATCAACACCCATGTGGTCTTTAGATTTTATTTTAGGGATTTAAAATAAGAAAAAACATATATTGGGAAAATAGAATGAAACTCACAACTGGTATAACTCATAGTGATAATGTTGAAGCTTCAGTTCCAAATCCCCTCTCGGAAGTCACTACACCATGATCTTGTCATTATATCCACCATTGATGAAGTCTTATAGAATGACCTTCCCCTTACCTATTTATTTATCCATCACAACCGATGGAGAATTCATCCCTCTTTATTACCATGTTTAGAAAGATAAATGGTGGGAGAGTCTTCTTAATTAATTTACCACCCTTTTAACACCCACCCTACATCCCATAAACTTAAGTGGTTTTATAGCTCACCTAGGAAAATGACTTTTTATTATCTCAACCATGGAGATGGAATCTGAATATAACCCTAAATTCAAAATATATTGCAACCTGAACTCATGTAAATAATTTAGTCGCTAATCAATTTTAGATAAAAAATTTAACCAAAACTCAATCAATTATGAATTTCACCAAAATTTTTCAATAGGATAAACATTTTAATTAGGGACCAAAATAGTGGTCAAAATATAAATCTAATCATGTTATATGGGTAAATTTCTTCATTTCCCCTCATGATCTTTTGAAAGAAAAAATTCCAATTTCTACTAAAATTCATAATATAGGGAAACATGAATGTGTACACAGTATATTGATTAAATTGTAGTCATCGTGTTTTTATGGATAAAACAAATTTTTAGAAGGTGGAATGAGATAAAATTAAAAATCTCTGTTAAGATATTTACCCATTCATTAGGATACCTCTTTTAAAATACACATTTAAACTTAAAGAATCAGCCTTAGAATAATACCTTAAGCTCTATGATTAGGAGAAGAAATTTTGAAATGTTTTTCAGTAATTATAGATTAAGATAGAAATATTAGTGGCATTATTACAGTAGGAGAATAAACTCCCTTTAATATGTGAGGAGTGACACATATATAATTTTGTAAATTATTTTAATGATATAAGGAAACTTTTAAATAAATTTGGCTATAAATAGAAAAATAATCAAATTTTGGATAATGAAATGGGGAAATATATTCAAAGAAGAATAATTAGAAATTTCTAGGTGTAAATACTAACATTATCCATTTGTTTAACTTTTTCAAACCCTTTTTTAACCTTAGCTATGATATCAATGTTTTACTAATTTTTTATTCATTATGAAAAAACAAAGACAACCCAATTACATTATATTAATTATACTGATTCCAAAAATGGAATCCATTTTACCGGCCTCAATATCATTATCTTAGTGAATTTAATTTTAAATATGTTTGAAAATTTTCATGATTGCCCTTACTATAATAATTCATGTTCAGGATAAAATTTTATTTACATTAATTCCACTCCTTGTAAAAAAATAAAATTAATTTTAAAAATTATTTTTAATATAAAATGTAATCATTTAATTAATATTATTAATAAATATAGAAGAATTTAATTTTTTAAGAAAACACAAATCTTTACGCATAAAAACAGTTCGTATAAAAAATTAAATCAAAAAATGAACTTATAATAAAATGAATTGTAAATATAATTCTTATTAGTATAATCAAATAAATATTAACAGAATGAGAATAATTTATATTAAAATCATAAAAAAAATAATGAAACTTTTACTAAAATAAAATAACTGTTAGAAAAAATATAGTAATATTGTACAATTTATTAATAAATTAATATTTTTTAAAAACTCCAAAAAATTCACAGAGAGATAATATTGACCATAAAATTTCAAAATTTATAATAAATTCATCATTAAACCTATGAATAATAATTATTAATTATAATTTTTGTGCACAAAATGTAAAAAAATAATTGTTGAATAAAATTTATTTTTGAATATAAAATAAAATTGATGAACTTTTAGTACTTATTTTTTATGATTTAATCAATAAATTTGAATTATTAAAAAAAAATATAAATATTTTTCAAAATATGGCTATATCTATTTTTAATAGTCAATTTAATGGCTAGTTTATAATGTTATACAATAAAATCATTCATTTAGACTCAAGGATGTCCATAAGTCTATTCTTTAATTACTTCATGTTTATTTCAAAGGAAATACAAATAAAATCTTAGGGTTTTATATTATAACCCCCCAAAAAATATTTTTTTTCTTTTTAAATTCTATCACACCAGTGGAAAAAATCTAAATACCACTACTTTATCACATCATCAAGTTCCCATATAGATTTCTCTAATTTTGGTTCCCTCTAATAAAATTTAATAAGGATAGTAGTAGTATACCATAACAACTTTATAATTACGAACTAATATTTAATATAATTGTTCTTTATAGGAGATATTTTGATCCAGTGGTATATCCTCTGAGTTTACTGTATGTGAAGTATCAGATATGTACTTTTTCCAGAGACATAATGGAACACACAATCAACATCAAAATGCTTCATTGGGAGTGCTAAGCTATAGGAAACTATCAAGATATTATATGGAATCTCAAAAGACACAATATTACTTTTACATTACTTTCTATTTCTTCCAAATATCAAACCAATACTCAATGGAGAAATTCACAAGATTAATTTCTCACCAACATTTAATTCCATATCTCACTATCAATTATCATCATAATTCTTCTGCTGACATTGAGCTTCCTTGATGAGCTGCAATATAGATCTAATATTATAAATCATTTATATAGATATCTCAAGTTCTAATATCTTTATTTCTAAAACTCCATCCCATCTTGTTAGATTTCATTATTTCTTTTGGTAGAGAGCTTCATAATGACCCATTTGAATGATCGAGTTAATTATATAGTTATAATATAACTCCACTAGAGGATGATGTTGATATCAAAAACCATAAACATCTTGAGAAAAACATATCTTCAGTTAATCTTGGTGTTTTTTGGTCCTCATAGACTTTAAATCTATTAGATGATTATAATAATTATTAATGGACCACTCTATATCTATATCATGATAAATATTTCTCCATAACTTCTTCGTAAATCACAAATATCATTCAAATGTTATAGAATTTTTTACTACATTAATCCTTTCCAAATATTTAATATATACCCTAGATGACCAATCAAGAGAGAAA
Organism: Viscum album; assembly: GCA_963277665.1. Classification (NCBI taxonomy): domain Eukaryota; kingdom Viridiplantae; phylum Streptophyta; class Magnoliopsida; order Santalales; family Viscaceae; genus Viscum; species Viscum album. The sequence goes on from OY728153.1 coordinate 268,119,643, forward strand.
TCATCTCTAGTAGAAATATTTTTTTTCTAAATTAGTAAGTCGATCAACTGCAAATTAAATAGCATTAATAAATTTAATAATTTAGTGGAGTCCAACGAAAAATACATGGTGATGTTTTCGCCTTTATATTATATAATGGGTAATTATTTTTAAATTACATTATAATTATCTCTAGACATAACATGCTAATATAAAAATCATTGAGGTACATACTTAGTAACACCCTTTTTCATGTTCTCCCATAAAAAATATGCTTCTACAAATCTATACATATCCATACATCAGTGAGGAATAGAAAATTATGAACTAATATATTTTTGAAATATCTCTTTATCTTTTTATATAACTAGTCGGAATCATTCTAAATTCTTAATAACTATCACTTCACGAAAATCATGGTTCAACATAGGAACTTTTACCACATTGTATTTGAACTCTACATCCTCATTTTTTCCTCTTTAATATTCACTTGGATGGATGTTTGAACACTCATTTGATTAGGAAAATATTCATCCCTTACATTATGAAAAAGGTATAACCTTTTTTAATCAATAAATATTGTATATTTTATTATCCTTATCATTGATAATAATGTGTGATATTTTTCCATAAAATAATAATCTACCATGCTTTCATTCCCATGGTGGTAATGTACTGAGTAGTCTAAAGATTTAATAAACTCCAACGACAATTTTTGTCATATATTCAACTATTTATCGGTCAATATATACATTAATATTTTATTTTCATTATATATGTCATGTAGTTGTCTTAAAATATAATTACTCTATATCTTTCAGAAAAATATTACTTCTTATAATACCAAATCATCCAAATGTTAATTTTTCTCATGATTCATACTTTATTATAAGGAATATTCTATCACAATATAATTGAACAAAATAACACATCCTGACCACTTCATTCATGAAACCATATAAATAATAGACCTGACTCAACAATTTAGTATTGTGAGTACATGTTCATTGTCTAACCTTCTCTTCAATTCCTCATATTTTATTCACATTCATTAGTCAAATGGAACTTATACCCCTTTCATGTCAACAATGTGAGTCGATTATATTTCAATGTGAAATCATTTATAGTGTTTAGAAAATATCTAGGTAATCCATTAATGAAATGGATTTTATTAACAAGGATTGTTTTGGGTCAACTTTTAGTAACTTCTTTATTTTATGGGTAAATCGATATACCCTCTCTTGAGATTATTTGTCTAAAAAATGAAACTTCTTGTCTCCATAATTTGAGAATAGTATATTTTTCATATATATTATCTTTCCTACTGCTCTTTAGTATAACCCTAATGTGATATTCATTCCCTTTTTTACAATATTAATATATAATTATATCCATAAGAAGGATTACCAAAAACTCATAGTGGATGTATCTATACAAATTATCCATTAAACCTTATATATATATAATTGAAATTATTAAAAAATATATCACTATAAATTACCGGTGTCTACACTCCATAAGAGACTTTTTCTTTTTTATGCCATAAATTTTGTCCCCAACTAATAGTTTCCAAATCAATGTTCAATTTTGGATATATTTTGATCTCATAAAAATTATTCAAACAATTCTTAAATTAGGGAAATTGATAAAATATCCTAGTTATTATCTCTTTATTATAGAACATATAGATATAACCCACATAAAAAATAATTTATATATTCTCAAGGAAGATAATTGTAATGATTTTCATGTTATGGAAGAAGAATGTTGTGATAGAATGGAATAAAAACAAATGATATTTTATTAAAAAAATGATATAAAATATATTTTAAAATATATTATAAGTATAATGACATTATAAATAATTAAATCTATATTCTTGATAGTGGGTGATCATAAGACATATATGGTAATATGTAATTTTATGAATTATTAGAAGAGTCGTTGTCTTAAAATGAAAAGATTTTTTATTTATGTATTATTTAATATCAAATAATTTGGAACATAAAAGATAATTAGAGAATAGTAAATTGTTATAAAAAATTGGGATGACCTAAGACATTCTCATTTATGTTTAAGTTGACATTTTGAACAAATCAAGATGATTTATTAACAGAGAAAGGCATTAAAAATAACTAAGATGATGTTTGTTATTTGTTGCATAGAAGGATAACTAAATGAAATTTATACATTTTTATAGAGAAGACAATAATTTTTTTGAAATTTTTAATGATAAAAAATTTATATAACTACTAACATGGTGACCTAATTCTGAGAAACACAATGATCATTACATATCCAAATAAAAAAATGGTAAATTTTGTTTAAGATGTGTATTGAAAGAGGAATATTCTACTCATATAAAAAAATCAAATTTGTTCATAAAGCAGACAATCTATAATAGAATAAAAATAATAATTTGATCAAATTTTTCCATACTAAATACCTTAAAATTTTATCCTAAAAAGAGAGGTGATATATTTTTAAAATATATTTTTTCTTATTAAATAATTTAATATTTTATGGTGGATTAATAATAATTCTTATAAAAGGAATATAAAAATTAATATATAGTTACCATTGAAACTCATAAATTAGATAATGAAGCTTACTTTACCTCAATTGATGATTAAAACACTCTTGAGGATCATATAATAAAACATGAGGATTCATTTATTATAACTTTATAACATAAAAGATTTTTTTAGATAGTGAATATAATGATGAATTATAAAAAAATTACACTACTGATTAATAGTATAATATTATGGAATCTCTAGAATTGTGTTTTATGGGATGGGTGTCAATATTAAGAATATAGAATTACTAAATTTAAGAGAAAACACAATCCCTTATGTGATATGGATTAAAAAATTAAAATCGAAATCACATTATCGTATTTTTAAGGAAGTGATTAATAGAAAATAATGTATAGAGGGGAAATATTGTAATTTGATAAGTTATAGAATTTTTCTTAGATATTCATTGAAAATATAATTTTAAACGTTTTTTAAAATATGTCTTATAAATATTCTTAGAAAAATTATGTAAAATTCAGTGAAATAATAAACAAAATGAAAAATTCAAGAACACAAACATGACCATGAATCGGAATAGAAATAATTTCACTACACCTTCGATGAGAGAAAATATGGTATTTAAGTCAATAAATGAGGATAATTTAAATTATTCATCAATTTTAAATTAATTTAAATTGAAGTATGTATTTTTGATGGGTCTAGTATTCCATGTTCAAAATTATCACCTATATCAAATAATGAATTTGGGAAATTGGTAGGATGACACTACTATCAAATATAGATCCCAGTTCATATGAGGATCCAAAATATGAGACTTTGGGGATTAAACCAAAAATAGATAATAATACAGAAATTGAGAAGAATTTATTGTGGTAGATTACCAAATGACCACATGGAGATTATATGATATGAGAAATTGGGGTCCTTAAAATAATTGATGAGAAATAAAAGTTGGGATAATTTAGGCACAACTTGTTTATAAGGGCTAGATAAAAATTAAAAGTTTCAATGTTGGTGAAATATTTTCACCATATTCAAGACTCAATTTAATGAACATTTTCATATAAATGTATATCCAATGAAAATAAAAAGTCATCCATATAGCTAAAAATTACATTTTTGAATGAATTTCTAAATAAATATGGATTATTATAAAACATGTTAGTATTATCAAATAGACGATGATCCTAGAGTGGTCTATCACTTGATGAAATTAGTATATGCATTGAATATGGTTGCTTTAGAAATGTATGATAAACTTGGCACATATTTATTAAATCAAGTACATGATAGATGTAGTGTTGAATTAAATATAATTATAAATAGAATATATAAATAGTATTTAATATTATTTATATATATAAATTATGTAATATTTAATTTAATTAATCTTGAATATTGTGAGTAGTATTAAACGTTGGTGACATTTATATTTTAGATTTCCATAATTGGTGAACTCGTAATTTTTAAAGAGATTAAAGTAATTTTATATCGTGAGTAAATATCTATTTTATAAAGGAAATAATCTATTAAATTATTGAAGAAATGTTTTATGTGATACAAAAAATCTATATTAACAACCATAATTCTGGGAAAATATTTTAGAATGAATTATGAAAAATATATTATATATTAAATACTATAATAAATGATTATTGATAGTTTTCATTACTTTATAATAAAATGTCCTCTTATTTGTTATGAAACATTATTAATGACTTGTTTTAAAATTGATCATAGTGAAGAGAAACTCATGTCTATAAAATGTATTATATTGTATATTGAATGCACAATTATGTATTCATAGTTATAAGTAATAGGGAAGAATTGTATACTATCACCATAAAATGGTAATGATTAAGATTCCGAGGTTTTGGATAAGAAAATCGGAACATTTTCATAATTTTATATTATAATTAAATTAATTTGTAGATAACTAACTAAACACGAATATACTTCCCCTAGAATATTTGAATGACATTAAATTTAAAATACAAAATAATATTCCATACTAATTTGAAAAAATAAATATTTGTTTGATCGTTGTGAAAATTTGAAACAATATATGGGGATTTTATATAACAATAAAATTTTTACTGAACTTAAAATTAAATTATATAATCCTTCAAGAGAAAAAAATTTGAAAAAAAAAATATAACTTTAACAATGAAAATATGGAATATGATTTTGTGAAAATTGAAAACCATTAATCATGTGATCATGTGTCTATCATTTTCTCAAAATTATTATATTAACTATTGTTTGAAAAACAATAGGATGTTTTAAGTAGATCAACCATATCCCTCAACATGAGTAGGTTTATAGGAAGCCTCTATCCCCAACTGTTTTGCACCAATTTGTTTTCAAATATTTTATTGTAATAATTTATTTCATTATCGTTGTTCTATATACATAAGAAATATTATTATATGATTATAAAATATTATTTTTGAAATGTTTTTTTATGTGGGATGTGATGTCCTGAATTGAGAGCCACTTAATTTTTCCCTGACATGGTGGGTCACATGGCCATAAGTCCACCTCCATATATTCCGTAGGATGCTAACTAGAAATATAGGTAAAATATGCATTATAGTTTGGAGACTATACCATCATATCAAAATTGAATAGTAAATATCAATATAATAATATAGAATAAGAGAGACATTAATAATAAAACAAAATAGCATAATAAGAGACAATGGAAGACCAGAGAAACAACCAACCAAAGCAAAAGCCTGATATTAACTATGTATAATTATATCAATAATTCCAAAAATATAATCATATGAATTTCTCATCATGTCAAGTGTCTAATAAGAATCCAAAATAGTTATATAGAAATGAGAAAATTACATGCATCAAAATACCAAAAATACTAAAAGAGCTATCCAAGATAGCATCATGAGCCCAGATCAAACCCATATCATCATTATCCTATGAAGCAATCATAATCGTGTAGGATGTACCATTCCATAATCCACACTTTTAGTATTATAATCTATTGGAAAATAAAGGGGGCCTGATTATGGTGTGATAAAAAATCCTAGCAGGATACTTCCAACATTGTCTAATTCCATCCATTAATTAAATATATTATAATAACAGTGTACAGGAAGAAATAAAATATGTAAAATAAGTGTTTTATATAAAAACCCATATAGGTCCTAATTCTAATGTACACCCATCCTCATCTATTTTATTCTGCCTTCGCCAGAATGTATCTGAGTAACAGTCAGTCATTTATCATTTTATAGAAAAGACTTGGGACCTGGAGAATACCACAGCGTCCCCGATTATGATATTTGTTCAAGAGATTCACTATCAAGACATCAATAAGCTATAATACAATAACTGACTCAGTGTTTTTTCTTTGACTTGGTAGACACATCATAGAAATAATTTCATTAATTAATTAATTAATAACCAAATCACATCACTATAATTTCTTATTTGGAGTGGTGGTAATTATCCATGTACAACATGAACCAAACACGATACAAGTCCATATATGGAAATAATCATCAGTACTGAGGTGTCACACTTGGTGTTGTATAACATCAATTCCATTTCTGTACATCTGTTTCTTTCTAATAAGGGATCCCATTTACCACTTCTAGAATTAATAGAATCTACACTATGTGTTCATCTTTTTAAATCCATAAATACTCCATGTTTCCCTTGAGTGTATATAGAATCAACCCTCTGATTCCATCCATGGAAGTGCATAAGGATCCCATATATCAACCATGTGTAAAACAACAATCCCCTAAGTCTATCCTTAGTAGTACACTAGGGATTTAATTTGTCACTCTAGTGTAAAAAAAGTTGTATCAAAATTATTCAATCCATGGTGGCCTTATATGAACCCATGTTTCACCAAATGCATCTAATAAACATTCATTCATGGTCATTTTATTATTTTAATGTTTACCATCATGATCATTTAAATTAAACTACTTCTAAAATGGTATCTCATGCATGGGCTAAGTTGATAAATCATATCCTCTAAATTATATCACATGGGAAATATCAATATAAGATGTAACTCTTATTTACACCTGAAATTACATGGACATCTCTTTGTGACATGGAATTCCATTCCATTTTCTTAATAAATTACAATTAAAATTAGAATTCATCAATTAACATCCAAGTGAATGGGGTCAACATAACATTAAGGGAGATTAATTTGAGATGCCACCCATAGTGGTCCAATTAATAAAAAATACACCAAATGGGGTGGTTCAAATTCAATAGTCGTAACCTTGTAGAATTTTTCAATGCATCTCTTTAATTACATAAGTAATTCCTATCCATTTTAATCAAATAATAAATTCCATTCAATGATGTGGCTTGGAAAACTCAATTCATAGAAAAATTGAATATATATAAACACACTGAATTTAAGTAAAAGTAATTACACCAACTACTGTAGGTCGATAGTGGAGTTATCATCTAGTATTGAGCTTTATTTTTCCCATATCTAAATAAAAAAATGAATAGAAGAAAATCCTAAAAAATTTCATATTAAATTTCACCTAAATTGAACATCTAATACCAAGTTAAATGAATAAAAATTGAAAAGGATTTTAGTACTCATCGGTTCTGATCCAATAACAAGAATGGATCTTTATTCCATATCTTTACGGACAATATTTCTTAATCCCTATATTAGTATTTTAGAGGGATCACTAATGGGTGGATAATTTTTCCATGATAGGTGGAAATAAGACAAAACAAAGGAAAATGAATCATTTAACTCATGATTTGAAAAAGGTCATTTTTCTTCAAAATACATTGCCACCTGATTTTTCTACACGATTGGCCAAATCATGTGCCAACCATGTGCCATTTTCTACTTAGAGGGTCACCCTGCATGGTTAGTGCACACAGTTTTACTAACTGTGTGCAAACTGTCTCTCAGTCCACTATCAAAAATTGAATAGGCCATCCCATGGGCGTGTGCCTCATTCCTTAGGGTTTCCCCAAATAGAGCCTCACACTATTATTCAACCATTGGGTCTATCCCGCATGACTTCTATGAACAATGTGTCTTACCTTGTTTTTTCCCAATAACATGAGATTTAGGCTCGAGACAAGCCATGGACACCGCCGATAACAGCATTAAATCAAGGGAGTTAATATTAGTCCATCAACAAGAATTTAAAAAATAAATAATGTGATATATTCTTTAATAAAAAAAGGCTCTTCAAAACATCCCCCCTAAAGCAATTCATCCCTGAATTTCCATTCCACAAGTGCTAAAGATTCATCTTCGAACAACTCTGACAATTATTCTTCTACATCAGCCTCGTTATCATCGGTCCTGACCTATACATGGATGTTATTCCATTTAACTTGTACTTGAAGAACTTACTATTCCCTAAGAACAGTCGTGCTTTGATCCAAAAGATGAATCAGATGCTCCAAAAAGGATGTATCTAATTGTAAATCAAAATCTGTGAGTTGAAAATCATGAGAATGTTTTGAATGATAATATCATAGATGAGCTTCATGGAACACATCATGTATGTATTTATACCGTTGAGGTTACTGAACTAAGAGGTTCTCGGACAGACTCTCTCCATAATCTCAAATGGCCCAACATATCATTGTGAATGCTTACCCAATATTTTAATCATCTTATGTCCCATAATCGGTGACACATGTAAAAATAATTGATCCCTAACAGTGAACTCTATAGGTCATCAATGATGTTAATTGTAAAATTTTGTCTTGAATGAGCAGTATTCATCCACATTGGAATCAACTGAACCTTCTCTGGAGCCTCCAGAATGAGATGAGGTCAAAGCATTCCTACATCTCCTTCCTTTAATTAGTTCATGGGGGATCAGAAAGTACTCTTATGAATAGCCTCAAAAGGAGCCATATTTATAGTATCCTAATAATGTATTTTATGTGAACTCAACTAAGGTTATATTCCTATCACATGATCCCCCAATTTCAATGAATCATCTCATAGAATTTATTCATACACCAAAATCATGTTTTGTAACTTTCCGTCAATTTGAGGGTGATATGTTGTGCTTAGTAGAACCAATGTACCAAATTCCTCTCCAAACCATTCAAGAATTTTGCATTCAAACAATAAATATCTATTTGAAATGATAGTATGAGGCATCCCATGAAGGCTCACAACTATATTTTCATACTAAATCTCTTGATTGTCTATATAGAAGGTCTCTTTAATCAGTAAAAAATGAAAAACCTTCATGTTCATGTCAACAAAAATCCATATGACAAAACATCCTCATAGTGAACATATAAAAATGATCATGAATTCAATCACAACATCATCAAATTTAAACTCTTGAATATGCAATTACTATAATTGTTTGAATGGTCACTGATGTTTCTTCTTCAGGTACTGACTAATGGAACATCGCATGAAAAAACTAGCTTCGTCTCTTTTAATAACCAATCCCCAATACTAGAGACATAAATCCAATTACATATTATTGACACTAGGATAAATTAGATAACCTTAATTATAAAAGTCATACAACATCTCCCCACATATTTCTTTTGAAATCCATAAAGAACCATGTATATGGGGAATTTGATCCTCGTCAAGGGTCTAGTAATGAGGTAGATCCTCACCAGCCACACTCTCCCATAGGAATGGGACCTCAAAATCAGATAGATTTCTCATCCTCACTCCACCCATGAGGCTTTAATTCCAATCTAATGATGAAATAAATGTTTGATAATGACTGTCTTGTACCTCTAAGTGCATCTCTGAAACAAAAGTCCCTAAGATTCCACTATATATAAGACTCTTGAACTGCATGTATTTGATTCATCCTTCTCAATTAATTAGCATCTAAATTTTCATTAATAGACTTATTAAAAATCCCAATGTAAAAAAATGCACATACTCAAACAATTTTCACTACCTCAAATTTAGGTCACACTTTGTAAATATTTATTTGAGGCATTGTTGTTTGTGTACATGGAAAATATATCACTTAAAAAACAATTCCTCTAATAGTGAAATGAATGTAAAATAGTTTCTAGCTCAATATATAGTTTTTCGTAGTTCTTATTCTATGGCCTCAACTGATGATACATTAAATCTAAAAATATCTCCTCACACATTAGAAAATATCCATTCCTAATACATGATGCATCATAATAAATAGTGCAACTCCTTCTTAGATCTTGAAAAATCATTATGGGCACAAAATTTAATCCCCTTTTAGCTACTAAAATGATGTATTCTATGAATATAACCATATAAATATTAAAACATTCCCATTCAATCCTTTAATAGTTTTTGATAAAAATAATAATTCCATTACAAATCTCTATTTACAAATAGGTTGCACCAAGGAAATACATATATAAAATATGTCATTGGGATGATCCTAAGAAACTAATTCTCTCACCTTCTCTGGCTCAACTAAGACTCTTTCATCAAAGATAATTTGACCTAGAAAGTGAATATGATCCATCCAATAGTGTCACTTTGTGAGATTAACATATAACTGATTCTATATTAATATATCTTATATGATATCAATATATATTTCATGTTCATGTAGTGTGTGATAATACACCAACATATTAATCAGAAATTCAAGTTAAATGAATCTACATAAGGATGGAAAACATGGTTCATCAGTTCTATGAAAACTGCAAGTGCCTTCATGAGACCGAACCACATGACACAATAATCATATAGAAAATACATGATAAAAATTATTGTCTGAGGTATGTCTTATAATCCAACATGCACCTGATGACATCTCTATTTTAAATAAATCATTGAGAACACCTAATCTCTTTGGATCTAGTTGAAGAGATCATCTTACTGTGGTTGAGGATATCAGTTCATAAGTATTAGCTGGTTCTATTTCAAATAATCCACAAAAAACCTTATGGTTTCATCTACTATTATCATAAAAATTAATGGTGAACTCATGGATATGTACTGGGTAAGATAAACCTTGTTTCCTTTGAATCCTATAGCTACCACTTGATATCTTATGACTAATTAATAGTTATTATTAAATATGGATTGGATACCAGGGTATCTCCTTGCACTAGATTGATAGAGAACTCTACCTCTCTCCTTAGAGTTAATATTAAAATCTTGATCTTGAAAACATTCCTAATAAATCAACATTAATTGGGATAACTTTATTATGTGTTTTCTGACCATCTAAATATTAAATACTAATCTTGTATATCATCCAACCTAGACAACAATTCTAATGTCTAGCTCAAATCGTCTAAACATCCCATTCACCCTCATGAAAATGGTCTATGTCCTAAGTTGATGTGAAGGTCACCCTATGAAGATATAAATAAATAAAATCAGGAATGTAAACCAACAATTACATTCTATGAATGATGCCAAAACATATCAACTTGAGTAAAAAAGAGGTCCCATACAAAGTGACCCCTCCCAACATCAATGAGTGACTCCATGAACTAAAATACATCCTCTGTTCGAATCACAAATGGAGTATCGAGCATCATAACTAAATATAAACATTGAATGATGATTCCATGGATCACCAGAATATGATGATATATAATGCAATAATAATCACCTATATTAAAAAATATGGAAATCTAATGTAGGGGCTACTAAAATAGTTCCTCTCACAGTAGACGGTCGAATATTCTTCCACACTAGTTTTGGTTTAACTCAATATAACTACCATGTTATATATAATTATGATATAGCCTAGATAGCAAGATAAGATCCACACTATTGTCACTAAAAATATGTTTTATGGCTACCACATCCATGACCACAACCTTGGATCTATCGAACAACTATACTCCATCTACCTTATTGATGAGAAACTGTTGACACTACTCTTGTAAGTGGATTCAGTGTAGAAACACTCTCAATAACTACTGAAGGACAAGTACAAAAAAAGCATTGTATATGGGCCATATTACTTTAAGATTGAAACTCGACTAGATCCCCCATATGTTGAGGTCTCATATTTCCAATTCTACTAATCTGGTGGCACCTCACATGGATACATGAGTATAATCACTCAATACTTATATCATCACATGGGATCTCCAGACATCGCTTCCTACTAATGGGATCAGTAGCACCAGATCTAGGTGAATAACTGTGCTATATTTTACTCTAGCCTCTCTCAGGTCATGTTATATGATAAGTTATATATTCCCTATTATAGAAATGGTATTCATCCAAATGAAATTTACCTCAGATCAAATGTCATACCTGACACCATCCTCAATACACATAGATTTGGATAACTAATCACAAATTTCAATAGGATTGAAGACATAAATATCTTTAAAAAGGGACAAATAAACCATAACTAATAACCTGGCCTAATCTAAGTTCAATAACACCTGGTATCTAGAAAACATCAACATCATATCATAAAAGTGGTAATATAATATCATATGAAAATACATTAATCAATATCCTAATGATGATATGTCTAGGTAAAAACATCCCACCATCACTTTGAAAAATCACTAAATATATAATTATTAATCTATACAATCCTCTCAGAAGGTGTCTTTAGATGTTCAAATATAGATATCATGGACTCTATCCATGACTCCACAACCTTTTGTCCACCAACCCCCTAAAACATTAGGGTTTGTTGCTACTGGAACTCACCTATCAACTCTATTATTGTTAGGGAAGGTCACTGTTCTCCCTTAATGGTTTTTAGGAACACATAATGATTTCAGGAGAATATAGCTTGGATATTTTTTCTGTTACTATCAAAAGTGCCTCATATGGAACCACAATAAAATCTAATACTTCCCAAGGCCAACCATCCCTAGAGCCTAGTCACTTCCAGTCTCCTGGCATGTGATCTGAGTATGTCACTGTGGAATATCTGTACAATTCTATATTCACACCTTCAAACAAGATTCCACTACCACTAAAATAATATTTATTTAAAATAGCATTGGTATAAGTCTTCATATATGATAATAACACCTCTCTTCCTACTCGTATTTTTTGGTATGGGCGATAAAAAATTCATAATAAGGTAATAGATATTTCATACTTCCCAGCACTAAGGTTTGGTATGGTTCAAATTCTATATTTTCAATTTCGATTTCACTTGAATTCATATTCACATTAATATCAAAACAGACTTTTTAAATGGTAGAACCAAATGGTTCACCACTTCTTATCCATAAGGGACCATACACTTGATGGACTGAAATATGGTTTCCACATAATCCAAGTAATAACATATTCCTATCCATGTGACCAATGGTTTATGACTCAACATTCTATATTTTATGGATTATGGTTGCTGATGTAACCTAATCATGAAAATGATTTGTTGTTATCATAAGAAGCCTAAATACCAACCTTGTATCTCAATTCCTTGGTAAAACCATCGATAAAATCATCATGTATATCAAATATATCACACGATTCATATATCATAAATCATGTAACCAATAATGCATCATATATGGAATGTCATAATTCAAGGAATGTAAGGTTCCTAAATGATGCATCATATGGAATACCCCCATATCATCATGTTTAAAAAAATATAAACATTAAGAATATTGTTAATAACATCCAAATATGAGTCTATCACAAAATTGTGGAATCAAAACATATTTAATAGCCAATGTCCGGACAGTAATAATTTCCATTAAAGGCAATTCTGGATTTTCACTGTACATGGGTTAGCTACTCTGAGGTGAAAATCATTTCCAAATTCGATTACCATATTAATGAAGTGTCTATTATTATCAAATAGTATGTTAGAAAAGAAATATCATGTGACACCACTTTGAAATTTCCTGTCTTGGGTGACACCGAAAGGTACCCCCCTATGGTGGGTAACATTGCGTCAAGTGCACTTCCTCGTATATAAGAGGATTCAAACTCGAAGAGAGTGTAGGTGATAATGGGAAAATTATACCCTCATATAAAAGTGGCATAGAAGATATCAATAACATGTAATAGCAGAAAAACAATATAGATAAGAAAACAACAAAGATGAATAAGACCCAGTTGAAGACATGACTAATAACCCACTACAGTGGATGAAAAATAAAAACTAAGCAGGAATATATAAATAATTACATATTGGGTCTTATATAAAGTTATGATCATTTAATTTGTCTAAAAATCATCTAATATAGGTATACAAACATAATAACATTACATGTATCAAAATATCCAAAATACTAATAGAACTATCCAAGATATCATTGCAATCATACATTGATAACATGATCACCTTCTCTTATTCGATAATAAAAAACCATTAGTAGTAAACATTAACTTATTCTTACATACAGTTGTATCATCAACTCTAGTTCCCAAGGTTTCCTGAGTAGGGTGTGAGATATAATCATAGTATATCACCACCAACTATGTCTAATATCATCATGTTATTGAACATATTATAGATATTATATGGAAGATGTATTATAATTCGTATATGAAGTGTTGTATGTAAACAACCCATAATTTTTTGGGTTCCCATGGACACCCATCCTCTACTACCTTCTTCAACCATACCCAGGAATTCATTGAGTAATAGTCAGTCATGTCTCATTTCATAAATAATTATCAGTACCTGGAACGTAGACAACCAACCCCCATTATGATTTGTATTCAATAAATGATTAACCATTCCATCAATAGGGTATAATATTATGACGGAATCCAACCATTTCCTTTGTATCTGCATACATGACATATAAATCATTTTATTAATTAGTAAATTTAGAACAAGATCCCATCATTGTGAATTCTTTATTTCAAATCCAGGTATCGCACCAAGAACATCATGAACTAACAACCTTATAGTCACATCCATGGTGATCCTCTAATGTACCCATGTATCACAGTAATTGTGGTGTAACCTCTATTCCATTTGAGTTCATCATTTGAATCCCACTAAGGGAGCCAATGTCTTACTCAAGGGATAAATATAATTTTCCCTATGAGTTTGTCCTTGGTAGTCAATATGAATTCCATTATTCAATAGGGTGTATATAGAATCAACGCTCTAAGTCCAGCTATCAATTCCCATAAGGATTCAAAGTATCAATCTGGTGTATAATAGTTATCCCCCTTAGTTTATCATTTGGAGTATAGTAGGGATTCCAAGTTTCACATGGGAATATATAATTTCCTAGCTAAAAGAATATGTCCATGGAATTAATATATGAACTCATGTGTCACCCAAGGCATATAATAAACATTCAATCAATATAATTTAACTCTTTCAAATGTCATCACGATGATCGTTTGTATTAAACACCACCTCACAATCTGTCTCAAGCATTGGTTAGTATTAGAAAACCTAACATTTTAATTATCCCACATAGGAAATAACAGTATAGAAAGGAACTCATTCATAATAACGACATTAAATGTTCATCGCCTAGGGACTTGTTCTTCAATTCCCTTCTCTTTATAAATACAAATTTCAATTTCAATTCATCAGTTATCATCCACTTAAAAGGGGTAAAACACCATTTGGGCAGATTAAATTCACATGCGAACCTTAGTGGTGAAATTAATCAATCAACTCACCCAAGGGGCAGTTTCAATTCATGTTTCATAACCTTTAACAACTATTTGTGGGTTCAATTAATTACATATGTTATACCTATCCATTTTTTATCATGGAATTAATTTCATTCAAGGGAGTTTCTTAGAAAACACATCATGAAGCACAATGAATTATGTATATAAACACTCTAACATTAAAGGAAAACCATGATACAAAATATTGTTGTTCTGTATTGGATTGACCATCATTCATCAAGCGTTGATTAATCCAATATCTATAGAAAAACTGAATAATTGACAAAAGACTGAATACATTGCATATTGACTTGAACCTAAATAGCATATTTGACACCATGTTAATCATGGAATGGAATAAAACGAATGTATTACTCAGGAGAGAATATATAATCAGATGATCCACGTTCGATTTGGAGTCTAGACAACCACGATATCTCAAACCTTATATTATGATTGAAGAGGGATCAACAATAGAAGGATAAAATTTCCATGTATTTAGGAAATAAGAATAATATATGGTGGAACAATCATGAAAATTATTAAGGAAAAAAGTTCAATTTTCCTTAAAATACTAAGTCACATGGTTTGGATGCACAGTCGGCTAAAATGTGTACCAACCATGTACACTTGTCTAAATAGTGGGGAATACCTCATGGTTAGTTCATATAGTTTTCCTAACCATGTGAAAATTGGGTCTCATTACATAATCCAAAAAATTCAGAGGTAATAGCAAGGGCGTGCACCTCCTCCCACATGGTTTCATCAAATAATGCGGGATCATCCATCCTTCATTAAATGTTTCACACAGTTAGTCATACATTGATAAAAAACCCATTATGGTTTCTAATAATTGTGTGGCATGCTTTTTTATTTCAAAAAATCGGATAGAGTGTCCGAAAAATCCTTATAGAGACTTGATACCACTATGACCTCAAGGGTATTCATGGCAGGCCATAGATAGTCATTAAAACCAAAATCAAAGAGATCTATAGCTCATAAAAGAAATAGGTTCTTATATTGGAGATAGTGTGTGGGATACAACTGAATCTACATTAATTACATGTATCTTATATCATTATAATATTAATAAATTAGCTTATTACTTATTGAATATTTCTCTACATGATTTCATGGTAATAAGGTCCTAGAGTATCCATCACATTGATAAGGTCATTGAAGTTCATAATTATGATGAGACCCACTATATCCCATGATAATATTATTAAATATAGTTAAATGGTGCAATAAAAGTATGAGATGGGACATGTATAACATCAATTTTAGGTAAGATTACTCGTAACAAATAAGACTTCTTCTCATAAATTTCTCAAATCGTAATCACTAATATGGTAGATTTTGAGAATTAACCATCTGGTATGAATTCATTATATTTCTATGTCATTAGATATTATTATCTATGAGAATGTGTAATGGTCCTTAAACATTAATAATATTATCAATATATGTTATAGCTATAGAAAATTGATGTACTTCATAAACCATAGTGGTAATGTTACTGTAAAAGTTAGATACATTGGGGGTTTCATGAATGGAATGTCATTAACGAATATAATTGGGATGTAATTCTACTTCCATATTTATTAAAATATAATCCTTTGTGATTTTATAAGAGTAGTATGGTTCCATTAAATTTTATATTCATGGTTTAATGATGTATTTATTTAAAATTGTGAAAAAATACATATCAGATATATATTTTTATGATATGTATGAGAAACCAATTTGATGAGATATTTTGGTTATGGGATTATACTATATATTGAATTTATGTATGAGTAAATTGATGTTATAAAATTTTGTTTATTATCTGGGGTTCCTTAACGCATTTCTAGATAATAATCTAGGACATTTATCATGGCCAATAATTTAGATGAGAATAAATCCAACAGGTTCGCAACCTGTGTGTTTTTGTTGAATATGGTTAAATTTTACTTGAATTAAATTATAGGAATAAATATTATTCTATATATCGATGAATAATATTATTGATGTTTTATTGATCTCTAATGTTCACAAGGAAATAAATAAATATGTATTCATTAATTAAAATTTTGTTTGATTATCATAATATTTAATATATATTTTTCACTAGATTTTGAATAAAATATTTATTTCACATATTGAAGAATGAAATATTCAATTAATTAAGTGTTTGACTATTCCAAAATTTCCAAAGAGTTTGAGTGGACTAATATTTTATATGGTGATAAGAATTTATTTACCAGCTAATAAATATAATTATAGTTTCGTAATTTGAAAAACGGTTTAAAAAGAATATGGTAATATTTTTATAAATATTCTTATAAAAAAATTTGTTTAATAATGATTATTATTTAATATATGGGTGGGTGCGAAATTAAAAAATATTATAACATAAACACTAGATCTATAAATATATTTATATGTCTACTGTGTAGGTATAATAGAGACTTGAGAATGATTACGAACAATGGAGTTCTCTCTCAAATCCTTTACCTCTATTCCATTCAATAATGGAATTGATAGAATGAATATTTGATGATAAAGGAACTACAAGTGATCTGTATGAGTAATGCATGATAATTGATTCACCATTTTACCCCCCCTAAAATCAATTGTAATCACTCAAATATCTAAAGGGGATATGTGGATCACTTGTAGAGAGATTCTATAGTTGAATCCTCATAAAACATTAAATTTTATTTGAGAATGATTTATCATAAGATAAATGTTATTGTTGGATAATTATTATGATTAGATAACCATATCTCCTGATAAAGAATAAATTTATTATAAATTGAAGGTCCCAATATCCTCTCTTAGTTTCATTTTTTCTTTATTACTATATTCAGTGAATATTTTTTTGGTGTTCATATCATTTATGTTACATACAATAATCTGATTTTTACCCTTAATAATAAAAATTTATCTATTTTATTCCCTCAGATTCACTTCCATAATATAAAAATCCTTTAATTGGTGTTAAAGGATTCAAGTTCAAATTTATAACTATTTATTTGACTATTGAAGGTTGTGTATTTAAAAATTAATATTCATTTCATTTATTAATTATATCTTCATTTATCATCAATATCTTTTCACCCCCTTAATCATTTCTCAAAAATATTACTATGGTTTGATAATTATTACTGATGTTTATAGAAAAATATCCCATATAGAAGCGCTAAGTATCGTGGATTGGTTATGTAAGGCTAAAGACTGTGTCCATCATTCTTACATTTCTTGAATCTCTTTTCATTACATAATGACGCTCACGTGGATTATGAGTCCGCATATAATTAATCTATGATTATTTCAATGAATACACCACATGTAGACAACCAATGGTGGAAAATTGATTTTCTAGTGTACACATCAAGTATTATTACTGTACACAATATTGTCCAAGTAATTTCAAGACCTAAAACATGGGGTTAAACCACATCATGTAATTACTACATTGTGCATATTTAATTAATCTCATCTAATGATCAGAAGTTGTATAATAAGAACTAATTTTCATGTGTCTTCTATATGGTCCTAGAAATTGCTAAATGTTTCATATAAGTACACACTACGTCCCTATTCATATGAGGTTGACATTTAGTAAAGAAAATCACATTCCATGTGGCTAGCATGTACACCTTGTGTTAAATATTTTGCTGAAAATATAAATTTTGATTTTTAAATATTGTAAACATCATTTACGTATGTTCTATGATGGTTATTATGTTCATTTTACATGTTTCCCGCTATGATTAATATTATATTAAATTAATACTTAATTATATGTAATATTTTATGGTATGACTCATGTATAGTTATTGTACAACAAAGATTATATGTATTTAATTATATAGATTATATAATTTTGATTTCTCTAAGTGGAATTAAATAGGTTTTATTTTCATAAATTATGACACATTTTATTTACACATAATGTTGTATGAGTTCATTTTTAAAAATGTATACCATATATAGTATTTAGATAGTTAATCTTCCAGTTTCTTCAAACTCAAAATTTGTGTCCTGTTATATTGAGTTATAAATTATATAAAATCATTTATTATATTTGAATTCATAGTTGAAGGTGATTTATTGATGATTAGATGAAATAAGATAAAACTAATTAATTTATTGTTATTAAAGTAAATCAAATTAATTCTTTCATGTTATACTCGATCAAAAAAAATTTGAAAAGAATAAAGTATTTATTTTAGTTTCATAAATGTTACATGTTTATACTAATAAAGATCATGACCAAGACCTCTTTATGTGTTATACTTGTTTAATATATATTTTTTTCATGGTGTTGTAATTAATTTTTATTAAATTAAATATGATAGTCTAGGAGCCATCCCTCTCTTCTTTATTATGTATGACTTGTGCATCCAAGATTATATTGGTAATTCCCCTTAACCAATAATTAGATTCCCATCATTTTATTTAGTCATAGTTACATATAATTATTGGAGTTTCCCACGGTTTGTATTGATGGTTACAATGGAACTTAGACATTACACACTAAATAAATTCACATGTGGAAAATTATAATGTCACAACTCATGCCAACAATGACATAATGATTTTCCCCTAGCTAATAGGTTGATTTATTGTCCATACAATAAATCTACTATTTTATTAGCTCGTGATTGGGTTATTTATTTATTAATATCTTATGAATTATTAATTTTATAGATGAAAGACTACCATCTGATAAATAAGGGGATTAATTTACTGAGATGGAATATAAATAAATTGAATTATCAAATTTTGTTATCAAATCAAGATTAAAAAATATAGTAAAAATAAATTAATATTAAAAATACATGTGAAAGATGTAATAATAGAAATTTTTCACATAAAAATACCTCATGTAAATTTTCTGTCTTCAATACTTCCATCAAATGATTAAGATTTACACATGATTTATCTGTCAGTTCAACCTCATTCAGGCGGACTATTACTTTTTGGAAAGTATTAACCATGACAGTGGGTCTAATTAATCCAATTTGTATGGGGTTTAATGGCCAACTTTTATTCAATACAAATTTTAAGGCATGTGATGAGGAAATATGAGTTCGAGTTTCTAGACTAGGGAGTCCATTCAATTGATAAAGGAGCCGAAAGATCACAGTTTCAAAGACCACCTCCCTAAATAAATTCTAGTAATTTTACTTGCCTCTATATAAATTCTAAAAAATGAAATATGGATACTTTATCTTATGGTTTCAATAAAATTGGACATTACAAAAACAATTTTTCATTCAATAAATTCATGATAAATTAGTGTGAGATTTAATAAAATTACAATTAATATTATTTATTAAATAATTTTAAACCAGGTTAAATACTAAAAACCATATCTTTTAAATTCATTACTAATGTAATGTTTTTAATAAATATTATCCATGATATATATATTATTTAAATCCCATCTACTCTCTAGCAGTAACTTTGTTCACTAGTTCAGACGCCTTCTAGTTGTGCTACACCATAAATGAAAATATTATGTGCTAGAATCCTCATTTCTTGATCTTCCTAAAATTAAGAAGGGTGATGAAGAGTTCATTATCTATGAAAAAATTTTGAGTGACATGATCAACATTAAATGGATGATTATATAATTGATGTATAGTGAACTAATTAAGTATCATGAAAACAAGGATTCACATTGAATTTTTAATATTCTATGTGTTTTCTAACAAGATAAAGATAAATAATAATAGTTTGAGAATATAAGGGAACTCTTTCAAAGTAAAATTGGGGGGGGGGACAAGATGGGCCACCCATATTCAAGGTCATTTGTTTAATTAATCACATATATGTTCTAGGTCATAAAATTACAAGTGAATTATTCCCCAATCACTTGTGTGCATCAATACCATATATATTCAGTAGTTTTTTATTCGATTTTAATATAATAAAATTTATAATGCTCTCCCATATCTTTTTAATCATTTTCTCCAAGTAGATTATGAGTATAATAATGATAATTCATCCATTTTTTTGTGAATGATTGAAAATTCCATATGAATATCTATAATCCCAAATAGTGTTCACAACACCATTATACTAAGATAATGGTTTTGGTTAAATCTTGGGAATATGATTCTATTTGTTTCACATGTTGTGTGAATGGCCTCTAAAAAAAGCAGAACATATATAAAAAATTGTTTATAGGATTTAGGTTAGTTTGTTATCGAGTAAATTATATTTGTTTCTAAATATTTAGTATTATATAAAAATTATGGTTCTAACATATGTATTAAAATTTGGGGACCAATTAGATTCATAAGGATTGATGGAAATGAGGTATATTTATGAGATACCAACATTGATAATCTTTTTATTGCAACTAACAACCGCTACCACATAAAATCGCTAAGGGGGTGATATTGATTTAGAATTTTTGTTATTATTATTCATCTATTACAAAAAATATATATCTATAAGTAGAGTTGATATATATGGAATCATTTTTCAACTTCATGAATAATTAATTCATATCATATTATGACTTAATTTTTTCATGTTAGGGAAAATTAAAAATGCTATATTTAGTTATTGGATTACACTAACCATGAAATTGAAATAATTAATTAAACATCTTCATATGGATCATATAACACCCAAATTTTCATCACCAAATTAGTCATGTAAAAACATTTTATTAAATTAAAAAAAGATGGATATTTGTGTTATTTTTCTCTAAAGAAACTACTTTTATGTTAATTATGTTTTCGAATAAAAATTACTAAATCCATATTTAGAGGAAAATTTTAAATGTCTAAAGGGATTATTTATTATTTCATAACAATTTTTTAAACCATTTTTGTTTGATTCAATGGGTTTTTACTCACACTTCAGAACTTCTACTAATGATTTATATAGATATAGATATGTTTAATTAATCGGAAATAATTTTTATTCATTTGAAATATTAATGGAATACAAGAATGGTGTTGAGAACTGTCTCGGTATGAAGATTATGAAACTCAACTCATACCATGGTGGATAATATCATAATCAATGCTTCTTTGATTATTTAATTTTTTTTGCAATCTTGACCCAACTCACACATCCTTATGAACCTTAGTGGAATATAGTGAGTGAAATGTAGATCCACATGTTGTTAAATATTATGTGATCAATGATGAATCATTAGAGTCTTCCATTATCATTTTTTGTATACACATTAAAATCAACTCCATATTTCTCTATAAAGTTCCCAATAAAGAGGAAAACTATATTCTATACCAATTGTGGAATGGAATGAAACTTTTGTATCTATGCATACATGTTTTGGGATTTTAGGTATTTGTTAAAAAATATTCAGGTAAAAAACCTACAAACTAATGAAAAATTGGTATCTTTATAGGATATCATACGGAAAAAACTAGATACAACCAATATAATAAATCAAAGAAAACTTTTTGGTTGAAAGGAGTCTCATATTTTTG
Source organism: Viscum album (assembly GCA_963277665.1). NCBI lineage: Eukaryota > Viridiplantae > Streptophyta > Magnoliopsida > Santalales > Viscaceae > Viscum > Viscum album. Next base: position 268,142,181 of record OY728153.1, read on the forward strand.
GAGAAGGATAATATATATATATATGAGATAGTCAAATCTTGATAGACTCCAATGAATTAATGAATAAATATATGTAGGAGTTACCATCGGAAATAATTTCACAAATCCCTATAGAAGAATTTATTTCAGTGAAAAAAATTCTCATGTTAGTATAAAAGTGGATAGATATCTAAAATGATATGGTTTTGTAGTCACTATGAATGATGATTTGTTATTAGTTTATAAAAATAATACTTTATCATAAAAGGAATAGCATGTTAAAAATATATTGTCAGGTGGAATAGATTCCAGAATATTAAAATGAATTCCTCGCACCAAAACCATGTTTGTATTTTTGTAAATCATTTAGTGCATATGAAGAATATTGGATGAAAAAGTGTGTTCAAGAAGAAATGTGACATGGATGGGAAATTCAATATCAATAAGGTACATATGAATGGAAAAAATGTATTAAAACATCATGTAAATGACTATGATGAAACTTTTTCATCAGTTTTAATTCAAAAATCCAATAGATTTATATTTTTATTGTGGGATTCCATGTCGATTATATTTGGAAAAATTAATATTGAAATATCATTACTTAGTGGGAACAATAATAATGATTTTTATATGACACAATATAAAGGGTTTTGGATCCAAAAGATTCCAAAAATGTGTCAAAATTGATAAAATTAACTTATGTATTAATGAATGGTTACAGGTCTTGAAACATATGACTTGATGAGGCCATACCATAATTCAGTTTCATAAAGACTTAATTTGAGACGTTTGTCTATAATTTGTTTTGTGGTAGTGTGGTTGTCTTCATAATATTATATGTTGAATAAATATTTCATATTGGAAAGAATATATTAGTTTTAAAATCCATAGATTCTTGATTGAATAAATTCTTTTCTACGAAGAATTTTAGTGAGGTGGCAAATTTTCTTGGGATCAATATCCATCATTATGGATCTACGAAGCTACTCGGATTATGTTAAGGAGTATATAATGTTAGGATACTGAATAGATTCAGTATACCACAATATAGTAGGATATTTTTTTATGGGTCATATGGATTTCATATTTTTAGGAAAATATATCCTAAGTCATGGGTTAAAAAGAAAAGGATTACAAGGATTCTGTAATAATCAACTATTGCACCACTCATTTATGTTATTATATGTAATAGGATATATGGTTTCTATATGTTCAGTTTAGTATGGAAATATTATGAAATCATAGGTGAACACCATTGTATGGTATTTAATATTACCCTTAAGAATCTATGGTATACTATGGATGTGTTCTATGTCTATGGATGAGATGAGGAACTAGTCATTAGAAGAGATGAAAATTCTACATTCCAACTAGTTCAAGACTATATGAAATATAAAATTTCATGCATATTCCCATAGTATGGTGGCAATGTGATGAAGAAGGGCTCAAAGTGTACCATATTCATAGATTCTATAGTAGATTCTGAGTAAATTTTGAATTATGGGGAATATATGGAATCCTTGTATATTTGAAATATCATCCATGAAATTAACATAGTGACAATAAATTATTATCCTATCAAACTCTATTTTGATAATATATAGGCATGGATCTCTCAAGAGATCCAATGTTACATAAAAAGGAGAAACAATTACATTAAATGAATCCTCTCTTGATGTATTTTTTATCATAGAGGATTGGATATAGTGATTATTATTTATATGGGAGAAAATGTGTTTGACCCATTAACAAAAACATTGAGTTAGTAGAAACATGATTATCTTGTGAGGTCTAGAGTATTGATAGTCATAGGTAGTTGGATCCATTCTAAGTGGGAGTTTTTTTGTATTGATGTTCTCGAAACAACTAATTGAACATTGATTACATATATATATATTCAAACATTTCAGTTTTAATAAAAAACTTATTACTAATTGTTTGTTCCCATGTATGACATTAATGTAATAATGTCATGTAGTATTTGTCACATTTATAAGCTCATAGAAGTTTCCTAGTATGATTAATGATTTTAAATTCCCTCATGATATTGTTAATTATAGTTGTATGGTTAGATATCCTTATATTATTGTAAAAATAGAACACTATTGTCAAGTGTGAGTACATATAAGCAGATGAGACTTCTTATCCAGAAAATTGAACTTAGTAATCTCCATAGTGATGAACAATGAGAATATATCCATAAATAGGAATCTCTTATGTTTTCGTCTCATAAAATATACTTTTCTATGGGTGTGTGTAATGTTCCTTATACATTATTATTATTATTATTATTGCATATTACATCTTTCTTTATTTTATGTATTTAATAATCCTTCATGATATTGTCAATTGTGAATTTTGTTACATTGGTTGCATCATGAGTGATGTGTCATTAATGATTAAGATGATGAAGTATTTGTCCCATACATTTTAATGGATGTTAATATCTATTCCCTTTAATTGTAATTTAACCTTGACATTTAAATCCATAGTCATCGTGAAATAACATGTTTATATTTTAATTTAAATGAATGACGTATTAATTATTTAGGGTGATGACATAAGGGGGGGAAACATTTCTGATGAGTTATTATGAAAAATGGATTATATAACATTGTGAGAATTTGTATTTAGTTTATGATGTTATAATATTGTGTTCATTATCTTCAGTGAATTGACCTATTTATAGACTGTAATCGTGGACATTAAGAGAGACCACAAAATGATAATGTGAAATAATAATAGAGGGTAGTATAATAAATTTTTTTTGTTGATATCAATTAAATTCAATTTTAATTTATTTATTATTAAAAATATTACTCTGAGGATCATGAAATAATTTTATTCATGTTTTATTTATCACTAATATTCACAGGGATATAAATAATTTTTTATAATAATTTTTTAATTTGATTACATTAATGTTTATTAAATATATATTCAATGGATTGATAAAAAAATTTATAATATTTATTGATGATAAAATATTTAATTAAATATTTATTTCAGTATTCAATAGATTTAATGTGTTATAGTGAACGAGGATCATGTCTGTTGATAAATATTTATTTGCAATATGGCATATAATATTTTTCATTTGTGAGATATCACACGATATATAATAGTAATATTAATAATAATAATATTATTATTATATAGACAATGGATTAAAAATTATTATCATATTAATTAAGGGGTGTTTTTTATTATAGTATTATTTTAACTTAAACACATTCTCTATAAATATATGGTAGTGTTTATTGTGTTGGGTTAATCTATATTTTAGATTTGTTACACAATAGAAAATTCCCTCTCCATTACTCTACCTCTCTTCCTTCCAAGAACAGGAGGTGCTAGAAATATTCCATCAATATTGATGGAACATCATGATACCAAAAAGAAAAACGAAATGAATTTTATTCACCATAGTAGCACCCAAAAATCAATTGTAATTTTTTAGAGATCATTAGAACACATATAGATTACTGATAATGGTATTCTACACATAGATCCTCATAACGAAATGAAGGTAATCTGAGAAGGGTTTTTCAAAATATTTATATCATCATGAAAGAGAGTTACAATTATAATATAACTATTTCTACAAATAATAAATAAATTATATATGAACTGAATAATCAAATATCTTCTCTAGGATCCATGTATTCTTTATTTCTATTTCTTGTGGAAAATTTTCATTTTTCATGGAATTCACATCATGTAAAATTTTTTGAATGATCCACCAAATCCAAAATATAAAATTTATATGACACAATTATAGGGAATTTATCTACTCCTGAAACCTTCCATTAGGTTCAATAAATTATTGTTCATATTCAACAAAGATGTAATATCTTAAAGAATTAGATGAATAGATAATGTATTATAATTATATAATTTAATGTTTCATATGATTTATCTTGTATATAATATGAAGAAATATTATACATGAAAAATAAAATTTTATTTAATTAATGATAATGAAAAAGACACACATCATCCCAAATATGAATTAAAAAACAAATCAATTATATCACCATTTAATGTGAAATCATAACTTGTATTATATCTAAAATCCCATATTTTTTGGAGAACATAAACAATAATATTCCATTGATGACATCCATGTTATGTATGAACTAATGGTAATGTTTTTATATTTTTTAAATGTTTTTCATGATATATTTTATATATATATAGTTTTTAGATTGATATTATAAGAACCACAATCTGAAAAATTATTTCTCAAGATCTCCCCTAATTGGAAAGAGAGATTATTGTTTAGAATATATTCTTTGGAATCATATAGAATCACTTGGGGGGTTTCCCTTATAATTTTAATAAGATGACCAAAGATGGGAGGTAAAATTATAATAAATAAGATGGTCATGATTAAATCATATTAATATTCTTAAACTATTACACACTAAATCATTTGAAGGAATCGAATGTTTGTGCCTGATTATCAATTCTTACATAATTCAACTACATATGTTTTTTTATATTTATTGAGAATTTTAAACTATTTTAAATGGTTTTTATTATAATATATATAGTTCTTGTTTTATTTTACTAACTTATGAAACACCTAACCAAAAAATAAATAACATAAATTGTTGTGATTTATCCTGAAATAATGGACCGTTGTGCCTCTATTAAAAGGAAAAGTGGCTTACAATTTTTTATATAATTAGTGGTGGGTATAAATACCAGTTGGATTGGAAAAAATTTTTCCTCCATGTGAAAAAATAATGTATTTATAAAAAAATAACTATCATCAAATGTCATTCAATTATGTAGAAACCACATACCCAAAGTTGTTTTTGTTAATGTTGGAATATGATCACATTAAACTAAACCAATAAAAATTGTGTTCATCATTATTATTTTCGTTATGCATTTTATGTACTAAATCATATATATATATTATCACTCTTACATACAACATTTATGTTTTCATCATTTACCACCATAACCATATTGTATAGTGCTTACTCTTGTAGATTTTCAAGGAGAGAATTTTTCACCTGTTTTCTTTGAAATCTTTAAAATGGATCTTGAGATTGGTGTTAGATATTTCCATATAATTATTTTTTTATAAACACTACATTTCCTTATAAAATAAAATATGTATTTAGTTCTATGTTTTACTAGATTATATTTATTAAAATGTATGTTTTTATTTCTTTTAATATTGATAACACTAATATCTTAACAATCAAATGGGAAATATATTTTGTGATATTATATGGTAATTTATCGATGAATTCTATCAAGGCTAGTTACAATTATAAGAGAGAATGATATTCCATGAATACGTAAAACCGATATGTTTATGAATAAGGGAATAATGAAATGGATAATGGTGGTAAAATCATATTAACTTTTTATGTGTAATAAAAATTTTGTTATCAGGGATCATATTTTATGGGAAAAATTAAATAATATAGTGTTAAACAAATTATAATATTCATAACGAAATGTTTTATTAGTAACATCTTGATTTGAACTACTACAAATGAAATTTAATTGATTTGAAATGAGTTATAAATGGGAAATACAAGTTACAATTTAAAATAATTCGGATTTTATGTTCTTTGTATCAAAATATATAATCAAGAAATAATGAGGCTCTAAAAAGAAAGTACTATAGATTTGAAAAAATATAAATGGGATGAAAATATATGGAACAATAATTAAATATCCTTTACTAATAGACTGATTCCTATTATCTCTACCTAAAAATAATTTTTTTAAAGTACCATTGGGGAGATAAAATAATTTATGTATTATTCTACAGACAGACTTATTGGATATATTTTTTAATTTAATTATGAATTTAAAAACATAAACAATGAGGTTATAAGTGATAAATATAATTGGATTCCATATATCATTGTTTTAGTATCACCAAGTTCATTCATTGATGATAAATGTTAAATATATAATGTAGTAGATCTTGAATGGATTACCAACATCTTAGAATCAATACAGAAAAAAGAAAAAAAATACTTAATTAATTAATAATAAATGATTTTTAATAATGGTCAAAATAATGGTATTATTTTTTATGAGAGTCAAAAATTTATGAGATTTATGCTAGATTCCCCCAAATAATGAAGTAGTATAATAATGGTGAATGGTAAGAAAAAGGTTTTCTTGGAATTCATCATGTTACTACAAAGAATATGATACCACAAAAGCATCTGATATGGTATTGGAACAAGATGAAAATATGTTTTCCACATTTAAAATGATTATGGTGTCATATTTAATTACCATCTCAACACTATTGTAAAAATAATCATAGGAGTATTTTTAATGCCCGATATATGATTCATTTTACTTTCTAAAAAGAGAAATTAATTTCTTATTAGGGAAACATTTAACTGTGATTTTCTAATAAAAAATTAATTTTTTTTAATATAATGACTCTTTAAAATATATAAACATCTCTATATATATAAAAAATAGTATGATTTGTCATTTATTTTCTAGTTGTTATGAAAAAAATTATACAAGACGCAAAAAATTATTATAAGGTCACCCATATCTACACCACTCACACCCATTCTCACTTGAATGGATAAGTATTAACCCCTCAACAAATTGTTTATACATGTATTAATGACATCATATGTGTTTTTTGAAACCTTCGTTCGATATTTTTATTACATTGTATAAACTCATCCTAGAAGATCACCCATTAATACACTACTCTCGCACATTCTCAGAAAAGAGTCTATATACTATCAACTACAGTAAATTAATTAAAATTAAATAGTATATTAATAAATGTAATTTATCATATTTGAAAAAACAAATCAAATTATTTAAATAACTACCTGGTAAAATTATCAATATATATTGAAATATTAATTATTAAAATAAATTTATTTTTTATTATTTTATTATTAAAATTTATTTAATTAATTGATAAGAATAAATCTTTTGTAAATAATTTTTTTAATTAAAAATACATTTTTAATTAATAATTTTTAATTATCTAGAAAATAAATTTATAAATAAAATAAAATTATTAGTTATAATTATAAAATAATAAAAATAAATAAAAATTGATAAGTGGTAATTGATAAGGAATAATAGATTATATGGCATGAATAATTGATCAGTAATCACTAATAATTATTTATTAATAATTAATAGTTAATAATAAGTAATAAAAAAATTTCTGATTATTAATTACTAGGTAAAAATTGATAGTTAAAAAAATTAATAGAGAATTACTAATTAATATTTATTATGTATAAATTAATAATTTTCAATAAATAATTAAAAATTACCATTAATTGATTACTATTTTTTAATTATTCATTTATAGCTAATAATTATTATTAAAAACTATATAATTATTAAATAATTAAAAAACATTATTATAAATATTTAATATTTAATATTTAATATTTAATATTTAATATGTAATATTTTTAAATTATTATATAATATATAATAATTAATAATTTATTAGGAGTAACTTTTTAAACTAATTTTTAAATATTATATACAATTATCAATTATAAATTATTAATTAATTATAATTAAAAATTGTTTATAATAACTTATTAATATTTCCTAAATTAATATTGGTTTTCTATTATTAATTATTAACAATTAAATAAAATATTAATTAACAATTATTTACATGTATCATTTTATTTAATATCACGATGGTTATTTAAAAAAATGCCACTAATTAAAATTAAATTTTTTAAAATATAGAATTTCTTATTAATCGATTATTTTAACCACCCCAAAAAAATAGCAAAATGGATATCCTTTTTAATAAGATACTATAATTAGTGATGGTTTTCTAAACCCATATGTAAAAAAATTAAATCATTTAGTATCGATTATGAAAACCTTTTCCAAAAAATCATTTCAATGCACACTTATTCTTGTAGTTATAGTTCATTAATTAATTATTATATTGATGATAATAATGTGCTCATTTTTAAATAGACACATGGTATTTTTGATTAAATTCATTAAAACTGTAATTTTATTATTACACAGTAAATGAAATTAAAAAAACCTGTAAATCTACTATTTTTTAAAAATTATAGTGAATGGATGAAGTCACCAAGATATTAAATGTTACTTCGTCATATTATTATTAAATTATATTTATTTTTTAGACCACAAGGAAACAAATGTAAATAGTAAACAAATAATTTAGCTACATTTATAGGGGTAGACTATGTAGAGAATTTTATATTAATTCATGAACCATCCAATGATAATATAGGTATGTGTTTAAATAAAATTATGTAAAATAATGCTAAGAAAAAATGTGGAATTTAATTTGTTAAAGGGAAACACATTCCCATGTAAACTATTTACTATACTAAATGTAGGTTATATAGATCTTATGCTTCAAAGTGTAATATGAGGGTCATATAGTAACACATCATCAATATGGATTTCATTTATGTAACTAATATAAATTTTAATGATCCAAAAATCACCTATTATTGGGTTCCTAAAAATATCATTTTAAAACCAATTAGTCCTAATCATATTTACATACCTAGTTTGTTTTTTCTTATTGGATAATAACAGTAAATTTTCTCATTTTATTATTTACATCACTAGAATGCATTCACTTTTATTTTGTGTTTTCCATTTAATTATTTAAATATATTTATAGTTACGAATCCATTGATTTTGAAATTTATTTATAAGGAGACTCTTATTTTGGGATTAATTATTTCTTTCTTTTATTGTGGCATAATTTTTTATTTGTTTTAGGTCTTTATAATATAAAATATATAATTCTTGTAGTACCCACAATCATATTTATTTAATTGATAAATTTATCATTTCATGTATCTTTTAAAATATTTATTATTATGTACACTTATTTCTAGTGACTTTTCATTGTGTTTAATTATTTTAATAGGGGGATACATTATTTAATATTTTACATTAATTTTCCCCCGCTCTAATTTTAGTTTAATGTAATATATTTTTCCTCAATTATGTGTAAAGGGATATTTATTAGTGGATTTTTTATTTATAGAATAGACATTAATATGATCTGAAAACAAAAGAACCATAGTTTGTCCCACTTAACACTGCTCAGTTTGGGGTTACATATTAGACACCCATGGAATCTTAAAGTATTATGTATCTAATGAAATTCTATACTATAAACAATATTTTGAATTAGTGGGGCATAAAAATCCTAAATTATGCCTCCTCCTGAATATAACCTAGCACCATCCACCCACTAAGGAGAATAAAAATATCTACACTCACCCATATTTTTTTAAAAACATGGATTCGGTACATAATGAGTCATCATCAATACCAAATTGAAAATAAATCTTAAAAAATACCATAATATAATATTAAATTTTGGTTTTAATCCCAACTTGAAATGTCGTACATCATAGTAACAATCGATAATATTGTTTATTAAATTACACTAAAATGTAAATATAGTTATAGAGAAATTTCAGCATGAAATTGGAACAATAAAAATCACAAGGAAAAGATAATACATAAAATATATGTTAGATAATGGTGAAGAAGAAACACCATCAATGATTGAGATATAGAATTCATATAAACATATTTTCCATACATGTTCTAAAAAAATTATTGTTTATTGTTTATTTTAATAATTATTATGATATTTTTTTTATAATTTAATTTAAAATCGTTTAATATATTCATAAATGTTATATAATGAGAATTTTTAAATGGTATTAATTTAAATATTTATTGGTTATGTTCAGTGAATTGATTATGTTATAAAAACAAGAGAAGAAACTTTTTTATAGAATAGTGTGTATTTATATAATTTATAGAGGGGAATACAAAAAAACACATATTTATAGACACCCCATTTGTTATATTTCAATCCATATCCATGTTGAGTGATTAGAACTCACTAGACAAATTTTATTACATATTTATATCCCGAAGACCAAAAATATTGTTGGATTGAAGAACCACAAAATTGTTTCTAAATCACTAATGAAGAAGATGGCCTGAAGACGATAAAGAGTTTTCTACATCATGTTATCTCACCATTCTTATTCCACTCCACCCATTTTCAGTTTTCATAAAATCATTCTATCAATATAAATGTTATGTCAGATTCTCCTAAGTGTTGTTTTATTTTTCTTATCCAACAAACCATTATAGGAAACCTCTCTATCTCGTATTAGAAATCTGTTTAAGAAGAGATACAGATGATTAGATCTAACAAAATCATATATCATTATAGATCTAATAAAAAATTTCTATTGTGGATCCATGTCGCAATTCCTACCTATTCAATCATTTCATCAAACTGATCTCATAATATAAATAGTCATGTGTAAAGTGACCCTATAAAACCACATCATAAATCCATGAGGATGGAAGACATACTGATAGTAATTGTTATTATTTAATTTATCAGAAATTCTATGTAATTTATTTATTTATAGGAAATTATTAGGAGACCACGCGCTTTGGCAGAATGTGATTCTGAGGCCTGGTGATCCTGGAACATAATTTTCAACTTTTTAGTTCACTTATGTAAACGTTTGAGTGGGTTTTTATAACATTTTAACTGGTGCTTGGATCGAATATCCGAGGGCACCGTTGAACTCATAATGCCTGGATTCACCAAAAAAGTGGTTAACTCAAGCTGGCAAGGGCCGAATGGGAAATTTAATATTCAATCTTTTTTGGAAATACTAAAATATGTTTAAAAAAGTATTTTACATTTTTTTCTTTTCTCGTAGGTTAAGTGGTGGAAAGAAATTCAATGGTGCAACGACGTGGTAAATTGATGAGGCTCATTAATTTCTCATTAACTCATTACATTTCTATTTTTATTATATAGTGATTTTTTGTATTTGTTTGAGAAGTTTTTTTTTGATGAATAAAGAAAACTACTGAATTTTAATTAAAAATGGACTTTTCATATAAATATTTTGTAATTAAAAATATTAATCTAAATTTTTTTAAAAGTAAAAAACTAGACCAATTATAAATACACTAATCCAATTTAGGTAATTTTAATCAATTTCCTATTGGAATTGGATATAATAACATAGTAACATTTCTATAATTTTCATGCTAAAACCGTGGTTTGTTTTTCAGTTTGTGGGATTTGGTTTCAATTAAATTATAAATTTTTTTTAATTTAATATAAGAAACTAGATTCAATACTTTGAATTATAATTATTTATAATTTTTATTAATTTTAACTTTGTTTTTTTACAAAAACATATTATTGAATGAAATTAAAATTATTTAGAGTGATTAAAGTAAAAATTAGTTTACAAAGTTGGGAAAGAATCAATCATAAGGTTTAAAATTAATTTTTACCCTTTTATAAAATTTATTTGAAAAAAATAAAATTATTATTTGAAAAATATATGATAAATATTATATAGTGATTTTTTTGTATTTGCTTGAGAAGTTTTATTTTTTGATGAATAGTGAAAATACTGAATTTCAATTGCAAACTGAATTTTCATGTAACACCTGAGACTTTTATGAGAAATATTTTGTTTTTTTGTTATATAAATCATCAAATGAATCTTTCACTACACACAACACTAGCTTTGATTTCTTTACCTGCAATCGCGACCTTCCTCAATAGCTTGCATCGTACGCAATACCGAGTTTTACTAAACAACGATATGCTATTTAAATATTACTAAAACTAGCCGTTATGAATAGTAATACCCACTTTTTTGAAATTTTGTAAATTTTATTTTTCAAAATGGAATTCATTTTTGGATTCGGAATATTGAAATAAGCCTAGCGTGAAATTTTGGTATTTTTCTGAAAACTTTCAATTTTTTATGAATAGTGAAATCACTTGGTTACTATTTAAAAACAGACTTTTTATTTAAATAATAATTTATTTTATTTAAAATTATTTTATGTCAAAATTGATACATAATACCTACATAAGTTCAATGCAATTCATTGGAGTCATTTCATAATAATTTTATATATATAAAAATTTTATTGAAGTTTTCACCGTCTTTTACCCACCTACTAGGAGAATTTGCAAATTTAGATAAAACTTAATTTTACCGCTTCTGTGAGTGGAATTTCGAAAATCCGAGAGACATAATTAATATCAAGGACTAATATGTGGTCCAATGAGATGAAAATAATATTTGGTGAATAGTAACTTTTTACTTTTTTACCACGGTTAAAAGTAAATAGGGAAATTAAGGATAAAAATTTTATTATTATTACCCTAACACATGTCCTAATTCTATTGGATAAGTGTAACTCTACCAAAAGCAACATTTGGAATAAAATATGACCATTTAAGGCCACTTGTATTAGATTAGGACATTTATTATTAATTTACACGAAGAAGTGTTAAAATAATTAAAATCAATGTTTAATAACTAAATCATTTTAACATAGGTTTATACATAAGATAAATTCGACTATAAATGTTCATTAGAAAGATAAGAATGTTTCCTACATAATGTTATTTTATTTTTAATTTTTATACAATAATTAATTTAATTTATTTATGACACAATGATGATGCAGTAATTATCTTATTAATGAAATATTGACATAATTGATGTTATAAAAAACCCAAATAAATGTAATATGAGACTTTTTATGAATTAAAATAATTTTCAATATTAATATGACATGTTAGTAATAATTTAATTAACTTTTTTCGAACTAATTATTCTGTTATCATTTTCAAAAAAATCATTTACCAAATAGTGTCAAAATTGACATAAAATAGTTTTTAAAACAAATATTATATTATTAATTTTTATTTTATTCCAAAAAATCTAAGGCTCGTCCAAATGACTTAGATAAGGTTATATATATTAATAATAAACAACTTGGCATTCTTTTAGCTTGTTATATTAAGTTTATTAACCATATATTGTAAGAAACAAAGAAGACATGGTAAAAGTTAAATTATCTTACTTAAAGTTAAATCTAAATGATAAGGTTAAAATAGAAACCTAAACTTTTCTAAATTATATTTTATGAGATTATTTTGAACCATCCCCACCATAGAGTCAAAATAAATCAATTTTGAGCTATTAAAAACTGAATATGACATTATAATAAAATAATAGTTTTACTTTTTCTGAAGGTGCCCCTCTCCTCCCTTATAAAAGGGAACCTCCTTTCTCTCTTACTCACACCACATTGAGCCTTCAAGATCGGCCCACCCCTGAAAAATTATCTTCTCCACTTCCCTAGAAACATCCTAGAGGTCCTGTTCTTCTTCAAAGACCAATTTTGGTTCCCTAAGAGGAGGTCTCAAAGAGGCGCTTCAAAGAAGAGGTAATGTCTGTTACCGATTCTTTCAACTTTATATCTTCTTCCACTTATTATTCTTTAGTTGTTTCATTATGAAGTAATAAAATCAGTATCACTCATATACTGTTATGTTATTATAAGTATGAAACAACCCTATTTCACCATCTATCCATCAAACGGAAAAAGAAATCACCGCGCGTGCGTACGTACGGAATACCGTCTCCACGCCGTGTTGTAATCTATTTTCCACCACCACCTTACTTGGATGGGTATAATGGTGTAAATAATAACTATATATGATTATTGTAAAGTGATATTTATTCTTTAATAGTATACATACACTCCAATACAATTCCACGATCATGGGAACGATATCATCGCTCGTGCGTACATACGGAATACCATCTCCATGATGTGATGCGACTCGTTCAACCTGATATTCATTGCATAATGATTATATAAATGAATTTATTTAATGAATATGATATATATTACACTAATTCCATTCTGGAAATGAGTAATCTATAACCTAAAGAGAAGAATAAGAATTTATTCGACAAAACACGTATAATAACAAAAAGTATTAAACACCCAAATAACTAGTAGCAATGAAATATTACTAATATGAAGGTAAGAATATGGCCATATATGATATCATAACAATGAGTATTATTCTAGAATAAGTCAATGACATTATTTAAATCATTATACAGGAGGTTTGGACACTTATGAAGAAAATCAGACCTAAGGTAATGGAAAATATCACAATCCCATTTTTATCCGAGATTGTTTATACTTTGTTATTTACTGGGGTGTATTTTATCATCCACATCCACGTTTCCTCATTATGTAATATTATTTCCATCCACCTAAAATTGTTTAAATCCAATTTTACCCTTCGGTGTGTTTTTAGTAAAAGATATGAAAGGAATCTTTTGTCGTTTTTCATACGAGGTACTTTTTGACTTTTCCGGCCAAAGTACGGGAAGAATGTTTTTTTAACATATACGGAATGAATGGATTTTTAAAACATTATTTCCAAGAAGATTCCTTTACATGTTTTCCTGTTTATTTTTAATCAACTTATTTTAGTTTAAAATTGTATGACATGTTAATAAAGGAAAAATGTTTTTGAATTATAAAGGATATTTTCTTCAAGAATGGAGTTCAAGTGTTTTATCAAAATTATTTTCCATCTAAGATAATATAGGGTTATGTTTCTATCCCTATTATTACATTGATTTGATTATGTTGTGATGGAATTATTTTTATGAATTCATTTATCTTAAATGAATTGTTTTATGATGTCACGATGTTTAACATTCCCATTTTTATTACATCGTTTATGCAATGATGTAAGATTTATGATTTCGTGGCACACATAAGAATGGTATAATTATTAGATGGGTGGAACCTATATCTCCCTCTAATGCATTGGGTAAAGATTTATATCTCATGAGATAGACATGGCTAGAATGGAAGGTTAAACAGGTTCAGTGAAACAGGACTGAAACGAGGAGTGAACTCATTTCAGAAATGGACTTCGTCCGCTAAGATAGTCTTGACAATGAGTCTTGACTACTAAGAAATGATTTTATGTGATTATGTGTGTATTCCAAAAAGTTTCATGTCTTATGTTATCATTATTGGGATTACATTTGACTACTATGATTTATCCCATGTTATGAAATTATGATCTCTTTTACAGGTTAAGATTTCCAAAATGTTATGTTATTATGAATATGGTGTGATTGATGTTTCTTTTGTTTACCCTTACTGAGCATTTGAGCTCACCCTTTTTTATGTTTTCTTTCCCCAAGATAGGAAGAAGGTTATTAAGTAGGATATGCCAAAAAGGGACTCTATATATGATGAAATAAATGGGAGAAAACATAGATTTTTTATGAACCAATTGTTTATGCTTCACAGTTTCTAAAGACACTATACCTATACGGTCCTTTCCTAGTTTTTTTATATGTTGTAATAAGTGTGCTTCAATTCTGAAGTAATAAAAATGTATGTAAATTATGGGTCATTATAGTTGGTATTAGAGGAAAGGAATAGTCAACCTTTGGAAACTAGGATATAAAAGCCTTAGTAAGAAACCTAAGGATAAGTCTAAGCATATAACACAATATCAGTGTTTTAGAAATGGCCATGAACAACCTATGATAAGACCTTAAGTGTAAAATTTTATTCTTGATTATGTGTTTTTTCTATTCTAATTAGTGTTGCTCACACTATTTTTCTTGGTTTTAGTCAATGGCTGGAACCCAAAGGAACCGTGTTAATGCGGAATGCGACGGGCAATGCAATGATTGTCCTCCTATGCAACCAAACGTTATGGGAGATGGAATGAAAAATCTTGTAGCCATGCTCACACAACCTTCTCAAGCACTGAATCATGCAGGACTTCCAAACGAGCAAAGGAAGGAGCAACATTCTATTGAATCCTTCATGAGGCAGCGTCCACCTTCATTCAGCAGGTCTTCTGATCCATTAGTGGCTGAACAATGGATCAGTACCACTAAAAATATATTTTCAGTTCTTCAATGTTCTAAACATGATAAACTCATCTTAGTTGTTTACCTTTTGGAAGGTGATGCTGATCAATGGTGGAATCTTATTAAGAATGCGAGGCAAAGGGATGAAATTGAGTCCATAGAATGGGGCGAGTTCAAGAACTTATTTTTCAATAAGTACTTACCCACGTATTCTCCAAACAAAGATTGAGAAGGAGTTTCTTGACCTAAGTCAGAAGGATGATGAATATTTTGGTACCTACGAAGCAAATATTACAAGACATGCATGGTACGCTTATGGGATTATTATCCAACCTGAGAGTAAGATCGATCGATTCTTTAGTGGATTAATAACAAGTATTTGAAGGGCGTTATCCATAAGGGACTTCAATAGCTACGAGGAAATTGATCGATTTTCTCTCAAGGTTGAGATGGAGATTGATGTAACCCATCAGTCATATGGGTTTGATAAGAAGAGGAAAATGGAATTCAAAGGAAAATCTAAATATCACACTGAAAAGAAGAGGAGTTTTCCCTTATACTCAATGTTTGGAAAGAAACATGGAGGAAATTGTCTTAAGGGGAAAAGAAAATGTTATAAGTGTGGAAAAGAAGGTCATCGTGTAGAGACCCGAAGCCTGATGTACATGAACATTACATTACTTTTTTGGAATACTTAATACATAAAAAAACAGAAACACAAGGACCGTAATAGTTTAGTGTCTTTGGAGACGTGGAATGTATTCTTCTAATCGTGGTGAACGGTCTTCAACATCTCCCATAAAGATCGTTCACTTTTTGTTTCCTTACCTTAAACCTTTCTTTTGATCCTGGGGGAAAATAAAACATAAAAATGCTGAGCTCAAATGCTCAGTAAGGGTAAGCATTGATAAAATAAAACATACCATATACATTTGAACTTAAAAACATGAACAAAATGTTTAAACATCAAAATATTGAGCAGCGACATAAAACATGGAAGTATATAAGGCATAGATCATAATGGAACATAAACCATGATAAAATAGCTTGGGAATTAAACATGTAATTGTGGCATCCATTAAGCACATGTAATGATTTCCATAGTAGCCAAGGCATTTCTTCCAAGACTATCTTAGTGGACAAAGTCCCATTATGAATCGAGTTCACTCCTCGTTTCAGTCCTATAACACTGAACCAGATTAACTTACCATTCCAGCCATGTCTATCTCAGGAGATATAAAATCTTTACCCAATGCATTGGAGAGAGATATAGGTCCCACCCATCTCATATTGAAATCATTCTTTCGTGTTCCACAATATGAACATAAATCATTCATCATAACCCAAGAATAAAATGGGTTTCATAAACATCATTCCATCATAACGTAATCCATACAAAAAAATTTGGATATCATTTCATCATTAGAAAATTGAAACCATGTAAATAATAGAGACATGATACTTGAAACATACACATTTGAAATAATGTCATCTTATATGAAAATTGTTTTGATAAAACACTTGAAATGATTTCTTGACGAAAATATCCTTTTTCTTCAAAATCATTTTCTTTTCACAAAATGTCATGCAATTTTAAAAGAAAAGGATTTTGTTGATAATATTCATGAAATATTTTGGAGGATTCTTTATGAAAACAAGGATTTATAAAACTGTAAAAATCCTTTCATGCCGTATACGTTAAAAAACATTCTTCTCGTACTTTTGTCGGAAAAGTCAAAAATTACCTTGTAGGGTAAATAAAAGAATGATTCCTTCCATACCAAGGGGTAAAAGTCAAAATGGGTAAAAATGACTTTAAACATATATGAATACATTTTTATAAAACATGGACATGGATTATAGCAATAACCCTAGTAAATACTTACGAAGAAGCAATCTCGGATAAAAATGAGATTTGCACAATTATCCCTTACCTTAGGTCCGATCTGCTTCGTAAGTGTCCGAAACTCCTATATAATGATTTAAATAATATCATTGACTTATTCCAGAATCGTAATCATTGTTATGATATAATATATGGTTCACTTATGACTTTATATTACCCGTTCTTTTGTAAATTCCATGTTAAAGAGTGTTTTGGGTAAAATTGTTTCATTTGTCGTCCGTGTTTTGACTTGTAATTATTCATATGATTACTTAGATCATGATTACATAAATTAAAGACTATAAAACATGATTTAAATATAATATATATTCAGAATATACATATATATAATAGATCAGTAAATGGAATGAAATACACCGTTCATGGAGACGGTATGCCGTACGTACGCATGAACGCTGTTTTCATTTCCTTATTGAGTTGAATGGAATTAAGTAGCTGACATACACATATATACACATAAATCCAGTATCATTATTATGTCATATATTTTCTGATTACTTATTATATATACTTTATAATCATTCATGAATGGTTAACATGGAGAATGAATCTCATCGCGTCGTAGAGACGGTAGTCCGTACGTACGCACGAGCGATGATATCATTATCATGATCGTGGAATTGTATTGGAGTGTATGTATAATATTTCATAATCAATATCAATTTACAATAATAATACATAGTTTTTATGTACACCATTATACCCATCCAAGTAAGGTGGTGGTGGAAAAAAGATTACACCACGGTGTGGAGACGGTATTCCTTACGTACGCACGCGTGGTGATTTCATTTTCCGTAGGATGGATAGATGGTGAAATAGAGTTGTTTCATAAATACAATAACATATAAGTATATTAGTGATACTGATTTTATTACTTCATAATGAAACAACCTATTAAGAAGAAGTGGAAGAAGAAATAAAGTTGAAAGAATCGGTAACAGACATTACCTCTTCTTTGAAGCGCCTCTTTGAGTCCTCCTCTTAGGGCACTAAAATTGTTATTTGAAGAAGACCAGGACCTCTAGGATGTTTCTATGGAAGTGGAGAAAAGAATTAGGCAGTGTTTGGCCGATCTTGAAGTCTCAAAGTGGTGTGATGAAGAGAGAGAGGAGGTGCCCTTTTATAATTGAGGAGAGGGCCACCTTTGGAAAAAGAAAAAATATTATTTTATTATAAATCCATATTCGGTTTTAAATAGCTCCAAATTGATTTATTTAGAAGATAAGGTGAGGATGGGTCGAAATATTCTCATCCAATAGAATTTGGACAAGATTAGTTTACTACTTTAACCTTATCATTTAGTTTTAACTTTATGTTAGATAATTTTACTTTTACCGTGTCTTTTTGTGTTCTTACACTATAAGGTTAATAAACTTACTATAACAAGACAAACGAACCCCAAGTTGTTTATTATTAATATATATAACCTTATATAAGTAATTTGACCTAACATTAGATATTTAGGAAAAAAATAACAATTAATAATATAATATTTGTTTTAAAAACTATTTTATGTCAATTTTGACACTATTTAGTAATTGATTTTTGTGAAAATCATAACAGAATGATTAGTTCACAAAAAGTTACTTAAATCAATACTAACATGTCATATTAACCTATAAAATTATTGGAATTCATAAAAAGTCTCAAATTACATTTATTTGGGTATTTATAACATCAAATATGTCAATATTTCATTAATAAGATAATTACTGCATCATCGTTGTGTCATAAATAAATTAACTTATTTAATGTCTAAAAATTACAAATAAAATACCATTATGTAGGAAATATTTTTAGATTTCAAATGAATATTTATAGTCTAATTTATCTTCTATATAACCCTATATTAAAAATTATCTTCTTATTAAACATTGATTTTAACTATTTTAACCCTTCTTTAAATAAATTAATAATAAATGTCCTAATCGAATCCAAGTGTCCCTAAATGGTCATATTTTATTCCTAATGTTTTTGTTGGTCGAATTAAACTTATCCAATAGAATTAGGACATGTGTTAGGGTAATAATAATATCATTTTTACCCTTAATTATACTATTTACTTTTAACCGTGGTAAATAAAAGTAAAAAGTTACTATTCACCAAAAATTATTTTCATCTCATTGAACCACATTTAGTTCTTGATATTAAATGTGTATCTCGGATTTTATAAATTTCACTCACAGAAGTGGTAAAATTATGTTTTATGAAAAATTCAATTTTTTAACTACCACTTAGTGGTTTCACTATTCATCAAAAAATGAAAGTTTCCAGAAAAATACCAAAATTTTTGCCTAAGCTATATTTGATATTATGAACTCAAAAATGATGTTTATTTTACCAAATTCAAAACATATCAGTTGCATTAATTAATTTAAAAATTTATTCCCGTCGTCAAAACAAATAGCGTGTTCTTAAGAGATAATAACTATCAAAATAATGAGACTTGTTTATGTCTGGTTTAAATGTGAAATTACATCCAATGACCATCATTTTTTTAAATTGTAAAAATATATTCTAAATATACTTTAAAAACACTCAAATTAATAATTTATCACTATTAATTATTTCGATTAGAAAGGTTGTTTTAAATTAAAATTTAGTAATTTTCACTATTCATCAGAAAATGAAAGTTATCTGAAAAGTACCAAAATTTCACCCTAATCTAATTACGATATTCAAAATCTAAAAATGAAGTCAATTTTTCAAAATAAAATTGATAAAATTTCAAAAAGTGGTTATTACTATTCATATCGGCTAGTTTTAATAATATTTTAATAGCATATCGTTTTTTAGTGAAACTCGATATTGCGTACTATACATGCTATCGAGGAAGGTCGCAATTGCGTGTAATGAAAGGCAAGTCAAGGATGCATGTTGTGCAATCTCCTTTTGGTGTATTGTACAACACAAGACATTAATGAAATTAAAAAGAATATTTTTCATAAAATCTCAGGGTGTTACACATCGGGAAATTGAATGTCGAAATAATGGGAAGAATATGTTTAATGATGAAAACAAAGGAAGGGATACACAGAATGAACCTACTTCACTTCAATGATTCAAGTGCAAGTAAATGAGGAATTATTCCAAACAATTCCCTAATCCAAGGGTTGTTGATAATGATCAACGTCAATAAAATCTTAAGGCTAAAGACAAAGGAAAGTAACATGAAATTTCTATCAGCGATGTGGTGTATGATAACGAAGTGGTGAAAGGTACACTTACCATCCAATCTAAAGTATCAAATGTTTTATTTGATTCTGGATCCACCCAATCTTTTATTTCTGAATAATGTTCTAAGGGTATCACCGTATAACCTCATCAATTAGATGTTGAGTTAGCAGTGATAGCCCCAAATGGCACAACAGTCGCATCAAAAGTTTTTAATTCTTCTCCAATTGAAGATTGTGGGAATGTTCTCTCTGCAAATATTGTTATCCTTCCTATAGTGGAATTTGATGTGATTCTTGGCATGGATTGGCTTTCTCTATATGGAGCTCATATCAATTTCCAAATAATGGAAGTCACATTTCATATTCCCGATCAATCTATGATCATCTATCGATGCAACGATGAACATAACCTTCCAGTGGAAATTTATACCATCTTATGGGTTTTGATTCCACTAAATGAAGGTTATTTATCTCAAATGGTTTGTGAGAAACTCACGATTAAGAATATTCCAATTTTACGGGAGTTTGATGATGTCTTTCCGGTGGAATTGTCGGGTCTTCCACCAAATCGTGAAGTTGAGTTTTCAATAGTACTTGTACCGGGTTCTTTGCCTATTTCAAAGACACCATATAGAATGGTCCCAATTGACTTGCAAGAATTGAAGAATAAACTCCAGGAGAATCTTGATGAGGGATTCGTACGACCTAGTGCGTCACCTTGGGGAGCACCTGTTCTGTTTGTTACGAAGAAAATGGATCCATGAGACTCTGCATTGATTATCGAGAACATAACAAGATCACTATCAAAAAAATATCATCTCCCGAACATTGATGACTTATTTGACCAACTATGCGGGGCTCAATACTTTTCCAAGATTGATCTTCGTTTTGGGTATCATCAATTAACGGTCAAAAGGGAGGATATACTAAAGACGGATTTCCATACAAGGTATGGACACTATGAATTTATAGTGATCCCATTTGGTCTTTCTAATGCCCCTGCAATCTTCATGGATCTGATGAATAGAGTCTTTAGAGACTATCTTAATCAGTTTTTGGTAGTCATTCTAGACGATATTCTTGTCTATTCAAAGAGCAAGGAAGAACATGAAGATCATATGAGAATTATATTGAAGACCCTGAGAAAGGAGAATCTTTATGCCAAATTTACCAAGTGTGAATTTTGGCTTAAAAAAGTTGCATTTTTGGGTCACATAATCTCCAAGGAGGGGATATCTGTGGATCCAGCAAAAACAGAGGTTATCAAAAGATGGCCGAGACCGAAATCAGTAACTGAGACCCGAAGTTTTCTTGGTTTGGCTGGATATTACCGACGTTTTATGAATGATTTTTCACAAATATCTAATCCACTCACCAGGTTGACTTGAAAAGGAGTTATGTTTGTTTGGACAGAGGAATTTGAATTGAATTTCATGGAGTTGAAAAGAAGGTTATCCAGTGCACCTGTAATCACACTTCTTTGTAGTGAAGAAAGGTTTGTAATCTACAGTGATGCATCCAAGAAGGGGATGGGGTGTGTTCTTATGCAAAATTATATGGTGATAGTTTATGCCTCACGACAGTTGAAAATCCATGAGCAAAATTACCTAACTCATGATTTGGAGTTAGCTTTGGTAATATTTTCATTAAAGATTTGGATGCATTATCTTTATGGAGAAAGGTGTGATATTTATACTAATCATAAAAGTTTAAAGTATATTTTCATGCAAAAAGAGTTGAATATGCGCCAAAGAAGATGGTTGGAGCTGATTAAGGATTACAACTGCACAATTCATTACCACCCTGGGAAAGCAAACAAGGTGGTAGATGCATTAAGTCGACAAGACCATGATAGCTTATCTATGATGAGGATCACAACAGATCCAATATTTATGGATTTACAAAGGATGGATCTTGGAATTATAATGGAAGGGGGGAAATCATATCTTTCTCAATTGAATGTTCATCCATCTTTACATGTGAAGATTAAAGAGGTGAGGAAAGAAGATGTAGAGTTACAAAAGATGGTGAGAAATATTCCTGAATTCATCCTTGATTGTGAAGGGATAATAAAGTTCAAGAATCCGGTTTGTGTTCCTCCCATCCCAGAATTAAAGAAGGAGATGCTAGATGAGGCTCATAGTTCTTCATTCTCTACTCATCCTGGAAGCACAAAGATGTATAAGGTCATGATAGAGTACTTCTTGTTGGATGGCATGAAAAGATATGTTACTGAATATGTCTCTCGATGCTTGGTTTTTCAGCAAGTTAAAGCTAAGAGACAGAAGTCTAAGGGGATGCTACAAAAATTACCCATACCCGAATGGAAATGGGAAATCATCACTATGTACTTTTTCATCGGACATCCTAAAATATCCAAAGGTAATAATGCTATCTGGGTCATAGTTGATTGTCTTACAAATTCTACACACTTTATTGCTATTAGAGAGGATTTCCCTCTTGATCAGCTTGCCAGGATATATGTAAAGGTGGTGGTAATATTGCATGGAGTACTACTTTCCATTATATCTGATCGGGATCTGAGATTTACCTCGAAATTCTGGCGAAGTCCTCAGCATAATCTGGATACAGAGTTGAGTTTCAGCACTACTTATCATCCCCAGACAGACGGTCAGTCTGAGAGGACAATTCAAACTCTAGAATATATGTTGAGAGCTTGCTCTAGGATTTCAAAGGTGGTTGGGATCAACACCTACCTTTTTTGGAATTTCATTATAATAATAGATTTCACTGTAGTGTTCAGGTGGCTCCTTTTGAAGCTCTCTATGGAATGAAATGTAGGACTCCAACTTGCTGGGATGATGTTGGGGAAAAAAAGCTATTAGGACCTGATCTTGTTGATGAGATGGAAGAAAAGGTCAGATCTATTCACCAACACATAAGAGAAGCTCAGAGTCGACAAAAAAGTTATGCCGACAACCGAAGAAAAGACCTAGAGTTTGAAGTGGGTGATAAAGTTTTCTTACGAATATCTCCCTGGAAGAGGGTCATGAGATTTGGAAAGAAGGGAAAGTTGAGCCCTTGTTATATCGGTCCTTTTGAAATTCTGGATCGTGTTGGGAAGGTAGCTTAGCGATAGGCGCTTCCACCGAATGTCTCCCAAGTTCATGATGTGTTCCATGTATCTCTCCTGAAAAAGTACATACCTGATCCTTCACATTTACTCAGCTCAGAAGTTGTACCGCTGGAGCAAGATCTTTCTTATGAAGAATAGCCAATAGTGATTCTGGATCGTAGCGAAAATGTCCTACGGAACAAGACCAATCACCTGGTGAAAGTTTTATGGAGGAACCACCAATTTGAAGAAGCTACATGGGAGCTTGGGGATATGATGAGGGAGAGGTGTCTCCATCTGTTTGTTACAAAGTGACGAATTTTGAGGGCGAAATTCATTTTAAGGGGGGTAGAATGTAACACCCGAGACTTTTATGAGAAATATATTTTTTATGTTATATAAATAATCAAAGGAATCTTTCAATACACACAACACTAGCTTGGATTTTTTTACCCGTAATCACGACCTTTCTCGATAGCTTGCATCGTACGCAATACCGAGTTTCACTAAACAACGATATGCTATTAAAATATTACTAAAACTAGCCGTTATGAATAGTAACATCCAATTTTTAAAATTTTATAAATTTTATTTTTCAAAATGGACTTCATTTTTGGATTCGGAATATCGAAATTAATCTAGGGTGAAATTTTGGTATATTTCTGAAAACTGTCAACGTTTGATGAATAGTGAAAACACTGGGTTACTATTTAAAAACCGACTTTTTATTTAAATAATTATTTATTTTGTTAAAATTTATTTTAGGTCAAAATTGATACATAATACCTATATAATTTCAATTCAATTCATTGGAGTCATTTTATAATAATTTTAGATATATAAAAAATTTATTGAACTTTTCACCGTCTTTTACCCACCTCCTAGTAGAATTGCAGATTTACATAAAACATAATTTGACCTCTTCTATTAGTGGAATTTTGAAAATCTGAGAGACACAGATAATATCAAGGACTAAAATGTGGTTCAATGAGATGAAAATAATTTGTGGTGAATAGTAACTTATTACTTTTTTTAACCACGGTTAAAAGTAAATAGGGAAATTAAGGGTAAAAATGTTATTATTATTACCCTAAAACATGTCCTAATTCTATTGGATAAGATTAATTCGACCAGAAACAACCTTAGGAAAAAAATATGACCATTTAGGCCCACATGGATTAGATTAGGAAATTTATTATTAATTTATTTAATGAAGGGTTAAAATAGTAAAAATCAATGTTTAATAACAAAATAATTTTTAATATAGGGTTATACATAAGATAAATTTGACCATAAATATTAATTATAAAGATAAAAATATTTCCTACATAATGGTATTTTATTTGTAATTTTTATAAAATAAATAATTTAATTTATTTATGACACAATGATGATGCAGTAATTATCTTATTAATGAAATATTGACATAATTGATGTTATAAATACCCAAATAAATGTAATTTGAGACTTTTGATGAATTAAATTAATTTTATAGTTTAATATGACATGTTAATATTGATTTAATTAACTTTTTTTGAACTAATATTTCTGTTATGATTTTCACAAAATCAATTACCAAATAGTGTCAAAATTGACATAAAATAGTTTTTAAAACAAATATTTTATTATTAATTGTTATTTTATTCCTAAAAATATAAGGTTCCTCCAGATGACTTATATAAGGTTATATATATTTATAATAAACAATTTGGGGTTCTTTTGGATTGTTGTAGTATGTTTATTAACCTTATAGTGTAAGAAAACAAGAAGACACAGTAAAAGTTAAATTCTCTAACTTAAATTTAAATGTAAATGATAAGGTTAAAATAGAAACCTAACCTTTTATAAATTATTTTTTAAGAGAGTATTTAGACCCATCCCTACCTTATCTTCTAAATAAATCAATCTGGATCTATTAAAAACCAAATATGTCTTTATAATAAAATAATATTTTTATTTTTTCCTAAGGTGCCCCTCTCCTCCCTTATAAAAGGGAACCTCCTCTCTCTCTTTCTTACACCACTTTGAGCCTTCATGCTCGTCCAAACCCTGCCAAATACTCTTCTCTACTTCCCTAGAAACATCCTAGAGGTCCTGGTCCTCTTTAAATAGAAATTTTAGTGCCCTAAGAGGAGGTCTCAAAGAGGCGCTTCAAAGAAGACGTAATGTCCGTTACCGATTCATTCAACTTTATTTCTTCTTCCACTTCTTCTTCTTTGGTTGTTTCATTATGAATTAATGTCATCAGTATCACTCATATATTGGTATGTTATTATATGTATGAAACAACCCTATTTCACCATCTATCCATCTTACAGAAAACGAAATCACCGCGCGTGCGTACGTACGGAATACCGTCTCCACGCCGTGGTGTAATCTATTTTCCACCACCACCTTACTTGGATGGGTATAATGGTGTAAATAATAACTATATATGATTATTGTAAATTGATATTGATTATGAAATATTATACATACACTCCAATACAATTCCACGATCATGGGAACGATATCATCGCTCGTGCGTACGTACGGAATACCATCTCCGTGATGTGATGCGACTCGTTCAACATGATCTTCATTTCATAATGATTATATAAATGAATTTAATGAATTAATATGATATATATTACACTAATACCATTCTGGATATGAGGTATATATAACCTAAAGTGATGAATAAGAATTTATTCAACAAAACACACATAAGAACAAAAAGTAATAAACACCCGAATAATAAGTAGCAATGAAATATTACTAATAAGAAGATAAGAATATGGACATATATGATATCATAACAATGTTTATGATTCTTGAATAAGTCAATGACATTATTTAAATGATTATACAGGATCATCAGACACTTACGAAGCAAATCAGACTTAAGGTAAGGGGAAATATCACAATCTCATTTTTATCCGAGATTGTTTACACTTTGTTATTTAATGGGGTGTATTTTATCTTCCACATACATGTTCCACAATATGTAATATTATTTCCATCCAACTAAAATTTTTTAAATCTAATTTTACCCTTCGGTAAGTTTTTAGTAAAAGATATGAATGGAATATTTTGTTGTTTTTCGTATGAGGTACTTTTTGACTTTTCCGGCCAAAGTACGGGAAGAATGTTTTTTTAACTTATACGACATTAATGTATTTTTAAAACATTATTTCCAAGAAGCTTCCTTTACATGTTTTCAGGTTTATTTTTAATAAAATTATTTTAGTTTAAAATTGTATGACATGTTAAGAAAGGAAAAATGTTTTTGAAGTACAAAGGATATTTTCCTCAAGAATGGAGTTCAAGTGTTTTATCAAAATTATTTTCCGTCTAAGATAATATAGGGTTCTGTTTCTTTCGCTATTATTACATTGATTTGATTATTTTGTGGTGGAATTATTTTTATGAATTCATTTATCTTATATGAATTGTTTTATGATGTCACGATGTTTAAGAATCCCATTTTTATTACATGGGTTATGAAATGATGTATGATTTATGATTGTGTGGGACACATAAGAATGGTATCATTATAAGATAGATGGGACCTATATATCCCTCCAATGCATTGGGTAAAGATTTATATCTCATGAGATAGACATGTCTGGAATGGTAGGTTAAACCGGTTCAGCGAAACATGACTGAAACGAGGAGTGAACTCGGTTCAGAAATGGACTTTGCCCGCTATGATAGTCTTGGAAATGCATCTTGACTACAAAGAAATGATTTTATATTATTAGGTGTGTATGAAACAAAGTTACATGTTTTATGTTATGATTATTGGGATTACATTTCACTACTATGATTTATCCCATGTTCTGAAAATATGATATCTTTTACAGGTTAAGATTTCCAAAATGGTATGTTCTTATGAATATGATGTGATTGATATTAATTTTTTTTACCCTTACTGAGCATTTGACCTCACCCTTTTGTATGTTTTCCTTCCCCAGGTCAGGAAGAAGTTTATTAAGTAGGATATGCCAAAAAGGGACTCTATATATGATGAAATAAATGGGAGACAACGTAGATGATTTATGAACCAGTTGTTTATGTTTCCCAGTTTCTAAAGACACTACACCTATATGGTCTTTTCCTAGTTTTGTTATATGTTGTAATAAGTGTTCTTCAATTCTGATGTAATAATAATATATGTAAAGTATGGGTCGTTATATTTCATATATATATTTTGTAATTATAAATATTATTCTAATTTTTTAAAAAGTAAAATAGTAGATCAATTATAAATACAATAATCCAATTTAGGTAATTTTAATCAATTTCATATTAGAATTGGATATAAAAACATTGTAAAATTGCTAACATTTTCATGTTAAAACCCTGGTTTGTTGTTCCATTTTTGGGATTAGGTTTCAATAAAATTATAAATTTTTTGAATTTAATATAGAAAAATATATTCAAGACTTTGAATTATAATTATTTATAATGTCTATTAATTTCAACTTATTTTTTTACAAAAACATATTATTGAATGAAATTAAAATTAATTGGAGTTATTAAAGTAAAAATTAGTTTATAAAGTTGTCAAATAATCAATCATAATGCTTAAAATAAATTAGAAACGATAAAAAATATAATTATATGGATATATATAGACCATATACCCAATTATATTAAAATTGGATCATTATTTTTCACACATTATGTAAGACTGCCTTTCATTTGTGTTTACATTTTTGTGTTTTCAAGAATGCCACTCCTCCTCCTCTATAAAATGGTATTAACTCCCAAAAATTCTTCAAACCTATGAATAATGTAGAAAAATACAAAATCATCACTAATTAATTCCCAAATTTCATCACATCATCCAGTAATCCTCACTTGGGGAAAAAACTAATCCCGTTTGGTTTAAACCAAAAAGAGTTACCTGAATATTTTGTAACATTCATCAAATAATTCTCTAGTTTTATTTCATCCTCAATACTCTAAATTATCATTATATAAATATTATATTACCTCATTAACTTCAATATAATGAGATTTTTAATGTTATGGGTAAAACCTACTACATTACACACTTTTATAAAATGAGATACACAATCATAGTTCACATGTTCGACAGAAAACCATCTCACAAACCTATGTCATTCTTTCTTCAATTAACACAACTCAATGTTGGTCATAATGATGTATATTATATTTAAATATTCTATATAAAATATTTATGATTCATTTTTAATTATATGATTATTATATAAAATGTAATATCATGCCTTCCATTTTGGGAGAATATGATAACGTCGTTGGTGTGTACGGTGGACTGCTGCCTTGAAATGTGATATGCTTTGTTCATGATTTACAAGTAATGTGTTAAAAAGGAGTGTAATATAAATATGATATATATAAGAAATTTTTATTCTAATTTAATTTTAGTATATAAATATAATTTTATTTTAATTCTTTCAATATGAAAAGAAAATAGAAACAACTTTCATACGTACATACAACCAACCATCTCTATGAACGATGTATTTCATTTCATATTTCAATAATTTATAGATCATTATAAATATATATATATAATAAACATATATTATATTTAAATAATTTATTACATTATGGAAATTATGAAATAATAATAAATTTAAGAGTATGAAAAACAAAAAGTCTAAACATATATGAAAAACAAAGCTGTAATTACCTGAAACAAATCATTAACAGGGAATTGCTAATGAACAATTAATAGAAAGCCATAATGAAATAATATATTCTATGATTTATATTATTATGGTTTTGGGAATTATTTATAATAAAATTTTATTTATTATATCATATGTTTTAATAAGTACATTATGATTTAATATTTATTGTAAATTGATATCTTCTCTCACTTTTATATCTACGAGACTTATTCATTATTGACTACTTATTTCTTTTTTGTGATGTATATAATGCACGATGGAATATTATATCATGATTTTAATTTTTTTTGTATATTAAAATTTTAATTTTTGTTATAATTTCATAGATATCATATTTCATAAGTTTCTCATGTAGTAAGGGTTTTTCTCGTCTCACTCTATTTTTTGTGAGATACATGACATATGAACCACTTATTTCAATTGTGTAGTTTATATACATGAAATTAATATATTGTATTATTATTATATTTATCATTATTTGGATTTAAATATCCATTTCATTTTATCTCTTTAATGGGGATTATGGTATTCAAGGTTACCAAAGCAGTAATTTATTTTTTCTACAATTTTCATTCTTTATGATGTTTGTTATATTGTATTCATATATTCTTTTAAGTGGTATATACATACCCATTTAGATGTTATATATTTATTATAATTATTTTTATGTTCTTTTATTTCTCATTTAATGTAAATATTTAAATTTTATTACAATTCAATATTTCCAAATGGGTAAGTGTTAGATTTTAAAATTTCATCGATTATCATGATTTTTTAAGATTATGTCTCCAAATTTTAAATCCTATGATGTACCTATAAATAATTTTTATTACATTCCATATTATATAGTTGTTTCATGAGAATATTTGTTTTCCCTTCATTTTCATCTATTTATGTATAAATAGTTTAAAATAATGTTTTTCTTGAAAATCATCTTTTCGATCGAAAACACTTTTTATTCAAAAACCATGTTTTCTGAAAATGATTTGGAAAAAATGATAATTTTTTTCCATGATAAAAAGATACATTAATCAGTAAATGTTTCCAAATATTTTTTTAAAGTTAATTTATAATATTTCAATTTTATTTTCAAAGAAAATGGTATTAAAAATGTTTTATGTTTATAAAGTGATTTTTAAAATGAGATGGGTGTTTCCTCAACAAAATTTATTGATATTCAAATATAATTTACATAAATAAATTTCAAAAACCCTTTTTACTTATCACCCAATGGGGATAATTTATAATTATATCTATATGGTTCATTATATGGATGTATTGTGATTTTTTAAATATATTGTTATGAAAATCATTTCATTTCCATGGGTTAATCATTTTTAAAAGATATTATTATTGAGCATTTTTCTTTTCCCTGGGTGAACCACATTTCAATGTAATTTTTGTATAACCTATTTAAACTTCATAGGGTTAATATTGTTCTAAAAAAATAAATTTTTGTTTCAATGAGTTGTCATAAATTTAATTATATATGTTTTTTGTTCATTATTCAGTTCTTCGACATTATAAATTATGGTTGTGAACATATAGCATCAGGTTAGGGTATTATAGATTATTCAATCAGTGTGAATAGATAATGCTCCAATCCATTGGGAAATTATTATTTTGTATGGATAATTATATTTTAATTTGTTCTTATAACTATTCAAATATTTAATTGTTTTTCAAGGGTCCTGTTTTTTTATAAGGTTTGTATATGATGATATTCCAAAATATGAATTTGTTTTATCTATTCCTATTATGGGTTTATGATGTTTAATTTGATAAATATTGATATCACATGGATCAATATTATTGATTCTTATGACTATTTTGTTGTTAAATCATTATACCATGTTTCATATTTGATGTTCCAAGCAGTGATGGGTATTAATTTTTTTAGACACACTCATGCATATTGATTATGTCATCATAACTGTATCCACATTATATGTTCTCAGTTTACATTAATCTATTAATGCTTAAATATTCCCTTACTGAGAATTTGAACTCACCCTTCTGCTGTTTCTATTTACAATGGTTTTAAAAAATGAGGTAAAAAATTTCTATCTATAATGTATTTTAAAAAAAAAATTTGGTGACCTAATGTGAAATAAAAAAAAGATGGTACAAATGGTAGAAATGTTCACATAAAGTCATGATCATTGTTTTTTAGGTGTTTATCCTTATTTTCTATAACTATAAACCTAAAAGGTCGTCCATAATTTATGTGATTGATGTTTTACGTTATATTATGTATGATTTTGATGGAAAAAATGGGTCGTAATTGTTGATAACATAGATATAAATGTTATGACATGGATTTAAATATAGGATCCATGAGAGTGGATTCTAGGCTATAATTTGTTGCAACAAAGGGTGGTGTAAATACATTTGGAAAATATTTTTTTTTCATGTGAGGTTATCTTTGGATTTATGGATTCCATTATAGATCTATAATATTTAAGATGATCAAATATTCAAAGTCTTAGAGACCTCATTTACGGGTTTTATGTAGAAAACATTTTGATGTAGTCAATGAAATTTTGGGAGGTTTTTTTTTGGTTTGTTGTATTTTCAACTCTTAATATGAACATTAAGTTCTTTTTCAGGATGATTTATTTTTCAGGATTAATGAAAAAATGGGTACAACCCATATACTGGGTGACAACCTGTCGAATCTAGTTAGGGGGTGGTGATTGAAGCCACGACCAAAGGTCGACAAGGGAATATCACCTACCACTAACCTACAATATTACCTTTTTAGTATAAAATTTTTATAGGTAATGATTATGTTAAAAGAATAATCATATTAGATTTTATTTATGAAAAAATGGTTTATTTAACTTAGAATAATATGTGATCAAATACTACTAATTTTTGGGTTTCAAACATAGTCAAGACATTTTTGATGAATTTTATGTATTGTTATTTATGGAACTATTTTCTTTGAAATTTGGTATTACTATATATTTGTTATGATTAATTTTTTATATGAATTTATAATCATTTTGGGAATATCTTACCATGTCCTAACCATTTTGGTATTAATAAATTTCAAAAGATAGGAGGATTATCTTATTATCGCTTTTATAGTAATATGGTTTTTAAACTTTTATTTATATGCATTAGGATAATAAAATTCATCTTGAATACTCATATTCTATTAAAAAAGATGATATTGTGGTGTATATTTTTTAATATGTGAAATTTAACTTTTCAAGTAATTATTTTTCTATATTATTTTTATCCTAGATGGTAAGATAAATCATTAAATCATTGAAAAGGATCATGAAAATAATATGTTATCCTAGTACATTCATTTTTATGAACTGATGTTCTTTTGGCCATGAGAGATATACTATTGTGAATCCCATAACCTTCCATTGATCAATCCATTTTTTATGAATTACCTTAATCACTCTACATAATTATTTTTACTTTTCCTCTATTACCACCAATCACCTACCTATGTGGAATCCTAGTAATGTGTATTTTTTTTGTGATTTTTAGGTTAACTACATTTACATTATATGAGATGTATTATTTATTTGATTTATATAACTTGGTTTTCAATAAAATAATTCTATAAATGTTAGTCCTTTGATAAGTAATTTGAGTTTCGAGGGAAAAACTCATTTTTAGGGGGTAGGATATAACATCATGTTATTCTCTAATATATATTCATTGAAATTAATATTAATACATTGTAGGATAGTATTACATGAAATTATTATTATATATTTTTTATAATCAACACTGTTTTTATCTTCCGTTGGACATAACATTGAGTTTCCTCAGTAGCATTTGATAAACACAGGACAAAGTATTATGGGACAACAATATATGATAAATATTTTATATGATAGTTTTCACCTAGCCATTATAATTATAGTAATTAATAAGATTAACTAAATTATGAAAATAAGGTGTAAAAAATTATATATTATTAATTAATTTGTAACAATTTAATTATAATTTTAAATAGATACAAATTTAGTATAATGGAAGTGTTTTTATGAAAAAGTATATTATTTGCCCAAAAAGGAATTTTATATTAAGAAAGTAAATTAATCACTGTGGGTGAACAATATTAATGAAATATATATTTTACATATTCAATCATATATTCTTCAATTTATTTAATAATTTTTATAGGAAAAAATAAGATCAACTCTATTTTTAAGCTTATAAAATCTGTAATTTTCTATAACATAGTATTGTTCCCTTTTAAAAGAAGACTTATCATTAAAATAATTTTTTATAATTTTATAATAAAATATTATTAAACATTTATTTTTATTTTAAATATATATTTCAAAATTATATAATAGTGATTTTTTTCTTGGATCTTTTACTTTTTGATGTATACTGAAAACACTTATTTTTATTTGAAAACTGACTATTCATAGAAATAGTTTATAGTGTTAATTTATATTATAAATTTGTTTTCGTGTCAATATATGTCAATTTTACCTCAATTTATACAATTTAGTACATTGGAATCAATACCAGGTTAAAATTGGATATAAAAATGTGAAAACATTTCAATATTTTTACTTTAAAACCCGACATTTATATTTTGTCTGCATGATTAATTGTAAATTAAATTTATCCAAATAAATGATTTAAATTTTTAAAATTGATTAAATATTATTATTAATAATAAAATTTAATTTATATTATGTTAAACTTAGTTTTTCATCAAAAATATTATTGAATTAAATTAAAATTAATTACAACAATTGAACTAAAAAATTTGATTACATAGTGGTTAAAATGTAATCTGAAGGTACCAAATGTCCATGAAACGTTTCCCAAAAAAATTGATGGTAATATATAAAAAATATCACATATATCATATAATTTTTAATTATTTAAGGAACATGTTGTATGTGAGATCTCTTAATAGTGTTTACTTTTTTGTATTTACACGAACAGAACTCATCATCCACTATAAAAGGGGATTCACTACCCCCACTTGTTCACACCTATCATTAGTTTTTTAATTTCAAAAATATGAAAAAAAAATCCCCATCATTAATCACCTATTATTAGAATCCACACTTTTAGTAGAAAGAAAACCAATGAAGGCATTTGGATAAAACCAAAATGAATTACCCAAATAAGTGGCAGTGTTCATCAATGAATGTTTTTGTTTTATTACATCCCCATACCTCTTAAATTGTTTTTATATAACGAATATATAATAATAGGACTATATATAATATAATGATATTTGTTATTCTTTGGGTATTACATACAACTTCACACACTTCCATCAATATGGATATCAATTCATTATTCGTGTGCACAACAGACTACCACATCAGAAACAGATGTCGTTCGTACTTCCATTACAACCTCTCAAGGTTAGACATATAGATAGAAATTATATTATTATAATAAATATAAATGTTATATTTATTATTTAATTATGATTATTGAATAATTATATAACACATATATTCAATTTTTGTTATTTTTTGAGAATTTGATAACATCGTTCATGTGTATGAAGACTATTGCCTTGAGAAACTATATGACCAGTTCACACTGTATATAGAATATATTAAGGATGGGTTTAATATAAATATGTGATTTATATGAAATAATAATTTCAATATAATTATAATATATTAATATATATATATATATATATATATATATCATTTACTTTTCTTTCGTTCAATATGACAAGAAAATGGGATGATATTTCATGCATATGTACAGCCTACCATCTCCATAAATGATGTATTTCATTTATCGTTTCTATATTTTATATATTATTATAAATAAATATATAATTGATATATATTATATTTATATAATGGATTAAATTATGGAAATTGTTTTATCATAATAAAATTAAAGGAACCAAAAATATCAAGTGAAAACATATAAGAAAAAAAGTTGTAGTTACCCAAAACGTAACATTATCAGGAAATATTTAATAAAAGGTTTATATAAAGAAATAATAAAATAATTTATGTTATAATTTATAATATTATGGTTCTGTGATATATGTGTAATTAATTAAGAATTATTATATAAGAGGTTTGAACAAGTACCAATAGATTGAAGACATAAGGAAAGGGATTTGTAGTGTCACTTTTGTTCATCTGTGACATATTCCATATTCACCACCTGTTTCATTTGTGTAGTTTATATAATTCCATATTATATATTATATTATGAATTTAATTTATTCATTTATATTATATGTTCTATTTGATTTTATTATTTCTTATATCTCATGATTTAATGTTTCCTAAGTAGTAATGGTTTTTTTGAATCTCTCTTTTATTATTGTGAGATACATACCATATTCAGTGCCTATTTTTATGGTATATATTCTAATAAATTATGTATTTTTTATTTTATTTATTTATTTTATTTATATTTCCATTTTAGGATATCTCTTTCATTAGGTTTATTTTTTTGTATATACTAAAGTGATAATGGATTTTGGTCCCAATTTTCCTTATCTGAGACATTTGTTAGTTATAAATCAATCTTCATTTATAAGGTGTATATCCTACCCCTTGGACATACTATATCATGAGAGGATATATTTTCATGAAATTATCTATTTATGTTATTGTATTTGATTCATCGGTCTTATGATTCAATGTTACTAAGTGGTAAGAGTTTGAAATTATGATCTCATGGATTATCGGGATTGTTTTTATGGAGACTCCAATGATGAAATCTTGTGATATACCTATAATTAATCATTTTAACATTTATTCTCCTCAAGTTTTTTCATTATAAAACATTTTTTCCTTCATTTTCTTCACTTTATAAACACATGAGATCAAAATTTTTTTTGGAACAATCATCTTTAGGATCAAAAACACTTATTCTTTTAAACCATTTTTTCTCAAAAAAATCAATTTTCTAAAAAATTATATTTTTCAAAGATTGAATGATATTTTTACTCAAGAAATTTATCAAATTCTTTTTCAAATTATTACCTTATATTATTTTAATGTAATATTTTATTAATTTTTTTTAAAATGATTTATATTTCAAAATAGATTTTTCAAACTGAAAAAGGGCATTTTCCGCAAAATGTTTTTAATGAAATTTTAATGGAATTTCAATTTATCGACATCAAAACCCGTGTTTTTACTTATCCTCTATTGGAGATTTTTTTTTATTTTTACCATGAAATTTCATTATATGTATGTATTATGTTTATTTAAAATTTATTTTTTGAAATATATATCATTTCAACAAGTTAAACATGATTAAAAGAGGTTTCCATAGGACATGTTTCTTTTCCACAGGATAACCATGTTTCAAAATGATTTTTGTGGAACACGTTTTTCTTCAATAGATTAGTCATATTCTAATAATAATAATAATTTTCTCAATGATTTATGATGAAATCAATTATCTATGTTATTTATTAATTATTCGGTTCATGGAAATTATAAGTGATGGGTCTACCTGGATTGGGTCATGTGAGCCCATTATAGATTATACAATTGGGATTACCAGATAGAGATTCAATATATTTGGTAATTATTATGTTCTATGAATTATTATAGTTGAAATTTGTCCTATGGTTATTACAATTTTTATGTATACTACAAGGGTTATGTAAGGATTTAGTGAGGGTTTTAGGAGAGGATGTTTCAAGTTAACAAAATTTTTATCTATTCCTGATATTCATTTATGATGATTCATTTGGTTAACAATAATATCACATGGCTCATTTTTATTTATTCTTATGACTATTTTCACAGTTAAATCTTGATTCCATGTTTAAATTTTATGATCCAGGAATTTATGGGTATGAGTTCTTTTATGATTCACTCAAGCGCGTGGATTATGTCATCATACCCCTATGTAATTATTATATTCTCTGTGGAATATCATGTAACGTTTGTAACCCGGTATTCCTTATATATAGTTCCCCAATATGGGTCTCCAAATCACCTCATGAGTGTCTCCCAATATACCATTTGCTTCCAACTAGTAGAGAGGTTCCAACAGAACATGTGGGGAAACTATACCATCTTTACCATGGTAAGACAAAATAGATTAAATAATAAAAAAAGGAAATTTGTAAATGATAAACAATAAAATAAAATATATTTCTGAAAATTATGTTCATGCCCAAAACAAAACTAATTTTTTTTATTTAATTTCATATATTTTTAGTGTAAATAAATCTTAAAATAATAACAATAGAAAAATCCAAAAAAAAAGTCCTTACACCATGAATGGATCCATAATTTATGAACATCCCATGACCAAATCAATCACGTAGAATTGTGCATTTTCACTTTTCATGATATGCAGCAAAGAAATCACCTCAGGTACCTAATTACATCAGAATCTTTGGGTGAGTCCAACTCAGTTGGACACCTCCAATGGTGTCTACATAATATATAGTCTTCTGTATATTGTATATAGGTAAATTATTAATAACAATTTAAATAGGTGAAAAAAGGGATTCCTTATTTGAAAAGGGTCACGTTATCAACTTTAAGTATTTTTTCCATGGTTTTGGAATTTCATCAATTCCACTATAGTATATTCTGGTCGACGAACAATGTGTAATGGGAATGACCAAGTTCCATAAATCACTGAGTAAAAAAATCGTACTAGACAAAACTAACCCTTTCCTTGGAGCCTCTGTCCAGGTAGTCTCACCATATGCTA
The DNA here is from genome assembly GCA_963277665.1 of Viscum album. Taxonomy (NCBI): domain Eukaryota; kingdom Viridiplantae; phylum Streptophyta; class Magnoliopsida; order Santalales; family Viscaceae; genus Viscum; species Viscum album. The sequence continues at coordinate 268,180,451 of OY728153.1, forward strand.
GCATTAGGGTCATATTGCCTCGGTCTAACTCTCTAACTGATACTGTATAGGTGTGTGGTTTGGAGCCTTAGTCCAATATGACCCATGGTTATAGAACCTCAAGAGAAAACCACACATGTCATAAAGCCATGTGAACATGACTATTTAACCATTCATTAAACAGATATCAATCACAATTCATTAATTATTTAACTCATCAATAATTTACAAAAATTGATCATTGAACACATATTATATTTTCATGAATTATCCTATTTACACATTCCCATTTATCTATCTTTTCCTATTTAATATATATATAATTCACAATTCATAACTTATTAACACATTTACCATTTAAATTATTTAAACCATTGTCACACACATTTCCCATTTACATGTCTTAATACATTTAACATAATTATCATTTAAAATCCTTACCACATTAACACATTTATCAATTGAAACCCATGGATCAGTCAACATATTTTACATTGACCGAAAAACCCTTTATGACTTGTAATTAAACAAAATTAACATTGTATAAAAAATACCATTTTTCATTTACATTTACCACATTTACCATCAGTTCAATCTCAAAACCCAAGATAACATATAAAATATTTATCATAGGAACTACCTCATAATAATTCAATTATATCCTTAGAAACTCAATTCTGTGTTCAAGGAAGAAGCACACCACATGGGTTTCCCTTAACTCATTCTAATAAATGTTATTTCATTCCATATAAATCAAGAGGGGTTGAATTTAATAATCATCCCATTTATTCATCATTTCTACCATGGAAATCCAAACATACATCATAAAGTCATAGGCAGACAACCATATACACAATAATTTAATTATATGACAAAGGGATATAACTTGTGTACCACCTACCACGATTATGTAGATGACATCAACCTCAACCTCACCTTGTTATTTTGAAGCAAGCCACCTTTAAGGCCCCATTCTATAAAACACATTATAAGGGAGGTTTTTAGATCCTCATAAGAAAGAGAATGATTCCACATACCATAATTCAGAAAAATGAAGGGGGTTTAGTATTTGAATCACCAGTAGCTTCGATCCACACCCAATAGTTCTCCAAATACCTTAGAGATAATGGAGATTGATCCTTGGGATGTTTGCGATGAAATTATCATAACCATTGTCCATTAAAGGAATAAAACAGAACGATTTCAGGTGTGGTTTCATTAAACCACAGTGGGAAATGGGAAATTCCCCAATGTTGAATGAGGTTCCTGGTTTAGAGTCACATCTGGACAAACTATATGACAACTATGCACCACCGACTGTAAATGAGGGGGCGAGGTTGCATGGATTCCTAGGTAGCCAACATAGTTTGAAAAACCTAGTAGAAACCTTGCATGGTATCTCTATCCAATTCTACATGGGTCCACCTCCCTCCTCACATGGTTTCACTAGTTTCCACCACCTCCCTTGGAAATCATGATTTTAAAATATGGTTTAAACTAACTATGTACCAACCATAGAGCATACACTCGATGACTCCATTTTCAACTCATTAATGTACGAAATATTCAAAGCACCCCCAAGGCTCCACAAAAAACTCAGGAATAATTTAATTATCCATATATAAGAGATTTGAACAATAATTTATACAAGTACATACCTCAAGAGAAATTTGGGATATTATAACCTCCTCACCTCATAACATTTCAACCTTATGTCATAGTATAAAGCACCACCAAGAGTTCAAGAAAATTTGTCAGAACATTTGTCCCAGACATCTTATTCACTTTAAAAGGCTCCCTCCTAATCATTACTGGCATCAAAAATACTTGAATCAATGGAATAGTCTTTCCCCCAAATAATTCTTCTTGTGATCCAAAATATGATCCTGATGCTTCTAAAAGGAAAAATCAGCCGCAAACTAATCATTATAAACATCAACACAAGTGAAATGTCTAGGTCAGATTACTGAATGACCACACTACCCAATCCTAGGAGATCCATTCAGAACACCTTCAGTCTAACTTTGTCCCTGACACATGGAAAAAATATAAAAGCGCCATTTGAGGGAACACATAGATTTAAAAAAAACCCTTAACATACATTTCTCTAAACTAAATGTGAGATTAACTCAAGAAAAATCAAATAAAAATACTACTAATGAACCACCTTCATCCTAGGATAGTCAACTTGTAAAAATATTTTCCTATGCTTGTTTCCAAAATTGAAACACCAAGATGGGGCTCACCCGATCCCATTGAAACCATACCACTTCTCAAATCATCAACAAGACACATTCCAACTATGGTAATCCCCACCATATTCATTGTATCACTACCACCATCTTCATGTAGTTGATACCTCTACTATTGACCAAAAACACCAGATGAACCACAAATGAACTTACAAAACATATGAAACATTTTTCTCAAATCACTAATACCAAACATACATGAGAACACCATCCCACAATAGAATCTATACATGCAATTAGAACCACGATGATTGGACATGATTATAATGTCCATTTCAATACTATGAATAACTTAAATAATATCACATTAATATTCATTTCAAAAATTTACTTTTCATATAAAAATTCAAATAAGAGGTGGATTGTAACATACAACCTCTATCCCTTTTTCAATACCACGTCTGAGCAAACCTAAATGGATTATCCCATAACACTCATATTTCTTTGTTGACACTCTAAACATTTCACATTCCCTTTGAACCTTCTCCCTGAAGGCATACAACCATCCTTGAATGTACCTACTAAATTCATTCCCCGACTCTTAGTAAAACACCACCACCAAGACATCCCCAATTCTCCAATTCATCTTCAGTCTCCAATGCAGCAATAAAAATTCCTAACAATGGTATCTCTTTCATCACTATATCAACTAAATAAATAATATTATTTCATTAAACCCCATATCCATTTCATAAAACACTTTACATTACAAAACACCCACTAATAGTGGATTAGAACATACCACTTTTGTTCATTTTCCTAGCCAAATCGAGATATCCCCAAATGAATGATCCTAGAAATGACTAGCTTAACTATTGGAACATCACTAATTCAAATGACCATGAATTATTCACACATAATAACATTTTAATGTCACCCAAAAAATCCTCCCCAATTTCATGCCCAACAATCATGAGTTTCTATCACTAAACCACCATTGGCCCAAATCGTTGTCATGTATTATCATTGATATAAACAATTATAATGTAGTAATATCAAATTAATTTTAGAACCAATACCAAGACTAAATTGTAGGAATGGATTGATCAACTACCACACTCGTGACCCACCTAGCCACTTCTGAGGAATCAAAACATGTTCCTCATGGTTTTAATATTTTCATTCTAATTCTAGCTGATCCATTCCATAGTTGTCCCACACATCTAAAACATTCTCAACACTCCCTACCTTAGAAATTTTGTTTTCACCACATTACTCAATAAATTACAACCTCCATATCTCGCACTTCGATCACCTACTGACCCCCAAACACCGACATGGCCAACTGTATTCCACTAGAAAAATAAAACATCACTAACCACTGCCCATTCCAGGATTTCAAGAATATTTTTTCACATCATTCATTGATGTCTGTTCCATCCTAAGGACTTATCCCATACTGATAGATGGTGTACATTCCACCATACAACTCCACATAGACCACTCCATGATTAAAAACATCCAGAGGCCCCATATCAAACCAGAAATCGTTTAGGAAGATAATAGTTGGCTAGATATCTCTCAGCAAACCAAAGATGATGTAAACATATATGAAATGATCTTTACAAAATAGAAGTTTGATATGAATTCATCAATGAATACCATCACAATTTATCAATTATTGATATAATATATATTATTGAGACACCATAACCTACTGAAGTCATGAGATTCCCTGTATGTTGACCTCTCATTAACACTCAACATCCACTTACAATTCAAGATGAGCTTTACAACCAACCTCACTATGCCTCACGACTCTCTATCATATAGCTGTAATCTAACACATCATGTGGTGATAACATCACCACACCTCTCATGTCGTCCCTAAACAATGTTTTTGATTTACAAAAGAAGCACAATAACCCATCACATAAATCAAAACCAAATTATTTCTTAGATAACCCAAATATGGACTATGGTTTCATAGAAAATGAATGGTTCTTATCTTGATCCACATGTATACCCATCCAAAATTGAATCATTTCTTTCCCCACATGTTCCCATATATGGTCCTTACCAGAGAGATTAAGGAATCATACTTTACTACAAGGAAAAAATAATCCACAGACTAAACTCTATTATTAATACATTACCAAACCCAAACACATACTCATATTACCAATCAAGCCTCTTGGTCAGTCGGCACAATCAGATTCAAGGAATTCTCAACATTCCATTTCAATGAACTAATCATTGAAAAAAGGCCCCAACATCTGATTTCCATTAGTATGGTTTTCACATAAATATCAAATCGTTCATCCACAACTAGGTGAAAATTTTCATAACATCTATACTCAACCTAATACCATTGTGAAACGTTATCAATGATATATGGATAGGAACCCAAAAGATTCTACCCAACAAAACCAAACATTAAACCAACCACTAGCACTCAGGTTTCACACTAAGAAAGAAACAAAATCATACCAACACCCTTATTACTAAAATAGATGAGACCTATCAAGAAATGTTTCCTCCTATGAAGCAACCACATGTACTTCACATCCATGGAAAGTACAACAATATACAACCTCCCCCAAGGTTCCACTGAATTTCAAAAAACCACCAATACATAACCAACAGTCAAGTAAAATCTCCAAAACCCTATACATTCTAACATATACCTCTAGTACAAAAATCTACACAAAAAATCACTCTTTGTGCACGATTATCAAAGATTAAAACAGCCACCTAGGTTTTATTCACTAAATATCACTAGAAACCCAGATTAATCATCTTACGGTCTTCCCCTGGCGGCCAAACAACATACAATATCTAAATTAGATTCACTTATAATGAAGGATAATGGATCTACCTTTAATCCACACACATCAAACCTCAGCCAAATCGGCAGTCATGGGTTTGCCTCTTTCAGACCACTCCAAAACATACTACATCTAACACACCCAAGAAACCATTAATGTTAGGTTCCGCACCTACAAAAACACAAAACTCACTAATGGAACCACATCCAGGTCTCACATTCTTGAAGTCCAATAGACAACCCATGAAATTAAAACCCCCCAAGATCCCACATTTACATTATCAAGAAACACCTCAAAATAACTTTTTCGTAATCCCATAGGAAGAAAAACAAGGAACACCCCTTTATCTACAAATTCAGACACCTCAATTCCTTCAATAATATAATCAAGGATTCATTATAGGTAACTCTATATACCGAAACCACCCATACAAAGGGAAATATAAACAACACAGGGGATGCTTACTACTTAAGTTCCAAAAAGATGAATCATTAATAATTAATCTATAATTAAATTCATAAATATTAAAACCAATAAATCACATTTTAAACATTCCATTCACTAAATATCCCAATGTACCTACATTATCTGAATCCATAATTAAAATCATTTACAAGAATGAACACATAAATGGACAATAAAACAGTGTAAACCATAGATAGATAAACTCCCTACCATCCATAAACAACCCACTCTATATATGTTATACAAATAGACATGATCACATCTCTATCACTAACCTCAACTATCCATATAGTGGGACGTGGATAACATAGGGAAACCAAACATTCATATTTCAATTTCTCATTACACATCATACCAACCCTTTTCAGTTATAAATTCTTAATTGTTTAAATAGATAAAATTTTTACATTATCAACCATTTTTAGCCATTATATAACATTTTTCTTCCAATTAATTATATAAGTACCACATCTTTATTAGGTATTTTTCTATCAAATCACTAATAGATTCAAAAGTGATTTTCCAATTTCCATACCTGACCATATCATATTTCTCATTTTCCACTGACATGATTCATGTCACATATATCCCTAAGTGACTAAAATGATATATGAATGCATGACCTCATACCATCTCAATCACCAGAATAATATCTTATAATTGTCACATTACACAATGTGGGTGTCACCTAATAGTGAAATATTATCCAATCATAACAAAAAACATCATGAAAAATCATCCCGCCCTTGGTATTTGGGTTTTCCCACATACATGTGTATGATACTCCCATACATGAAATCATTTCCAATACCTTGTATATCCCAGTATCCCATATTCCATCCCTAAATAGTATAAAAGAATAAACAAAATCACTTTTGATTCCACTTTGTAACATCCCCTACCCAGTAACCACTATATTAGGTTCCTTGATTTAGATCACCACATGACCTCAAGATCACCTCCCCATGTTCGGGAGGCTACTGACTAGCTATGAAGGACCAAGAGAACATGTGGAGAGAATATAACATCTTTATCAAATTATGGAATAATAGATCAATTAAAAAATAAAATAAAAAATGAAATGATAAATAAGAATATCAAATCTCTTTTTGAGAATTGGGTATAATCCCAAGACCAAGAAATAAATATTTCATTTCATTTCATAAAGTTCCTTGAGTATAGGATATATAAAATAAAGACAACAAAAAATCCACAAAATGGTTCCTGACTCCATGTTTAGATCCCTCATCCATTCATTTTTATGGCCTAATCAATCACCTCGAATATAGAATATGCCTTTGACCTAGCCTATAACCATGATGTCTACTTGGGTACCCAATGGTGGCTTTATTAAGGTTTGATTACAACTTAGTAGTCAACAACCAATGGTTTCTATAAAATATTCATTCTAATAGATAGTGTATGTTGGTTTATTATGAATAAAAATGTAAACATGTGGTAAACAAGGTTTCCTTAGTTAAAAATGTTCACATAAACAACTATCACTATTTTTTCTATTGTTTGGGAATTTCATCAACTGTATTATTATTTATTCCACTGTTCTATCTATGTATAATGGGTAAAATCTAGTTCCTAAAATCACTAGGATAAAAAATCATACCCAAAAAAATAAAACTTTCTTTGGATCCTCGTTACATGTAGTCTCATCAAATGAAACCATTAGGGGCATAAATCCTCATTCTAACTGACTAACCCATGCATTATAGTGGTTGGGTTTAGAGCCTTAGTTGCATTTGAAATATGGATGTAGAACCTAATGTCAATACTAAAAATACCTCTAAGACATGTTAACGTGATTCTTTAACCATTCATCACAAACATATATATCACCATCCATTACACTTTTAAAAAATTCATAATTTAGAAAATGATTTATTAATCACATATTAAATATTCATTACTAATCCCACTTATTCTTTACCATTTCCCTATCGTAAACCATTTATCACACACATCATTCACAATCCATAACTTATTAACACATATAAAATTCGCATTCCTTATCCCATTATCACTCATATTCCCCATTTTCATGTCTTAATCCTTGTAACATAATATTCATTTACATTCCTTATCCCATCAAAGCATTTATCATTTAAATCCCACAATTAACTATAAATTTTTAACATTATACCATCCCACCTCTTATGAATTTCCATTCAACACATTTATCATTGTACATAACACCCCCTTTTTTTCATTAAACACATTGACCATTGGTTCTATTTCATAACTTATGATAACATATCAAATATTTATCATGGTCTCAATCTCATAAAAATTCAATTTATTGTTTAACAACTCAATTCCATGGTAAGGGAAGTGTAACATCCAATTTGTGGCCCATAACTACATATAATAAACCTAAATCCATTCTATACGAATCTTGTGGGGTTTGATTCACCAATACACCAATTTATTTCTCATTTCATCCATGGAATACAAAATAGAGAACATGATGGAACAATCCCACAACCATATATAGATAAAATTATCCACAAGACTAAGTGATATAATATATAATCCACCTACTTTGATTCCATAGACAACCACATGGTCAAAATTATACATTGATTTTCAAACAAACCACATTTAAAGCCCTAACCTAGAATACACTATGAATAATAGGGTTTTATATATTCAAACGAAGTAGAACAATCCAAAAATAGTAATCTAAAAAACTGAATAAATGTGATATTTAGACTCTAGTGTATATTTTATTTTCACCCAAGGAAACTCAAAACTACATAAAAATGGGGGAGATTGATCCTTGCAATGTTTGGTAGGATAATATTGTAACCCTTGGTTGTTGTCGGAAGAAAATTTAATAGTTAATGTGTGGTTTCATAAATCATGATAGGGGAATTTAAAATTACCCCATCTTTAGTGAGGATAATAGTTTTGATATCTAGTTCGCTAAACCGTTCCGAAACATGTAATCACCTTATTCTCTAGAAGGTTACAAGTCACATGGATTTTGTAGAAGCCCAAACTATTTAAAAACCATGTCATAAACATGTAGGACAGCTCTGTCCAATCCCTCACAGTTTTACCTCCCTCCTTTCATAGTTTCACCATCCATTCACCACTTCCCCCAAAAAAACATTGCTATAGATAAAATTTTATATTAATAGAGAACCAACTATGAAAACTACAATGGATGTCTCCCTTTTCTAAACTTTCATGTCATGAGGCCCAAGAAAACCACTGGCCCGCCTCATTAACTCATGAAAAATTTCATTACCCAACATTATGGCATTTAAAAAAATTGTAAATAAAGACACAACTAATGGAAATTCTTGGATCATAAAATTCATTTGTTAATGAATAAATTTTACCTTATTGAGTGTTGTGACCCACCATTATTATGATTATTTTTTCCTAGGTTATAAATAATGTGGTTGAATGATTTATGTCAATAAATTCTTTCAAAATAATGATTTTGATGACCTAATGTGAAAAAAATGTTATGTTAAATGGATGAATTTTTCTTTTATAGTCATGTGAATTGTTTATGTTAGAGTTTTTAAAAATTATCTAAAACACTAATTCTTAAATGTATTGTAGAATATAAGTGACTCATGTCATTATTTTCATTATGTATGGTTTTAATTCGAAATATTTCATTATAATTATTGGTCTCATGGCCGAAAATTTAATTTAATGGATTTAAACACAGGATCCATGCCTATAGGTATTAGGTAAATATAAATAAAATTCATTCAATTTTATTTTGAAATATATAATTGTGTGAATGATTAATGAAAAAGAAATATCATCAATAGATAAAAAATCATAATAGAAACTCTAAATTAACATCACTAATTATTATACCTTTTTTTGTTATTAATATGTTACGAATTTCATTGGATTATGTTCTCTCATACCATTTGACGATATAATATTAATAAATAAAAATAATCATATGATATGTTATTTATGGTAAATTTTATCTGGTAAAAATTCATGTATATGTTTATTAATGACTTCTATATAGAATAAATTTTCTTGATATATTTTTAAATGTTTTTTAAAAATAGAGAAATAGTAAATTGAAATTATTCATAAAAATGCTTTTTTTATGTTTAATAAAAATATATCTTCTTGTTTTAAAATTTAACTTTATAGATAAGGATTTTAAATAAAAAATTAAAATTAAAATGATATCTTCCTCATGAATTATATTAATGATCTTATTATTGTATTTCTATTCACAGAGGGAAAATAAAATTTATTCATATGCCAATGGGTTATCTTGATACAATCCATATTATTCCCCTATATGGTTTATAATTATTTTAACCAAGGATAATATTGACATTCACTTCATTTTTTACGATTGTAGTCATTAAAATACCCTTAAAATATTCACTTCCAGGTTACAATTATAGATTATATTTCAACAAAATATCTAAAATAATTATCATTGATATTTTTATTTATTAATAAAATATAATTTCTATATATGTCGTTTTACCTTGAATTTTTTTAATAGAGATGTATTGATAAATATATATTCTTTAGTCAATACATATTTTTGATGTTTACAGATAATGATTCAATAATTAAATCAGTTATTCAACATATTTGGAATTATTTAGACTTCTAGTGATGGGTGAGGCCAGACATAATATATACCCTTGATGTATTGGTAGGTCTCTTATAACAAATGAGTAGTGTATTATGAAATATGTTTCAACATATAGTTTGATCCATCTTGTGAAATGTCTTGATGGTAGAAGTATAATGTTCCTGATACAAGAAGTCCAGTAATTTATCAATGCCTATATATAGATTTTAGTTATTATTATCCATGATATAATAAAAATTATATTATCTCTATATACATTTCATTCTACTTTATTGATTAAATGGAATTAGTTTTCAACTATATACCTAGATAATTATTTTTTGTATTATCTTGTTTTTATAATGATGTTATTGAAAAAATTGAAATTTATTTTAGTTATTTACCTTTCTATATTTATTATTATCCTTGATAATTTCACATTGATATTATCTTTTGATACATTTAATTCATATTTTATTGATTACATGGCCCCTGTATTAATTTTTTACCTTTCCATATTGATTATACTATTGGATTCATGATTTATTCTACTAAAATTTACCCCTAGTGTAAATTTTAAAGCACCTTATCTTTCAATTAATTATAATAAATAAAGTTCACTATGCTTTTCATTAAATGATATTCTAGGGAGAATAATTTTATTCTCTAAAAAATATTATTTTTAAATTTTTTTTATTCAAATTTAATGTAAGACTCTGATATATAAGTTGTTTGCCCATAAAAACAATAAAATCCCTAGAGATGTAGTTTCTTGTATATCATACCGATTTTAAGATGAATACATCATCTTCAGGATACTGTGGTAAGGTAATTTTCAGTCGGTATCACATTATGTTTAGTAGAAAATCACTCGGAACTAGATTTAGGAAAACATTTATTAGTAAACATGACCCTATAATAGATTTTGAGGATATGTATAGAATAATACCCTAATGTATTGATAAGGTATATATTATGTGTTTATTTCTTTTAATTCATCCCTTTTTGGATACTACATGTGGGCATGGTACTAGAACAGCGTTATCAATCGTTGATAACATTGAAAAATGAACATTAGGCTTGACCCAATTATCACTTAGTGAATGAAAACAGGCCTTATTGTGAACTAGGTTTGAAAACCCAGAGGGGTATGATTAGGAATATTTAATATTTATTTACAAACTACTATGAATTGTTAAAAATAGTGTAATGTCAAAAGAATCATTTTTATGATTTTGATATTATTTATGCATAAATATTTCAATTTAAATAATATATTCCACGATTTTTGGGGATTATGCATTTTTTCAAAATTATATGATCCAATTTTGTGTTTGAAATCATTGAGAAATGGAACATAGCATAAGAAATTTTTTTCTCCTTATTTTTTGTAATCCAATGATTAAGAATGTCATTTTCATTTATTCTCTTCATCCAATATAAATATGGGAACTAGTCTTCCAGCAATTATCATAATATTAAGACATAAAATCATGTTGTAAAGATATATATAATAAGTTCTATAATTATTATGGATTTAATGGGAAGCATGAGAATGAGAGTATGATATGAAGAAGTATGAATAAAGTAATGAATGGAATGAATGTTTTTCTCACATATGATAATTTTGGATAGAACCACCCTACTAATATATTAAAATGAATAAGAGTTTTCTATAAGTCTAGAGAGAAATTCCATATTTATTATGATGTAATGGGTAAAAAAACATTACAATGTATAATGATTCAACTGTTAAAAGTGTGGACACTAAAAAAATCAATATTTAGTCATTAAAGGAATACACTAAAAATAGTTAATATATAATATTTAATATAATTCTATCAATTTAGAAGAAAAGGAAAAATTAATATTCATGTTTTTTTAATAATGAAATTTGAGTATTTTATCATTGATTTCCTAGTTATAACAATTATAAAATATATAGGGATTTTAAAATTGAATTCATTCTTAAAGTATTTGAGTACATATGTATGATTATAGAGATGACAATGAACATTGATTCAGGGGGTGGTTGAAATTCTTGTAATATAGATGATTATGGGAATGAAGATCCTTAATATATTCTTTATGATGAAATAATGATGCTAGGATAAAGGGATTATTGAAATAGATTGAGTAAATTTTATAGTACTGACTAACTTGGCATTGATTACTGATTTTTTGACCAAGTGGTTTATGCTTGTTTGAGTTGAAATAATTTTTGGATTAAAAATTATTTCAAGTAATCTATGTTTTACTTAAGGAATAATTTAGAGTTAATTTTTTCAAAAGGTTTTTCTAGTAATTCATGTTATTACCATGTTTAAATAGATTACACAAGGAATTCACATGCTTTTTATGAGATGATTAAGAGTTATTCATGATTTTATGGGATTTAAGATGAGTTAATTTCTACAATTCAATTACCTTCTTTATAAAGTTATAGATCATAATAATTTCAATGGTAATCAGGTGAACCATTTATAAAATGGTTTAAGATGAACTTTTATGAGGTCTGTAGAGATAAATGTATTAATTCACCTTAAAAATATTCATTTATATTCGATTACTTCTGTGAATCTATAATTTTTTAGGAATATTGTGAGAGATATATTGAATTACATCATCTTACAATCCGTTAAATATTAGTTTGAGTTATTAACATCTAAATAATACATTTTCGGATATTAATTTTTTGAACTAGGTGATGAATTGTATATTAATTGAAGCCTAAAAAACGTATGATGTTAATCTTATAAAATTGTAATTTATCAGGTAATTATATTTCCTTATATTCACACATAGTAAAATAATCCCAAAACATTTGTAAAATGATCTTGAAACAAAAAATTTATCCAATTACATTCATATCTGATGAATCATATGTTCTTTTAAATCATTAGATATTTATAGTTTTGAGTCCCACAACATTCCATTAGTTATTAAAATTATTGTAATAAATTACTTCAATCACACTCTATAATTATTTACACATTTATTCCATGTACATATTTTTATTTCACACATATTTTATCTTAATAGGAATCATAATTATTGTAATAAATTATTGGTTGCGGTGTGTTACAACCTCAAAGTTGCATACAATGAAAGCTATTGCATTATTCAATGGGAAATGTACCATGGAATCTTGTGGTGTTACATTCTTCCCTCCTTCAAATAATTTCGTCCTTGAAATTTTTGGAATACAACCACACAAAAAGAATTTAGGTGGTTCTTCATCATATGTTTCTCTGTTTCCCTTGTTGTCTCTTCCATCTTATGGTTTCTCCATAGAACTTTTACTAGACGAGTCATCCGGTTTCTCATCACTTGTTCTCTAGTATCAAGAATCTTTACTGGATCATCACAATATGATAGATCAGGTTCCAGTTGAATTTCCTCAAATTATTGTCCATGTTTTGCATTAGGAATGTATTTTCTCAAAAGTGATAAGTGGAACACATCGTGATCTTTGCATAGACTTAGCGGCATTGAAAAATTGTAAGCTACAAACACTATTCAATTTAGAATTTTAAAAGTACTGATGTACCTGGGATATAATTTAGCCTTCTTACCGAATCGTATAACTTCCTTCCATGGAGATAACTTCAAGAAAACATAATCTCCTACCAAAAATTTCAAATTATTCCTTTAGTTATCAACATTGATCTTCTGCCTACATTGAGCTACTTTGATGTTGGTTTGGATTACCTTCACATTTTCCATCATTTCCTTAAAAAGTTATATTCCCATGAGTTTTCATTCACCAACATCATCCCAACAAGTTGGTGTGTGACATCTGTTTCCATATAACGCTTAATATGGTGCCATCTGAATACTTGAAAGGAAGATATTGGAATATTCAACCAGAGGTAAAAATTGATCCCACATGCCTTTAAAGTCAAGTGATAAAGATCTCAATATGTATTCTAGGTTTGAATAGTCTGTTATAATTGTCCATAAGTCTGAGGGTGGTAATAAGTGCTCAAACGAAAGTTCAATATCCATGGAATTCTAAATATTTTTCGAGAATCATAATCTAAAACTGGGATCATAATCAGAAACAATTGATAGTGGTACTTAATGAATTCTCACAACTTCATTAATATACAGTCCTGCTAAATGATCAAGTGGAAAATCTTATCTTATAGTAAAAAAATGTGCCATCTTGGTAAGACAATCAACAATGACCCATATTGAATTATTCATTCTAGGAGTCTTTGGTAGTCCCATGACAATGTCCATCACAATATTTTACCATTTCCACTCAGGTATGGGAAGAGGTTGCATGAATCCTCTAGGTTGATGCCTTCCAGCTTTCTCTTATTGAAATACCATGCATCTTAACACTAAATCAGAAATCTCCCTCTTCACGTTGTCCCACTAAAAATGTTCCTTCAAATCTCTATACATCTTGGTGCTCCCAGGGTTTATAGAGAAATTCAAGCTTTGATAATAATCTAATAATTCTTTTTTTAGATCGGGTATATTAGGAACACAAAGTCTCTTCCCATACTTCAAAATTCCATCTTCATATACAAAGTCACCCAATCTCCCATCATTTATAGCATTAATCTTCTTTTGAAACTCATCATCATCAGTTTGAGAATTTATTATCCTTTCTATTAAGGATGGTTTAGAAAACATTTGAAAAATTATTGATGTTTCACCTTCCATAGTTATTCCCATCACTACTACAAATTAAAGTTATAGCCATGGACAAATAGCCACAGTTTTATTGGCCTATGGCGGTATCTTCCTAATTACCACGGTTTAATTTAATAACCATGGCTATACAGCATGTTTTCTAATTTGATATCGGGTTGCCTGATTCTATACTCTCACGCTCCTCCCAACTTCTATCCCCTCCTGATCAAGATCGATCCCTCCACCCTCTCTGGTTTCCTTCTCCTCCTCCCTCTAAATTTTCAGTTCCCATCACCTCCTCCTCGCCGAATCTCTGGTTCCCATCTCGCACGAGCATCTCTCCCCTCTCCAATCTAGCCACATGTGCCACCGTCGCTCTCTTGAGACCTCATATTTCTGTGATTTCACAGGATTTATTTCAGTTTCTTGGTCGGTGTCTCAAGGTAAGATTTCCACATCCATTATTATTCCTCTTTTGGCCGATTTCTATTCTCCCCATCACCCTATATTGTTCAGCCGAACCCTACTTCACAGGTTAACCAGATTCTTTTGATTTTTTTCTTTTTTAGGGTGAGCAATGACACTCTATGCTCGGCATAGGCCGTGTTTCAGCATTTTCCACCGAAGTCGAAGAAAATCAGACTATTATGGATCGCCCACCATCATTTGGAGGTTGATTTTCATCTTCCTTTTTCTTTTAGCCCAATTTTAATTAGAGTTTTTGTTATTTTAGGGATCCTAGAACTTTTTTAGTGTGCACTGGTCTTCCTTGGGATATTTTTTGATGTTATATATTATAAATTTGTGTATAAATTGAGATCATTCAGAATTATTTTACAAATAACATCTACATGATTAGATTTTGAAGAAATTAATCCTACAACACCAACAACATGATGGTCAAACATATAGATTAAATGATATCGATGAGTGTTGTTTTCTTGGCTTTAATGTTTTATTAATTTCTAGAGACATAGATTTATTTGGTCATTATAATGAGAACTAACAATAGTAGTTTTGAAGAAAAATTACACTATCACTCCTCAGGTATTTTCCTGCACATAGTAGTGGTTGTTGGAAAAGCCAGGTTGTGGTGTGGATGATCTAGGATACTAGTAGTGAAATGAATATTATCTAATTAAATGATCTACTAGTGTTGATGTGTCACGCCCTCCTCGAATGCATGAACATTGTTGAACATAAATTGTGTATCATAGTTGTCCCTAGTGGAAACATAGACCCCCATTGATATACTAATCTTTTTATTTGGAAAATGTGAAATGAAATATTGAATGATGATAAAATTTATAGATTATGTTTGGTATTTTCGTCCCTGATAATGATTACCACTACTAAAAATTAAAGCTGTAGACACAGACCTATAGGCACGGTTTTGTTTGTCTGTGGCTATATCTTCCTAATTTCCATGGTTTAATTTAATAACCATGGCTATACAGTGTGTTTTACAATTTGATATCGGGGTCCCCGATTCTCTACTCTCGCGCTCCTCCCAAATTCTTTCTCCTCCCGGCTTCTTCTCCTCCCAACGAGTTCTCCTCTCCGACCTCTCCTGACCGTGTCTCCCCCCTCCCCACCCTCGCCAAACCGTGGTGCCCTACTCCCCCGATGACTTCTCCTCACCGACGTTTTCTCCTCACCGCGGCGCCCTCCTCTCCGATGACTTCTCCTCCCCAACCTATCTTCCTCATCCCCTCCTCACTGTGGTTCCCTCCTCTCCGACGAACTCTCCCACGACGGCTCCCTACTCCCGATGACCTCTCTCATAGAGGCACCCTCCTCCCTGGAGACCTCTATCACCATGGCGCCCTCCTGCTGGCTTCCAATCCACATAGGTATTTTATACCATAATATTTCATCAATGTTCTAATTTTAAGGTTATAATGTGATTTGAATTTCATGTGATGGTTATTTAGATCTCCCTTCCTCTTGTATTTATAGATGACATGGGTAGGGTATGAGTAGAAATTAAAGGCATATTGGTATGATGATGTTGAACATATAGGGGAACCATACACAGTGATGGTGATATAAGAATTATTGATAATAAAATATGTATTTCTTGTGTTCATGTAGACGGATTCCAGTTCATTGAAATATTCCAATGTAAGCATACATAGTAATATGATTTCTGGGAATCAAATTTCAACCCTCATTATGTTGTGTTCTCTGCAAACAAGGATTTTAAAGGGATTATACCTCATGAACTTAAGAGATATCCCCTATTACACTAAATTTATTTGAATTTATTCGGTATACTGGATGATGTTTACACCCCTTCACATGGTTATAATCTTTCTTCTTATTAACTGTCATATCCCCTTGATTTTATTCAAACTATGATTTCTAATGGCACTCAATTTTTTGTACCACTCCTCCATGTGTTGTCCAACATGTTGGTTAACTCCCATCGAGATCTAGAAGGTTTAAATATTTTCCACCAACCAATTGATCAAATTTATTTGAGAACACTCATCTCCCCCTTGAATAATCTTACAAGTGGTTGGATCTCTAATTGGGACTTATTACCTAGAGGTATCTTCTCCGGTGAATGTGCATGATATTTTTAGGTTAGGAAGAGATGATCGAAATTCTATGACTAGTTACTTGTTATATATCTTTATGAGGTAGTATATACTTCTCATTTCATCATGTATCATCAATCAAAACATAAAGAGCTAATTATCCATTGGTTTCCTATAACTAATTCCTTCCATTTATCCCATGGAAAAGTAGGGATTGATGTTTGACATTTTTATTGATTGGGTGGAATACCTCCTCTTAGGGAGATGTATGAAGAAAATATTCCAGTTAAAGTTGTTTGGGATGACACCTCACGAGATCTGATATTAGAAAGGGATGTTCTCACCATTGTTAAGGATAATTTATGGAAGGATCTAAACCTACAGTCACTTTTTTCTTTTAAGGATTGGATTAATATATCTCTCTACTACAAGAGGTCTCAACCAACTGCTATACACCCTCATCGATGCTTCTCCTAATAGGTTCATGATAGAACATGATTTTAATGGTACATCCTTGAAGCTAGGGAGTATACGACATGGGGCCAATGACTGAGACTAGAGGAATCCCCAAGCCTTCCGCTGGAGGGTTTTGTAAACATGTTTTTGAATAGATGGATTTTCTAACATGGGGAAACATTTTAGGGAAATCAAGTAATCATATTCAAGGCATTTTACATTAATTTAAATAGTTGAAATTCAGTATAAAAGATCAAGAAGACTCCCTTTTTAATTTCTTCTTTTCTTTAAAATAGTCAAGTTAGAAACTCTCCTAAAAAATTCCCTGTATGGCCTACCCATTAAAAAGGGGGGAAAAGATTAAAATTTAATCCAACCAATCAAAGTCAAAAAAAAATAAATCCATGTTAAATGGTGAGAAGATATAGCAATGAATACAAGTCATTGATGAATGAAATGGGAGAAAAGGAAGATAAGATCAATAAAATAGGGAGGGATTTTTACTTGAATGAAAAGAAAAAAACAAAATTATAAAAATAATAAACTATGAGTTTCTTCTCATGAAATGATAGGTTTAATGCCCCCAACTGGACACCACTAAAAAGATATCCATAGTCACTTGGGGGTGTAGTTTTTTGTCTATAAATCACCATATATGTTTGGATCATTCATTTTTAGGTGAGAATTTATTTATTTCTGCTTCATGCTATTTAGGTATAAAACTAAATCACATAACAGCTGCAAAATACCCCTGAATGTACCCTTTAACAATGCTGGAAAGCATACTATCCAGTTTTGGAATTTTTCAATAACTGATGATTTCCATACCCTCTTGAAGCATCCACATTTTTGACCTCTTATTTTTCAATAACAAATGTGAAAGTGCATGAGTTTTGAATAAACAATCTAGGAAGTGGGTTTTAAAGTTCAGTTTGAAAAGATTTATGGGAATTTTAAAGGAATTTCAAATATGTTTCCACTTTTATCTCATCATAAAAAACAAATACAACTAACCTGGTTCCCAAATTAGTGGAAAATATAATGTTTTCTATTGAGAATTGACTGAAGAGTTCCATTTAATCTTCCATTTAGACAAACTCCACAAACATTTTATTATCTACCTCATTTTCGGGTTTTTTAGGTGGGTTTGTCTTCCAAAGCAGGGTCACTTATCTGAACCTCTACAAATTTTAGATTTTGATCAATTTTTTCTCCTGTATTTTGTAAATCTTGAATTGTAGTTTGAGTTTCTTGAAATATTTTATCTCTTAAACACTAAAATGTTCTGGACATTTGATCATTTTTTTCCCAAATCTACTTCAAGTTCCTAGTTCTTTCCTCAAATTCAAAGATTTTATCTTTGATAAGTTCAAACAATGTGTGTCTTTCACTAATCACTGGCTCTAACAATTGTTCATTCGAAGAATCCAAAATGAGATTTTATCATTAAAAATTTTGGAGTTATTCCTATCTTTTCTAGCTAGATCAACAAAAAATTTCCATAACATCTCATCACTGTGATACGCAGGAAACCCTTGAGTGAATTTTTTCAAATCGTGTTTCTCGTCATCATTTAATCCATAAAAATGGAATGTAAAAAGACTCTCAATGGAAAAACCATGGTTTGGACAATGAATAAGAAATTTATTAAATCTATCTCATGCATCATTAAATATATCCTTGCTACCCTTTAATGAAATTGGTGATAAAGATCCTATAGTGACTATGTATCTGACTAGTTATTCTGTGCATTTTTGAAAAATTTAAAAGCTGTTATTAAAAGAAAAATATATTCTACAACAAAATATTCACACATAAAAATATATGTAAATGCAAATTCAGCAGATAGATATAATTTTTAAAGGCAGTTTTAAGAATTTCCGGCCCAAAAACAGCAACGATTTTTTTATTTGTTTTTTTACCCTAGACACTTCGTGCCAAACCTTCCCCGGAAATGATGCCATATTTTTAATATATTGTCATTTTTACTATAAAATACAATTTATATCACATTCTCTTACTATATAGTAAAAACTAGGGTTGAACCAGAGGGAAGATAGATAAGAGTCTTAGGTCTTATTTAAAACCTGAACTACTAAAAGAGGGAAAGAAAATACTGAAGGAAAAGTGAAAGAATGTGATAAGAGCAGAAGAATTATTGTATATATATTTTTGAATAGAATCAGATAACTATAGTGGAGTGGAAGAAGAATGGAGATTACACTTCGAGAGGGAAAGTGCTCCTCGCCCCAGCCGGAAAGTCGATCCATGCCGAAGCTGATTCTAGGTTAATTCTCCCTGCCTCCTCTCACCCCCTTTCTAGTTATTTATAATAGCTCCCCCCTACGTTCATGTGGTCCCATACTTGAAAATTACTAACCACATTCTATCAAATAATATTCCTTGACTATAATGACGTTTTACCCTCTCTCTCCAATGGTCAAGTGTTTATCACTCGCACCACCTTGGAAAGTAGTCTCGTCCTCAAGACTGGGGAAAGGTGTACTATATGAAAACAAGTCAGGAGATCTTCCAAATTATTCTCCATGCGCATATGTGTTGAGCAGTACAAACATCATCTAGATGCCCAGCACTTCTCATGGAGGACTCTGTTGTTGAAGTCCTTGAAAAAACATCTTCTACGCACTTGGTGCCAAGAAATCTCCCATATTCGTCATCCATCATGCTCGCAAATACGATGTGGTCCTTCGGTATAGAGCTAGAACCCAAATCCTTCCATCATCACAAAAATTCCTAAATTCTAGAGTGGTGAATCTCATTCGTCAACCCAGGACTGAACTATCATATCCGGCGTAATTGAATCCACCATTGTCACAAAAGAAGATAGTGTCAGTGCAACACGCTTCTGCACCTCTAAATCACTAGACATCCCGGGATGTACTATAGGCAGTGCGAAGGAGTGAGGCAGTGCAGGTGGGTCTAGGTGATCTTCGGGTTGCACCTATGGCCCGGAAGAAAATTGATGGTCTATGAACTTTGCCCAGACATTTGTCTTGATCTGAAGCATCAGCTCTTGGCGACGTCCTATAGCTTCGAAGAATTCTCAAACGGTCATTCTAGATTTCAACACCAGTTCATGATCTAGCCGACATTGTTGGATCTAGATGAGATTCGCTTGAAGATGCTTGAGTTGTTGGAGGACCTCATCTCTCGAAATCATCCTCATCCCGTGAGAGTAATACTCTCCTCAAAAACAAAAACTCAGAATACCCTATTTTTCTCCCCTTGTTTTTTCAATGGAAATATCGAGCTCCGCACTCACTGTTTTTTATGTCTTTCCCGAAAAACAATTCGAGCAGCCACCTGGGGGTGCACACCCCGTCTAACGAGTTGTGGCCGAGTGGGCCATTGCTGAACACGAGGCGTCTGATGCAAATAAACCTCGGTAGCACGATCGTCCGATGAAGGGAACCAGCAGCACGTTGTGGATAAGTATAGAAATAGATAATAAGAATGTATATTTAGCAATAACCCAGAAGGACCATATCAATAGGATCATCAAAATGTTGGGAATGAATAGATGGGAAACAGTGATTACCCATCTTGCATGCCACTTCAACTTGACCAAGGCATAAGAACTCACAATGGATGAAGAGTGCCAATACATGGAGAAAGTTCCATATTCCTCAGGTGTTGTAATTTTAATGTATACAATGATATATACTCAATAATTTATTATTCTTATAGTGGTATTTGTTATCATATTCATGTAAAATCATGTAAAGGGAAATTGGGATGTCATTATATAGAAAACCAACCTACATGTACATGTTTATTACAGAATGTTTTAGACAAATAACATAATAATATATTCAAGGATCTAAATGTTTAGTATCATTAAAAAATTAGGTTCATAAATCTCTTGTAAATAATAAAGAAACATTATTTAGAAACTGGGAATGGATGGGGGGGGTGCAGTGGGGGCTGTGCAGGCTAGGGGGCTAGGTAGAGGGGGAAAGGGGGCTGGGGGAAGGGGGATGAGGGAAGGGGGCTAGGGTCTGGGGGTTGAGGCAGGGGGATGGGGGCAGGGGTAGGGTGCATGTGGTGTCGGGGGGTGCAGGGGGTTGTGCGGGCTAGGTGATGGGTGGAGGGGGCAGGGGGCATGGACCAGGGTGGGGGGCAGGGGGCGGGGTGGAGGGGGGAAGGGGCATGGGTGCAGGGGGGTTGTGCAGGCTATGGGGCTGGGTGGAGGGGGGAAGGGGGCTGGGGGTGGAGGGGTGAAACTATAGATTGGATTACAACAACCCCTGTTTGGGGTTCGAAACCTAAAAATTCTTTTCCCTTTTCTTTTCTTTTATTTCCTTTAGTTATTTTACTATTTAATTGAATTTTTCTTGTGTTTTCTGGGCACAAAAAAAGATGTATAACACCTCATGCACCTGTTGGAGATCGAATCATACTATTTTTGGAATCATAAAAAAACATCCAGGTTCGTATTTCTACTTTGGTTTCAATGTTTTTTGTGATAATGGTTTGTTATAAGTTTTCCCAATTTCTTGTCGGTCATTTTGATTTTAATGTATGTAATGAAAAATTGTTTCCAATTTAGTAGAATATTTATTATGGAAATGGTGTGTGAGCTTTAAAAAATTGGAATGGGGGGACTACATTCAAAAAGGATAAGTTATTGAAGTTGACAAGTTTGGTTGAGAAATGTTTACATAATGAATTATGATATGAATTTTAGACAATTTTTGTTTTTGATTAAAATGTCTTACTAAGAAGCACATTGTGATTATTGTTAATTTAATGCAGTTAGTGGTAAGCATCTCATGCATGTGTGCAGGAAATGGAGAAGTGTTTCTGGGGTGGGATGCACCCTTGAGAATTGGGTGAGTAATTGTATTTTTAATTGTGTATTGAAATTATTTTTTAAATAAGTATTAAAAGGGTTGATTGGTGCATATGTAAGCTTGGTGAATGCAAGGAGAATCCTTCGCAGGCCATGCATTTATGAGAGTATTTATTTTATGTCAGTTATATTCCATAGAAACGGAAAAAGATTTTGATTAAAATAGGAGGCCTGTTTTTTATTTTTTAAAAATTAGGAGTTAAAAAATTGAATCATTCCGCTGTTATCACCAGAGGATTACCATGTTTCTCATTTCCCAATACAATCAGTCTAGGGGATTATAATAGCCATAAATATACAAGTATCTTAAACTACCTTTTTATTGAACGTTCTTTTTTAACAATGATATTGTAAAAGAAATATAAAAAAGTTTTAATGTTTTATTGTTGAAAATCAAAACAGCAAACTCTTGTTCAAGGAATGGATTTTTTCAGTTAAGAACAAAGTCTAATCTTTATTTTTCACATTTAAGTGCTAATGGAAGTTTACTTTACTCCCATATTTTGGTGATTTTTTATTTTTTAATAGGCAATTGAAGGTTATGTTTGAAAAATAAAGTGGTTTATTAATGATCATGATATTTAGTATTGAGATGTACATATCAATCTGAATATTATTTGTTCATTGTATCTCATGGATTCATGTATCATTTATCATGTACAGTTGACACACCGATCACATATATATAAGAAGTCATTATATCTCATTTTCCCACTATTTTTATAGGTGGTTTCTTATGATGAGGTCGGTTCTATCCACCACCATCGACGACAATGAGTTTAACATCAGATTTGGGTAAGGTTTATTCTGTTTTTATTCTTTGGCCCAATTTTAATTAGGGAATTTTTAATTTTTGGGTTCCTTATATTTTTGCAGTGCATTTTGGATTTAGTTGAGGTGGATTCGAGTCGCCATTGATGAAGGATTACTTGTGTATTCATAGGTAGGAATATACATATATAAGTTCCCCCTTTATATATATTCAGTCATGGCATTATGAATGTATATATTGGGGCTAAGTGTGCTTATATATGGATATGAAAAATGCATACATGTGTAAGTGTAAAGGGAGTTATTCAAGTATAAATATATATCGAAGGACCCCCTTGTGTGTATTTGGCCATGAAAATATTTACATATGGGCTAGGTGTCCTTATATATATGTGACGTTGCATATGCGTGCAAGCGGAAAATAGGAAGATTCGAGTTTTCAAAATCAAAATAAAACAAGCCTTGAGGTTGAGGTAGGGTCCCTCTCCTAGACTCTTTAATTCAAGAATGTTTTAAATTGCATTTAGTTCCCTTCTTAATTCTGCATGTTTATATTAAATTGAAATTCTTGAATAATTGTTATTTAAGAAAATTGATTCATTTGAAAAATAAATCATGGTTTTGTAATAAAACCCCTCTAACGGAGGTGCGCTGTCTATGAAATCTCAGAGTGGTATAACTTGCTTAACATTACGGCATTGATGTTTTCCTTATACTTGATGTCATTGTTAGTCACAAAGCACACATCTTACTTTACCCTTTTTATATCCATTTAGGGGGTTTCCACTTTTTATTAAAACGGTTGTTTGAACCAAGACACTCATTAAGTGCTGGTGGGGGGGGGGGGGTTCCCTCATTTTATATCTTTGTAGGGGGGGGGGTTTCCCTCTTTTTATATTCCTATAGGGGGTTTCCCTATGGCGGTTCGTAGTGATAGTATTCCATGAGTATTGTGATCAACGTTGAGACTGACTAATCACAATTTCTGTCGGTGGGGTGACGACCTGAATGTTTCCCCGCCTCCACTCGCTCCTGGATGGAAGATGCTGCCACGTGGATGTCGCTGGTCTGGGCCAACACGTCGTTGTCACTCTGCGGTCACATCGTGATTTCTCCATGCTCCAGGGAGACACCCCTCAATAATTCGCAGTGATAATATTCCATTAGTTTTGTGATCAATGTTGATACTGACTAATCACAATTTCTGCCGGTGGGGTGACGACCGAAATATTTCCCCACCTCCTCCCGCTCCCTTCGATCCTGGACGGAAGATGCTGCCCTACGGATGTCGCTGGATAGGGTCAACATGTCTTGTTCATGCTGTGGTCATGCCGCAGTCATGCCGTGATTTGGCCCTGCTCCAGGACGACACCCTGCGGCGATTCGCAGTGATTTTATTCCATGAGTCTTATGATCAATGTTGAGACAGACTATTCACAATTTCTGACATTGGGGCGACGACTGGAATGTTTCCCCACCTCCTCCTGCTCCCTTCGCTCCTGGCCGGAAGATGCTGCCCCTCAGATGTCACTAGACCGGGCCAATACGCCGCGGTCACACCGCGATCACGCCTTGGTCATGCCGTGATTTGGCCCTACTCTAGGACGACACCCTATAGCGATTCATAGTGATAGTATTCCATGAGTCTTGTGACCAATGATGAGACTAACTAATCACAATTTCTGCCGATGGGGTGACGACTGGAATGTTTCATCGCCTCCTCCCGCTCCGTTCGCTCCTGGCCGGAAGATGATGCCCTGTGGATGTCGCTGGACCGGGACAACACACCGCGGTCAGGCCGCGGTCATACCGCGGTCACACCGTGATTTAGATCTGCTCCAGGACGACTCCCTGCAGCGGTTCGTAGTGATAGTATTCCATGAGTCTTGTGATCAATGATGAGACTGACTAATCACAATTTCTACTGGCGGGGCGATGACTATAATGTTTCCCCTTCTCCTCCCCCTCCCTTCACTCCTGGCCGGATGATGCTGCCCCGCGGATGTTGCTGGACTAGGCCAACACGCCGCGGTCACGCTATGGTCATGCCGCGATCACGCCGCAGTCACACCGCGATTTGGACCTACTCCAGGACGACACCCAGCAGCGGTTCACAGTGATAGTATTCCATGAATCTGGTGATCAATGTTGAGACTGACTAATCACAATTTTTTCCGGTGGGGCGACAACTGGAATGTTGCCCCGCCTCTTCTCTCTCCCTTTGCTCCTGGCTAGAATATTCTTCCCCATGGATGTCATTGGACCGGGCCAACACGTTGCGGTAACAATGCGGTCACGTCATCGTCACGCCGCGGTCACGCTGCGATCATCCCGCGGTCACGCCATGATTTTTCCCTGCTCCAGCCCCCTTCCACCTACATTCGATCCCGCAGCATCCCCTAGCCGCCTGCAATCCAACCCGTACCAGCCACCACACCAGCTACCACCCCCTATCCTCCTGCAAAACACTCCTTCCAGCCCTCTTCCACATGAAAAACAGCCCCACCCACTAAATCCAGCTCTCTGCCACCACTAATAAAGCCCCACCTTCAATAATTGTTCCAATGATTTTTGGAAAGGTATTCCCAATAGAAATAGGTCTAAATCCTTTAAATCCAAAACATTTTTCTTCTTTGATATTAGGGCAATGAAATTAGAGTTGATTCCATAGAGCATTAATGCATGGTTAAAGAAATCACTCATAGCGTTAAGGAGATCATCACGATCTATGTCCCAGTAGAAGATAAATAATTAATTTGTGAACCCATCAGGACCAGCCACACTCTCAAGATTTAGATAAAAAAGGGCACTCTTAACCTTTTTCTAAAGCATGTATATTCATGAAGGCTCTATCTAATTTGGAAGAGACCACTCTATTGTATTGTTTTTTGTACCAAGTGTATTCTGCACCAATGTTATTAATTTCAATGAGATTATTATCTTCAATCGAGGCTTTAAATTCTGTCATGTAAATAGAGGCATGAGAAGGTCAAATTTTCTCACTTGAGTTTACAATAGAATTGAAGTCTCCAAGAATAATCCAAGTGTCATTAATATTAGTTCATAGGTAAGAAATGTCATTCCAAAGAGTTCTCCTTTCTTGGTATCTATTTTTTTCATAGAAAAAAGAGAAGAAGAGGTGTATTCCGTCTGTATTAAAATTAAAAGTAATGATTTTATTAGAGACATTAAAGGTGTTAAAATTTTGTAAGAGTACGAAAAAAATCCATCGAGATTTAGCATTGTAGGTATTTGATATTGCGCCAGTAAAGATATAATTGTGTTGACACAAGTGAGAGTATTTAGGAGAATAAGTAATTATTGGTTAAGAAATAGAAAATAACATGGGATGGTGAGTGTTAACAATTATTTTTATAACATTGAAAGTGTCAGTGTTTGAAATAACCTGACAATTCCAAAAAAGAATCTTCATTTAAACCTGTTTTTGGAGTTAGAACTCCTTTTTTTCTTCTTTCAGAAGCCTTTATTTCTAGAAGACCTTCTAATGTTTTGAGCATTGTTATTGTTAGTGTTCTTTTCCTGTTCGTTGTTTGTAGTGACATGGTTCTTCTTTGTAGTTTCATTTCTTGAAGCATTCATAATTGAGTCTGTTCTATTTGTATTAAATAGCATCAAAGAAGTGGTGTTTTGTTTATTTAATAGAATACCAGGGTATTCAAAACAGTCCTTTAGTACCAGAATTAACCTTGGTGATATTTGATTGTGTCATTGTTTGAACAGAGGGAAGGGAACCTAACCCATTTGTCTGATTTCTAGTCCCATTTATTATCTCTTGAGTAGTAGTAGAAGTCAGTAGGAAGGGTTTTTGGTTCTGTCCCGAAATCATATCTGAGCAGCTGGGTTCAACCACAACTTG
The DNA here is from genome assembly GCA_963277665.1 of Viscum album. Classification (NCBI taxonomy): domain Eukaryota; kingdom Viridiplantae; phylum Streptophyta; class Magnoliopsida; order Santalales; family Viscaceae; genus Viscum; species Viscum album. Next base: position 268,207,673 of record OY728153.1, read on the forward strand.
TACAAAATGATCAACATTGTGCTTAGTTATAGTGCTTAAGTTGTAATCATTGCCTTTTATGTGAACAGGTTGAGATATTGTATCCCTCTTACTGAGTGTGGGTTGATCATTTTTGGTGAGGTTAGAGTTAGGTACCTACTTGGATGGACAAGTAAAGATGCAAGTACAAAATTTCCCACACCCAGAATCTATTAGATGAATTCCCTGTTGTATTCTATTTCAATGGATTTTTAGGTACACTAAAAAAATTAAAGGTATAAAAAACCTGATAAATAATGATGTATTTATATCAGAAGTACAACCAACCTGAAAATGAATAGATTAGAGAAACAATATACACCATAACAGCAAACCAAGAACAACACAAGCACCAAAATCACCACCAAATCACTAAACTAGGCCCCACAAAGCTAGGAAAAACTTACAACTGAAAATTGATTCTTTTTGTACATGATTTTGTTCAATGAAGAAGACTCTCACCAACATCAATTCAACTTCTCCCAATCAGTCATGCTAAGGTTACATTTCTAATTGGCAACAGGCCCATGGAATCACCCTTCCTGTCAACACTACAAGGAGATGAACAGTTAAGTGGACCAGTAAACGACCAGGTAAGAATACATGTGGAGCCAATAATTGGCAGTAATGTGGTCCCACATTAACAGTGTGGGTTAGAATTAGAAAAAATCTGATTTCCAGATGATAAAGAACAGACAAACCCAAAAAACATGCAGGCTATATGGACCAGTTGGCTAGGCTGGTCTACATGCAAACCAGACCAGGCACAATTTTTTTATCCCAGGACCAGTCCATCTCAGGTTTCGCCCAGCCCATTAAACAACCATACTTCTCACCACATGAGGACTAGTACCTGTCAGCATCTATGTCTTCAAATAGATTCTGTCTATCATCATCACATTGTTTCCTCTTCTTCTTATTCGCCAACTGCCTGGAAGGAGAATCAACACCTTTTATGGAAAACGTGTTCTTCACACTCTTTATCTTGTCTACATAAACCCTGGCTCAGAATATGAATGGGCAGAACATTTACTTGCATCAGCCATAATTCCCAAGTAAAATTCAAAACTTCTTTAACAGTAGAAGGATCTTTAAGTATTACATTCGGTTCATTCGCCCACTCCGTCACTTCACCATTTCCTTCCTCCACATTTTCATCCAAATTTTAATATTCAAATCCATTTGATTGATTCAAATGTTCCACTGTGGCATAGAATTCATCTTTAAATTCAGATATCAAAGGCATTCCATCATTTCTCTGTGCAAGCTTCTCATGAGAATTCATAAATATCAAATCAGCACACTGCTTGACCCATCCAAAATGGGTCGCACTAGTAGGAGACTCGCCATCGATTTTAAGATATGAAGGCACACATGCTGGTGAATCGACCATAGGCTTCTCCTTCACTGATTTTGTGTGTATATACTCTCAGTGGACTGCCACCCAAACCATAATTCTCTATCTCGACTGCAACTAAACTGTCTGAAACCAGTTTCACACACAGATTTGAATATAAAAAAAGAATATGATGATAAATAATCAAATGGGCAGAACAAAGACAAGTAAACTGTCGACCATACATACATTAGGTGCAACCACAGGGAATGAAGTTTTTAAACTCAATACAACTTGAGCACAGGAAAGCTCAGCTGCTGTATATTCAACCTGTGACCCTTGTCCTCGGCTTCTTGGCTCAGCTGCGCCGGAGAGAGGCCATCTACTTCTCAAGATCATCCACATCGGAAGACACAGAGATAGGAATAACATTTTCAACCTTCTTTGATGAAATTTTCCCTTTTGGAGCAGAAGATAACTATGATGCAACTCCAACACCTATTTCATCCAGCAGCTGATTGGTGAGCTCCTCTGTTTCCTCTTCAGCCTCATCTTTATCTGAAGTCTCATCAATAGACTCCGACATCATCTCAATTGTAATATCCATCTGAGATGGCGGCTTTTGGAATTCTTTGACCACTTGGACTTTCATTGACGGTTCCATTTTATCATTCATGACTGCCATTGCTTTTGTTCCACCCTTCATGCCAGTGGATATAGAAGTTCCTCTATTTGCAACTTCCATTTCTCATTTTCTTGACCACATAGAATCCTTCAGTGATGTCTTATTCTTGAAGATGGTCAGCCGACTAGATTAGAGGCACTCTGAAGAGGATCGGGAGGCCTGCTCTGGAAAGTCATGTTTCACATTCTCCAGTTATTCCAGACACTTGAACTGAGCAATAATCTTTTCATGGTCAACATGAAATGATTCTCTATAATCCTCTAATTTCACATGCTGTTATTTAAGTTCCTAAATCAAGTTAATTAAGTCTAACCATTCTATTATTAACAAAGTTTCTGTTTTCATTGATGTCATTAAGGGCTGATGTTGGTTTTTCAATGCATAAATCTTCTTTTCTGTTGGGTTGGTATCTCGAAGTACTGGTAGGGGGAGGGGGTAACTGGAAGGGGGGTGCAAGGGGTGGGGTGTCCAGGTTCTGGGGGGGTTTCAAAGTTCTGGGGGGGGGGTCCAGGTTCTGGGGGGTGTCTAGGGTCTGTGGGGGGGGGGTATGTCATGGGGGGTCTAGGTTTTTTGGGGGTGGGGGAATGGTTGGTAGTGGGGAAGTAACAGGGGGAGTGGGGGAAACTAGAAGGGGTGAGGGGACTGGTAGGGGAGGGGGTAACTGTCAAGGGGGGTGAATGGGGTGGGGTGTCCAGGTTATGGGGGGTGTCTAGGGTCTGGGGGGTCTGTCCAGGGTCAATCTGGGGGAATTTTTCCATGGGGTCTGGAGGGCTGTCTGTGTTTTTTTTGGGGGGGGGGGGCAGGACTGGAAGGGGGAACTAGTAGGGGGAGGAGGGGAACTAACAGGGGGAGGGGACTGGTATGGGTAGAGGGTAACTAGTAAGGGGTGCTAGGGTGGGGTGTTGAGGTTCTGGGGGGGGGGGGGGCAGGACTGGCAGGGGGGAGGGGGAACTGGAAGGGGGAGGGGGGAACTGGCAGGAGAAGGGGGGGAATTAGCAGGGGGAGGGGACTGGCATCAGGGGGGGTAACTGGCAGGGGGTGAAAGGGCTGGGGTGTCTAGGTTCTCAGGGGGGGTGTCTAGGGGATCTGTCTAGGGTCATGGGGGTGTGTATGTTGGGGGGGGGTCATGGTCTGTCCAGGAGGGGGGGGGTCTGTCTAGGGGAGTGGGGGTTGGCTGTCCAGAGGAGTGGAGGTCTGGGTTGTCCAGGGTCTGGGGGGTGTCCTGGGTTGATCTGGGGGGTGTCCAGGGTCTGTCTGGGGGGTGTTTAGGGTCTATCCAAGGGGTGTCCAGGGTCTGTCTGGGGGGTGTCTAGGGTCTGGGGGGTGTCCTGTGTCTCTCTGGGGGGGTATCCATGGTTTTTCCGGGAGGTGTCCAGGGTGTGTCTGGGGGGTGTCCAGGGTCTGTCTGGGGGGGTGTCCAGGGTGTGTCTGGGGGGTGACCAGGGTATGTCTGGGGGGTGTCCAGGGTGTGTCTGGGGGGGTGTCCATGGTCTATCCGGGGGTGTTCAGGGTCTGTCTGGGGGGGGTGTCCAGTGTCCATGAGGGAGGGGTCTGCAGGGGGTGAGATACTGCAGGGGGTGTGCAGGGGTGTGGGGGATATTTTTTTATGGTTTTCCAGACCCTATAGCCACAATTTTTAACCATGGATATAGGTCTATTGCCACGGTTATAAACCGTCTCAAAATGTCTAATGCCACGGTTTCTAACCGTGACAATAAAATGTATCCCTCCTCTAGTATAGCCATGGTTCTAAAATGTGGTTATAAAGATATTACCATGTTTTGAACCGTGTCTGTATACCTAGAGCCACGGTTTGAACTGTGGATGTAGAACTAGAGCCATAGTTTAGAACCGTGGCTATACGTCTGGGACTATAGCCACGCCATATTTAGCCACAGTTTCTCAAACCGTGGCAATTTCTTATAGCCACATTTTGAGGACCTATATCCACGGTTTTAAACCGTGGAAATAGCCTGAATTTCCAGTAGTACATATAAATATTTACTAGATCCATGAAAATAGGATCCCTTTCAACTCTCGTCTTATTCTAAAATCCATGATCTTTTCTGCTCAAAGAATCTGTAACCTTATTTTCCTTCATCGTGTGGTAGCATATAGTGAAATCATAATCCTTGTGTAGTTCATCCAATCATCATTGCCTCATGTTGAGTTATTTCTGTGAGAAAATATACATAAAAATCTTTTCATTAGTATAAATCTCACATTTCTCACCATAGGGAATGTTTCTTCATATCTTCAGAGTAATGATTATAACTGCTAACTCTAAATCATGAGTAAGATAGTTTTTCTCATATAATTTGTAGCTACCATGATGCATAGGTAATAACTCTAACATTATGCATAACGACACAACCATGTACTTTCTTTGAACATCACTATAAATAACAGACGCATCATTCCCGGATAGTAGTGTCAATATATGAGAATTAACTAATCTTCTCTTCAGTTATTCAATACATTATTCACACTCTATTGTCCATAAAAAAATTATCCCCTTTACATGTGAGCTTTATTAATGGGTTATCCAACTAGGAAAAATTACGGACAAAACATCGATAATGACCTTCTAAACCAATAAAACTGCGTACCTCAGTTTTAATCATCTGTGCTAGTCTTTCATGGATTTCCATTGTATTTAAAGGATCAACATAGACTCCATCTATAGAAAAAATAGGGCCAATAAAACAAATCTCCTGAATCCATAATTCACACATGCTAAATTTCACATACAGTTACTTTCTTCTATGATTCCTTAGGATAATGCGCAAGTGATTTTCATGATCTTCTTTATCTTTTTTAGTATACCAATATATCATCAATAAATACAACTAAAAAGTCATCATGATATTCCTTGGAAACACTATTCAATTGATCCATGAAAATTGAGCGTGCATTAGTCAATCCAAAAGGCATTACTATAAACTCATAATACCCATACGTAGTTCGAAATGCTATTTTCAGAATTTCTTCCTTCTTTACACTCACCTGATGATATCCAAATAGAAGGTTAATCATTTAAAAATATTGAGCTCCATGAAGTTGGTTGAATAATTCATCAATGTGAGGTATGGGATACGTGTTCTTTATTGTTATAGAATTTATCTCCCTATAGTCAATGAACACCTCATAGATCCATCTTTCTTCTTAACAAAAAGAACATGGGCTCCCCTTGGAGAAACACTAGGGAAAAAATACCTTATTACACATTTCATTTAGTTGTTTCTTTAGTTCCAGAAATTCCACTATGTACATTCTATAAGGGGTATTTGATATGGGCCTCGAATCATGAATTAAATAAATTGAAAACTCAATTTATCACTCTGGAAAATGTCTAGGAAAATCCTCTAGCAACACATAAACATATTCTTGCATAATAGGTACATCCTCTATTTCAAAATTCTTTTCCTCTCCCATAGTTATTTCATTCTCTTCCACCCCAATAATTGAATTTTGTAGAGCTACTGGGGGTGGATCTAGATTAAAATCAGGTGGTGTTGTTTCTGGTCTGAAGATAAGTTACTGCTTATCATCATCGAAAATTGTAACCTCCTTCCTCTTAACATAAATTTTTGCATCATGGTATGAATACCAATCCATATATAGGATTATATCAAATTAAATCATGGGTAAGATGATGAGATCAGTAGATAAAGAACATTTAATTACCCTAATGTGAACTGATTCAAAAACCATTATTCCAATGATACATCCCTTGGGTGTTTTTAATGACAACTCCCTTGTTAAATAAAATTGGTAATATCTAATTTTCTTTGAAAACTAGGAAGATATGAAACAATGGGATGATCTAGAATCATATATAGCATTTTCGAAACATGAGGAAACCATTAAATTGCCTGCCACTATGACTTTTGGAGCTTCAACCTCAGTAGTAGTGATCGCATAATCATGGCCTCGATCCCCTGTCCTTTTCTGAGGTATAATTCTCCAACACATAAGAAATTCATTTGAATAATGTCCCATCTCCCTTCAATTTTATCATTGAACATTGGTATATTCTTAATTCCCCATACAATCATTAGCAATATGTATTTTCTTTCCACATTTGTAGTATAATCCTTTTTCTTTTAGATAGGAACCATGTTTCTTCCTTCTACATTTATCACAGGGTGGAAATTCAACTCTTTCGTTATTCCCTATTTCCATATACCCATTCCCAGAGTGTTCAGCAGATCTCTTATTCTCTTGCATTGATTTAAATTCATATGACTTAGAGAATTATGTTTCTATCTTGCTATCACAGGAGACTTTATCTTCATACGATGAGAAGGATAGATAGAATAATTCTTGGAAGAGAAATGGTTTTAACCCAACCAAGAAATGATCTATATGACTTCTTGGGTTACGTATATAATCTGCAGCATGCCATGATATCCTTGTATATATAGCTTCACACTTTGTGATATTCTCATCCTCCTTTGGTCTTAGACTTAGAAATTGACTTTATATATCCTCTTGATTGTCACAAGGAAAGTATTTTTCTAAGAAAATATCTTTAAACTCCCCCCATTCCATGTTTGAGACTTAATCATATTCCTTTGTGTTTTGAATCATTGACCACTATTTATTTGCATCTCCCGTGAGGCGATAAACTGTCATGACAACCTTTTCCCTTTCGTTACTCCATAATGCATGAAATATTTTCTCTAAGAAACATATCCATTTCACAGCAACTAAAATATTTTTACTCCCATTAAATTTTGCTGGTTTTTTCTTCATGAATCATTCTAACATTGATTCCATACGTTGCAGATCAGGGTGCTCCATACAGGTAAGGTTACTATTCATAACCAATGTGAGTTGTCCCAACATGGTGATAAGCTGTTCAGAACCAGTTGTATCACTAGCTCCACTATAATTATTGTGAGTAGGAGGGAAATCCAAACATGGATTACATGCATTGATAGAGTTTCCATTCCATCCACTATGCACCATTTCTAAACAATAGAATATAGTAGATTAGTTTATGAATCACAATACATAATTCCGATCATGTAAAACACTTAACATAAATTGAATTTTTTATGGATATATTCTATAATCACAAAAATGTTTTCTTTGAGGAGGTATATAATCATAAATCCTTCATAATGGTTTTTAAATAAAATTATAATTATCTTAATCATATCCCCCGGGAGTGCCGTACCAAAGAGTGCAGCAATTCTTGTTATCGTGTACTAGTTCATGTTTGAGTCTATCTCAAAGCGGTTTTTTTGTGTTTTACACTTAGGTACATCTATACCAGAGCCGCCTCTACCTGATTGTATCCAGACAGGGATGTATTGCTTGGAAAAATCTCAGAATCTCTATAGTAACAAAATATGAGAATGTTCATCTATACTAATCATCAAAGTCAATCATAGGGTAATGTTCTCTAATCAGTGTTTTTCTAAATCTAGTTTCCAAGGATTGTACTAAACTTATTCTGATACCAACTGTAACACCCCGACCACAATTACAATAATTCGGTACTTTATTACAAACTATTGTCCTAATATAACGAATCATGTCCCGAAAGACTGATCAGTTTAGTATTATTGGAAAAATATACATACATAAGCTCACCATTATATCTTGAAAAGTAATACAATGCTAATTTAATCCTTTAGAAACATCCAAGCCTCTTAGATTATACCTTCAAGTCACTCATAACTATCTTCTTCATATCCTGGGAAAATGAAACATAAGTAAGGGGTGAGATCAAATGCTCATTAAGGGTATGCAACACAGCCGAAGATAACATAAACATTAGGCATAGTGAATAATTTAAAACACTAACCTATAAAAATTATAAACATGAAAACATTATGGACGGAATATGAGATGAGTAAATAATTTCTTAATAAAACATAGTCATGGGTATTCTACTTGTCAAATAACCACATGAACCATCATTATTATTTTCATAATGAGGGATTGTATAATGCCAGGCATTCTGAAACATCTTTTCAAGGCCTCAGCAACGATGTCTAGAAATGATTTAGTCCATGGAAAAAATCATATCTCAAAATTGGGAAAGGCCTCGGCCAATTCCGTGTCTAATTGTTCCAAGGGACCTATCGATGAACCAAGGAGTTATAGCGGGCTCCCCCCGTCACATAGTAAGTCCAATACATTCCTCATATGAACAGTTTGAAACCTAACATAAACACTCGTATTAAAACTATCATATGAAATGTCATTACTTTATCGATAAACCATGAATGGTATAAAAATTTCACATCCATGGTCAAACATATCACAAAACCTTAAATACAATATGGTTGATTTGTATCATATTAAATCAACTTTAAACAAATTTCAAATACATCAATGGATTTTGACATAGATGAAACGAAAACTGGTTGAAATAAATACCTCTTTCTATTTTGAATCCATTTAAGAGTCAAATAAATATAAAAGTAAAAATTTATTTTGAAAATAATATTATAAGATTTTAAGGGAATCTTTGATGATTTTATAATGGCAGAAAATAGTCTCTCCTGCCGTATAAGTTAAAATATACTATTACCTTAATTTTGTCGAAAGGGTCATAAAATACCTTGTTTGGAAAACGACAGAAAGATTCATTTAAAAACATATATGGTAAAATAAGGGTATAAATGAAATTAATCAATATTCTATTAAATAGTAAAAAAAATTGAAAAACATTTTTAATAAAACTTGTATATGGATGATAAAGAGGTCCTAGTAAATACTTAGGTAAAAACTACCTTGGATAATACAGAGATTTTGAAACTAACCCTTAAATTGAACTTTTCCTTGGGTGAAGGTAAGTTAACATCCTGTATAATAGTTAATCAGTATTATTAAATTATTCCATAACAATATTCATTTATATGATATCATATATGATCCTCTAATATTGTATTGTTAATAATAATTAAGTAGTATCAATGTTTTGGGTGTTAATTGATTCATTTTCTTTTATTTGTTTGGTTACGTAAGCCATGTTTTATATGGATAGGATGTATTTGATTCATATACAGAATTATATTATATTAATAAACATTATTTTTAGTCTTCAAGTGAACATTATTATTGAATGGGTTTGATGGGGAAATGAATCTCCTCGCGTTCATGGAGACGGTAATCTGTACGCACGCACGAGCGACAATATCATTATATTGATGGTGAAATTGTATGTAATTGGATGGTATATCATATATATATAATAATTAACATGTTATATTTATTAATTAAATTAGTTATACTTATTATTATACCCATCCAAATAATAAAGTGTTTAAATAACAAACTACACGACGACATGGAGATGGTAAGCCGTACATACACACGTATGGTGACTATGTCATTTATATGATGGATAAAATAACGATTATGGTTGTACCATATATATAATAACATCATAGTATGTAGAAGGTACTATATTTATTATTTCTGGTATGGAAACAATAAATAAATAAGAAGTGGAAGAACAAAAGAACCTGAAAGAGGTGATGAAATATTTACCTCTTCTTCTGGTTCTTGCTTTTGATTTGATCAAAAGGGCTCAATAGGTTTGATTTATAACCAATAGAAGGCCTCTATAATGAAGGGTGGAACGTTGGGAGGATATTTGGGTAGATGCTGGCCGATCCAAATGGCTTTGGAGGTGTGATTTTAAGTGAAGGGGAAGTGGCCTTTTATAAGAGATGTGAGTGTCATTTTAAGAAAAGTTTGAAATATTATTTTATATTTAAATAATTATCAGTTTATAATGGATCTAAAACTATTTATTTAGTGGATAATGTTGGGATGGGTAAAAAACTCTCAACCAATAGGTTTTACTCAGGTTTAGTTCACCATATTAACATTATCATTTAGATTTAACTCTTTGTTAAATGGTTTGACATTTACCATGTCTCTATGTATTTTTAAATTATATGGTTGATAAACATACTATAAACTACCAATAGAACCCAAAGTGGTTCATTAATAATACATATAACATTATCTATGTTTTTTGGCCAAAATTTATATTTTTATGAATATTAAATCAATTACTAAGATAATATTTGTTTTAAAAACTCAATTATTACAATTTTGACACTATTTAGTATTTGATATTTTTTTAAAAGCCATTAAACATTTATCACTTCAAATAAAATCTATTTAACCAACTAAAACTTTTCATATTAACCTATAAAATTAGTGTAATTCGTCAAAAGTCCCCATTAACATTTATTTGGATATTTATAATATCAATTAGGTTAATAAATCATTAATAAAGTAATTAATGCATCATCATTGTGTTAAAATTAAATTAAATTATTAAATGTATAAAAATTATAAATAAAATACCATTATGTAGTAAATATTTATTTCTTTATAATGATTAAATATAGTAAAATTTATATTGTGTGTAATCCTATATTAAAAATGTTGTATTTATTGAACTTTGAATTTAACTCTTTTAACTCTTCTTTAAATAAAATAATAATAAATATCCTAATCTAATCCATGTTGACAAAAGGGGGTCATATTTCATTCCTAATGTCATTTTGGGTGGAATTATACTTATCCAATAGAATTATGACATGTGTTAAGGTAATTATGATATCATTTTTACCCGTAATTACCGTATTTACTTTTCACCCTGGTAAATAATAGTCAAAATATACTATTAACCAAAAAATATGTTCATATTGTTGAACCATATTTTACTTACTGATATTAACTATGCCTCTCAGATTTTTGAAATTCAACTCACAGAAGTAGTAAAATTATGTTTTATGCAAATTTAAAAATTATCCTTGGAGGTGGGTAAAAGACGGTAAAAAGTTCAATAAAAATTTTAAATATCTTAACATATTATTAAATGACTATAATGAATTAAATAGAACACATATAAGTATTATGTATCTATTTTTACCTAAAATAAATGTTCATTAATAAATAATTATTTTAATAAAAAGTCTATTTTAAACAATAACGTAATGTTGTTCACTGTTAATCAAAAATTAAATGTTTTCAGAAAAATTCCAAAAATTCACACTAAGAGAATTTTTATATTCTGATTTCAGAAATGAAATCAATTTTGAAAAAAAAATTAAAAATTTTAAGAAGTGGGTATTATTATTAATAATCGATAGTTTGATTGGTCGTAGTGTGTTAGAACCTTGGAGTTGCATACAATGCAATCTATTGCATTATTCAAATGGAAACGTACTGTGGAAACATGGAGTGTTACTGGTTTAAAATGTTATTTAGATTATTTTTTTATAATTTAATCCAATTTTGATAATTTTATGTAATTCCACAATTAAATTGGACATAAAAACGTGTCAATCTTTTGAAATTTTTTACTTCTTAAAAACCCACTTTCTGGTTTTAAAAACGGTAATTACTTTTATATTAAATAATAAAAATTAGATGTTTTGAATTTGGAAAAAAGGATTCCATATTTGGAATTAGAATTTCCAAATTTTTTAAATAGGTACCTTTTATTTTTGGACATTATGGATAGTAACTTCAGTAATAATTTTTATTTACCATCGTTAAAAGGTAAATTATGTAAATAAGGTTAGAAATATTATTATAATAATATAAAAACCCTAAAATGTGTCATGGTTTTATTTTATGAGTCATGGGCGACAAAATAAATCATTAGGTAGAAATTTTGGCATTTTGGAACCAATTGGGTGTCATAATGACATGTTATAATAATTAAATTAAATTAAATAGAAATATAAAATAAATATGTTTCTTTTTATTAAAACAATGTTCATATTAGGTGATATAACTGATCTCTTTGACTATAAATAGTCATTATCAAGACAAAAATATTTCCTAAATCATGGTATTTTATTTATAATTATTTCACATTAAATAAATAAATTTATTTATGACACAATGATGATATAGTGATTACATTATTAATGAATTATTAAAACAAATGATATTATAAATATTAAAATAAACGTTATTTGAAAATTTTGATGCAATAAATGAATTATATGGATGATTTTGGCATTTTATATTTGATTTAATTTGTTTTTTTCAAATGAATCATGTTTTTATAACTTTAACAAAAATAGATTACTAAATACTTTTGAAATTGAAAAAAATGAGTTTTTAAAACAAATACTATTTAATGAAATGATATAATAGTCATAAAGATATAGGATTCAGACAAATTAATTAGATAATATTTCAAATATAATTAATGATCCACTTTAGGATCTATTCTTTTATTGTAACTATATTGACCCAATATTGTAAAATTTCAAGAATACTTTGTAAGAATTAATTTATTTAACTAAGGGATGATGCCAAATTATAAGGTTGTATTATTTACCTAAACATGCCTAAAACCAATTGGTTTAGAGTATTTAGACCCATATTCATATTATTATATAAATATATCACTTTGAAGAAATTAAATTCAGAAATAAAATTCTAATAAAATAATATTTCATGATATTCCTAAAGATCCTCCTCCCTCTTATAAAAGTAAACCACCTCTACCCACTTACTCACACATCTAAAGCCCCTCAGATCTTTAAAATTATGCTAGAATAAGCTCCCAACATACCAAACATCTTCATATAAGACATAACATGGGAAGAAGTCAATTTAATAAATCCTTTTTGCTCAAATCAAAATGAGTTACCCGATTTAGATGGAACGTCGTCTCTCAAAATCATTTCATTTATTTTTTCCTTCCCTAACCCCAATCCTATTTTTATTAAATTATTTTAAAACATATATAGTATCCTAAATACACTAGGATGTTTTTATTCTACGTTTTTGACCTACTAATACTCCCAAATCCATATAATTGATATAGAACATACTATTTCATTGTACGACAAACTACTACCTCCTGAAATGATGATTATTCACTTTTCTCTTACCACCTATCATCGTAGACATTATTATGGAACTGTATTTTTATATGATATATATTTTATTTATATTGTATCTATTCATATATAATTTTTATTATGAAATACTTTTATTCTTTCAGTAATGTGTAAATAAGATAATTTCATTTTAGGAAGTGTGGACTACAGCCCCCTCAATGTTATATGACTCATTTATACCATACAAGAAATGTATAAAGGCTAGACTTAATAATTTATTTAACATATATAGCATATATATTATACATTAAATGTAATATACTTATGTATCATTTTGTTTTCATTCCTTTAATGTGTCAAAGAAATAAATGTATCGTTTATGCATACTTACGGCCAATCGTCTCCATGAAAAATGCATTTCATTTGTTGTACCCAAATGTTATGAAATATTATAAATAAATATATAAAATATATATATGATATTTAAATCATGTTTATAATTATGGAGATGCTGGACTTATGAACACATGGATAATTTGCATCAAAAGAATTTCATTTTTTACTCAAGTATTGAGCATCGACAAAACATCCAATATAAACTAAAATAATTAAATAATTGATACAGAATGGTAAAATGTTATATAAAATGAATTATAAACATGATAAAGGTTTTACAGAAATTATAAATTAACCTATGTTTATTATTTATGAAATTACATAATGAATGTGACAGTTCAGACTCATGGTAAGGGAAGTATTAACTCAATTTCCATTCAGGGAGTTAAATATCCATGACATTGCTATTATCTTTTTCCATGAATATGTGTGAATTACGTATGAATGTTTTAGATACAATGTCCACTTATATTGGGTGTATTTATATTTTTCACACATAATTATTTCCATTATTTATCTTTAATCTAATGATATGATATTGGTATGGGAATTCGTTTCAATCACCTTTCATTGAGGAATATTTTGATATGATGAACCTTTATTATCCTATAATATCTATATACAAAACTTTCAATATATTATATCATGAAATAATATATTATCATTAAATTTAATTTTTTTAATGTTATTTCTTAATTATTTTTATTCATGTGTTTCTCATGTCCATGATTAAAATATGGGTTTCAATAATTTATTTCTATGGAGATAAATGTTTCAATATTTCAATTTAATTCAAATATTTTAAAGTGGAATGGGACACTTTGATTCAGAAGCCTCTTTATTGAATCATTTAAATAGTTGTGGAAATGGATTTACTATTTCAATATCTTGAAATGATTTCTTGTGATTGAAAATGAATTTTATGAGTTAAATGATAATTCAAATATATTATGTTTTATGTTTATAAAATGGTATATGAAAAAATAATAGTTGATATATGATAAACAAAATATTTTTGGTTCTGTGATAAACCAAGGATGGGTGGTTATGTTATAACCTCCAATTCATTGGGAATGGAAGTTAGTCGTATGGCTATTCCATTTGTAATAATTATATGTCTGGAAGTCAACTGTATGATTATTATATTTATGTATTATTATCTACCAAATAACCATTTCTATTTTATATGTACTTTTTATGAGAATATGGTAATATTTTTCTTATAAAAATGGTAAGAAATGAGCTTATTTTCTGTAAAGAGTATTTAATACATCATAAAGGTGAAAATTATTACAATATGATAATGTATTCATGGATTACATATTGTTTTATGGCTAACAGTTTCCATTATTGTGTATCCCTTACTGATCTTTTTATGCACATCCCAGGTTAGACATGTTTTTTCAATATTTTAAAGGAGAATACTGTCAATGATGGGATCATGGAAAAGTTAGGATAATTAAACATGAAGACAAACCATGTTTATTTTTAAATGTTTTTCTTTAATGATAAAAATGGGCAGTGAGTAGTAGTGACTAATTATAATATTTAAGTTGTTATGTATGAGTTATGACCTAATTCTATAAACATAACAACCTAAAAAGAGACTTAATGTGATTCAAAGTGAAATTAATTTATTAACCCAGTATTATTAAATGTTTATGGATGGTGCCTTATAATATGAATTCATAGTATTGTTCAATTAGGTGGTTAAACTGAACCAAACAACAACAAAACCCAATTTAATCAATGTTTATGAGGTGGGTCTATAATAATATTATACTATAATAATATTATTCTTATTTATTGTGTATAATTGTTATATATAATATTTAGAATAATAATTAACGGATAGGAAAATATTACACAATTTTAATAAAATATTATCCACTTGGTATTCTTGATTTAAAAAATTAAATTTACAGTTATCATTTTATGATCATATCATTGATAGGATATAAAATATAATTAAACAATATATAATGAAATTTTAATAATAATATATATCCATTAAATATGTCCTTATATTACTCCTAGTATGGTTCTGAAGGAATACAAATCAGGTTGTGTCATTAATGTGGTCATCCTCCCAATGTACAAATGATGGTTTCGTTTTCATTATGGGATATGAAAAACGATTTTAGTTCCTATATAAATAGATAAAAAAATTAATTATAATATAAAAACATATATAATCATAAGATATTAGTAAAATTAAATTTTAACTGTAAATATAAAATAAAGTTATGTTAATGAAATGATTGAATTTACATAGAGAATTTTTGGTTTCTCCAATGGGATTACATAGAAAGGAAGGGTTTTAGATTATATATTGAATCCTATAAACTATGATAGTTAATAGGGAATATAGGTAATTCAAATGGGGTAGCTTGTCATGATGAAAATGAATTTTGAGAGTGTTGTTGATGACTTGGGGAGACCCCTTTAATAGGTGGTGAGAGTGGAATTATTAAATATATTTCAACCTAATCTAATGTGAGAACCTGAAAAATTATGTCATGTGGCTCCAAATATAAAAATAATGGAGTCTATAATAGATAATGTTGACCAAAAATTACTTTAATTCATTCAATATTTTTTATCATGTTTTTACCCATTACATACTGATTTTTACTTTTATATTTTTATCTTTTATCATAGTAACTAGTTTTCCGTGCAACGTATTAATATTTATGCCTAGATAAAGAGACAATTAAAAGAAAATTTAGCATTAAGGATCATAAATTTCATATCCATTTTATCTAAATCAATTTAAGTAAGTTTGAAGAATTATTTTTACTATAAATTTTTTTATCATATTAAAATTATTTTTGAGAAAAATATTACCTGAGTTTTAAAATATCAATCATGGGTTTTTAAATTAAAATTGAAATTTTAAAATTTTAAATTCCAATTATAAATTTACCATTTTTTCAATAACAGTTCTTCATAAATTATTATGTCACACTAATATACTAATAATTGTATAAAATTTTCAGTATTACTAAAATCATTATGTTATTTTATTCCCCTCATTGTTTTTTAGAAAATCGATAAAAATTAATATTTAGATAAAATAATTAAGAAGAATTCCCAGAAAGAGATAATTTTTATAAAATAAATTTTAAACATTCACTAATGATGAAATTAAATATACTTACTAATAAATTCTCTTTATTTTTCACATAAATTAATTATTCTAGGTGTGTTTTTTTACTACTATATTATATTATTCTGTGTAACAATTGGTGTATGATATTTAACTCAATGAAAATGTTCGATTACAATATCATATCAAATAAACCAATATCCTATTAAAAATAACTCTCAATAAGAAAAATTGCATCCATATTTATCATTAAAATTTTACACAACAATTTTTTTAATAATAATATAAAATAATAAAACAAAAATGAAAACGAATAACTATAAAAACATGATTTGAAAGAAAATAAATACTACAAAATACTTTTAACCATATAAATAGTTCATTTTTTATGATATCTCTATTTACACACCCATTTTATGGTTTTTAAAATTATAATTCAGAACATTATTTATAAATTATATTCTCTAGTGATATAATGGTAGAAATGGATCAGTCCCATTGAGATATGGTTTGGAATGTGTCTATTAAATGATAATTTTATGGGTACTAATGTGAAGAAGAAATTCCCATATATAACAAAAATAACATATAAAATATTATTTTAAATGAGTGAACCATTTATTTATTAACATAATGAAATAAAAAAAAATCACTTACTCTAGAGACACTCACTATTCAAACATTACCATTATATCATTTTTTCAGAATACTTCAAACATTACAAAAATAGATTATCAAAGACCATATTAGTTTAGGGGATTCAGAAACATAGAATCCTAAAATTTGGTATATAAGTGAGGTAAATTATCTCTCAAAAGTTTCTTTAGTACTAAAACCCTTCTTATACACATCATACATACTAAATTGGTTCATAATCTAGTGAATAGAAAATTAAAAAGAAGTGAGCTTGGATGCTAATTTAGGGTAAACAAGGGAGATATGAAAGCATAAACATGGGAATAAGGGAACGAGAACATGATTGTGATATTTTAATATCATAACCTACATATCAAAGATTATAAATATGAATCATGGAATAAATATTAGTAATTAATAAGACATGAATAATTAATGAATCAAGAGAATAATCGACAAAAGCATAACATGGGAATAAGAAATTGAATTTTAAAAGAAGCCTAAACATGTAATATAATTCCCAATAAGTTAATGTGAATTTTAAAAACAAATTGTGTAACTTAATGGGGACTAAAACTATTGGGTGGGAAAAACCATTTTCCCCAATCGTAGTACTATCCTAGTATGGGATCAGTATTCCCCATCATTGCCTAATGGATTTTGTTTGCCCATATTCCCATAGTGGATTGGGTTTCCCCATCTTCCCATAATAGATTAGTTTTATCCATATTTCATATTGGATCAATCTTATTGACTTGAATCCCATCATTATCTCATGAGATATAATTCATTATCCAATTCATTGGAAGGAGATATAGGTCCCACCCACATCATAATGAAATCATACATACATGTTCAAGAAATTCATAAACAAAAATATCATGACATAAGAAATTAACTGGATGTCATTAACATGTAATAATATCTTAAACAATAGAAAAATAAAAGTTTCATAATCATTTCATCATTGATTAAACCACTAAATTAAGAATTTTTTATAATCATATAACGCATGAAATAGAATAAATTTTTTTAAACAACAACCCAACAAAACATAAATCATTTAGAGAAATAATATGAACTGAACCATTTGATCATTTACCATAAAATAATTATTAAAAAAAATTGAGGTCATCATATATGAAAAATAATTTTGGATGAACATTGAAAATCATTTATTGATGAAAATATTGTTAATTATTTGTAACTTACTTTTTATTAAAACATTTTCAATTACCGTTTTCATTGAAAATAGATTTGAAATATTATAACGGATTCTTGGACACCATAAAACATTTTTAAAATATCATTTCCCTGAAAATTATGTTAAAATATCTTCTCTAAAATCATTTATGAAAACATTTATTAAAACTATGGCTTTTAAATTTATGGCATGTGTCTCAAAGAAGGAAAAATGAGAAAAACCTACTTTACCATTTTGGTAAATTTAGAAAAATAAATACCATTTATAGAGATAATAAAATTTATAAGTAAATACCCAAATTTTTTTGGATAATAATCATAGAACATATTCATGGGAAACATATAAATCAAAAAAAATAAATGTGTGGTGGATAGGGCATAAATCTCACAAAAATAATAGTGAGACTACAAATCCTTACACCTTATGACTTGAATCTCATCATACTCATCCAAAAAAACCATATAATAAATATTAGTTTATTATAAATCTACCACATAACCATATTATTATATCTAATACCATATATGTCTTTATATTACCCTCTTATTAACAGGTATATGTTAGGGTTATGTTTCAGGTAATATATGCTTTGTTTTTCGCATGTGTCATAATTTGTTATATTTTTTTTCCTCATACATATTTCATGATTTCAAGAATGTAAACCATGATATAAATATAATATATATTTAATGGATATGTATTTATAAAAACCTATTTATCATGGAAGTTTAAAGTTAAATACCATGTTAATGGAGATGGTATGTCTTACGTACGCATGAACATTACTTCTTTTTTCTTATGGTGTTGAATGAAATAAAGTAAATGATATATATATATATATATTAATGTAAAATTATTATTTCATATATATCATATAAATTTACATAACCCATACATTGTACATTCTATTTAGATTATTAACGAATCACATTTCTTTGAGGTGGCGGTAGTCTACACATCCAAAAACTGAATTATTATATTTACAAAAAATGGAAAGCATGAAGGTATATGTTATATAATAATCCCAGAAGAATAAATAAATCCTAAATATCATATATATCATATAATAATATATTATCAATCATAATTTTCCCCCATTATAGGTGGTATATAAAACACAAACAACATTATTTTTTGAGGTGATAGTTCGTCATATAGAAGAATGGTAAGTCCATTTCCCATTAGAAGGACTATTATTAGATGTAGGATTAACTAATATAATAAAAATATATAAGAATATTTATAATACTATTATTATTATATAATAATGTAATAAAAAGATTTTAGGGGGTGGAGAATGGAAATAAAACAAAAGAGCTTGAGGAAGGATATTTCCTCTTCATTGGGATAACTCCTTTTGGTTTGCACCATAGGGATTGCATGGAATCATTTCATCCCAAATAAAGGATTATAGGATAATGGTATGGATTTTAGAAGGATAATTAGATATATTTTTTATTATACAAAAGGCTTTAGAGGTGTAAATAATTTGGAGGGTTGAGTTCTATTTATAGTTGAGGATGAGGGTCACTCTTGTAAATTTATTAAAATGGAATTCCAACCAATTTTATCAATTAATAGTGTCTCAAATAATGGTCTCAATATGATAAAATTGTGTACTATGTCAAAATATGAAAAAATAATGGATTTTAGAAACGTTTTTAGGTCATTTTGGATCTTATCATTAAGGTTTAGACCTTTGTTTAGTTACTTTTTCTCTTAATCAATGTATTTATTTTAATCATGTTTAGTAAGATTTTTTTATAAAAAACTATGATTAACATATTATATGTTTTAAATTATTCTAATTATAAATATATAATCCTTTTTCAAAATTCTAATCACCTAAGTGACATAATTTAATTACAAATTAATCGTGTAGACATATCACGACATCATGTTTTTTAAGAAAATATATTTAAAGAAAGGTATGTTTTTATCCAATTTCAATGTTAAATTAGTTCCAATGACTAAAAATCAGATAAATATATTTAAAATTAATCTCATTACAATTTAAATTAAAATTCAAATATAATTTTACTATATATAAAAATTAGACGAAAAATAATTTCTGACTTAAAATTTAGTGCATTTTACTATTCATACTAATATGAAATGTTTTAGAAAAAACCCTAAAATCCACCATAAAATAATTATCATATCCTGAAATATTTTTTTTATTTTATTAAATTAAATTTAAATTTTTTAAAAAAAATTAATTTTATTATTTTTCACAGAATAACATAAAAAGCAATTATTTTAGAAAATATTTTTTCGAACTTATAATGACTTTAGTAAAAATGCATAATTTTTATTATCAATATATTGTATATATGTAAAAATATAATAAATAATGTTTAAAAAATATATATTACTAATAATATTACTAATTCTAATGTCAATGTTAAGACTATCATGTTTATATAATAATAATAATAAAATATGGTTTTATAAAAACTCAATGTTTGTGTCACGCAAGAGATGTTTTTGTTGCATGTAATGAATGATTAAAATAGTTTATTATATATATAATTTTTGTCTTTTTTTTTGAATGAAATGAAATATATCAGAGAAATTTTTTTTTTGAAAAAAAGGTTTATAAAATCTCATGGTGTAACATTTCACCCCTTTTAAAATGAATTTCTCCCTCAAAAGTATTCATTACAGTACAAAAAAATGACGACAATTATAAATCATCAAATACATAATTTCCCATGTTTCTTCCTCTAATTGGTGATTCCTCCATAGGAAATTGACCAGGTTAACGGTCTTGTTTGGTAGAAATTTCTCTATATGATCCAAAATTTCAACTGGTTGTTCCTTGTGAGAAAGATCTTTCTATTGTGATATGAATTCTTAGTTAAGTTCATGTTAATGGTTAGGTAGGTAATTTATCAAGACATATACATAGAACACATCATGGACTTGAGAGTTATTTAGAGAATGTTCTATGTGATATGCAACTGTTCTGATACCACTAATAACATCAAAGGGACCGACATACCTAGGGATTTTTTTCCCTTTCTTCTTGAACCTCATTACATTATTCCATAGAGAAATTTTTAAAGACACATTCTCCCCAACATCAAATTCTAGGTCATTGTGATGTTTATTAGAATAAAATTTCCTCCATATTTAAATTTCCTTGATATGTTTCTGAATGGTATTATCCTTCTCTTTCATTTCACTCACTAAATTTTTAATATTTAAAAATAATTTTGTCAAATTGTATCAAATTATTTTCAAATTAGGTCCACCATAAATAGGTGAAAACCAGATTTAATGAAAAATATTATTTTAGGCATAAAATTATATTCATTTTTATAGGTAGTATAGAAAACACATTGGATAAATTATAAACATTTTATTGAAAATATAATATAAAAACGCCATTAATATTATCTATGAAGAGGGATTTTTTTATTTTTTTGGCCTAAAGAAGAAATTGGTTCTTTAAAATAGTTTTTTAGAAAATGATTTCCTTTTAATTTCAAAATGGTTTTATTATCATTTATAATTAATTCATCACCAAATAATTCCTTATATATATACATACGTAAATTAAATTTTTATAATTCATTTAATCATGATCATATACTCTATTACAACGACTATGATTTAATTATAATATTAAATAATAATAATAATAATAAATTGGTTTATTTAAACTTATTGTTTCATTTAACCCAATCTAAACTCTGTATTGTGTGTAATGTAATCTAAAATTTATGTCTTTGAAAAAATCAGGGTGTTACAAAAACATTTTACCACATTATTTAACAATACTTTATTAATGTTTAATGGTATAAAATGATGAAAAAACATCAAATTTTTATTAAAATACATTCAATTACTTATACATGACCATAATGGATATGGATTAAAATTAATCAACACATCCCTTACTCCTAGGATATCTTGTGGCTAGTATATATCACCTAGCACATATTTATGATTTTATCTTCATATAGCCATGGTTCTAATTTAAAATTGATAATGAGATTGATAGTTTAGAGTTTCATGGATTGAAAGGAACCCAGTCATTTATATGTCATATATCAAATAATCATCAACTTTATATAGGCATGGAAGAATGCATCTTGGTTTACAAAAATTGATAAATTTTGAATCGTAACTCTCTTGTTTCATAAGGGTAAATATATTATAATTTTTTATCGAGGTTTTACCAATAATATAACATTTAAATAATTAATTTGAATGTCCAAAACTATTTAATATCATTATATAATAATTATAAACGAATAATGTTGTGTTATATGGAATAAAAAACCAAGTAAATCGTTTTCTTTTAACACTATAATTAGTATTCCCACAACAATAATTTAGCGTCCCTAAAAAAATATATTTATTTAGCACACACCATGATGTTGTGTCATTCATCAAATTAATATTTTTCCCTTTTTGATGATTGTTTTAGTTTTTAAATGTTGTTCATTTGAACTGTATTTATGGATTTGGTGATAGCATGGTGAAGTCATATGATAAAAGAATAATAAATAAAATTATATAAGGGATATACATATGAAAATAAGTATATAACATTGAATTCTTTTTGTATAATTTAAATTTATAATATTATCCCGAGGAACGAAATGTATATATAATAATTATAGACATATAATAATATGATAATTCCAATAATATATAATCGTTATTATTATATTTTTATAATTCTAGAAATGATTTTTCTATTTCCCTTAAAAATATATTCCATACCACCATAACATCCATAAAGTTTTGTTATTATAAATCATTGGTTTCATCCATGGTAAATCAAAATTTTCTACATACATAGGTTAGAAGGTTTTCAAAATTTAAATATAATAATTATTATTAAAAAAATGACAAGGGTGGGATAATTTTTTTTAATGTATATAATAATTCAATTACCCCCATACTTGGCATGATATCCTCTCATATAGGTAGGATTAATAAGTAATATGAATAATTACATTGTTCTTTTAATTTATAAATGTGTTATTCCATGTATATTGTGAGTTAATAAGATTTTATTAAAAATATACTATCTATAAACCTATATTGGTTGAAGAATAATTTAAAATTACTGATTGTTTCCTCATATCCCCATGATTAACTTCCAAAGGAATCTATTTTTATTTTTTTTTAACAACAGGGAATATATATAATCACAATGAAAAATTGCACTATAATCTTCTTCAAGGCATAGTGAATTTTTTTGCATTGTTATCTGCTAGATCATGGGAAAAAAATTGTAACATATTTCTATTATGGAATGTCCCTTGAACTATTATTTCTATCACTATAACATGATCAGTTCTAGTAATCATGTAAAGGATCATGGTTGAATGATTTTGTGTTTCTTGTGTTCAATTTGGTTAATAGGTTGGGCCATGATATTTTTCAAGTCATTCATTATGGTTTGTTCATTATCATTAATTAAAAAGATTATTGGGTTGATTTATATTTTTAGTGATCAAATGGTTATGGAATAAAAAATGAATAATATTGTGTAGTGGAATTTAGAGGTCTCAATCACTATGACATGATGGATATAATTAAACCATAATGTGCATTTATATAATTTAAAATAAATGGATACTAAACCCAAGATGTGATGGGTGTTGAGGAAATTTACATTTTGATTTATATATTTCCACTAGTTTATCCTCATTTCACCATAATGCTATGAATTATTCCATTATATTTTAAATTGTATTTTTGGATGTATATTTCTGTAATTTTTAACGTTTCATTTACTTTTTTACGTTAACCATTTGAAATTAGATGGATTTCATAGTTATAATTGAATGTGTTTTTTACTATATCTAATTTTTTAATCTCTTCTGACAATATTCACACCAATCATGGAAGTCATTTCCATTTATTAATATTTATATCACAAAATTTCCTAATTGGAGTGTATATGGATATGGTTGAGGTTTTGAGATGATATAGTATTAATTTGAGGTGTTGATTTTATATTTCTATTCGGGAAGCAAATTTTTTATTGGTGATTTCATATCTTATCTCAATATATTTCATGATTTTATAAAGGTAGGTGATTCAGATTATCTATTAATTATTTCTTTTCTTCTATGAAATTATAATAATTTGGATACCTTTGGGAAATGAGATTAAATTTCATATATTAATTGTAATAAAAAAGTAATTATATTATGTAGAAATTAGCATTTAATTTTTTTATTTGTTTTCAATGTTATGGTTTATGTTTTCATTTTCTTTATTTTCAAAGTATACATATATAATTAATAATATTTGTTAAATATTTCAAATAATGTTTTAAATTTTTTATGAGAATGAATGATGGTAATTTAATGATGATGATGATTAGTGGAATTGAATTTTTAAACATAATATCATAGGTACATAGTTAAATAATGAATAAACAACTTATTTTTTTTAATGGTGTGATTGTTCTATATTATTATAGTATTTTCTTTTTTCTAATATTTTTTTGAAGAGGGTATATTTTGGATTTTTGATGTGTAATCATATTTGTTATTAATTTTAATAATGGAGGAGGTCATTTATTGTGGATTATGTGATGTGTGAATTTTAGTTTCTTGTGGATATGGAAATTTTTTTATACAAAGAAAAAAATAGAATAACTTGAATGTGGATGAGAATGATTTCAGTTAATTTAAATGACGAGTAAAAATATTTAATGTTGTAAAAATATATTATGTGACAAATATTTAATTATTTTGATGTCTAGAAAGAGGATTATTATTTATTTAGAATTAGAAGTTACAATAATTAATATATCTAATGAAGATTGTGTGTCTTGAAAATGATAAATTTTAAATTTAAATGGGAGGATATCGTGTGTTTTTTATATGGATTTAGTGTTTTTTAGTTCAAGGGGACCATAATTGTTGTCGTTGTTCAATAATGATAATGTGTTGAGGAGATTTGGAAGAAGATGTATTTGGATGGGAAGTGAAACTTAAGATGGGATTTTTTCATTAATGTGTGTTTGTGTGTGCCTTTTGTTATTTCTTACACACAACCACACGACTAAAATATATTTACTACCAACTATATGAGTTTTTTGTGTTATTGGTAAACCCTCGAATAACCCTTATGTGGATTACATGGATGAATGACTAGTTACCGTCTTCTGATATTCCTTCTATATGTTTCTGTGATTATTTAGTAGTGGTATTATGGTATGAGATTATTGAATGATGTTTTGGGTTTTTGTTTTGGAATATTTTTGGGGTTTTTATATGGGGTTTGTGGAAATAAAAATTGATTTGATCACTAGTATGTTTTCAAATTAGATGTGGTGGAGACTAAATAAATAGTGAACAAGGTGTATGGTTCCATTCCTGATATATTTTCTTTAATTTATTATATTATATTTCTATGTTGACTAAGTAAGTGATCCTTGGGGATATGGGATATAGTTATCCTAGATTTGGAAATGAGTCAGTTTCCATACTAATTCACTCAAGATTTAGTGCCTTATTTTAATTTTTCATGAGATTCTTTTGAAATGGACATACTAGTTATACTTCTATTCTCACCCACACTTTGTTTTACTAATTTATCATATTTTCATGATGGATTTATTGATTGTTTTACATGTTACTATCTCATCGTGTAGATTTTGTGTGGTGTTAGTGTGGTCACTTATTTAATAGTCATTTTATTTTTTATATTTCATTTGAATTCATTATGTTAGTATATGTGATTAAAAGAACTCTGGTATCATTTTTGAAATTATATTTTGAATGTTTATATGGAGAAAAAGGTGATCTATGGATTTTATTATTATTTTTTGTATTATATAGGGAAATTACTTGCATGATGTGTGTCTTATAACCATTGCACTAGTTTCTAATCCATGGACTATTGGAGTAGGTCATTAGAGAAACTATTAACTACAATACCTAACAAAAATTTGTTGTAAGGATGCTTAGTTATAATATATTGTTATCGGATCATATGGATGAGAGTTATGATGGCGTTTTAAGTTAATAGCTAATAATAATTACATTTCTTTGGCAGGAAAGCATAATAAATTTGGATTACTATATAATATAGCCAAAGGAGGATTCATAGAATATTTGGATTACCCTTATGATTCAATATTAGGACCTTAACTACAATGAACATACAAATAAAAAGATTATTCTGGTTATGGGGTTTAATCATTGGTGTATTAATTCACCTTACCTGTTGATATTTTTCGTTCAATTAATAAATAGTGTTTGGAACATTAAAAATAATTTATTTGGGACAATTAACTAAATATTTGTTTTTTTGTTATATTTTTTTTTATTTGTAGACATATTTAGTTGATTACAACCATGAATTTTTTATGACGGTTAGGTAATAAGATATTTCAGTGGATTATAGGAGAGTTAATCTCAATGAGGATGATTCATGGAGGAACCATTTACCTATGTTAAACCAGTGTATTTTTCCGTTCATGGTTTTCTTTTTATATGGTGTGTCCAAGAATTGTTCGATTATTTATCATTTATATTGTTATAAGATAGATGTAACAACCCTCTTATTCTCATTATCTTATGAAGGATGAGGAAAATTAGTTTTCCCTAAGTGATATCCCCAATATGCCAAAGGCTAATAATAAATGTTGAAGAGCTTCATTCCATGTGGGGGATGATTTTCCCTTCAAAAATAAAACAACTAACAAAAAATTCCATGATATGATGGATAATAACAATGTAAGACCACTCAAACATTTATTGATCAAAATCAAACTGAAACTAATTACTATAGTCGTATACTATAATTTCAATTTAAATAGTGGAAGAATACAAGATCAAAAAACTTCAAGATGACTAACGAAAACTCCATGCTCCAAAAATGCTCCATGATAAATCTCCCTAAGACACCACATTTATGACGAAGTACTTATAAACATGTGTGACACCATACCATTACCCATACTTGGATGAATTTCTCCTTCAAAACCATCCATGTTCCAAAGAAATGGTGAGTAATTAAACTCAATATATTTTCCCCCAGTGACTTATCAAGTCACACCACTATGATAGAACATGTTATCCACATTTATATAAAAATATTTTATATGTATCTATTTTGAAAATTGTTTATCTCAATATATTAACATGTTATAACGAAATTGTTTTCTCAAAATAGCATGAAGGTCCTTAAAAGTTAAAAAATATTCTAAAATCAATTCAAAAATTCAATTTTCAGCATGAACTTTCCACATCACTTATCCACACATCTGTTAATGCATAAATAACTTGGACCACCCTATAATCATGAGGGGTGGGTCATCCTTTCATTAAGACTCCACTTAATGAACCATTTTGATGGGGGGTATCAATGACCCGTATCCATCCCACTAATGGTAGAGGAGACTCCTTACCCTTACCTTTCATGAATACACATGAACACACACAAACCACATGCGAAAACAATGCAAAAACAACCATTTCAATAAAACTATTTTTTATTGAAAACCTTCAGGAAAATTCAATCAAATCAACCGTCCAAATTTATTTCAATTAAATCAACTTTTTTTTATTTTTTTATTAATTTATTTGCCCCAATTTCATAAAATCCAAATTTTAAAATAAACATTTTAAAAACATGAACCAAATAACTTTATGCAAAAACACCTAATTGACTTGTTTCCGCAAACCATCACTACATAGGGGCTTCTATAATCTTTACACAAAAAATTCAAAATTAATTTCTTATAAAATAATAAATTTGAAATAAATCCTTTATATTCTAAATAGAGGATTCGATAGTGAATACACTTAACTCTGTTTTTACGATGAAAATGAAGAACAACATGAAGAAAAAAACCAAAAAAATCAAATATCCACAAAAAAGCATTAAATCTCATCCACTATCATATAATAAGCTATATATAATCATAATTCGAATAAACTATCGTATAGCTAACCACAATGTATGTATATAAAAGAAACATAGAGGGATGGAGAAGAGGATCTATGAAAAGGCACCAAGAACAACCGGTAATGTTCACTTATTAGGAAGAGATGGATTCAAAATACCATTGAACGACTCTAGATTACTTTCAATTAATTGTGTATGGGTTCTCCAATATTATAGATGAAAACATACTGATTTAAGAACATGTTGGGTAAACAATGATGCTTTAAAATTCAAATTTGACCAAGATCCATGCATTAATGATCTACTTTTTTAAATGCACGTGATTTAGTTTCACAATTAGAAAATCGATGAGAAAAGTGTACACTAACCAAAGCCTGAAGGGTGAAACTTTTATTATTAGCTTGTAAGTTCGCACGCAGGGTTACCATACTATGCGCCAACAGTTCCAATGCAACTTTTCTCAACATTTCTACATGTAGCAAGGTTTAGTCAAACCATAAACCACTCATCCACCGCATATGATCCTTCCCTTTAAGATCTTCCTTAATATTCAAGGTTTCCAATAGGTGTTTCACGGTTTTATAAAACCATACAAATACTCAAAAATACAAAAAAAACTATAAAATCTCTCAATCATCACACATAGATATTATATACTTAAAATCACAAATAAAGGGGTAATTAATTGAAATCAGGGTTACTAAATTATCCCTCCCCCATTAGACTTTCCATCCCATAAAATTAGAAAACCATCCCTGCTTTGAAAGAGTTTTATCCATTTATCTATTATTTAATTCTCTTATTCACAAGTATCTTCCATATTTTGTCAATATTTTCACAAAACATGTACTATACCAATGATTTTCCAGGCAATACATTCCCTATTCAACCCGCAAACCGCACCAGGATATTTAAAAATAAAGCATCATTATCATGGTCAACATGATCCCATAAAATCGCTTGATCATGATTAGGGTAATAAATTTTTACTCAGATACATGAAACACATTTTGCACCTCATAAAACCATAGTGAAAATGCAAAACTATATTCCTCCTCATTGACATGTTATAGTATCTAAAAAGGGCATATGCATCAAGGAGATAACTTGACATGTTTCACAAAACATCTATGTTCATGTCTTGTAGAAATCCATAAGAACAATTGATCACTCGTGGAGAATTACAAGGGACATAAAATATTTTCCATATAATTATTTTGAAGACTCGGAGTCTTCTCCATCCATTTCCAGATATACTGAATCTTCCTTATTACTTCTTAGACAGGGCACCACCCAAATAGTGAAGTCTCAATTTTTTCCACCCAATAATTTGGATAACAATAAGGAAGCCCCTCAAACACATAAAAATGAGAAATTTTGATTGATACTATATAACATTTTTTATACAAAACCCCCAATAATGGTATGTTCTCTTCCAATGAGCCACCAAAATCCATAACACATTCCAGCATCATTTTATCCTGTGTTTATATTATTCTTTCAATTTTTTGTCTCTGTGAGGATGATACGTCTTACTCATTGTCAACTCAGTCCCAAGGGATTTCTATAATGATCACTAGAAATGAGATTTAATCCTTAGATATCTGTCTGATATGATCAAAATCAGTAATCCATGCCTCTTTACCACTTCTTTGATATAGATTTTAGAAAGATTATCCACTATATCACATTAATGAATATGGATTAAATTAGTCGAATTTGTGAGATGATCCACTATCACCCATATGAAATAAGGATTTTTAACCATTCATGGTAGGCTTGTTATAAAATCTATAGATATATTCTCCTATTTCCATACAAAATTATATAAATAATTCATCATACCTTCTAGTCACTGATGATATTCCTTAACTTGATGACAAGTTAAGCATCTTAAAACAAATTCATCCACTAACCCTTTCATAATACTCCAAAAGAATAGTGATTTAAATACCTTATACATCTTCTATATTCCTAGATGAACATTCAACCTTGAATGGTGATAATCATGAAGAAATTTTTTCTTTACAATACATAGGTATAGGTATCCTATTTCTGAACCACAACATTGAAATCACATTCATCTTTCATCCCACAATAGTCTCCCAATCGTTGAGTTTTGAACTCGTCATAACACATAATGAATAATATATCTTTTCCACATTATCCATCTTAATGAAAATAGGATCCATAAAAACAAAGAAGAAAATAATAACATCACCTATGTCTTCACCATCCAAGTGTGTATATTCTATCACTAGCATTGACTACCACTAGTATGAAGCCTCTTTTTTCACCTGAGCAAATAACTTACTTCATAATGTAACTTCCACCAAATTGGATTTTCCCAGTATATACATCAAGTCAATGTCGAACATTTGGAGATAATCCATCCATCTTCTTTGGATCATATTCAAATCACATTGTGAGAAAATATATTTCATGATTTTATGATATGTGTAGATAGTAAATTTTTCACCAAAGAGATAATGACACCAAGTCTTCAAAGCATGGACTATGATAGTTACCTCCAAATCATGTATTGGGTAATTCTTCTCATGAAATAATCACTACCATGATACATAAGAAACAAAATGATAACCTTTAATTATAAAACATCACATCCCTAATCCTAAAGCATCACAACACACCATGTACCCCTATCCAATTTCTCCCAATAAAAGGATAGGTGTTGATGTATAAAGAAGATTATTCTCCTGAAATGATTTATGGAATTTTTTATTCGACTGGAATGGGACACTATTTTTTGTGAAAGATATCATTGGAAAGCATCAGTAATAACTTACATGACCATGAAAACATCATATCTAAAATTCATTCTTTAGTAGTTTCCAAGAGATAATAGTTTCTATCTTCTACAGATCCAATGAGACACCTCTTTCAGAAATTACATGTTATGGAATGGGTAACTCTTGTATCCAACATTTTCACATTGATAATTTGGAATAAAAATTATGATCCCTCTTGATTCCCAACATTGTCCCTATTTGTTTCTCGTTCTCATCGTTTTCCATTAAATACACTAATATTTCATCAACAAACACCACCATGAAGAAATAAAGATATCTATAAAATATTCATTTCATCAATTCCATAAATAAATATGGGAAATTAGTATAAAGAAAACGACATTAACAAATATTTATAGTGTTTATATCTTATATTTAATGTTATTTTTATAATATCCTCCTACAGAACCAGTAATTAGTGGTATCGTGATCGCAATTAAATCGTTAGAACGACTGATATCCTCTTAATTGATCGAAAAAATCATAAATATATGGAAGTGGGTATCTATTATTAGTTTTAATTTAGTAAATCTTATTGTAATTCAAAAATACACATAGCCTCTACCTCACTATACATGGTTTTATGTAGGTGTTTCATGGGTTTCAAAAACCGTAAACCAGTATAAAATCCTTGAAAACACTCCCAATGTTTTCAAACTCTCCCAAACATCAGACATATCTTTTACATAACTAAAAATAATAAATAAATCCGCACATACTTGAAACCGTGGGTAATACATTAGACATGAAATTTGATGATTTCTAGATATAGTGCTAGATGTGTTTCTATCATGGATATTGAAGGTGGCATAGTGATAAGAGTTTTCCAACCTCTAATATTGTAGATTGATTTTACAGGATTTTAAAATTAGTTTTATAAATAACATTTTACATACATATTCTTTTGTTACTATATGATGATGTGATGGAATGAAATTTTATGGTAGATTTATGCACTGAAATCTAGATTCTTGTAACCAATTCCATGATATTGGTTTACATTGATATGTTGAATAAGGGTGAGGAAATTGAGATTTTTTTATGATGGATGAATTAACCTAAATAGATAAATCGTATGAAGATATCAAATGGTGATTATGTGGAAAAAATGTTCATGATTTTCATAGTAGATTCTATTATGATCAAAAAGGAATAACCCTTATCCTATCTTATTTCATTTCATTTGGGATGTTATTTCATAAAAACTAACAAGAACTTCAGTGTGGTTTGTTATTCATGTTTCATATAAAGACATAAACAATTTTTGTTTTTTAAAAAATTTTAGGCTCAACATACAGTTGTTTTTCAATTTAAAATTTATCGTCAGTAGTACCATGGTCCCCTTGAGTTTTACATAGAATTGGTGATAGATTAGGCATAGGGAAACCTGGATATTATATCCTTGAATTTCAGTGATTTTTTATTAATTATTCATCTATATATTATATGCATCAATTTTAAATTCATTTCTATTCTTAAATTTTTTTATCAATAATATTTACAAATTTATTATTTTCATTATATTATTAACAAAAATATTATTTTATTAATATAAATTCAATTAAATAAAATTCCCCCTTTCAATAAATTATTGACAATATATAGAGTTTCAAACATCAAATTTTTTCTTTTGTATAAAACATTACATATGAAGCATAAATATACTTCATACAATTAGAGGTTATACAATGGTATAATAATCACAGGTGAATAAAAAATCTAGATGTTGACATTATAGTTCATTACAGTTTCTTATATTAGTCACAGACATGAGCATAACTATAAAAATTAAACAAAATATGATAAGAATTATTGGAATTTCCCAAATAGAATATAAATCACTTCTAGATAATTTTTTTAGAATGGAAAATGAAGGTAATGAGTTGTATTTATAAGTTAAATATTCATTTAAGAATGATATTGACTGGATAGATAGCTATTGAAAATATGAGCCTCAAAATATTAACCGAAGTATTAGAATAATTACTTGATGATAGTAATTGTAAAATGTATATTATGGTAAATGATGAATTAACCATATAAATAATTTTTCTATATACTATTTATATAAATATAAATATCAAAATACCCTGAAATACATAATTAAGAAATATAAAAATATATATGTATATTTATACATTTTTTAGAAAAAATTGATTATTCAATAAAGATTGCTTTTCATTCTATAATTAAATATTAAATTTTCAAAATTTTGAAATTTTTATAAGATAAATGGATTTTTATTTTGGAATAAATTTTTTAATTTTTTTGTGATTATTTTTTAAATTTTATATATATATTAGAATTCAGATTTGAAAAGTGAAATACGATAATATATGCTATTTTACATCACAATTTTATAACATTAATAATTTAATAATATATTTTGTAAGAACCCAAGATCTAAAAAATCACATGTTTAAATTCATATACATATCCATAAGAATCAATTTTACTAACATTAATAAGGAAAAATTATAAGTTAATTATTATTTTATTTTATGAAAACCCATCCTCTCCTCCTATAAATGATTCTCACCGCCACCCAACTTCTCCACATTCCTTAATCTTTCTATATTGCCAAATTTTATCCACATTATCATATTTATTCCTATTATTCATTCTAGGTAGATAATATCGTCATCAAATTACCACCCCTAGATTGCATGATTAGATTAGAAAAAGGGACATTTAAAGTAAAAGATAAAATTTCTTAACCACTATTTTTTGTTTCCATTCAAATATTTCTTATTATATATCCTAAAAATATCATTAATACATCATTATATAATTATATTAATATCATAGGAATGATTTTATTTTATTATATATATCTAATATTAATTATTTTACTCCCACACATAAATTCTAAAAAGACATCACTTATATCATAGTCGGTTCATCACCTCCATTCACGATGTATTTCATTATTTTATTACCACATACATGGATAGTAATAATATAATATTTATGTTTTATTATGTTATAAATTGATAAATTAAACCATTTTTAGTATTCTATAATAAAAAATAGATATGTAATTAATAATTTCCTAAATAAACTACCATGGTTAGTCAAACCGCTTAGAAAAAAAGCTACCAATTAATGTTTAGTATAATACCTAAGCAATAATCTTGATAAAAACCATCAATTTATAAAATATTATGATATTAAAATCATTAATATACTAGTTTTTATGACATTATGTGATAAATAATATGAACTTTTAATATAATATCACAATCATTTTAAAAAATGATGAAATAATATGTACTATTAGTAATAATGAAGTGATGTAAAATGAAAATAAATATTGCAATAATATTTGATATGGTTATGAAACTAGTAGCTAATGAATTTTTTGAAATCTGACACTATTATTTCTTTCTTATTAATATCTCTTTAAAACATTGATCCCACAGTGGTATATTTATACTACCTATGTGAGTAGATATTTTATTCAATACCACTTTTCAATTTTGGTTTTATAAATTTTTTACATATAGATTTATATTATTAATATTCAAATAAAGTTATATTTTTTAATATGAAATGATGAAATTTGAATAATAAAAAAACAAGAGTTAATTTAATCTCTTAAAAATAGGCCTACTTAGATCTGAATCTTAAATTGGAAATATTACTAACTATATATTGAACAATGAACTTATATTCCATGACTACTAGAAATAAATCAGATATTAATCCATATGTACACACATTTAGAAGAATAATGGTCTTAATATAGCCTTTATCAATATGTAAAAACAATTTGTGTCCATATGGATCAATCTACCATAGTATATATTCGTCATATTGGTGGGGAATAAAGTATGTGACTAATTATAAGAGCTACATGGCCCATGGATGTAGGGAGATTTCAGAATTATGTTTTCTGGAAAACGAACTATTTGTGTCTGAATGTGCAAGAAGAGCCTTCTACCAATGGAAAAACTTCTCACAGTTGTAGGAAATTCCTAATAGGAACCTATTACCTTGAGAATCATCACCCTTAGCTGTAAACCCTAACCACATTAACCTATATCCATGGTTGTGATGTTTTGTGTTGCTTTTTCTAGGTTGTAGTGGCTGACCACCGCGGTCAAGAGTGTCTATAGTGGTAGGCTCACATGTGTGGAACATGAATGAATAAAACATATTTTATGGGCATGTATGTCTACATGGGTGAAATATACCAGGATTATAATTTTATGGGGATATAAAACTATCGACATGAGAAATTAGCCATGTAGGCATAGGTGGCTCAGGAAAACATCTATATTTCCATTGGTTGGTGCATTTGGATATAGTTCCAGCATCTACATCCATGACCATAGCCTGTATAGAATATGGATCACATGTAAATATTTTTCCCATGGAAACAATTATATAGTTGTGCGATAGTGCCAATGGAAGTAGACATTATTTCAATTTACATTCCATTATCACCCACGATCCTGTTAACTATACATGTATCATATGCCCATTGTAACCAGACCTACATCTAAAATCCACATCCATGATTGTTGCACATTTTCTATTACAACACTATAATGATTGGAATATGAATACCCTAAAAAATCTAGAATTTATACAACTGTGGAATAAATACCACCAAAAAATTACATTATTCTAAAGGGGAGTTGAAATTGTGGGACAAAAAAATCCAAATGATCAATATATGAAGAATCAAACTAAAAAATTAATAACATATAAAAAATAAAGGGATTTTTAATATTCAAATAGACATTATTATAGTATTATAGTATTAAAATTACCTATATAATTTAATTATTTATTGGAAATATGATGTATTTATTGAGTTAGGACATATGGTATGATGTTTTGTCCTTTGTGTCCTATTTCTATTCATATATTATTCCTCCAAGATATATGTTCACTTCTAGGATTATCTCTAAAATATTGAAAGTATATCTTACTATTTTCCAGATAAATTATAGGTATTAATGGTATAATTATCTCTTACATATATTCAATGTTTATACAATTCAATTTTCAATAAGGTTCTTTCTCATTCTTTTAGGTTCTTGTAGATATACAATCTATCATCCTTTATCCAAACCTCTTTCTTTTTATGACTATCTAAATTTATTAATTTGTGTCTTTTATTATTATTTATCCATGTATTTCTAGATCATATTCATTGGTTTATAATTAACTAAATTTTATTTCATCAAGACAAAGCCTACAATGTTTATAATGAAATATTTCCAATATATATCATTCTTTAATTTTTTTTTCAATTTTACTCTATTTCACTTAAATTTTCTATTATTGAAACATTTTATAAATATTGATTCTGAAATATATTTTTCTCACCTTTAGATGAAAAAATTGAAATCTATTTGTTAATATATTTTTCCAAACACCACTAAACATTTAATAAAACTATTGTCTTGATTCCTCTTCCTTTTTCTTCTTTATTATAATAAATAATTTTTCGAAAGAAGTTTTTTTCATCATGTTTTGAAAATTAGTCATTTTTAACCAATTATTATTTTTTATAAAACAATATTGTATTTATTTTATTAAAAAAACGATTCTTTTATTATTTTCACATTAACTAAAATATAATTAATTTTTTTTTAAAAAATATTTTTCAATTTAATTTTGTATTATCAAATATTTTTCATTTACAAAACTACCCATTAAAATTACACCATTATAAAGTTAATGAGTTTTATTTTCTCTTTTATTATATTACTTTTTACTATATACATTAGTAATTTAACTCTCTTATTCATCATCAAAGTTCATATATATTTATTGAATTTATGAAATAAAATACTTATATATTGATTGAACCGTCACTACCCTTATCATAACTTCTCATCAACTAAGTATAAATATATTCATTCTTTTAATGGATTTAATTTTTGAATACCCTATAAATAATCCATCTGATTGAAGGGTGTCTTAATATATTTCCATATATTTGGTTTTTTGTGAAAATAATTGGTTAAAATATATACCCTTTATTATATGTTATAGGAATAACTTCAATGTCCTTATTGTAGGATATTTACATTAATATATATTTATTTATTTGGATTCTAATTTTATTTCCATGGTTTTTTCATTTGATGGTTATGATGGATTTATGAAAGTTTTCATATTCATGGGGCACACATATGAATTCATTAATAATTCTGTGATGTGTGGGAAAAATAATATATTAATAAAATATATCTGGTGATGAATTAAATCTCATGGGAGAAAAATGTTTATAAGACAAGTGGGGAAAACTAATCAAATATGTTTATGGGATGAGGTATTAAACTAAATCCACTATGATATATTAGTTATAGTACAGTGTCTTGTAATATATTATAATTTTCAATAATTTTATATTTTATACATTTCAATATATTTATAAAGGGATGTCACTTGGAATTATGAATAGAGTCTCACCCATTTTTTATTTCCACCAATAGAGTGCTCTATTTGGTGTATGATATTCTTTCAGGATTGATATTATATCAATTTTGTTCCATGATAGATAATTACACTCTCATACATCAAGGAACCACATCCAATCCAAACATCACTATAATCACAACTTGTAACCACAAAATCACCAGTATGTGATAACAACTGGAACCTACACTAGACACGTCATGTTATAAAAACAAAAACTCCACATCATTTAGATAACACCTTCCAAATTCTTAACCCATTTAAAATTATGTATTGACCATTTTCCAAAAAATAGTAACTTTATTAGACTAATTTATTTCCAATAAAAACCCATCTCCAAATTACTATTTTAATTAAAATTATTCACCACTAGATTAATTCATCACAACACATTAAAATTCTGCATTATTTAGTAAATTTATTATCATCCTCACTTATACATCCTATGTAATAATAACACACCCACAACATCAATAATGTCACATTCAAAAAAATTACATAATATCACCTATATTACTTTCATGAAAAAACCACATTTTTCCACACCAATTGCATCAAGCCACTGAAATAAAAAAACAAATCAATTCTAATTCATTTTCCACAAAAATTTTAGCAATATAATTATATCCTAATAAAATTAAATTGTAACCCTATTTAATGATATCATGATTATGAATTTAAATTTTATACTGAAAAAAAATCAAAGTGATCTATAATTTTAATATTCTACTTTTTCATTTTAGGATCATATTTTCATTACACAACCAACTTAAAACATGAATCCAT
The DNA here is from genome assembly GCA_963277665.1 of Viscum album. Classification (NCBI taxonomy): domain Eukaryota; kingdom Viridiplantae; phylum Streptophyta; class Magnoliopsida; order Santalales; family Viscaceae; genus Viscum; species Viscum album. The sequence goes on from OY728153.1 coordinate 268,245,832, forward strand.
GTAATTTCATAGATAACGTTAAATAATTATTTCATAATTTTCACTTTAATCATGTAACATTAAAAATAATATCAGTGGAAATCATGTAATTTATAGTTGAATCACAACCATTTTTTGTACATAAATTAATATTTATTGGCCCAATTACATAATTTTTACAAAACAAAGCTAAATAATTCTTAAACCACATTAGCACATTAAAATATAATTGAGAATCTAAATCACCTACCTTGAATGAATCTTGAATCATAAATCAACGAAGAAAGGATGTACCTGGAGATGAAATTCCCACTAGATCAAAATTATATTCTTTTATACCTATAACATATTAGTCACCCATCACCACAATACCTCAATAATTACATACGAACCTCAATATGATAGGAAATAAAATAAAAAAAGTATAATAATAGTAATAATAAGGGAAGAATTAACCCAGACTATAAAATTGTTTCTAAAGGAGAGGATGAAATCAAAGGTGGTTGAATTAAAATAACAATAAATATTTTAAATATACTGGGCCACCAATGGTTACTATAAAATAGAATAAATTTAATGAAATTTTATAATTCTCATGATTTTTTATTTAATAAGTGAAATAAATAAATCATATATAACAATCTCTATCACCAAACCTCCTAATTTCATGGTTCAATCCTTCCCTCCCCATTAATTCTATAATATAATCACCTCTTAAAAAATTCAACTTAAATCTATATATCATAATGATATTAATGGTGTAAAAATGAATGGCTAAACTGAATTTGAAAAATAAAATCAACAAGAAACTCTAATCCCACAATACCCAGATGTAGGAAAAATTCATTCTACCCGATGAAATTACATCTCAATATGACACATCACATTACAATGATATAAATAATAGCATCGGTAAGCGGTATAAATTTCCATACCAAACACATCATTAATCACATCACTTAGAAATAAATCATGTAGAAATGATATTCTAAAATACTGTGTTTTTTCCTTCTAAAATTTAAGTATAATCTAAACTTTTCTCCCTCCATTCACCTCCACACTCACTCTTAATAAATCCATTCATTCAAAATAATAGACTATATGAATTTGTAAATATATGACTTTATGTTTGTTTGAATATATCTAATGTATTTGTATCACTAATGTAATTTTAGTTTACTTAAATATACTCTTTATACATTGTATAAGCATCACCATCAATCTCATATTTAATTTTTTAAATATCACGTGCGACTATTTTTTCAATTATTATTATATAATTAAATTCATTCTACTAATCATGAATTTTTGTTTAATTACATTTTTTTCATATTAAAATTTTGAAGCTTGAATTTTATTAATGTAATTTATGTCAAAATAGGATTCCATATTATCCATCAATATTTATTCTAAATAGATCAGTTCTTCTTATTCTTTATTCTTTAGGCATTTTCTTCATTCTCAATTGGACCAATGAATTTTTTATATTTTTAATTGAATTTCGTGAGTATAAGACACTTCCATAAGTGATGCTACTATATTATATTTCTTCTTTGTTAATGAGGATATTTATTTATTTTAAATTTTTTTCTTCAGATATAAATTATCTTACATTATTTTGAATTATTTTTGTTTTTACATTTCCTCATTTTTTCAATTTTTTATGAATATATTCCTTCTTTCCAAAATTCCTTTTCATATGAATATTAAAAAAATAACAAACAATACAAAAAATTTAAAATTAAAATGGAAATTTAACATTATATTTATATCATCAACATCATAAATTATCTAATATCAATGATATAATCTTTCCAAGTCCCAAATCCTTGTATTCGTTTTCAAATTCAGTTGAAGTTTCTTGATTGATTTCTGTTAACATAATATTCCTCCTCGATTATTAAGAAATCTTCTTTTATAATTTTATTTTATTTTTCATGATATATCTTTCCACTTTTAGTAATAAATAAGAATACATACAAACCATTATAAACTATATAATGTAACTATTTATCTCTTAGTTTTGAGTATATAGATTCAAAAAAATTAGGATGCTTCTTGGTTCGATTCATCACTAAATTACAGTCTTCTTGTTTCATAGAAAAAATTATTTAAACAAATGTATTTATTATAGTGATGAAATCATCCTAATTTAATAATTGGTATTTATTTTATCATTAAACATGGAACTTTAAATCTCTAACATAAAACCCTTTAATGTTTTTTACTATATATATCAACTTCTATAATTCCTCATTTGCTATTAGTGATACCAAATACGTTAAAATTACTTCTTAGAAGGAGATATCACAATAAAATACTTTTATATCTCACATTTCTTCATATTATTCTTTTTATTTTGATTTGTATCTACTACTTTCTCAAGAGTAGTAATTATTAAAAAAATGGAACTAATTACATCATTAAAAAGTTTTAAACTAAATGGTTCTATCATATTAATCCATATATTTTAATTTTTCCTTCAAAAGTATAAATATCTCAACTATTTATTGGATTAATAATTTCTATCATTTTTAGATGAGGTAAATTTTGATAATTTATTATGATAAAAATAAATTGAAATTTCACGTCAAATTTACCAACAGAGGTACCCAGTTACAATGATACCAAATGTGGTTCTTAATAAAGTTTTAGCACAATAATGAGAACAAGGTTGGATGAGTTTTGTATAAATCTTATGATTTTTAACATAAAATTATCCTATGGTATTTCATAATTCTCATCCCCATTAATAAAAAAAATCATCTAGCAATCAAATAGGATTTTCACAGGGATGCCGCCTAATATCTATGACTACATCGATGATGTAATTTTTCTAATCTATGTTATAGATAAATCTAATCATATAATAAATATATTATAAGATGTTATGGTAAGGTCTCATATTCATTGTTTAGAATGTATACTATTAAAATATTGGAATCCCCCTCTTTATAACAAAATAACTAAATATGGTGAAAAAAGAAACATTTGAGTCTCTTGATGTGATCAGATCAAAATTATATATTTACCACAATTAAGATGAGAATTAAAAAAATGGTTGACAGTTACATTAATCTAATTTGTTTAATAATTATCTCAACATATATTAATACGGTTATTAATTTTCTTCATGTTGAAATTTTGATATCTCTCTCACTCTTTGTTCTATTCAATAAATTTCATATTCCATCCACTAAATATCACAATGATGAATCAATATCATCAATTAATTACATTATTTAAATAAATTGAATCATTAAAAAATAAATTCATATAATTACCCATGAAATATATCGTAAATATAAAAAATAATAATTTTTTGGACATCAATTTATCATATATTTAAATTTTATTTAAAATAGTTATCATCATCATGAAATATTATAAAAAACAGACTTCAATATTTTAATATTTTAATATATTTTCCAATGTGTCACAACACAATTATTTTAATCAATCATTTAAATATGTGTTATAGATATAATGTTTATTATCTAGATTTATAATTTGAAATCAAATCCTTAGAAAATATTCACAACATTGACTATGATTTTGAAATTAGATATCTTATTTTAAATAACTAATAATCCCAATCTAGAATATTTAAAATTTTATTTGGGGTGATTTCTATGTCACTGTTTTTAATTACCATCATAAAATATGAAATTAGTATTTATAGAAAATGAAATTCGATATAACATACAATCATAATCATCAACTACAATGTATTTATATATTTTTCAATGTAAAAATATATGGAAACAATGAATTTGATACATGATTGCCACACCTTATAGATAATTCCACATGGTAAATTCACACTATGTAAAATTTATATCATGTTAAATTCATAATTTTAACATTTTCGAATATTCATGAAAATATTCATAGTATATTATAATATACTATATGAAGGTCTTAACTAAACATCATATTAGACCATGAACATTTTCATTACTATAATTTATTTAATTTTTAGAATTCTCAATAAATACGAAATATCATAAAACCACATTCAAAAAATAAATAATCAGTAAAATATAATCAAGAAACATTAATATTGCTCAAACATATCTAGTTTATAGAATCCTTGTAAATGCATTTATTTTTACAGTAGATTTTAATGTTACCATTATTTAATAATAATATTTCAAATCACAATAATTAGTATTCTAAAAACCCAATCACATTTGATTGATTCAAAAATCAAACTAAATAAATTAATATATGTATAATTAATATAAACTTCTCATTATTTAAAGGTCTTGTCAAATATAATAATAAATATAATTATATACTCATCATAAAATATAACCATCTACTATAAATCACTTATAAAACACCTAAATACATAAAATACATTATGATTAAGAAATTCATTAGATAATTATTCTGAACTATTATTTTTATTTTACAATTGGTAAATTTTTACAGAATATGTTCTAACTTCTTATCTTATATAAAGTATTCAATAAATTCTGTGTTAGGAAGCTTTTTAATCAGGTATTTATTGAAAATAAAACATAATGAATCCTTGTGTTTATTAATTTTTCACTCGTAACATATTCATTAGTAATTAATATAAAATTTTTGATAATGGTTAACATTTATTCAACTAATGTATGAGATAAAAATAAATTTTAAATAAATTATTTCGACTGAAATGTGTCACTAATAGTTTATAAAACAATAATAACTTATGAATTATAGAAGTTTCTAATAGATAGTATCATTTCTTTTTTTATCAACTATTTTATGAGATAATGAATATAATTAATTTTTATTTTTTTCAAATGGGAAATATATGTTCTATAAAAATATAATGGAATGGTTGACTATAATTCGTGATGTTCTTTGGCTAATATATTTTTTTTACTATTAAAAATATTCTAATGTGGGATACTAATAAAAAATGGGTTGTTTTGCGGTTTGAATTATATTTAAATGTGGTGGAATTCTATAACAAAGTATAAAATTATTATAAACATTTAGAGATGTATGTAATGGAGGATTTTGTTCAATAATACCCTTTTGTATTTGTGAAATACATTGATAATTATGGATTATATTCATTTATTTTAAAGAAGAAAAATATGAAAATCAAAGACCACATAATGTACAATAGATCCTATGTAATGTGGATAAATGTATATTATTAAATAGAATTCTCTATAATAAAAAGGTGAAATTAATATAGTAGATTTAATTTTTAAATATTCATAAATTAAAAAAAATAATGTATTGTGTATTCAATTACTTGGTTAAAATTAAATTTTATACTGTATAACTCGTGATGAATACTTGTGATAAAAACAATATAACTTGAATTAAAAAATAAACACTAAGATATTTTAGAATCACATTCTGATGTATTATAAATATGGTGTAGGGTTTAATGAGTCTTATTGATTGTGGGGAAAAATAATATGCGGATCATGATGAATGAGTTAAACCACATTATTATATAGGAAACTCCATAGTTAAGAGTAAAATAGTCATCTAGGCCCAAGATTTTTAATTCTTGAACAAGTATTTCTTGTTAAAAAATAGAACGTGGAATATAAAGGATTATATTGATTCATTAAAAACCAAAAATTTAATGATGTCATTTCAATTGTTGGAAAAGATGTTCAATAATAAATAATGAAAATAAATCCTTTCACTAAAACGATATTTGTCGTGTCCTATATAATTTAGTTGAATACTTATTAAATTCAACATAGTGTTGAAAAAAGAATACACAATTATAGTAGATAGGAGAATTATTTTACTTCTAAATAAATATATTTAAACTAACTATTTTTTTAACATTTATATTTAAGTTTATGGTGATTTTTGAGAATCTATGATTTCAATTCATGATTTTAGAAGATTTTATTTTACTAGATATTAAAAAACTCATTGTGAATCAAACACATCATAGTAAATATGAATTTTAATTAAATTTATTATTTTATACATATTACACTCTTTATAATTATTATATATAATTTGGAGTGTCAAATTTATATTAAATGGATGAGTTTGAAAAACCTTTTGTGGGAAATATACATGAATCAATTATGGGAGTAATCGAATGGATGGATTGATAATTATTATTCATGTTTGGAAATTTCATCGAAAAAAGGAATATAAATCTTTGTTATGGTAGAGGATAAGGTTGAAGAAAAATAAATTAAGAGAATAAAGATATAAGAAATAGATTATTCAGTTATACATTAATTTATTTTATGATCTAGTAATTTGGGATAACATAAACACTATATTCATGGGAACATTTAATCTTCAAATCTATGTGCCAATGTATGAAAACATATGATTTGGGTGTACTTATTACTTCAATTGAAATAATTATAAAGTGTTATTAAACAATAAATATTATATATCAGGTCAATTTTGTAGATATTGACAGGGTATTGGTAGTTCACATTAAACAAGTTTGTGGGAAAACCCAAAATCATTGTAAATATAACTATTTGTTAGTAATTGAATTAAAATAGTATTTTTTTCAAACATATATAGTGAATTATCCTCAACATTAGAAGTAAACGAATATCATTATTCATTTCCCTATGGTTAAATTTTTTATGTAGAATTATTATTTTTCAATAGTGTAGATAATATGTGTTACATATAAAAAGATAACATGACATAAAAAAGGCTGTTTAATTTTCATTTATTAAAAATAAATGTTCAAATAAATTTAACCTAACATTATATAATGGTGATTCCACTTATTTGAAACTTTGAAAATAATAATGTTGTTATATGAACACTTCTCAACAAGGAAGAAACCAAAAAATTGAAAATTATTTCTAAACACAACAACGAAATGCATAAAATAATTAATTAAAAAATAACCCCACACAATTACTAATATTTTTAGAAAGAGTTGATAGTTTTTATATTTATTTAATGAAAATAAAATAAGAAATATATTATTCATAATAAATTATTCATTCCACATTTTTCTACTAAAATTAAAGAAATGGTAGATAACAAATTGTGAATTCTTTATACTAGCTTTGTCCTTGTTGATCTATGAATCTATTTAAGTATTTAATAAACCATGATTAACTTATCCCCCTTAATATCGAATATGTGTTCCTCCTATTTATCATTAGTCATTCTAAAATCCTTGAGGATGTGAAAAAATCAGTAATTCAACAACAATTATATACAACGAACACTGGATTACTAATAGAATGATAGTATCCTTTTTAAATTCAATTATGTTAATCACAGTGTCCAATCAACAATCTTTTTCCGCAATGAAAGAATTTGGAAACTATTATGAAAGATTAGGAATGAAAAATAAATATAATAAATTACATGAAATAATATTAAATAAAACTCATTTACAATCCACCACATGATATTCCTTAATCATGAAGTTCATAATTATGCTAGAGATTTTCATTCATCGCATTATCCCTGAGTAACTATAGAATAATGTTTCTTTGAACATACATATAAACCTATTACTTTATATCACATTATTATTTTAAATACATGTAAAAGTATTTTTGATCTTTAAGTCCTAGAGAAAATTTTAAAATCTTTATAAACATAATTTATTCGATAAAGTAGACGGTATTGGACTAACTATTATTCTTCGATTGAAAAAAACATAAAATACATAACTCAAATATCCTCAATCATAACAATTATTCTATAATAATTAAATAATGCTTAGTTCCATTAACTTATAACACATAAATTAAATATTAATTTATTACACATTAGATGATTATATAAAATTACTCTTGAAGATTTATAATTTAGTATCATTATGTGGCTATACTATATACTAAAACATTATAATATTAAATTTTATACTTTTTTTGACATATAAATCCTTTTACACACTTAAAAATTTTATGATGCTTTAATTTTAATATATTAGGCATAGTATTTATAACAATCCCCTAAAAATAAGGAAACACAAATAAATGTGTGATTTAAAATTCTTAGTAAGGGGTATGAAAAAAAAGTAACTTCGCATACATTATGGAAAGATCATGACATATGTACTATAGAAATATTAAATAATAAATAGAATTATATAAAAACGATAAAATGAATAATAAAATAATGATAGAGTGGAAAATTTAGATCATCATAATCCTATAGTTAAGGCATTATTCCAATTAGGCATTCAAGAGGAAGAAGATATTACACGTATCATATCACAATTATTCAATAATACATATGAATATATTGATGGGTTTTATAATTTTATGACTCTATTATCACTTATATCCTCCATTAAATTCCACCATAAGATATAATAACAAATAAATAATTAGAATAATTTAATATAATAAATTAATCAACTAGTAATGGATTAATTTTCATGTATTTCATCAGGATTGTGGCAACCACACATAGGGGGTGTTGAATAAGTGTAACTAACTAATTTCAATTTAAAACATGTATCCTAACTTTACCTGAGAACCTACATGTTAAATGTAACTATAAATAAATCCCCACATTCCTTTTTCATGAAATTAGTTAAATTTTGAAAGAATCACAATAAGGCACACAAGGATTTATGGGCTTCAGTCAAAATGTTTGTGTTAGTTATTGTGTATGTTAGTTGTTATCACATGACCACATGACTATGATTTTATTATAAATAATAATCTAAGGGAAATGGGATGTTATTGAACAATTTCATATCTATCTAAAAAAATTTACACACATGGACCAACTAAAACTCTTCTAAAGGTTTTCCACTCTTCGCAGGTCATTATGATATAAAACATTATAGATTGGACTTCTCATTATACTTTGACTCTTGAGATATTCAGTAGAAACAACATAAAATTATATTGATTTTACCTTTTTTATTAAATTATCAATAATTTTAACACCCCAAGATTTTATGAAATATCTTTTCAAATAAATTTAATTTCTTCAATAGTTTTCATTACACACATCCCTATGTTTTAACAAAATGTGATGTATAATTAATATTATATTTTAAACAACACAATTATAACATAGCTTTTAAACTTGTTGATATGAAGACTAAAAAAAAAATTTATAAAAATTAATTATAATGGGTTTATATAAATAAATTATATTGATAAATAACGATGCAATTATTATTAGTCATTATATGCTTTGAAAATATTGTTTTCAAAAACATTGATTATTATTTCTTTTTTTGAACAAATAATAAAATAAATTTTCACCAGATTTAAAAAATTAAATTTAAAATTTAAAATTAATTTTTGAATAAATTGTTAATAAATATTCATAGGGTGATGTTTTGAGATTTTTCTCAAAGGATAATTTTTTTAATGAATAGGGAAAATAAGTATATTTATCAAAATATACTATTTCATTTGATGAATTTACAGGTTATTTTTTATAATGACTTTCTCAAAAATAAAATAAGATCAATTATGTAATAATTAATCCAATTTGGGCTTGTAAAATCATTTTAGTATTTAATATTTTAAGTTATAACTTTATATATTTATGAAAACTATTACATTTGAAAAACATTTTTCAATCGCATCAGTAGGTTTTATTTTAAATAAATTGACACCATATAAATGAATTCAATTTATAAAAATGGATTCCATATTTTTTCATCATAATAATTAATAATATATAATAAGTTCAACTTAATTTTTGGACATAATAAATAGTAAAAACCATAAAAAAATAATTAATACAGTAAAGGTTAAAATGGGGTTACTTGGGGGGTCAAACAAAAAGGATTGGGGGTTAAATTACCTAAAACATGTAATAAATAAAAATTTATTGTCATATATAAATATTATATCATATAATTTTCTATACATATCACTTTTTTTCTTATGTAATATCATAAATATTGTAATAGTTTTTTTTCAAAAAATTTATTTCAGTCATATCCCCAACTTATAAAAGGAAACCCCATCTCATCTTCTCTTCTCACTCCAAATGAAATTTATATGGTGTAGAACAACCCAAATATAATTTTTACCTCCCTCCCCACATTATAGGGTAATTATTTACTTTATTAACTCCTCTTATTAAGGATTTTTGTGCTAACCTATGGAGTTTTTCCAAAGAAGATATATTGTTCTTAAACAAGAATTCTAATATTATTTATTCTTCCACATACATAAAATAATAAAAATTATAATGATAAAATAACATATTCAATTTTAATATAAATAGATGTATTATGTTAATGGAATAACTTATATTTATATCCTCTAAAATAAAATTGAAAAGAAAACATTCGATCATGTGTACAGAATACTACCGTATTGTGAAAGGACGTAATTCATTTTCCATCACTACCTATCACAGACCAAGATAATGATGGATTTATTATTTATATATAAAATTTATGAAATATATATACTCCTGGAATTATTATATCAAAACTACCTTGTTACCTTCTAATCCATTGGAAAACAATAATGTCGCTCATGGTTACATGCGGACTACCACCTCTATGAATCGATGTGATATGGTTTTTTTTAATTTGAGATGGATGGTAATTAGGTTATATTTAATGAATATATAAATATATATATATAATATAATATATAAAAATGACTCTATAAATTGTAATCATTATTTACCAATCCTCCATTCCATCCACCGAGATAATGGGGAGAACGTTCTTGCACACATACAACCTGCCATCTCCATGAATAGTATAATTTATTTTCAATCACTAAATTTAATAATTACCATAAATAAATGTATCATGAATATATATTATAGTTATATAATGTTCAAAAATCTAATATGATGGAACTAAGATCAATTTAAAAGGACCAAAATAACCAAACCCAGAAAAACATGACAGAAAAATCAGTTATTACCCCAAATGTAATTTTAATAAAGAATTATTCATAAATTTTTAATAAAATATCATAAGAAAATAATAAATTTTCAGATATATATGATTATAATTATTAAATATTTTCATAATATACCTCTATTTATTATACATTAGGTTTAAACATGGATGAATAATGTTTAGACCAGAGGTAATGGATTTTCGTCAAACATTTATCTCTATGAGACACATCCAATATTCACTAATTATTTCATTTGTGTTGTATATACACTACCCATGAATTCATTTTATGATTATTATTATAAAATTTATATTGATTTATGTAACTATAAAATTATATTTATTTTATATGTATTATGATTCAAAACATTGTAAAGTTGTAACGGTTTGATGTCACAATCTCATTGTTTTTTGTTTTTCTTATGATTGCATGTCTAATGAAAAGATCGTATGATATAACTCTAAATAAAAACATTTATATTCTTCTCCACTGGTTATTTCTAGAAATTAAAAGTTTGAATTTAACTTTCCTCTCTTTTGTGCTTAAAATTACAAATAAATTTTTTTACTTAAAAACAATTGTACTTCTCCCTTCAATTGATAATAGTTTTTCTGAAAATACTTGTTTTCAAAAAAAAGTATTTTAAGAATATTTTAAATTTTATTAATATGAATGTTTGAATTCATATTATACCTTTTAGAAATTTTATAATAGAGTTCAAAATGAATCTTCTCATCACTTTCTAAACATGTTACCTTTGAATTTTGTAGAGAATCTAAGTGGAATCATTGTTTTATCATTCCCAACAAGAACAATATTTTCAACTATAATAACCATTCAATGATTTAAATCATCCCTTCCAGTTTAGCATGTTTTTCTGAAATAAAATGTTTTCTTTAATATCTGAAATTTTTTATATTTTAAATAAGTGATTCCCAAATTGAAAGTATATTTTCCACAAGGAATTTCCCAAGTGATATTTAAAAATAATTTTCTTTCTAAGATGTAATCCTATGATGTTACAAAATCGTGATTGCCATGATGACCCAATTATATCATATTTATTATTTATCTGAACTATTTATGATTATGATGAAAAATATTTATGAAAATATTTTTTCGATACCCCAATTTCTATTTCCTATTTTCTTTTAGGATTTTCATTTTTATTTTATCCTTTACATTTATTTTGGGTGTTTTATATTCAAATTTTATATTTTGGGATTATATTACTATATTTCTTGATTAGTATACAAGATTAAGTTGAAAAAATTGTCCTTTGGATGTAGATTACCTTTTGAGTTCATTTTTTTCATTATTAGTTATGGTTTCATGGGTTGTTTATGATTAGAATACAAATCTTATGACTCTTAGAAGTAATTTTGTAGGTCTTGGGATCTCCCTGGATGATGGGGAATGACCCAAACATTATTAATCTAAACTATGTGACATGTATTTATATGGATCTATAGTTTTTTAAATAACTGACTGAGTGGTTATATCATGATTTCCCAAATGATGAATCCAATGTATATGGGGTTCTGGTGAGTCTGGTAAGGGGCACATGATTGTTTCATGATTTCATAAAATGTACTATATAATCATGTGTAGTGTGAAGGTTCATAGAAATTGATATTATCTCTTTTTTAATCATTTATTTTTTACCATAATTTTCCCCCATTCCCCCTCATTTAGATCATGAATCCCTAGGGCGGTCTATCACATATTCTGCATGACTCCCATCCTCCTCCCATTGTGATGTCAAGTTATTTCGTAAATATTTTGGGGGGATTTCATAATGTAATACCATTATTCCTTCTTCCTCATCCCTCTTTTTCCATTTTCTCTTTGGTTCCTAATTTACCTTGGTTCCTTTTTTTGTATTCATGTTAGTTTTTTTAAAATTTCATAGTTTCTATTCTAAAGGTTACTCTTGATCTTTTTGGTCGCTTTATATAATCATGAATCCAATTCAGGTTTTCATTGTCTAAGCACCTGGAGTTTTACATATATTCCACTATATGTTTTTCATTAAATTTTAATAATAATTGATTATATGATGTTCCCACATGGTTTTTATACAATATAGTGGTATATAATTTTTAGAATAATTATTTGGAATGAATTTATGTGTTTTCTCCTTTCAATTAAAATGTGATAAATTGTTTTATTGAGTTTTGTTCACTAATTATTTGTCAAAATGTCTGGTGGGAATTTCTAATTTTGTTTTGATATCTAAAAAGTGATTCAGGTTTCTCAAGTGGGATTCAAAATTAACTTTATTTTAATAAAAGGTATGTTTCACTATCTTAAGAATGGTTTGTTACACAAATAGTATATGAGTCTTGGTTAAAAATATTTAAATTGGCTTTTCCTTTGGAAAACTCCCCTTAACATTGTATCATGACTTATTTTTTGTTAAATTAAAATTAGAGGCCTCTTTTATGGGACCTCCTTTATCAATTGATGATTGGAAGGAAAGGTGGATATCTATCGGGGTGATTCGGGAGGTGAATCATGGTTTTTTGATTCTTGTAGAGGCTTCAATTTAATCCGTATATATTATTGATTATTCAATTCTCTTTGGCTCGCCCACATTATGAACATGAAATGGGAACCTAGCATAGCTAGATGATTATATAATAACGTAATAATCACTAGTTTAGGATTAAGATATGGCTATTGTCCCTTAGTATAGAATTTTCCCTTCTTTAGGATTACTCCTCTCGGTTAGGCCAGGTAGTTTATGACTAAGTTTTATGGATGTTTGATTGTATTAGGTGCATCGAAAAGTTACATTATGTTACAATGTGTTTTATATTTTCCTATGATCTCACAATAATCCCCATGTTCTCAGGAACTTGTTTTTTTGTGTGGATAATGTAGGTTCCTTGTGTAATTTTGTCACTTTTTTACTACATTTCCACTTCTATCTATAAATTATTATCTCCATTTATCTCATGTTTCATAAGATTATTCACAAAAAAATATCTCTGTCTCAATCTTACTCTATATATTAATATTCTAAGTCCTCCCTTTTTGTAAAAAAATATGTTTTAAATAATTTTTAAAATGGAACATGATTTTTTTAAAAGTATTTTATGAAAAATAATCTATGAATAAATATTAAACATCTATGTTATAGTAAATGATTCTTTTTATTAAAGAAAATGAATAGGTAATAGTTTTAATTAGGAAAGCCCATAAATTTTAAATAATCATAATAACATGTATACATTTTTATATGTAGGTTCTGGTTCCAAATTCATTTTGATCATCTAGGAAAATTGTTGTGTTTTTGGTTCTGTGAGTGACATGTGTTATCACAAGGCAATATCTTTAGTCATTCAGTTCTTATTTATTATATTTTATGTTAATATTTTTTTATATTTTATATTTAGTTTATTTTATATTTGGATTATTTTTTCATTTAAACTAATTTTTTTATTTTAGAATCAGAAAAATCATTCCCACTATCTCTCAACAATGGCCTTGGTGCTTGTTTCCAACCCTGGATGACCAAGAATGAACCTCAGCTCAGTGACCATATTAACATTAACCATGGTTGGTTAATGAAAAAATCATATCAAATTCTATGTTCTTTAGAGGATCTATGTTTTAGAACTCCCATTTTATTTGGGATTCAAGCTAGGAGGAGTAGTATTGAAGGGACTTGGGGTGTAGGTATGAGGTGGTGTATGGCCAACACATCTAGTTTCCAACCATGAGTTATCTTGGGAGTTCAGGGTATTAGTTTTTCTTTTCAATTTTGTTTTAAATTTTTTTTCATTATTTCAGGGATTTAGTTGATGTTGTTCAAGTTAGTTTTCTTTTGTCGATTATTTATTAGTTCTTGTGTCCTTGACAGATGAAATTAAAGTCAGGCTAGTAGTTTTTGGTGAACTGGTGGAGTCTGGAAAGCCATGTGGAGCCTGAGAATGTGGACATGATTAACTCTCCATGGTGGTGGTGTGAGAGGAATATGGTTTCCAACCATATGGCCAATTCACCGATTTTCATTATTCCCCTATATGAATTATATTTTTATTTTTTAATAATATTAAAATAATTTTGAAATCAGTTTTTAAAATTGTGATAAACCAAAATTCAAATGATGATTTCTGATTTCCAAAAAGTATAAAATGGGATTTCATGTTTATTTTATAGAATTATTGGAAAATTGATTTTAAATTACAGTATTTATTTATAGATAATTTTTGTAAAAATATTTTTTTCTTCATTATCGATTATAAAAATTCAGTTTCTACTATTATAAAAAAATATTAAAATATTTCATTATTGTAAGAATGTCATTTAAGTAGAATGGTTTTAATTTATTAATAGATATTATTAGATTTTATTATAGTGAAATGGCTTGGTGTGTGGGGTTTTATTTTTTTAAAAATAGAGGTAATTGATATTATTTAAGAGTAAAAAAAGGCCAGGTGAGATTTGTGGGTTGGTTTATTTCATTGTATATTGTTTTGGTGTTGTGAGTTATTTATTGAGTGTTGATTTTCAATGGTTTTTTCCATGTTTTTTATAGTACATCTCAACCAAATGTTTAATGGATATTCGAGTTGTTGCTATGGGTGGTTCATCTTTAGTTGACCCTCCTAGTGATAAAAAATAATTACTTCATGTGTTTCATGGGATGATCCCTCCTATTTTTTATGTTCAAAGGGATCCTTTTGAAGAATAAGAGTTATTGAAAAAATGAAGAAGGTATCCAGTTTCCTTGTGTTTCTCGAGCCTTTAAAATTTATCTTCAGTAAATTTAAAATTTTTGTTCCGAGTTGGAAGTGGTGGATGTCAATCATTAGGATCCTACGTAAGGAAGACATACCCTAAGAATTTTTCAATGCCTCATTCATCCAATATTTCTCCTCTAAAGCTATGAAGGAGGTGAGGGTGATTGATATGTTCAAAGTTTTGAAATATTATAGATTGGTGTTGGAATTTTTTCACCATTTTTGGGTCATTTTCCATATCTCCCAAAGTTAACTGAGGATGAATCTATAAAAGACTAACATTTGCAGAATTCCTTCCTCCTCAGATGTAGTTTATTGTGTCAGAATATGAGCAATCCTTATTGGATATTGTGGTAATAAAGGTGTTTCAATTTGAGGCCTTGTTAGTGGGGGAGCTTGAGGTAAAAAATAATCCTTCAGTCTATAGAAGAGGTGAATTGAATTGTAGTAAATATTTAAGAAAGAGTCCTGAAGTTGATTATGTTGGTGGCATAATTAATATGAATTTGGGTCTCTTATCAACTCCATCTAGGAACACTACCTTGTTTTGTCTCCAATGCGGTATGATGGGTCATAATAAGCCTTCATATCTAAGTTCATTTAAGACCTATCATGATTTTGGTTATTTAGTCTATATCTATGGGTTCTAAAAGTGTGATATTCTAAATAAGAGTATAGTTGGATCCACTCTCTTGTGGAAGCATGAAGACCATCTAAATGAACATGAAATGTGTGCAATTTATTTAAAGGATTCTTATATAAATTTTTCTTTTGTTGTAATGGTTTTACTATATTGCATGACATTTTTTTGAATGAAGAACGATGTTGTGAATATATTGTGAAATTTTGTTTTAATGTGAACTACTTTTTGTAAATTATTTATTTCATCATCTAAAATTGGGAATCATGTTTCATTTTAAGTCAAGTTAGTCTTTTTTAACACCTTCTTGGAATAGTGAGTGGTTGATCTTCATTGGAGTTTCGGTGTTTAATCGATTTCATTGGTTTGGCACTAGGATAGAATTATAATATGGTGTGGAGTATCCCATGGCCTCCAAATGTTGTTAAATTAAACAATTCATTTTCTAAATTTTCTTTCATTCATGTATTCCTTATAAAATGTGTCAATTAGTTATCCCCATTCCTCCTATTTCTTCTAACCATGATTTTTATATCTCAATTTAAAAGCATTTGGATCGTGGAGTTGGATTGATTGTTTTGGTGATGGTAATGTGTTTGGATAAAGGGTTGGTATTTTCCTAAGAATTTGAGAAACAACTTGACTCAAATGGATTTTTATAGTATAGGGGTTCATGATTTTTCTATGTAGTGGTGAAGGTAATATTTCGATTTAAGAGATGAATCATGCACAGAGTGTGGAATTTTTTTTTATACCTAATAAACTAGAAAAATTGAGGCTTTCTTAGGGTTAAAAGCATTATTCTGGGGAGAATTGGAACACCCTAATTTTAATTTCCTATTTTATGTAGTTTTTTTCAAAAAAAAATTGATTTGAACATGATTTTTGGGAATTTTGGATCTAATTTTTATGATTTGGGATATATTTCTCATATTTCATAGTTATTGTTCACAGTTAATTAAAAGCCATACTACCTCCTGATGTAGAGTCCTTTTTAGAAAATATTTATCTTACTCAGTTAGGGTTCCATGGGTAGTGCCCTATTATACTCTTTACCATGTAGCTCCTATAAGTAACTATGTGGGTCTTGGTATGTCTCTATTTAAGGTCATTCATCTTGAGCACAGTTAGTCTAAACCATGAAATAATCTTGTGTATGGATCTATATTTTTTATAAAACTAACAACATGGTTGGTTCATTGTTTCCAAAATCATGAGACCAAACTGTGTGGGTATCTATTAGGTTCAGTGAGTAATTCACAGTTGATGCACGATTTCATAAACCATGCATCCTAACCATGTGTAGTGTCTTAGTTCTCCATCAAATGCCTTTTTCAATTTTAATCCCATAAATTTGTAAGCCCCATAAAACCCCATTCTCCATTATATAGATCATGTGTCCATAGTGGGGATATCCTCCTCTTCCTTACACCTCTCCTCCTCCACCCATAGAATAACCAATTGGATTATTCAATATTTTAGGGTGATTTCTTATGGAAATCCCCTTACTCATTCTTCAACCATTTTATCATGGGTTCCTCTTCTGACATTGTTTATTTACCCCAAGGTTCTTGTTTCCTTTTCATAATTTGTTGGTTTTTCTTTTTATGGAATCTATTGGTCTTCTGTGTCACTTTAGACCCTCTTGAAGCCGAATTGGGATGTATTTTTTCGAATGACTTAAGTTTGATGTTGCTTCACATATGTGTTGGCCTTTAAATATAAATAATCATTTATTTCATGGTGTTATAACCTTTTTGATTTAAAATAGTGGTATATAATTTTTATAAAAATTTTATTCAATGAATTGATGTGGTTTCCCATTACATTTAATTGTTTGAAATTGTTTTATTGAGCATCGAACACCAATTGTTTTGTTAACATTCATTGTTGTCCTTTATTCATATTTTTGGATTTATAAAATGTGATTCAGATTTGTCAAGTGGTTTTCTAAATAAAATTTGTTTTATAAATTATTTTTATATAACTATTGGAAATGGTTTCTTACCCAATGAGCCATTGAGGCCTAGTTATCCCCTTTGAAAATGGGTTTTTATTTTGAAAAATTTCCCAGGGGTGGTCTCTTAACTTGTTCATTTTGAAAATATTTGTGAGGCCCTTTTCAGGGGACCTACATTGTGAATTAATTGTTGGATGGAAATGCGTATATCACAAGAGGTGATTTATGGATAACTCATGGTTGTGTGATCCATGTTATGTCAGATATTTATTCCACATATATTGTTGACAATTGGATTCTCTTTGGCTGACAACCATTAGGGGGATGACATGGAAAGAAAGAATAACTATCGGATTATCCAATAATGTTTTCAATAATATATAATGATTACTATTAGCTCTTGGTATGAAATTTACTCTACTTTGGGATGATGCCCCTTAGTTAGGTTAGGTATGGTATGACTGAGTATTGTGGTTATTTGATTCCATCAGGCATGCCAACAAGATGGATCAATTTATAGTAGGTTATAGATTTTCCCATAATCATCTATATTTTCCCATTATCCCTATAAATTCATTATACATAGAAGATAATTTAGGTTCCTCATCAAGTTTGGGAAAATTTTTATATATTTTACATTTCCTTCTATATAGTATTAGCTTTATTTCACACATTTGGTGATTTTTATCCATTTTGATGATTTATTTATTTTTTCATAAAATTTCTAATGAAAAATGTTTTTTATTATTATTCAAAAACAGTATCTCTACTTCCATATTCCACTTTTTTTAAAATTATCAATCCTCCCATTTCAAAAAAAAAATTAAATAAATAGGGTAATGGTCCTATTTTTTTAAAATAAATTAATAAATGATAATATTATGTATATATATTTTATTTGAAACATTTACTAAATGAATATTTTATTTAAAAGAGTTTTAGAGGGAATACATTTACTTGGTGACACCTACTATGATTTAATACTCATGCATATATATATACATTTATTTTTATCTCCCGATACTATTTATATCTTTTTTTCCATATTCATGGAGCAATGTTTGGTTATGGGTTTGGTGAGTAACCTATAGGGTCCCATAGATCTCTATTTGGTTATAGATTTTAGAATTTCTTTATTTTAGTTCGTGTTTTATACTTCTTTCAATTTTTTTATTTTATATTCGTCCACATGATTTCCATTACACTATGTTGTTAATAATATATTAGGAGAAATTTTTTCCACAATATATTGATGATTCCCCCGGTGCATGTCACCACAACAAGATGATTGATATTGTTCCATAATGATATCATGGTCTAGATCAGGTGATTGGTATGGGGCCGATTGGGGTTGGTTCATGAAATGTTTCCTTCCCATGGGTTATGATATGCTTAAATGTTTATGGAACCTTCTACCTCTTCACAGCTTATTATATGAATGTTTTTTAATGATTTATGGCCCAAAATGTATGGTTTTGTGATTTATAGGGAATCCCTCCATTGCATTATGTGAAGAATAATGTTATATAATCTCAAATGGTACATGGGAAGTTATCCTAATCCCAAACTTGAGTATAGAGGAGGATATAAAAAGCTCTAAAAAGGTTACATTTGTGTTTATCCAAATCCTAAAATATTATAAATAGATGTTATCCCAAGAACAAAGAAGGCAATAATGTGGTTGTGCACAACCTAACTTGTTATTAATGTATTGGAGTGTATCTTGGAAATTATATTTTCTATGATTTTGTGTATTCCACAAATCTATGTCTTATGAAAATGTTATTCTTTCATGGTTTATGTTATTTGTTTTTTTTATGATCCATTTCCTTTGAACCGTGCTGATTTATTCCTTGACTCAAGTTTAAGATCTATGATATACAGGGTATAGTTTCAAAATTTTATTCTCATATTCTCAAAAACTTGTGATCACATTATGTTGATACCAACCTTGTTTCCCATTACTAAATATTTGAGATAAAACATTATTATATTTCCCTTACCCATTTTATGAATAATGTTATTCGTTATGATATTTCTATGAAGTGTTTTAGTTATGGGAGGTGATTTAGTTTTCCGACGAACCAATTGTTTTTGTATCGAAGATTATAAAGGCACTAGTCTTAAAATATTCTATCATAGATTGTTATTTTATATAATCAATCGTCCTCTATTATATTGTGATATATATATATTAAATTCCTAGTTAATTATATTTTCTAGAATATCAAGGATTAGTTATCCTTTTAAAACTATTATGAGAAACAATTAGTTGGAACCATAAGGGTAAGTCTGCATTTTGGAAAATATCAATGACTTTTTTTAAAAGATAACATGAGTGGCTTCCAAAAAAAATACATCCATTTTTTAGACTAAATGTTGATGTGGATTGGGAACCATTATACATAATAATAATAACTCTAAAAAATGGTTCATTTGGATTTGACTCGATTTTCACCTAGTACACGACATCAGGTCATTCTACACACTATTTTTAACACTCATGACAGTTATTTTTTGGAAATTCACAAACTATTTATGAAATATCGTGAAGAATTTTAATAATGACAATGAATAAACTATGTTAACCGTATGGTTTCATGAATTAATATAATGTTTCGTGATTTAATCATCGTATAAGTGATTTCCCAAGATCTTGTGGTTTCCTAGTATGATTATTTTTTCAGAAATTTTTTTTGTTTTATTTAATGGATGGAATTAGAAAGAATACTATTAATATTATATTCAACAAAAGATAACATGATTTTTCTCTTGAGACAGGAAATGTTATGGGATATGGAATAAAAAATATCCATGTTATTTTCAAGAAACATTATTAGGGTATGAATCATATTAAAATTCTCAACAAGAATGGGAGGAAAAAAGGTTTTATAGATCCCTTCATGAGGTAATGTCTACCTTATTTTCATGGTTCCACTGATCCACAAGTTCTATGTATTGGAGCACTACCATTAAAATTTTATTATTATTTTTCAGTGTTCGGATCATGAAAATTTCATTTTAGCAGAATATCATTTTTATATAAAAGTGGATCAATCATGGAATATTATCCACAATATGAGGAAACATGAAATAATTAACTCTATTTGGTGGGTTGAGTTCATGTGATAATTTTCCCGTAATTACATCCCTCGTATTTTTCATGAAAAAATGTAGATGGAATTCCATATCCAAAAAAAGATGGATTATAAATCTTTAGGTTCATATGAGGGTAATTTAATAAGACTTCTAAGGATGGTTCTAGAATTATGGTAAAGACCACAACCCACGTATCTTAGAGTTAGTGGACACATTATTACATTAGAATTAAATATATGGAATAACATCCCGAAAGACCATATAGTTTAGTAGTCTAAGAAAATAAGGTAAATAATTTAATCTCACATCACAAATGGAAACATAAATTAAAACATATTATTTTCATATAGATAATCATTCTTTCCACTTTTATAACACAACATATCAATTATTATATAAATCATGGAATCTTGGGGAAATAAACATAATAAATAATTGAGATAAAATTCTTAGTAAGGGTATGCATAGAAAATAATCGTTCACAAATAAATAAAGCATAAAACATATGGAACAGTAAATTTATAAAACAAATGTCTTTTTATCAATAACTTGGACATAATATGGCTGAAATAAATATTGATTATATATTGAAATATCAATAATGACGTAATCATGAATGTTATCCATGAATATTCTAACTAATTGAATTATCACATTACCATTAATAACTAATCTCATAATTATTAAATAAATAATGTTGGAAATCACAACTATCCCTCCAAAGGCTCATGCCAAGTCATCTTACATGAATGGATAATCCCTCCCTCAAAAACTAAATAATTATTGTCTCATGAGATATATCAATCCATCGAGGTACTATAGTGGGCCCCTATAATAACTAATCCTATCTAATTAATTACTCATATAAAATTAGTAAAACATAATGAACATAAACATTCATATTTAAATAATATAATACAAAATGGTTATAATTACACCCATCAATTAACAAAACAATAAACTATCCAGAGTAATATAAATTGTATCAAACTAGTTCATCCCTAATCAAACTAATCATAAAACATTTGGAGAAATAAAAAGGATGGTATTATTAAAACACATCCTTAATGAATCATCTGATTAATAATACTTTTTCAATTGATTAATTGAAATCCCATGAAAAAAATTCATTAAAACATTCTTAAGGAAAATAGCCTTTTTACCTTGAAAATCACATTTTAAAACAAAATGGTCACAAAAAAATTAAAACAATTATTATTTAAAATACCCATTGAAAAATAAAATTTAATCTCTAAAACATTAGGTGGCTATGATGGTGGGTAATTATTTTTATGTCATACACATAAAAAAATGATTCCTTTTAGGTTTTTTGTAAAAACACAATAGGCCATGTATGGAAAACGAAGTTTAGTCTCATTTAAAAATGATTAAAATTTCCAAAATGGTAAAAATTTCTTTAATAAATCATTTTTATAATGTTAAAATATTCTTTTTGAAAATAAATTTTAAAACATAATTTGTTAAGAATATTTTTTTTCGCCCAAATAGTGAAATGAATTTGAATTTTATTAAAAACATATACTCAATAATTTTATGCACCAAAAAGATGAATATGGTAATATTAGATGAAAAAATAATGAATAAATTTGCAATAAGAAAATTAAATGTTTTTAGTAGATTATGTTAAAATAATTTTCCTTAATGTAAATTCAATTATTGTTAATACTCGTTAATATCAAAATGAATCATAAATATTTTACAACTTTAGTAAAATTTTAATTATTAGACCCCTAGAAAGACTACTATCAAATAAATCATTAAATTCCATGAATAGAAATATAATCATGATATAACATAGAAAAATTGGTATTATATACACCACACAAAAGAATATGTGGTCAATGTATCATGTGTCTCATGGATATAAAAGCAAGACGATAAACTATTACTTCATATCTGATTTCCTTTGTACGTGTCAATACCTCCTTTATAATAAAAATATATTCATTATATATATTTAACATAACCATACTAATATATTTCATAACAGTTTTGTTATAAATATTATTTTGACCATAATTGTTTTTACATGACTATTACATCATTGTATAAAAACAACATAACAGTTATACATTCAATTTTTGAAAGGTTTAGAATCCTTGGATAATTTGGATCTTACATTACATATAAAAGTTAAATAATAAATTTTTATTTAGATAAATATTTTTTATCCTCTAAAAATATTATTTCTTTTTTAGTACATATAGTCACCTAATGAAATACATCAATGAAAATGGTGAATTAGCATCTCAGTAAGAGGATGAATAAGGTTCATGAATCAATACAACTTCTATGAGAATAATCTATATCATAACATCATATTAAAACAATCATGATCCTAATAATGAAGGAAATTATAATTAATTTCATAGAATTTTTGTGTTCATAATTACTAAATATCATGTCATAGTGGTCAAATACCACACATAGTTGCAGGAAAAGGTATCATTATGTTCATGCATAACATAAGTTCATAATTTAAAAATAATCATTGTGAAAAAAGAATAGAATATATTTCATTCCTAATAAACATTATCTATTGAGATAAATCACATTAAAAATTATATTTTGGTCTATATGATTCTTGGACCACCCATAACATAATAAAAATTACGTAGTAATGTATTCCATATAAAACATATAATAATCATATTCATGAAATAACCCATAAAATGTAATGTGTTTCATAAGATTTTCATAATGAATAATGTCCTAAAAAAATTTGTGTTTCTCAAATAAATGAGGAAAATAATATTTGGTATAAACATTATCATTAATTATTGAATAAGAAACAACTTAAGAAGAATCTAATATGTGTTTTGGACGGGAATTCCTTTTTCAAATCATTATATTTGGTTTATAATTAAATGTAGAGGAATGTATAAATATGAAAGAAAATAAAATATTATTTAAATTATATTTATGAATCCTTCTAGGAAAATCCAAACTGAAAATTATGTTAATAAGGGATTATCCTAAAATGCACTTGGGTTTTGGAATCTCATTAACATAAATACCTCTTCATTTCATCGATTTTCCACCTCTAGAGTAATAAATATAGGATTATTAAAAAAATAATTTTACAAATGTATTTTTTTCATTTTTTTCAAATATTTTTCCATAGTAATTATTGTATTATAAATTATAACACTCTTTGATAAATGTAAATTTTTTCGATATCATGTTTTCAGTAAATTATCCAATTTTTTGGTGTTTCTATTTTGGTTCGAGGTTATTTTTTAAAATAGAACAATTAATTCCAGAGGAAAAATATATATTTATAAATTTATATTACATAAATAATTTATTTCCACCAACTATATGTTTGGTGATAATAAAAGGGTTAGTAATTTTCTATTTAGTGATTAAGTGGTCATTGAAAGGATATTGACAAAAGAGTGACAATGGGATGTTTGAAATTTATATATGTCATGAATATGATACTAATATGAAGTTAACTTAATTAATATAATTTTATCATACTACCTAATTAATTTCATTAGATTTGGTTTTTAAAGGAATTTATATAAAAAATTGTGGAATCAAAAAGGAGAAGAGTTAATAGAAATGTAATCTTTTTATGGTGTAGCTTCTCTGGTATGGAACAAAAACTCCCTTGACGATTATATTTGGTTTAATAAAAAAACATCACTATGTATTTGAATGGGATTAAGGGGGATTATTAAGGTAGATCACTATATTTTGAAGCATATGGGGAGTGTTTTGATAATGGGAGAGATAGGTTTTTTTTATACTTGAGGAGGGAGGGGAATTTTAGGAAAAAGTTGTTGAATAAAATATATTATATTTGGAAAAAAATGTAATAGTGAATCTTTAAAAAAATAAATCATATATTAATATAACATAATGGTTTTAATTTTTTATACTCCTTTATAATTTTAGGTCTCTATGTTTATTAAAAAGTAAAATGGAAAAAAGAAAAACTGTTATATTATGAGGATAGTTTGTACTTAAGGTTTTGGAAAACGATTTTTGGATTTTGAAATTATGTTCATTGAATTGTGATGAATAATTAAAGAAATTAATTATTTTTTGTCCAGAACACATGTTGTATAAATTATTACATCATTATCACATCATGAATGATGTAATTTACGATACACCGATTACATGAAAAACGCAATTTTTTCTATTCACATAGTTATTAATGTATTTATGAAAATTTTGAAACAAATCATCAATAGAAAATTTTGAAATAATGATTTCAAAAATGAGATATATTTTATCCAAATAAATTTATAAAATTGATAATTTTATTGTTTAATATAAAGATTTTTATTTTTATTAAATACTTTGAAATAATGTTTGTTAAAAATATGCCTATGTTTTCATGGATTTTTTTAATTGTGGTCTTTATTTTTCAGAAATAGAATATTTATATTTACTTATATTAATCATGGTAAATATTATACATATTAAATTTTATTATTTTGAGGTCAAATTACTCTTCCGACGGTAGGGTTACTATTCCCATTGGTCGTATTATTATTTCCAATGGTCAGGTTACAATTCCAATGGTCACATTACCCTGTATAAATACCTCTTAATTATTCTAATCAATGTTCACTAAAATTACACCCAAGGTTTTATATTTTAATTTTAGAAGACTTTGATTGGTTTAATAGTATTTTTTTCTTTTCATTAGTGTTATTTTTGGGAGATTTGATTCATGTAGATTAGGGTGATCTATATTGTACAATATTAGCTTTTCAATTTTCTATTATTTTCTCCTGTAATAATTCAAATTTTAATGGGTTTATTTAGTGAATAATTTATTGATTATCAATAATTTTTTTAACTATTGTTTGTAGCTTTGTGTTGTATATGGGTAAAATAAATGTATATTATAATGTGAATTTATTTTGGAACCAATTACCATTAAATGTTTTGGGGTTGTTACAGTCTTCCCCATATTGGAAATTTTTTCACTGAAATTTCAACTCATATTCTCAGGTGACAACAGGATAAGGTACTCCAATTTCATTTTTCCCTCTGGTTCTCATGTTACCTATTCATACATATGGTTCCACCACCGCACTTTGACAAGGTTTTTTGTATTATTTCATAAAAAATTATCTTCCTGGAAAAAGATCATTACGAGCTACTCTGCATAAGTGAATTTATTATCCAATTATACCATATACTGATTTACTACAAGTGAGGGGTCCTATATATACATTCTCATGAGAGATACATGGAACATGTCATGAGTTGGAGCCATATTTAGTGGATGTGTATTTCACTAGTCCACTAATACTAAAAGATCTAGGATATCATAGGGGACAATGTACTGAGGGATAAGCTTCCCTTTATTTCCAAAATGAATTATCATCCTCTATAGTGATATTCAAAGTAAAGAAAATGTTATAACTTCAAACTCCAAGTCCCTTCAATGGTCATCATCATAGCTCTTTTTTTCACTTTTTAAAGATTTTATATTTTTTTGGATGGATTAAACCCTCTTTTCCTTTTATTTGTTCTGATCAGTTCTATGTAGATTTTGTTCACCAAAATCATCCCAATAATTTAGAGTTTTACATCACTTCCCATATGAAGCTTCATATAGAGGAATTTGAATACTTGATTCGATGTTGTTGGAATATATGAACTCAACTAATGGGACTTGTTTATTCCATCCTCTTTTAAATTCAATTTAGTAGGATGTCATCATGTCAGTATGATTCAAAATAGTTCTTTGTTATTTACATTAGTTTGAGGGTGATGGGTCATGCTGATATTAAGTTTGGTACTCAAATAATGTTGAAAACCTCTCCATAATTTAGATGTGAACCTTGGATCATGATCAGAAATGATCATAAGTGGTAACACATATTGACTCATAACATAATTCCTATATATCATGGAAGGTTATTCAAGTGATTAATTTTCCATAATAGAGATATAGTGGGCTGTTAGGGTGAGTAGATCCATCATAACATATATATAATTTTTTTCTTTTGATTCCTTTATAAAAAAGTGGAAAATTCCATAGTGACATTATCCTATTTCAATATCAGTATAAGAAATAGTTTCAACATACCCGCTAACTTCTATCGCACTTCTTTAACATTCTAACATACTAAGAATCTTGAGATATACTAAAACATATCCTTCGATATGATGTCCCACCATTATTGTTCTTGAAAATCATAGTACATCTTGGTACATCTATGATTGATGTTGAGAGATAATATATGTGAATTATCCAATAAATATTTCATTATCATAAGAAACACAAGAAAACAAAAAAAATCTAAACAAAGTCACACAATCATCATTAATGTGGAACTCATTTACCTTCCCTTCTTATACAACTTTTTCTTTATTTTGAATCTCCAGATCATCCCTTTATGCGTTATTGATCTTAACAAGGATAGATGGTTAGGAAATAATATCGAAATGGTGGGATATATTCAATGATGTTATCATTTCTATATATAGCATTTTCATATCTGTCAAGATAGTTTCTTTCTAAATCATAATCATGGATAAAGTAGCAGGTTCATTTCTTTTAAGAGAATCAAAAACCTTACTCTCTTTTCTAAGGTGGAAGTGAATAGTTTAATCATAGTCTTAAATTAGCTCTAATTATATTCATTGATAAATGTTTAGCTCCATTTGTGTGAATATATACTTTAGACTCTTGTGATATGTATATATGTCATACATCACCCCAAATAGATAATGTTGTCTAATATTCATGGTGAAGATCACATAAACTAACTCTAGATCATGTGTCAGGTTGTTTTCTTCATGGATATACAACTATTGTGAGGTGTAGACTATCATTTTTTCATTCGACATGTGTAAACAACCTAGTCATTTCTATTAATCATCACAATATATCACAAATCGTTCTCTAATTATTAGTTGGGTGAGTAAATGCATAGTGATTATATTCTTCTTGGGTCCATCAATGTTTTCTTTACATTCTTATATCAATACATACTTTACTATTTTTCATGTTAATTTAATTAGAGGGATAGAAAATCGTGATATATTTCTCACAAAATGTCGATAGTACCCTACTAAAACAAGAAAATTATGGATTTCCTTTACATTAGTGGGTCTATACCACTCCTCAATTACTTGTCTCTTTGGGTGGTCTATATAAGTTCTCTCACTTGTGATCACTTTACCAAATAATATAATTTTTTCATCTAAAATTAACACTTTCTAAATATATCATAAATTTTAACCTTCCCTAATGTTCTAACTAAAATCTGTATGTTCTCTTCATGTTCATATTCGATCATGGATTAAATAAGAATATAATCAACCAAAAAATAAAACAAATTTTTCAATGTAGTATCTAAATAATTAAATAATAAAATCATTTAATATTTTATGGCCACTAGTAAGTGTGAATGGAATGACTATGAGCACATAGTTCCCATTCCATGTACATATGGTTGTCTTGTAAATATATTAAATCTTTAATTTCAATATATGATATCCATAAGGAAGATCCACCATTTTTATGTATTGATATCCTAATGTTTTATCGAACACCTCATCCATAATTGGTAGAGAATACTTAATCTTTAGAGTGATCTTGTTGAGCTTTTAGTAATTGATACATGACCCCATTGACCCATCATTCCTTTAGTGAAAGATCGATGGGGCACCCCAAGGTGGGTCACTATGGAATATGAACCTTTTGTCAAACTTCTCTCTAAAATACATATTTAACATCTCTTTTTTGATTGAGATCAAAATAAATTGGAATTATGATATAGAATTGGCCCTATATATAATTTCTATTGAGAACTCTACCACCCGATTTGTGGTAAGTCTAGAAAAATATTCAGGAAACAGAGCAATGTATTCCCTAGATTTGGGAATTTTCTCTAGGTTCATACATTAATTGAATTCAACCATTTGGGAAACTCAATCTTATTTATAGGGTATCAACACCTACATTATTAGGGGAATTTCTAAATGTGATTCAAGATATTCCATGAATTTTTAGATGAGCATGGTATGGTTCAGAATATGAAAATATATTTTATTTTTCTAATAGTCAATGTGCAATATATGTAATGATATCCAATCCATACCCAATATAGAATCTAATTCTAACAAGTAATAGATTATGAGATTTGTTTGAATAATATTTACACATATGATAACAGTATAAGACTCAACCACATGGGTTTCAATGATCATGCGACTAAGTGTTTTTAATGATATCTACACTTAAATGTATCATGGATTTGATTTAATAGTTACAAAATATTTGTAAGATACAATGAAATATTTATAACTCTAATAAAATAAACAAATTACATTATTACGTTAATATGAATTGTACCTTGTATGACTTCATTTTCAGGCACCACTTCAACACTAGTGATTTCAAACTCATTACATTTATTCTTTAACAATGGTGGGTTTTGACTCTAATTACCCTCTAGGACTCATGGTTTAGTTCACTATCTTACATAGTACCCTTGATCTATATTTTAGAATCATTGAACCATGGGGTGTTCATTAGGATGTTCTTGCATTTTCTTCATCATGTTGGATATCTTCTTTATGTCACTTCAACATTCATGATTGTGGTGGAATTCTCTCCCACACTTGAATTATTCATCTTACCATTGAGGAAATTTCCCTTAAGTTTCTTCCTATATTTTTTAAAAGTGGGTGGTTAGAGTCTCTTACATCATTTTAAATTTCACCCATAATCTTTTAACTCCATTAATATCTTCTTATTATCAACTCCAAAGGTGGAATCACCAAATTCTATCTATAATTTTGGATCACATTTAAAAAATTATTCATAACTCCTAAAGACTATTATAGCTGATGCATTTATATGGTGTGGTTTTAAAATACTAAATAATATTACTATTTTGATAAAATAATTGATTAGAAAATTATGTATATTTTCTAATCCTTGTAATGTTTTCCTCAGAAACCGTGACAAATTAACCATCTTTTTTCTTCAGATATATGAATAACCTATACATATTTGATTGAATATTTTGATGGAAATAAATGTTAACAAATATTTTCATAAAGACTTCCCATTCTATAATATTCATTTAATCCTTCATCTTGGGGATTTTTATCATCACCCACAATTGATCGTCTTATCCATCTAGACAATAGTCGTCTAGAGTCACATTCTCCTCCCCATAGTAGTTGATCAAAAAAAAGATGTTCTCCATTGAGTTAACCCACTATTCTAGAACCAGTTGAATGGAGGATACAATAAATTTGTTTGGTTGTTTCCCCATTAATTACTCAATATATAGTTTATACTTATTGAGAAAATAAAGACTTTCCATGTGGATCATGTTATTTCTCATTGCCTGAGACAGATGTGTAAAACTTTACATAAATTTTCTAACTCCACCTCTGATGGAATTGGGGATATCCTTTGTAAAATCATTTTATTTTCCCTAATACATGTTATAGGCATAGTTTCTCATAGTTCCCACAATTTCTAAAGTATAATAGGTTTGAAAAAATTCAACAAATAATGAAAATATAATTTGTTATATTTTACAATTAACTCTAAAGGAATATCTTATGGGAACCCTATGTTTAGAATTTTTTCACAGAAAAATAATATTTGAAATTTACATATACTTAGTCATACCATAAGGGCTTCGAATAATATTTCTTTTTTAATATTAAAATTAACGAAACCATACTCAGATGCCAACTATAGAGACAATACATTTTGTAAAATGAATATTAAATCATTTTAAATAAAAACATAATAGTAAAAAATTCAAGGGTCGAATAATTTATTATCATGTGAAATTTAGGATCATATATTATATACAAATAACAAATCAAGAAATATTTATTCAAATACTTAATCTTTATCCATATAAGATATCTTGTTCTCTTTAGTACATGTAGTCACCGAAGGATATACCTCAAAGAAAGGGGTGATCTAAAATCTTAGTAAAGTGAGGAGTAAGTGACCCAAATCAATATAACATGGGTGGTTAAAATCATTATCATAAGATCATGAAAATTGTATTATCTTCATAATACCGAGGGAAAATTTTGATAAAGGCATGGAATTTATAAGTGAATAAAAATAATACATCATGTCATAGTTTCCAAATACCACACATAGTTGTGACAATGCTAGCATCGTGTTTACATGTATCATCAGTGAATAATCATAACATAATCACTAGGAACAAATTTATGATCACTTTTATTAATAAGACACATTATCTCATGAGATAAACAACATTACCTAATTAATAGGAGGGATTATTAATTTTTTCCCACCTGCCAGATCATTATATTTACATAACCATGCATGCCACATAGAAAATATACCAATTGTTGAAAAACCCCGGAAAAGAGGGTGTTTAATATATATTGAATAAAGAATAATTTCATGAATAAATATTTTCATTCCCAACTAAATGAGAGAATAATATTTGGAATAAATATCATGAATCATGAGAAAAGATGTAACAACTCAATAGAAGTCAACGATGTGTTTTGGAATGAAAACTATTTTTGGTAAATAATTATATTTGGTTTATAAGTAAAGGATTAGAAATTTATTTCCAATAAATAAAAGTATTGAACATTGAAATTATATCAAATAAATTTTATAGGGATATCCATAATGAAATTGATCTGAAATAGTAATAACCTAATGAAATGGAGTTCGGTTTGAGAAATAACTTTCCATACACTATGTTTTATTTCATCACTTTTCATCCTCCTGAATCATATACAAAGGATCATTAAAACATAGATTGATAAGTTTTGTTATATTCATCATTATACTCTTTATACATTACAATTATTTGATTCTAATTTATAACAACATTTTTCAACTGTGAATTTATTTGATATCATGTTTCCATTAAATCTTTCCATTTTGTTTTGATGCCATTAATATTTTTGTAGGTAATATATAAGTCAATAGAACAAATTACATATTATAGAAAAAAATATTTATAAATTTACATATTATAAGTAACTTATTTTAAATAACCATTGGTTTTGTCATAATAAATTGATTTGTAATGTTCTTGTTGGAAGATAACCAACCATTGACAGGACATTGTCCTAAGAGTTGAAACAGGAAGTTTGAAATTTATATATGTCATAGATATGATACATACATTAGTTTAATATAAATAATATAAATTTAACACACTTCCTAATTAATTTTATTTGATTTTTTATTTAAAGTTAGTGGGAAAAATTGAAGAATAAAATGAGGGAGGAGTTGATAGAACCTTACTCTTTCCTCAGTGTATCTTCTCTTGTATGAAACTAAAACTCCCATGATGTTTGAAGTTTTTTTGAAATAAAACATAGCTATGTATTAAAATGGTATTGATATGGAGTATTTTGGTAGATAATTGGCTTTGGAATGTGTGGGATGGTTGGTATTCTGAAGGAAGGGATATGAGTTATTTATACACGAGAGGGGTTTTTACAAGAAAATATTGAAAAAATATTATATCCAATGTAAAACATGTAATACTCAATTTTTTAAAATATCAAAAATATATTAATGTAATAGAATTATTTAATTCTTGTAAACCCATTTATAATTCAAATTCAAATAATTTATCAAAAATTAAATAGAAATAAAAAAAATTGTTATTTCAAGGAATGACTTTTGAAATTTGGTTTTGGAAAATGATATTTGGGATTTGAAATTATGTTTATTTTATTTTAATTAATAATTTTTGAAAATAAATAATATTTTCAGAAACATTATCTTATATAACTGATTCAATTATTATTAAATTTTGAAAGATGTAATTTAGGATACACTAGTTCCATGAATACTATATTTTTACTATTCAATAGAAAATTTAAGTACGTCATAAAAACCAAAATTAAATATTGGAAAATTTAGAAATGATGATTTAAAAATTGATAATAATTTTATCAAGATAAATTTATTTCATATTTATTTCTAATTATTAATATAAAAATTATTATTTTTACTGAATATTTTAAATATAATTTATTAAAAATATACCTATATTTTTATTGATTTTTTATACATTATATTTATTTTTTATCATTATAATAATTATATTTATCTATATTAACAATCACAATAATTATTTATATCACATTTTATTATCTTAAGGTTATTTTATTATTCCAATAGTCATGTTAGTATTCCCAATTGTCAGTTTAAGATTCCTAATGGTCAGGTTACTATTTCAATGGTCAAAATATTATTCCAACAGTCATGTTACCTCTATTAAATAAAACATCATTCTATTAGTCAATATTAAGTACAATTCTTCTTAAGGTTGTGTTTTTTTATTTTCTAGGATGTTGATTGGTTTAATAATTATTTATATGTTCTCTATAGTGTTGTTCGTGGAAGGGGTGATTCTAGAAGGTGGATGAGATCCATATTTTACCATTATAGTTTAATTATTTTCACTTTTTCCCTTTATAATACATGGTTTTTAATGGGTTTAGTCATTGACTAATTTAATAATTTTTATTAATTATTTATAGTTTTCAT
Organism: Viscum album; assembly: GCA_963277665.1. Taxonomy (NCBI): domain Eukaryota; kingdom Viridiplantae; phylum Streptophyta; class Magnoliopsida; order Santalales; family Viscaceae; genus Viscum; species Viscum album. The sequence goes on from OY728153.1 coordinate 268,279,619, forward strand.
TGACTATCTATTTTATTTATGTGTATAATATTTTTTTAATATAATGAAAATATATATATTTATGAAAAATATACAATTTTAAGAGTATTTAGTTACAATTATTTTATTTTATGATTATTTTATTAACGATTCATTGTTAAAATCAATGTTTCAGGTGATAATTTCATCGTTATTTATTTATTTTTTGCATTATTAATTTATGTAATTTTTTGTTTATCATGGTTACATCATCTCCAAAATGTAAAAAATGATAGAAATGTAATTTATATTCATTTTATATTTATATATATTAATAAATAAAACTTATAGATGTGAAATTAGAGACATTATTCATGGAGATGGTAGGTTGTATGTACACATGAATGATGTTTCTATTTATTCTTGATGGATGCAATGAAAGGAAAATAAAAACTGATTAACCGTTATAAATTAATTAGTGTGTAATATATAGTATTTATTTTTATCATATGCATATTCCTAATCATCTATGTTAAAATGAATTGTAAAATATTTCACATAGCTATATTGAGGTAGTAGTCAACATGTATACAAAGGCGGTGTTATTGTTCTCTAAATGATTGGAATGTAAGAAGTTAGATGTGATATTATATTTAAATAACTATTATTTGGTCATAAATATCATATATTTTCATTAATTGTAACCTTAATATCTTTCACTTAATGAGTAAGTTAAAACCCAATCACATCTCTTCATGAGGTGGTGGTCCACTGTACACACGAGCGACGTTATTGTATCCCTCCTTTTAATTAAGAGTATAAAGATGTGTGTGATATAGAAATTAAATATGTTTAATAAAGTAATAAATAGAGTAAATATATGTTAAATACATCATTATATACATCCTTCACAGTTGGTGATGGAAAAAAAAATTTATCGGTTTGCGAGGTAGTGGTATGTGACACAATAGATTGACTGTTTCATTTTACATTTGAAATAAGTTGAGACTGATATTTATTGTTAAATTTGTAAGGGTTGGTGTCTTCTAAACCAACTATTTTGTACTTTTATTACATAAATGTTCACTTATTATATATTGTTCATTGTTCTGCATGACTATAATATAATAATGTCCTGGAATATTTGTTGCATTAATAAGGTCATAGAAGATCCCCGCTATGATGAGGACCTTGAAATGCTATATAAATATTCTTAAATAAAGTTCTGCGGTTGGATGACATACAATTATAGGACACATAGTATACAGACCTTCATTTGAGAGTACTCATAAGAAGACGAGACTCTCTCTCATGGAGTTCGCACTTGGTAATCTCTACGATGGGAGATTATAAGAACAGACCCACCAGTAGTAATTCTGCATGTCTTGGTGTCATCAGATATTGCTATCTGTGAGCATGTGTAATGTTCCTTAGACTGAAATATTTTCATTAACTCATGTCATGACTCGCACACTTAGATTTAATGACAAAAACCGTCATGCAGACAGTTGGCGGGAAGTAGGGTACATTGGGTGTGTCACGAATGACATGTTGTTAATGGATAACTCGAGGAAGGATTTGTCCCTTCCATTTATGGAAGTTGATATCTCATCCCGTTGATTGAAATAGAACTGTCGCATTAAATTCCATGGCCATGGTGTAAATGAAGAGTTTATTTCAGGTTGTCAAAGAACGACATATAAAACATATAGGTTTATAACACTTCCATGAAACCTGGATGATGAGATATTGAGACAAAGGGATTAAATTACACAGTAAGCGTTCATAAGAGGTGATACGTCAATGCGGTGTCAACTTCTTTCTTTTGGGTGCCTTGACCCATTGCTAGACAGTAATCTTGGACTTTAGGCAAACCCGACTAATGCCAATGAGAAAGTGGCCTAGAGGGTCACACACTAAGTGTATCCAAGTATCTCAAGTTGAATATAGATTATTCCCATACGTGGTTTAATAATTATTCTAGGAAGCCTAATTTGTTTTAAATGATGGAAGAAAAAGAAAAGAAAAATAAAACAAGTACACGTCGTGTATTTTTAAATGTACACGCCGTGTAGTTTTATTTTGGAAAGGAAATGAATAAATGAAAACAAGATATACACGCTATGTACATTTAATTTACATGCCGTGTAGTTTTCAATGAAAAAAAAGTACACGCCGTTTATTTATTATTATACGCCGTGTAGTTTTTCCAGTCGAGGTTTTGAGGATATAATATTGTTTTAAATGATATTTATTATAATCAGCGTGAGCACATGTCAAGGAATTAATTATTCTACATAGGGGTTTTCAATAAGAGTTAATGAAATAAATGAAATGTGTAACGCGTTTATTTATTGTCATAACTCTACAACCTCAAACATGATTATAAAAATCCTCACAACCCAACTCCTTTCCTACACAAGAGAATCGTTGTGCACAACATCTCTGGAGAATTCTTTCAAGACCGAAAGAACCTCTTCCTCCAAGAACGCTCTCAAGACCGAGAGAGATCCTCATCCATCGGATTAAGACGATCTAAGGCGGACAACGCAAGCAAAGGCTTCTCCACGCTAGCACCCAGAGAATCCTTTGGCAACGTCCAGATATACGAGGAACACGTGTGGATCACCGCTAGAGGGAGTCTACACTTGGCTTCTACGACACAACGACGGATCACATCGACAACGTGATCGAGAACATCAACGAAGAAAGAACACCCAAAAGGTATTTTTTTATTATTAATTAAATTAACTATAATCAAATTGTAACGATCCTTGTTTGTGGTTCTGGGACAAACCATATTCTTTTTCTTTTTCTGTGATTCGATCCGTGGAGACTTACGTTTAACATCGTATTGATCCCAGATTGATCATTGCTAATGACAAAAATCCAAGTGGGCACATCGACCGACGCGCTTCCGCTGCACCTGGAACCTTCAAATGGTATCAGAGATAGGTTACAATGTTTATTATAGTTATTTAATTTTTTTTATAATTTACGCATTCATATTTCATTCAATTCGAAATAAATTGTTCTATAAATCTGAATTAACGAGATCTATTCTTCCTCCTTCGTTTCTCGATTCATATCACAGAAACGACCTTTTAATTTTAATTTGGATTAAAATAAAAATGAGGAACTCATCCAGAGGAGCCGCTCTTTCTATTTGTACAACACGGGATTACATGGCGTGTAATTAAAACTACACGCCGTGTACTTAGGTTCAACGAACCGGCACTGGTCCGCCAAACCAAGTCGTGTGAATTGATTATGCCTAAGTTTTAATCACTCCGTGTTGACCAAAATAGAACGGCGTGTGGAAACTGGAATACACGATGTGTATGTTGGAACAACACACCATGTAGTCCGTTTCGACCCAGGTGAAACCGTGTACAAACATAATCCGCGTACCGCGTACACAGGATCGCCAGGCCGGTTACCACATAACAAGGAAGTACACACCATGTATGATTCATCTACACGCCGTGTACTCCAAAATTTCCAAAGTACAGAAAACACGCCAAAGCCCCAGCGTGTACTTTGGATAAAGGGTGAAAAGAAAAATACACACCGTGTAATTAAAAACTACAAGCCGTGTACTTTCTAGAAATGTAATTTCACAAGGTTTCCTCCAATGTACAAAGACCCGTACAAGGAATCTGGATGAGAAGAATCTCAAGGAAATTCATAAAGGAATTTAAGATAAAGAATTGATTAATTATAAGATCATAATTAATTGAATTCGAGCACGTCTTATCTTAAATAAAAGAAAGATTGAATGAATTTGAATTCTAAATATGTGTAAATATTGTTGCATACTATGGATGGTCATGAGCTAGACCAAAGACCCTTTGTATGTGTATGGTTTCATTTAAATTTATTTAATTTAAATTTGTTGGTCTGCGAGCCTTCTTCCAATAAAATGTAGGGCATGTGTGCCCATGGTTTCTTTAATGTAAACCCATGTAATGGAGGATCTCCCAAGCCAGAGGAGAAGTTTCAAATCCCGAATCTGAGGCGAAACCGACACAAGAAGATACAAAGGTGGATAGGTGGGAGCTGCAAAACAGGAACCAGCAGGTTCAAGGTGTTTTCCCTAGGTTAGGGTTAGCTTATCAAAACCGCTAGATAAGCTAACCAAATAGAATCTCATGATCATTCCATCTTATTTTTTTTCTGTCTGATTTCATGGTTTATTTATTATGTATGTGTTGTCGCGATCACATAATTAATAAAATGAAAAAGCATGAAAAGATGGAATAAAATAAAAACTGGACTATGCATAAAAATTATCGGAACATGGTTGATCACTTAAGCAAGCATCACTTAATATAAACAAGCATGTGATAATGCAAAGATACACATAAAGAATATAATCCCTCAAATAATATATTATGTCAGACCAAGCCTTCTATTACTTGATTAAGGGCAAGACTCAGTAAAACTATGTGTTTGGCAAACCCGTGTTGGGAAACATACTTTTATAAAGGAAGCCCTTATGAAAGGTTTCGAGTTGACTTAACCATATTACATAAAGAGAAGTAGCCCTTTCTAGACATTATGTAATATTGGAGGCAAGATTTGAGGAAATCCAAGTCAGGATTTCAGGATTAGGGAGTCCACTCAACAGATCAAGGAATAGTAAGCTCACATTTGGAAATGACCTGCCTACCTAAATACCTTCAAATATCTTGACCAACCCTTGATGGGGTTATGAGAAGGGGAATATGGATCCTTTCCACTAGAATTTCAAAGCAACCGGAAATTCCGATTTCAATGGTGAGGGCCATTGGGACTTGATAAAATAGTGGTAGAATTAATAAAATTTATTATTTCTCATAAAAATGTAATCAAGAAAGTACAAATAAATATGCTCTTTTAAATTGTAGAATCAAGATGAAAAACTCGTCAACCACATTTTCTCTGTGATCAATACTGGATATAGACAATATCCTCACCGGCAGTAACATTCAGAAATGGTTTAGGCGCCTTCGGGTTATCCTATGCCATGAACGAAAGTTTTACGTGCTGGAAACCTAACTTCCTGATTCCCCTGCCTCAGGGGCGAGTGATGAAGATTTACTAGTCTATGATAAACATTTGAACGACACTCTCGACGTTCAATGTTTGATGTTGTCATCTATGTCTAGTGAGCTCATGAAGTCTCATGAAGACATGGATGCCTATAGCATGCTCGAGCACCTCCGTGGTCTATACCAAGAGAGAGCAAGACAATAAAGGATCGAGATCTCCAAGGATCTATTTCAGAGTAAGCTTGGAGAGGGTTCCCCAGCTGGGCCTCATGTAGTCAAGCTCATTGGATACATTGAGCGCTTGGAGGTTTTAGGGTTTAAACTCCCTGAAGAACTGGGTACCGATCTCATTCTCGCATCACACCCCCAGAGCTTCTCAAACATTGTTGTTAATTTCAACAAGAACAATATTGAGAAGTCTCTATCTGATCTTATTATTCTTATTCTCCAAGTGGACAATGACATGAAGTGTGAAAAGCCTTTTGTCCTTATGGTTAATAAAAGGAAAGGGAAGGAAAAGCGCTTTAAGCCCAAATCTTCTTCAAGGACTTCCAAGAAAAGTAAGATCAAAGGGGAGGCAAAGGAACAAGATGTTTTTTGTTTCGCATGTGGCAATAAGGGTCACTGGAAGAAAAACTGCACCCAGCCAAGGAAGCAATGGGAAGCTTCAGGTGCGTTTGTTATCTAATGTAATCTATATATTTCTACTAATTGGGTATTAGATGCCACTTATGGTGCTCACATTTGTATCCAAATACAATAACCAAGTATATTCAGGATGATTTGATCGTGGGGAGGTATATTTACGAGTAGCCAATAGAGAAAGACTCGGTGCTTTAGCTGTCGGAGACTACCACCTCAAATTGCCTACTGGGATGGTCTTGGTTTTGAGAGGTTGTTACTATGTGCCTTCTGTTACTAAACACATTATTTCAGTATCCAGATTAGATACTTATGGATTCATAATCAAGTTTGGAAATGAATGTTGCTACTTTTATAAAGATAGCATTTGTTTTGGTAGGGCACATTTATATAACGGCCTTTATGTGTTAGAATACACAAACCAAGTAATGGCAATCGATAAAAAAGTTAATTCACATGACTCATACCACACCCAAATTTGGCATCACCGGCTAGGTCATGTCAATGAGAAACGTTTGACAAAATTACATCAACATTGGTATTTAGATTCTTTCGAACTAAAACCACTTGGTGTATGTCATGCGTGTCTACAAGGAAAAATTACCAAAGCCCCATTTAGTGGGAAAGGTGAAAGAGCTAAAGAGCTTCTAGAATTAGTTCACACAGATGTGGGCGGACCATTTCAAGTTGAAGCAAGGGGTGGGTTCTCGTACTTAATAACTTTTACTGATGATTTTTGTAGATATGGATATATCTATTTAATGAGGTATAAGTCTGATTCTTTTGATCGGTTCAAAGAATACAAGAATGAAGTTGAGAACCAGCTTGGTAAGAAGATTAAGAAACTCCGCTCAGACATAGGAATAGAATATCTTAATCAAGACTTCATTTATTTCTTATGGGTTTTTGGGATTCTATCTCAACTCACTCCTCATTACACACCAGAGTGGAATGGTGTAAGTGAAAGGAGGAACCACACCCTGTTGGACATGGTGAGATCAATGATGAGTCATGCGAGTCATCTATTATCCTTTTGGGGATATGCATTACAAACAGCAGTGCACATTCTAAACCAAGTACTAACTAAATTGACAAATGGTATTCCATATGAATTATGGAGTGGACGCAAATCCATGTTATCGAATTTACATGTGTGGTGTAGTGAAGCATTTGTTAAGGCCTCTTCAGGTAACAAACTTTCACCCCGAGGCACAAAGTGTATCTTTATAGGATATGCCAAGGAAACAAGGGGATATTACCTATACAACCCCTCAAAAAAAAGGTTAAAGTGGCAATACATGCCATATTCCTTGAGAGGGAGGACATCTCCAAAAGAGATAGTGGGATCGAGATAGACTTCGATGAAGTCGTGGCTCAAGATACACATGAGTTGGTACAAGAACGGATTCCAAAAAGCCCCGAGGAAGAACAATCTGTTCTAGAGACACAAGAACTGCGTAGGAGCACGAGAGAGGTGAGAGAACTAGAACGATATGGTTTTCTTGTCACCGAGGATGGTGAATCATTTTTGGATGACAATGATAATCCTCTTACCTACAAGGAAGTAGTTGAAGGCACAGACGTTGCCAAGTGGCATGAAGCCATGAATTCTGAAATGGATTCCATGTAACAAAACCAAGTCTGGATTTTGGTAGATCCTCTAGTTGATGTAAAGATTATTGGTAATAAATGGGTATTCATGAAGAATCTAGACATGGAGGGGAAAGTCAGCACCTACAAGTCACAACTGGTTGCAAAAGGTTTTAGACAGCGTCACGGAATTGACAATGATGAAACCTTTTCACCGGTTGCAATGCTGAAGTACATCAGAATCCTATTGACCATTTCTTCTTACCAGGACTATGAAATTTGGAAAATGGATGTCAAAACAGCTATCCTTAACGGGAACCTCCGGGACGATGTCTACATGACACAACCTGATGGGTTTGTGACTCCAAAGGATTCCAACAAGGTATGCAAGTTGCATAAATCCATTTATGTATTAAAGAAAGCATCGTGGTCATGGAACATTCGTTTTGATGAAGCTGTTACAAAATTTGTCTTTGTTAAGAATGAATGTGAGCCTTGTGTCTACAAAAGGTTTAGTAGATGTTCAGTCGTTTTCCTAATAGTATATGTTGATGACATATTTCTAATTGGAAACGAAGTACCTGTCTTACAGTCAGTTAATGCATGGTTTCATAAATGCATCTCCATTAAAGACTTGGGCGAGGAGGAATATATTTTTGGGATCAAGATCCATCATGATAGATCCAAGAGAATGCTGGGCCTGAGTCAAAGTACATACATTGACATGATACTGAACAGATTCAGTATGGAACAGTCCCAGAGAGGATTGTTGCGAGTGTCACATGGCATTCATCTTTCCAAGAAAATGTGTCCTCAGACACATGAGGAACGAAATAGGATGGAAAGGATCCTTACGCATCTGCGATTGGGTCAGTCTTGTATGTTATGCTATGTACGAGGATACTTGTTGCTTACGCATTAAGTACGGTAGGCAGATATCAAGCTGATCCAGGAGACTGCCATTGGATGGCAGTCAAGACTATCCTTAAGTATCTGAGGCGTACTAAGTATATGTTCCTGGTTTATGGATGAGATGAGGAACTAGTCATCAGAGGACATTTAGATGCTAGTTTCCAGACTGATAAAGATGACATGAAGTCACAGACTGGATACATCTTCAATTTTAATGGAGGTGCAGTGAGCTGGAAGAGCTCAAAAAAAAGTGTGGTGGTAGATTCTACAGCAGAGTCCGAGTATATCGCAGCTTCTGAGGAAGCTAAAGAAGAAGTATGGATGCGAAGCTTCGTCCAAGAGATGGATGTAGTACCGAGCAGTAAAGATCATATCACACTCTATTGTGATAATACTGCAGTGGTGGCACTTGGAAAAGAGCCAAGGTCACATCAGCGGACAAATCACATACTTCGGAAGTATCATCTCTTGAGGGATTTTTCTCAGAGAGGTGAAGTTGAAGTGAGCAGTATTTCCATGGAAGACAACGTGGAGGACCCATTGACTAAAGCCTTGACTCAGCAGAAACATGATCATCATGTGAGGTCCAGCAGACTAAAATTCGTAGGCAGTTGTCTCTAGTCCAAGTGGGAGTTTGAAAGGGTTGGTGTCCTCAGAACAAACTATTTTGTACTTTTATTACATAAATGATCACTTATTATATATTGTTCATTGTTATGCTTGACTATAATATAATAATGTCCTGGAATATTTGTTGCATTAATAAGGTCATAGTAGATCCCCGCTATGATGAGAACCTTGAAATTCTATAACAATATTCTAAAATAAAGTTTTGTGGTTGGATGACATACTATGAAAGGACACATAGTATATAGACCATCATGTGTGAGTACTCGTAAGAAGACGAGACTCTCTTTCATGGAGTTCTCACTTGGTAATCCCCAAGATGGGATATTATGAGAACAGACCTGCCAGTAGTAATTCCGCATGTCTTGGTGTCATCAGATATTTCTATCTGTGAGCGTTTGTAATGGTCCATAGACTGAAATATTATAATTAACTCATTTCATGACTCGCGCACTTAGATTTACTGACGAAAACCATCACGCGGACAATTGGCGGGAAGTAGGGTACGTTGGGTGTGTCATGAGTGACATGTTGTTAATGGATAAGTCGAGGAAGGATTTTTCCCTTCCATTTATGTAAGTTGATATCTATGCCCTTTGATTCAAATAGAACTGTCGCATTAAATTACATGGCCATGGTTTAAACGACGAGTTTATTTTAGGTAGTCAAAGAACGACATATCAAACATATAAGTTTATGACACTGCCATGAAACCTGCTTGATGAGATATCGAGACAAAGGGATTAAATTACACAGTAAGCATTCGTATGAGGTGATACGTCAATGCGGCGTCAACTTCTTTCTCTTGGGTGCCTTGACCCATTGCTAGATAGTAGTCTTGGACTTTAGGCAAGCCCGCCTAATGCCAATGAGAAAGAGGCCTAGAGGGTCACACACTAACTGTATCCAAGTATCTCAAGTTGAATAAAGATTATTCTCGTACGTTGTTTAATAATTATTCAAGGAAGCCTAAGTTGTTTTAAATTATGGAAGAAAAAGAAAAATAAAATAAAACAAGTACATGCCATGTATTATGAAATTTACACGCCATGTAGTTTTATTTTGAAAAGGAAATGAATAAATGAAAACAAGATATACACGCTGTGTACATTTATGTATACATGTCGTGTAGTTTTCAATGAAAAACAATTACACTCCGTGTATTTATTATTACACACCGTGTAGTGTTTCCAGTTGGGGTTTTGAGGATATAATATTGTTTTAAATGATATTTATTATAATCAGCATGAGTTCATGTCAAGGAATTAATTATTCGACATGGGGGTTTTCAATAAGAGATAAATAAATAAATGGAACGCGTAACGCGTTTATTTATTGTCATAACTCTACAACCTCATACTCGATTATAAATATCCTCACAACCCAACTCTTTTCCTACAAAAGAGAATCATTGTGAACAACATCTCTGGAGAATTCATTCAAGACCGAAAGAACCTCTTCCTCCAAGAACACTCTCAAGACCGAGAGAGATCCTCTTCCATCAGATCAAGACGACCTAAGGCGGACAACGCAACCAAAGGCTTCTCCATGATGTCACCCAGAAAATCCTTTGGCAACGTCCAAAGATATGAGGTACACGTGTGGATCACTGCTAGAGGGAGTCTACAGATTGCTTCTGCGACGCAACGACAGATCACATCGACAACGTGATCCAGAACATCAACAAAAAATGAACCCCCAAAAGGTATTTCTTTATAATTAATTAAATTAACTATAATCAACCTGTAATGATCGTTGTTTGTGGTTCCGGGACAAACCATCTTCTTTGTCTTTTTCTGTGATTCAATCTGTGGAGACTGACGTTTAACATCGTATTGATCCCGGATTGATCATTTCTAATGACAAAAAGCCAAGTGGGCACATCCACTGACGTGCTTCCGCTGCGCCCGGAACCTCCAAAATTAACATAATTACATATTTTTATATTATATATATTTTTTTTATAAATTATCAAGATTTAATAAAATTTTAAGGAGGTTGAAGATGAAATTATATAAAAACACTCATTTAAGAATGTTACGGCTTCATCGAATGTCCTCATTAGGTTTGCATGAAAAGCCTTATTAGATTGGATTTATTCTCAAAAAAGGCCTATTATATGTTTTTAGATAATTATGGAAGGGAATTGGTATGGTATTATCCAAACCAAATGGGTTTTAATGTGTGAATATGATAGTATAAGTGGGGCCTTATATAAGTGGGAGAGTGGACACAATTTGAATTAAAAAAATTATTTTACCCACATTTTTTATAAAAAAATCCCAAAATTGGTAATTCATTATAATCATAGTTTATAATGGGAAAATATTTCAATCCAATGAACTTTGGACATATTTTATGTCATTTTTTACCCTTATTGTTTTATTTTAACAACTCATAAACCCATTACTACCTTAACCGTGGTCAATTATTTTTACATTATTTAACATTTATTATGGTAATAAATTAAGATATAATTATTAGATAATAATATGTATTATAATTAACAATATGTAATTATTTCTTCAAATTCCGCTCATAGAATTTGTATAATAAAATTTGAAATTAAACACAAAGACGCGTTGAAAAAATGGGTTTTCCAAATAAAAAAAATTCAAAATGATTTTCTATCATAATTCAATATTAAATTTATTCCAATATCGTAAATTTGTTAAATTTTAATATAATTTAAATAATTTTACCTTATAAATAATTTAAAATATAATTTATCATTGTAAATATTTTAAACGAAAATGTTTTTTCAATAAAAATAGGTATTTTTTACTATTCATCAAAAAATTAATATTTTTAGGAAATTATAATATATTAACACAAGCATAATTTTGACACATAGATTTCAAAAATTATGTTTATTTTGTTAAATAAATTTATTAATGTTGTTAAAATTTAATTCTAAATTATGTGTATGGAGGGCTATTAGACCGCCCTTTAGAAAAATTTATTTTTTTCATAAAATATTAATTATTCATTAAAATGATTATTATACTATTACTAATTAAGATATAAACATTTCATATATTTTATGCAACTGTAAATAATATAATTTAATTATAAAATCATGTTTTCTAAAATATAATTTTTTATTACTATATAATAATAAAATAATTTAATTTTAACCGATATTTTAATAATTAAAAAATAATTTAATATAAGTATTTTATTTCTTTATGAATGAAGTAAATTTGAATTTTACCAAAAATATGAAAGTGATATTTTTTTAAATTTTTTCATAATGAATGGTATTTTCGACTTTCATTTCCACTCAATCATTTAGAGTTACCTTTAGAAGTTCTTAAGGTTGTTTTCAAAGAAATTTTTTTATAATATAAAAATAATATTTTAAATAATATTTTTCAAAATAGAAAGGATATTTTCAACAAGAAATGTTCCAAGTGATCTATAAAAACAATTTTCCCTATAAGATTGCATACTTTTATTTTACGTATAATTTAATGGGTATGTTATCCAATGATATCATCTTTATTATTTCAATGGATGGTATATTTTTATGATAATTTTTTTGAAAACCATTTATTTCCCATGGGATTTTCTATGATGATATGTTTATAAAAGTCATTTAATTTCTTCTCGATCTAATATGTTGAATTTTTTATGAACTTCTAACACAAAAATGTATTGATTGTGTTATGGTAGGGACATATATCTCCCTCTAATTAATTGGTTAATGATTAATGTTCTAAGAGATCAACAGGCAGTGGGCGGTTATCCCTAGCCTAAAAGAGGGTACATAGAAGGTTATCCCAAGCCTTAAATAGGGTATACAGGAGGTTATCCCATGAACAAAGACAGTTCATGTGTTTTTATCCCAAGCCTTATATTTTTTGAAAGTATTTTTGGTTAGAATTCACCTAATATTTTCTATACTTATGTGCATGCAACAAATATATGTTTTATAGTGATGTTGTTATGTCATGGATCATTATCCTTGATTTTTTTAAGATTAGTCTCTTATGAACTTCTATCATTTATTCCATGACATGGGTTTATTATCATTACTATATAGTGTATGGATATCAATGTATTTTTCTCAATGTTCTCATAAACTTAAACTCATGTTATGTTTATATATCCATTTTTACTCTTACTAAGAATATATTCTCACCCTTTATTATTATTATCATCCCCATTTTATGGTGAAATTTTTTATGAGAGACATTTCTATGAAGGGTGTATGTTATTGAAGATGGTTTATTTAACCTATGAACTAGCTATTTATGTATCAATATTTCAAGAGTAAATAAACCTAAATGATTCTAGTATTGATCATTATGTCATATAATGAATATTCATCTATCAAAATGTAATAATATTTTATTCGAAGTCTATGTCATTATAATAATGATCTCTCAATGGATAAAAAATTAGATTTGTCATATTTCATTGACACATAGGATCTTCTAGATAATAATAATTTCAGTTCTCTGTGTATATATTTAATCAAAATTCAATATACATTGTATAATTAAATATCGAGTTCTTATCTCTACTTTTACCTTATTTATTTTCTTCTTCTTATTTTTTTATTTTATAATATAAAAATCATGTGAATATTATTTCTACAATTGGAATATATAAAACCCATGATATTTGGCTCTATGTAATAATATTTAGTCTTCCATAATTGTAAGTTTTGTTTTTCTATATTATTCACAATATTTAATACATGATTAACATTCTATGATGTGTTTCTTATAACCAATTAACTCTCGATATTTAATAATTAAAATATTTCATTGGAATAATAATAAATCATATTTGATAACGTTAATCCTATATATCTTTCATTGCATCAATCAATTTCAATTTGACATATATTTTACATTTTGTTACCCACTAAATCCATGTTCTCATTGTTATATAAAGACAAAAACCCTATATGATACAGGAACCGTTATCACGATAGAACCATCTTTCTAAATTATCATCTCTATTCTTATTGGATTGAATAACGGATAATCCTCCACTATCATGATATTTATGAATAAAATAATAGCTTAACACGGTAACATTTTATTTCATCTTCCAAATTCTACTGTTGAAAAATAAATTTTGAATACTACCGGTTAACATCTATAAACTCTTATATAGGTATTGAAAAATCCAAGTAACTCATACATATTTCCCTTTTCAAAATTCTCAATATGTAACTCATTAGTAATAATATATATCAGAATAATAATCTTATATATACTCTAGGGAAATATTACATATCTATATAATTTTTAATTATATATCTCAGTACACTTCAATACATAACCAATATTCTCTATAATTAAGTTCAAAATAACCCTTACATATTTAATTTTCAATATAGAAACCCTTATGTTTTGAGTTATATATCATTCTATATGTAGTAGATAACCCTTAAATATCATATAGTATCCCAATGAATTTCTGAATTATCAACCATCCATACTATTACATTCATGTATACCTTTCATAACTATAATAACCTTTAAGTATCAACAATCTTTCCTTGACATATCAGTATTTGACTCGGTACTTTTCCAATTTCAATTGTTCAAGGTCTGGGTACCCTTACATAGATGATGAGTACCTTTATGTATCAACCATTATGTTAGTACTATATTACCCTTACATATAATCCCATATGTATGTAGTCCACATCCATTTTTCTAGAAATATACCTCATAAAAACACTATTATATTTGGATTCATTTATCAATTTTTTCTGCAATATGGAACAATATAATTTCTATAACTCGTCCCTAGATTCCTCAACTCAACTAATAGCTTATTTATGTATTCTTATGGATCCTAAATCCACATTAACTAATTATAAATGAAATTATTATTTCTTAAAATATTATTTTGATTTACTATAATTATATAATACTCTTAGAGTATATAAGAACACCTCAGATTACATCAATTGTATTCAACTTCCTCTTCCATGTTCATATATTTTTTTTATTAATCATCTATATATCATCATTATGTAACATATTTCTTTGATATATGATAATACATTGGTTGTATCTTCATATCATGATTTCCTATGTTCATCGTAGAGATATAATATGGAACAATAACTATACACTTTGGATCTTATCTCTTCCTCTAATTTTTCTAGTCTCATTGAATTCAACCAAATAAAATATTATTTCAATAGAATTATTTTATATAATATCTTCATACACTATGTAGAATCATCCATATCTTATCAATCTTATTTTCTAATATTTTGTAGAAAAATATTCTCTATGAAATAATTAATATAACTTAATTCCATTTCCAATTGTGAATATATCTTCATCCATTCTAGAAAAAACTCATTCATTTTTCGATTTTATATAAGTGATCATAGAAACACATTTTATTCTCTATGATATTCCACCAATACTCAATAATTATACAGAAATTAATATCTACTAAAATCATTCTTTGATACATAATTTTCGTAGCTCAACAACATGCTTTGTTCCAATAAAATAATTCCAAGACTCCCGTCTCAAAACATATTGTCATTATACTTATATAGATCATTATTATTTCAAAAAATATAACTCAACACAATGTGGAATCATTAATACACCAATTTTTATTAGTTTTATTATCTATATTGAAAATATGTATCAATATTTCCCTTATATTTTTCTTCCTTCCACACCTTATTTATAATAAGTACAAATAATATGAAGAGTGGGTGATATTAGTTCACTTAATGTAATTATCCCAAAATTAATCAACTCTAATTATATTTAATAATTTCAGGGAGTAGAAAAAAGTAATGATTAATTTATACAAAAATACATCCATAATAAAATCCTAATAAGATTCGTGTAAATATTTTTTCTCTTCTTGGTTATTTTTGTACATTTTCAGTCCAATAAAATTGTTCAACATATCCTCATAATGTTTGAAATGTGAATTCATATAATCATCTCAACAAAAAAATAAAAATAAATATTTGAATTAGTCCCATTTATCATTCCTTGATGTTTTCATCATCTTTTCATTTTCATGTAATTTGTAGATTCATATTCTCCCCCTAATCATCATAATATATTCTGCAAATATAAAGATAAGAGAATATGAAAATGTACATTTTCAATGATAATTTTCACGAAATTATTCCATATTATGTTGTTTTCATGAAATATTAGTTTCTAAAATCATTCTCAAATACTCAACTATAAATAATGGACCCTATATTTACTTCATCAAGGTTGAAATATTTCTCAAATATTTTTATTAAGATACCAAACATTGAGATCACTCAAAAAAATCTATCAATTCTGGAATAGTTAGTCAAGCGTTCTCAGTTTTTCTTATCCTCGGACATAATCATGCATCATTGTTAGATCAGTGTATATAATGAGAATACAAACTATATATGTGAATCAATATTAACTCATACGATCATTAGTGGTAGAAACATTGTTGAGAATTTATTCTCAACCAAGATACTCATGTATTTCTATCTAAATTTTTGGAGAACATTATATTTATTATCTCTTAGTTTTCTATATATAAATATTGGGTATCATGGTCATTTTTCATTTCCATGATACATATTTTTCTATAAATATCATATTTATATTTGATATCAGGGTAGAGGATTTTTTTGTCCTAGATTCATTTTATTATACATCATTACTTATTTTGAAAACATGAACAATAATGTTTTATGATTTTTCATTTAATACTTAAACATTATATATATTACCTGAATAATGTTAGGGTTATTATGTGTTCATAACCTCACATGATATTTAGGTTCTTATTTATGTTTAATTTCATTCATAATTATAGCACATTCCTGATCAAGTTCCTTTTCCATTATTTTTTCCATTTCAAATTTTTTTGCCCAAAATATCATAAATTATTTTAGAAAATTTTATTTGTCTTGGTTATTCCATATAGTTTCTTGTGAATCATTATGTTTATATCTTTTCTAAACAATTCATGAGACATGAATTTTTCATCAGAAATTTGTTCTACTAAACCAATACATTTCTTTTCTATATGGATTTAATCTCTTTTATGTGTCTTTATCTTTCCTCCAATTTCATTGATTTACATTTCATGATCCCAATAGTCCATGTTGTTTCCTCTTCTAAGACAATAGAAGTAGCTTACATTTATTGGTGACACATTATTCTTAATTGTCTCACATATGGCTCTTTTAACATTTTCTTTTATCATATAACTTGAGTGTATCTCACCCTCATCATTTACAAGTTCTCTCCATATATTTTATAGGATTATTTTTTTGAATTATTTTTAAAAATTATATGTGGTTTTAGAAATTCATGATCCACTATTATAAATATTTTTATTAAAAATTATGTGATTATTTAGTATATTTATAAATCAATTTGATATTAATATATTATTAACATTATTTGTTTGTCCTTTTATCAAATCATCTTTAACCCCCATTGATGCATTATTTCATTTCTATCCATTTATTAGAATATTATTAAAATATTTTAATACCATTTGAAAACAAATTCACAACACCCTAAGTATCCAATAAATCATATTTTCATTTTTTGATCTGAAGACTTGCTAGAATTGAAATCTCGTTGTTTCTAAAATTCATAAACTATTAGATTAGATAACTTTTATGGGAAATTTACCAAAACAATTATCAAAATATTATAATTTTCCTTATTGTGATTCTCACAAAATTTATACATCTATATTTATAAATATTTTCCATTGAAACATGTATTTTTCATTAAATTAGAATTATCATGATCATAATCATCGGATTGGATGGTAACTTTTGATTAGATCATTCTATAGATTGATCATTAGAATATCTAAACCTCTTCAACCCATAAGGGGTACTTCGACATAAATATAATCTTCTATAGTGATGATCATAGAAACTCGTTTTTATGATTCATGTGACGTATTAGCTGAATAGATTCATGATTTTTATATTTCACCTCATGTTTGATACACTTAAAAAGAATATTGTTTCATTATTCTAAAGTAGTCTTCAATTTTTTAGTAATTTTATCTATCCTCTTATCATGGTATTCATATATATTTTATCTATAAATTTTTATGATTTATTGAAATATTTTATTATTTGTGTTTTGATATTTCATTGAACATTATTGGAATTCGTGCTACACTTTTTAATTTATTTACATGCATGATACTTCACCTAAATCACTTTCATGTCTTCTTCCTACCCTTGGATTCTATTGATCCACTCATTCTAAAATATGGAGAACCTTCATTCAATATCCACATTTATGAAATATAAGGATACAACTTGATTAGAGTTTTTTTCTAACCTAAACAAAATTTATTAAAACTCCTTCTCAACATTTTCTAAACATTTCTCATGATAGTATATATCCTCTTCTTTTCTCTATAAAGAGAATCAAATGAAAGTGATTGTTTATTATGGGTTATAATGAATGATTTCCATTATGAAAGTAATTCATTCATCATATATATCATTATATATATATAGTAATATCCTCATGTCTGTATTATTTATATATACGATCGTTTTGGAAGGAATTATCATTTACAACTTCATCTCGTGATTAATTTTAAACAACTAATATGTACGTTTTCACTATCTTTTAAATAGTGTTTTTAACACCACATCTTCTCTACAATGTGGATTCGTGTTTTTTATTTAAGAGTGAATGCTTATATAATATTCTCTCAATCATTACTTATGAGGGAAAAATTCTCATAAAATTTTTCTTTATGAAAGACTTTACCAATAGATATTATAGAATTACTATAATGTATTTATGCCCTATACCACTCCACAGATGCTTGGACTAGAAATTTTCACTTGACCTCGGGCATACCTCCCCATACACTAGATGTTTCCAACTAGTATCTAGGGTCCATAGTATTTCTATGGGGATAAAATACAATCATATTAGTGCATCTGAAATAGAAAAATTAATTTAAAATATCTATATACAATAATTATGTAATCAATATGAAATAAAAAACAAGAAATTTTAAATGAAAATGAGAAATCTTAAATTTACATAAAACCATGGTCATTATAGAAAACACCAATGGATTACCAACTCTAAAAATATAATATACAAAAAATAGAGATAAAAATTATAGAAGGCTCAAATATCATCCTAGAGCACTGTCACATCTCAATCTCTAATCACATCTGAGATTTATCACTTGATCATGAAACACTGGACCTCTACCATACCTATCCTTTAATTATTAAGGAAATTCTCAGGTATCCAAGTTACATTGCGAACAAATTTTGGTGTGATTACACAAAAATAGTGTACCATCAACATGGTCTCGTAAATAATCAGTAAGGGTAATGTATGTAACATGTGATATCCTCAAAATATAAAAATAATCTATTAATGATTACACAAATGATCACCACTGATCGTTGGGTTATAACATGACTCTCAAAATCAAACATACCTTCTCCATTAAATAATAGATTCTCTCAAGGTGTTTGAAAAAACTGTATCATGTAGTACCAATCAAATTTTCCTTATCATAAAATGTATAATAATATCCATCAAGAAATTATCCAAAATTATCTTAATAGTTTTAGATACAATAGTTGAATAAATAAGAGGTAATCATGGGAATTCTTGTAGTACCATGCGTGTAGTCAATTCCTATTGGTGAACATTGGAATTCAAGTAGTGGAAAATGGAGTACTATTAATTAATAGGTCTATGACCCTAAACAATCTATATAAATTAGACAGTTTCTCCTTATCTAATGTAACTATATGGGAATTTGATAATCATTTGGACCAACAGCTGAGTCCCATGTAGTAACCAGAGTATTCTAGAGAAGTATACCATATAAATGAAAATTTATTTTATATGTAATTGTAAATTAATATAAATAATAGTTATATCCAAGGGTATTTATAAATTCATTCTAAACATATATGCATATATATGAACAACATGACTTATGCTAGTAATTTCATTACATCTAGAAATTTATCTAAAATTTGTTTAATCATCCGCGAATTCTATATATAGTATGACCATATTTATAATGATTATTGTTTATTACATATCTACCTTAATATCTCATAAAATATAACTCATAAGTTTTGTAAATCTTCCTAACCAATCTCAAATAAATGTGGTTGGACTCTCAAGTGCATGACTAATCATTAGGATAACATGATTTATTTGGGTTTTATGGTGACACCAAAAATCATCAGTACTATTTCCCACACAAACCCTCTGTGGGATCAATACATCATTGGTCACTTATCAAGGAACCCTAGGTCACATCATATTATATAATACCACATGGACACTATTATCCCATTATGATATCTATGGTAATATTTTGTCACGTGGGGGTGGCATAGAGTCCCCTTACCTCATCATAATCATAACTCATCTTCATAGGTGTTTTAGGAAATATTTTTTTGGTGTCTCGCATGGGATCTAGAATCAAGAACATCCCTTATCCAAGTCATCTTATTTTTGTCATCACATACCCAAAAATTCAATAACCCATCCCAAGAATCATTGCTATGTGATAAAATACAAAGGGGGAGGAACACTCACCCCACACATTTCACAAATCATTTAACATACATAAGGAATATCAATGGACCCATGAAACCAATATCAATGACATATATCAATTCAATTCTTACCAATACCTTGAGATCACTCTAGGAACCCATCACTAGGTCCACTACATCTAAATAATTTCATTGTATTTAATTTACATCCCTTTTTATCCATAAATCTCAAGGCACATAATTATAATCAAGGCCTTGACCAATGATGACGGGGGCACCAAGATAGTTTTCAAGGGTCTTTCATGGTCCTTGATACCTTTTAGAGATTATTAATATGCATTCGATATAATTAAAAAATTTATATAATTTAAAAATATCAATTTTCCATGATTGAAAGAACACATATCACACTATAGGTAAATAAAATTCATAAAACAATACGACAATGCATATGGACAATATATATCATTAATTTAATTTTTCCATTTTATGTGTAGCCTAAAAACTCGTTTCTGAGTACATCCCCATCTGATAAGATCATTAGAACACTTATCTCAAGGTAAAAAACTAAATAATTAATTATAAAAAAAATTATAATACAATATTAAATAAATATATAATAATATTAAATTAATTTCAACACTAAACAATTAAGATGAATTTAAAAAAAATCACCAACCAAACTCATCGCACATAAATCAGGACAAACCACATAAAAAAGGTCCAGGGAATACCCCCAGATTCCATCCAAGGTAAATCCCTAAAAATTACTTCAAATTCCCACATATGTTTCATATAATCTTATAAATTTATATGGGAATCCATATAAATATTCAATGGCTGGTGTACCTTTAATAAAACAGAATGTGACGACATGTGATTGTCTTCTATGAAAATCTATTATCCACTCCATGGAAAATCCTTATCATATTATCTGATTTCCACCATGATCTAGTGGAATTCATCAATAAACACAATATGGTTTACCCCAAAATTATAGATGCTAAAAATGTATAGGATAGAGTTTCTCAATTATAAATTTCATCAAATAATGTCAACAATAACCCCATGTCATGGAGAATCATGGGATATGAGGGAGGAGGATGCAATCCCCTTTAATTAGTCACACAAGGGAGAACGAAAAATAAAGAGGATGGGTATTAAAATTGAGTGGGGATAAAGGGGGGTTACCTAAAAAATTAAACATTATAGATGGAACCAGGGATTTCACCATATTTTTGGGTGTCTCTATGATTCCCTCTAAGAGCCGCGACACCTCATGAACCATGAATACTCCTTTACTATTTTTTGCAAAGAAGGCCTACCTTCAACATAAAATGCATTGCACCATGGTGTGGTTCTCCTTTTAGTCCCTAAAAGGGAAACCATTTCTCCACCATGAATAAATCTTTCGATCATTTCTCATAGGTACAAGCCCTAGGCGTCACTCCCTTCACAACTACCAGACTCCAAGGATCCAGATGATCCAAAATGACCATCACCTTGCTAAAGGGCCTCTCTGGTGGCCATAATACATTCTACACCACCATGAAAAAGGGTGTCTCACCCAACCTATTTCCTATATGTGCCTTTCATATAAACCACACTCATCTAGTGTTGTATACACTCCAACCAGTTCAATTCACCCTCTACTAAAATTTCCATCATTATGTGTCTATCCTTGTGCTTGTGCACCTATAATGAAATTTGGTTTATCATCCACATAGTATCACTCTTTCTTCATCTCAAGAAACCAAAACACGTCCAGGGCATAGATCAACATATAATAACATATTTTGGATATGTACCAGACCAACAAATATTAATTTGATTTCTGGTACAAAAAATTAACCTCCAACCAAAAATAAAAAATCAAAATTGTTTGGAATTTCATAACTTATAAAGGAAAATGAGTTTTACAATCCCTCCCCCCAACTCACTTCTCATCCATGAGAATCCTAATTTTGCCATCAATCTGTTAACATAACCTATTTCCAATACCAATGAAAAATATCATCATCGCATTCAATTATCCAAAAAAATTAAGATTCAATTATGAGACATACAACATGCAGTACACTATAAATAATGAACCTAAGATACCACTCATTACCACCACTAAAACATCAATTCAATTCTTAAACACAACAAAATTTACTAAGACACAAGGGTGGAGTCAATAAATTTATCTTTTGGTTTATTGTGATCACCACCATAAATATAATCTTATATGGTCTGATTTCAATCCCCAGTTCTCCCCACCATTAGAGTCACCTACTAAAACAATTCCACAATTGTGTGATACATGTGGTGATGCTTCCATATCACCATACCCAATCACATAAAAACCACTATTTTGTCAACCTCTAGCTATATTTTCTTTAAAAACAATGCTATACTTATTAACACATTGTGAAGTAACTTGATATTGATGAGGTATTATTCTAGAAGCATAAAAACTATCCACTTACCCACAAAAATGTTTATACACCAATTCCAGTGTTGTTCCTCTGTTAAATAATCAACCAACCATGTTCTCCTCATACTCCCTCCGAAAAAACCAATATATATTTGATCTGACACATTCTTGGATATCTGCAAAACAATCCCAAGCATGGTTCCCCATTTTAACTATATTCAATACTATATCCAAACCACAAATATGGTATCTTCTGAGGGACAAAATAAAATTTATTTTATCAGTAAAACATCCATAAAATACGACATCAATTGTCTAATGAATCATATCATCACATCACCCATCACACATGATTTTCCACTACTTCACAGAATGGGTTGATGTTATCATTTATCTCATACCCAAGTGAAAATGAAGTCGTCAACCACCATTAGTTCCCCACTCACTAAGAACATCATCTTCAACAACTACCATGATGCAAAACTAAATTAGGCTTACACCATCTAAGGAATAGTGGGGAACTCCCCACCAAATGGATTTATGTATTCAAATCCTCGATCATATCCTTAAAGGGTTTAAATTTGTTAATATGTTCCAATCATCTCATTCCATACTCATCTCTTCCTTGGTAACACCCATCTAGGATTGACCACCCAGATTGACCTTTCCACCAAAAAATATATATCTAAGGTTACAACTCACCAAATATGGTCATTCACCACTTCATAAAAACTCCCATGAAACTATTCCCAAAATAGTTTCATCAAATTCATAAATCCACAGACAACACATGACCACTAACAAATTCAAATCTCAACAACATCATGTGTAGTAATCTCTTCTTTCCTTGATCACATCAAACTCCAAATGGTTCACTATCCCATAACACATAATCATAGAACCAAAATCACACTCCTATGAGTCACACATTTTTAAATATAACTCTTGGGACTAAATAGATAGTTTTTCTCACGTGTATTTTAATGTTATTTAATCAAAATCAATCTTTGTTCATTCTTTTTGAAAATTAACAATTCATCCATGCTAATTAAATCACATGATTACGCTCCCACCTATGATTCATCACTAAAATAGAAGAATCTACATGAGTAATATCCCTCCAAGTTACTGCCATCTAATATCACAATCTACTTCCTAAATTGGAACCATGAATGAAATCAGTATCATCAATAATCATTGAAATCGTACCCTAAAAACCAAACCTCAATACGAAAACATCTCAATTGACATTCATCACCAAAACATAAGATGTGATCATGCATTTATCACATTCAAGGCAGCACCTCATGTGTACCAATCTCATAAACTAATTTATCTACTCCGGATTCCCACATATAAGGGAACTCTAAATCCTATTTTAACTAATATCTTAGGTTACCCATGTATATATCACATCTCTTCTTGACCATAATACATGATTGGTTAAAACTGTGAGCAATATCTAGTGAGAACAAGTACCTCACACCTATCCCATAAACTATTTAACACATACCTAAAACATCAGGTGGTTGTTTCCATTCCCTCATCTCTAATACCACAAGATAATTTATATTTTCAAACAACCATTATATGGTCCCCATATACATATTATGAATCTTTGGAAAAGTCATATTTCTATTAGTGCACCAATCATCACTATGATTTTTAATTAGCGAATACCCCATCAGGAACCTAGATACTATATATATATATATAATGACCTTACCCTAGATGAGCCATGTAGAGTAAAACATAATCACACAATTCTATTATGTTGAATAATAGAAAGAACCTATATGGTAAAATCCCATATAGGTTTTTATTATTACATTAAATAACCAAAAAAACATTCTCTTGAAATAATTACCAAGTCATATGGTTCTTATATAATCTAATTGAGGGTCACTACACATCCCTTATAAGAGGTACTTTATTTTATTTATGAAGTAGGATATCTTTGTAAGATCTGCATGTATTAGTATCGACGGAAATATGATTTGGATCGGATGATAAGAACTCTACAAAAATGATCTATTGAGATAAATAGTATAATTTATTATTGATTTATTACACTATGTAAACCTCTATAATCAATGATATAAATCAAAAGGAAGCAGACATATGTCATGTGAATCCAAAATGACAAGAATTATGCATGTCGATAGACCAATTGAAAATTATAGAACAACTAAAAACATATAAATCATATGTATAAAACCTAAATGTGTCACGGTAAGTGAAATCATACAACTATAAAAGTGAAAACAAATAATAGAAATCCAATATCTATCGTTTCTGTGAAATTTAATCCAAAAATGTGTTTTTGATTCCCCAATTCAATGTCCATCACAAGCTTCAACACATTCCTATATCACATTTTTACCATCTCCCCAAGTATTATAAAAAAATAGAAATATATGATACCACTTTATAACATCATAGAGTTGTAGAACACCACACTAGTTTCTAATTCACCAGTCACCACATATATTTAGGTACACCTCCCATATTCCATATGATAAAATCTAGAAATGAGGTCAATGATATTATAATAGAGACACTAAATCCTCATTTAAGATTTTATAATATAGAAAAATAAACAATGACTATCTTTAATAAATAATTAGAGTTCACTGAAAAATTAATACACAACATGATATATCAAATGTAAAAGAGGATGCATACAGTCACATGAACTCGAGGACATTCCAGCATATATATAATGATCACCCACTAGGAAAATCACATATATAGTAAAATAAAATAAAATAAATTTCAAAAGGTTCTACTAACTTCTTTTATCACTAACACATCCTAGTCTCTAATATTATTTGAGAAATTCCAATTGCTCATTCAATATTGTACCTCTAACAAATCATAACCTAGGAATAGTGATGATATAATCTGGTACACATGTTTCATGGATTCTTGAGTGGGGTGTGTGTATAGCTGATCAGGTCAAACAAATATGGTCATGTATATAATCTGAATATTCTATTCATTCTCATACATATAATGCTTATATTATATAATTAATATTAAAATGCATAAAAAATAATCATTATTGATCTTTAGGTTCTAACATGACATATAGGATTGATTATAAATACATTTGTTAATGCCAAAGAGTCTCTAAGCATTTCATGAAACTATTCAAAGAAATACTATGCCCAACAAACATATAGTAATAATCGAAAGAAAAAAATCTGTATCAACATCCAAAGGAATCACAATATTATCAGGATTAGTGTCCAAATTCATAAGAGGTAAAATTGGGAATTTATTATATAGAATTCATGTATCCATTTCATAGATGGATAACCTAGTGAAATCAAACAGTGACATTAACAAAGTATTTTATTCCTTGGGATGACCCTATAAAACAAAATCTAAGGGGATTTCCCAATTCATTCTAAGCATATATTCATATAGTGGAATGCCAAGATATACCACCCCCATTTTCAGTAACATGACCATTTATTCATAAATTTTGAGTCTATATAATTATTGGTTTATGTTTTGGGAGATACAAAAGGGTTCTGATATGATTTGGTGGATTTTCTATAGGTTCTTGATTTTTGTACGGATAGAAGAAATCATAAACCATATATAAGAAACTATGAAAATAAAGTCAAAAGCACTGGGTAGGAGCACAATAAAATCATGTTTTTAAAAACCCATATAGGTTCCTAGTAGAAACCATGATTCTTTTAATAGAGAGAAGTGGTATGGTTGGTGCATGTTCTGTCTAGACATGCAAGATAATCCTGAAATGTTTGGGCTTCAGATAGTAGCACCAGATAGTTGGCACATGGATTTCCAAATTGTGTGACCTAATTTTGCCATATAAAGTTGTTCCACGTTAAAATGTGGATCTAGTAGTGATCCTTCGTTCTAGTATGTCATTGTTAGATATATGATTTCCTACAATCCAAGAATGATTCTTATGTGAATCAAAGTACGTTGGAGGCCCCGATTCCTCGGTAAGTACCTGTTATTCCTCATTCTTCATAGATATAATGTTCTTCACTCTCTAGTGTCCATAGATATGGTTTGTTATGAATATATATATATATATATATGTGTTTTTAATGTTTTTATACTGAAATAATGTTTGATATAAGGAATGAAACGTGTATTGGGATCAGATCCTGATTTTTTATTATTCAGTGCTTCATTTTCACTAATATTGAGACATATATGGCTTCTATCATGACTCTAAATGAATTAAAACATGAAGGATTTGTGTTAATTAAATTTTTTCATTTATTTTTTTTGAATAAATGTGTGATTTTTTGTGGATCCGTTTTTTGGGTTATGTATTTAGAATCTTATAAATTGTATGGTTTGTGGAAAATTCTCTTTAGTGAAAATTTAAAATTAGTGATTTTGAAAATATGTTTTTGTTTTAATTCATGGAAAATAATTTGTATAATTATTTTAATGTTTGAGAAATAAAATTTGAAATTGTTTTGAATTAATATTTGATATACATAGTTAGATTGAGTTTATATTATTTATATGTTACCCTATTGAAGGGGTATGTTCCACTAGGGAACTTGATATTGGTTACCATTGGAAGACTATGTAGATTAATGAGAAAATTCTCATTATTATGTAGTTGTCACTTGTTATTTCATCGTGTGTGTGGAGAAATGGTTATGGGTATGGAAAATGATTTTAAAAACAGTTCTCTAATTTTTATTCACTTTAGAAAGAATTTTTATCTGGATTTGATTTAAATTTTTCTAATGTTTGAAAATATTTTATAAAAAAATATGCTTACAAGTTTTTCCCTAGTTGAGTGAGTTGGAGATTCCTTAGGGAAATTATACTGAGTTTATACTAACCCCATTACTGGGAACTATTCTTCATTGGAAGATGTGATATATCAAGACAAATGAAAAATATGTATCCTAGTTATTTATTGATTCATCTAGATATCATTGGAATGGAATGTGGAGTTGAATTTGGGACTACGATTGGTGTTTATGTTAGATATCACTTTAGATTGTTGAGTTTTGTGGTGTTTTGGTTATCCTTGAGTTTTTATTTTTGTTTCTTATTATACTCTAATATGGTTTATGATTTTGGTTATTTTTTGAGATTTATTTTGTACAAATGCATAATATAGATGTTTGGATGGTTATGGGTTATGTATTTTGGATTTTTATTATTTAAAATAGAAAAACATCCCCCTAAATATTCTAGAGGACCTTGTAATTTATTTTCATCCTTCGATGTCTTTGGGATTCCATCTATGTCTTATTATCACATCTATCACTTCTCAAGACAATGATAATGGGTGGGATGATATAAATGGTATCAATCTTGGATAGTATTACTTTAATTTTTTTAAAACATTTTTCATCTTGTTTGATCCTAGATACTGGAATTTCTATATATCATGGTTAGTATGTCTTTCATTTTGGGACAAATGGGGATAGTATTCACTGGTTCTGGAGTTGTATGATATAATAGTCTTTATCATATAATGGTAATGAGTTGTATAGTCATCAAACATTTAAATATATAGTATGAAATATAATATCAAACCAATTTATTCTAAAAATCATTTTTCAATTGTGTTTTGGTTCATGAGTGGTTTCATGTACATCTAGGTGAGTTTTCATCACATCATCCTAGATTTATCTAATGCCAATTTCATGATATTCATTGATTCTAATACTTTACAATAGTAATTCATTTCTCATTAAAATTTTTTGTTTTTTTAAATTTAAATAATTGATGATATTTAAAATTTTAAAATTGGTTGATTCAAAAAGCGTGGTTAGTTTATTTTCAAAAATAGATAAAATGATGGAAATAGTTGAATTATGGAAATATATTTGGTGATATGTGTTCATATGTGTTTATATGGTAAATTAAATTTTTTAATCCTTTAGTTTCTATTGAGGGAGAAAAAATAGAGTTTCTTTCTTGTTATATTCAATGGAACCTGGTCAGTTTTATTGAAATCAGTTGAAAAAAGATAAGAAAATGTGGTTTCACCAAATCCATGGGTGAAAGAAGAGCTAGTAAAATTCATTTTATAGACTTTATAATACATGTATATATATAAAATTAATGATGAATCTTAGAAATTGGACCATTTATTTTAAAACCAAATAAAAAATCCACATATCATTCAGGGGGATTATGAGCCGAAAAAACATAAGTCTAGTTTAATATGATGAATTGTTTCATTATTTTACTTTGGACATCAACATAGTCAAATGAAAACATAAAAAAATATTCTAGGATATTTTCCATGAATGTGGTGGGATTTGTTAGCTCATTATAAAGTGGACCGAGGAATTACATGGGAGGATTGTTAGGAATTATTTAATAAGAAATTATATCCTCAAACCATCCAGAGTACCAAAACTACCGAATTCAACGGTTTGTAGTAAGATAATCTCATGGTGATGGAGTATGCATCTAAATTTATGAATTTCATCGTATTTTACTTATAATTATTTTTACTTATGTAATTTTCTATTAATATGGTCTTGTCCTACTCATTAATTTCTTCAGATGCAATTGATAATATGGTTTTTTTCTATTGAGACGATGCCTTCTGTTTTGAAACTACAAATTAATATGGGCCAAATAGTGTCTCAATAAATTATTGTTAAAAAAATTGTATAAATATATATGTGGTTGAGTTGTTTTTATGATTTACATATTCTTTAAATGGATTTATAGGACCTAATTTTGGGTATAGACTGGTGGACATCATTCAACGCCCACATTGTTTGTTGAGCCCAAAAACATAGTTTCACATCTCTCAATGAATTATATTATATATTAAGAGAAATTTGGGATATAAAGTCCTGTAGAGAAGAAATTTTAGTATTGGTGGTTATAAATATATTTTATTACTTTCTACTGCTCAACTTTGTATCAACAGATAATATTCTGAATAGAGATTTTCCAACTATCATTTACCAATTTCATGATGTTATCCCTAATAATTCCTCAAGGTATCCACCAAAAATGAAAGTGGATTTTATGATTGATCTCATAATAGAGACTAGTATGATCTCATGTTATTCTTACAGGATAGAACCAACATAATTAATAGAATTTTAATTTATATGGAAGAGTTTGAAATAAAATTGTTCATTCAACTGAGTAAATCTCATTAGGAAGCACTGGTTTTGTTTGTGAAGGAGGTAAATGGAACTCTAAGGATTTTTTTTATTACTATATGATTACCAAAGTTATGAAAAAGAATATATATCAATTTCAAATAATTAATAATCTATTTGATTGATTTTGGGATTCCTAGTTGTTCTATAAAATTGACGTATATTCAAGGTATCACCAACTATAATTTCAAAAGGAGTATTTCCTGAAGATAGGTTTTAGTAGTAGATATGGATAAAATTAGTTTTTGTTTATACATTTTGGTCTTATGAATACATAATAAATATTTGTGGAACTGATGAATTGAATCATTCAACATTATTTGGGTTTCATATATTGGTTTTTTTAATTATATAGTGATATATTCTAGGAAAAAAGTGGATCTTCAGAAATACATGCTTATATTGTTGGGAATATTATGGTAGATTCATTACTATTGAAATAAATAATAATATAATTTTTGGATGTTTTTTGAATGTATACATTTCCATGTAATTTCTAAATATAGTTTTTTCATAGATCCTAATAATATATAAGTACATATATATTCGAAATCACCCATGAATGACTTCAAGATAAAAGGTTTCCATGGATTTGAGGGATACTATAGATGTTTTGAATGTTATTTTTTACATTTTGAATTAAAAATGATATATTTGAAAAGAGAATCAATTCATATCCAATATATCTATTAATTCCATATATCCTTTCCTGAACACAATTTTAAACATACATCATCACATATCCTTATGTTTCCTTAGTATGGATGGGGTCATGTAGTCTATTGTTATACATTGGGATCTAGGTTGGGATATTTTATCATACAGGGAGATCAGGTTGGTGCTTATAGTTCATGAATTTATATTTCCATGGGAAGAAATACCCAACACACAATTTGTAATTATCTATCGTGGTACATGCATTCGTGTCTTGCTGTCATTTCCTCTTTGGTGACAAATTTACAATTTTTACAGATAATAAGATTTTGATCACATTTTCTCACCAAGATATTTGAATTTAACATAGCATGGATAGATTTAGTACCTAAGGATGTTTGTCTTCAACTTATTGTATACATCAAGTAAAGTTATCTCTTTAGATAATTTATTTAGGAGTAATTCAAAAAATCAATTGGATAAATATGATTTGGACTAGTGGGATATATGGTCAGTCATGGTCGAAATGTATCTAGAATGTTCAGATCAAGATGATGTTTTAGTTTTCATTCCAATTTAATTTGTTCCTATAGTGTTTGAAAATGTCATAAAGGCTTAGACATTCAATCTTGAATGTGTTAATTTGATGTCAAAACTCAATGGAGGGGAGACCATTGAGTGGTGGAAACTAGATGGGAATTCATTGGTTCTATTTTGATATCAAATGTTTGTTCCATTAGAAAATTAAAAAAAATCATCTTTGTGAATACCACCATTCGATATGGGCTTTTTAATCTGAGATTTAGAAGATGAATAAATCATTTAATGAATAGTTTCATTTGGTCATCATGAAAAGAGATAAAGAAAAGTATATCTCAGGATGTGATATTTATCAGTAGGTCAATGTATAACATTAAAGAACTATGGGTATTTTGTAATATTTTTCAATTACCATATAGAAATGGGAGAAAATAGACATGGATTTTGTAATAGTTATACCAAGGATGGTTATGATACATGATTCCATATGGGTGATTCTAGATTATATCATAATGTTATCACATTTGATACATATTCTAGAATCTCATTCAGTGGATGATTTTTCAAAACTCTATATTCAATAGATTATAAACATTCATGGTGTTTTATTCTATATTTTTTGGCCCAATACCCTTGGTTTATACCTCATTTTTATAAATCATTATAGAAATCCTGTGGAACACAATTGAATGTGAGTAGGAATTATCATCCACCAATGGATATACAGTCTCATCATAGGATCCAAATGTTGGAGGCAATTGGTAGGGCTTGTTCAAAGGATTTCGGTGGCTCATGGAAATAGAATTTAACATTAGTTGTGCTATCATAAAATAAAAATTATCAGGACTCGATACATGTGGCTTCTTATGAATCATTATAATGGTGTCTTTATTTTTCTCAAATTTTTTGGGTGAAAATAGATGAGTCTTCACCAATTGGACATAGACTAGTGAAAGATATAATATGGTATTATTAAGTTGATTTGAAAGGGAAGGGATATGGCCCAATAATCAAAAACAATATGCGAGTCATTATTAACAAATGTTGTTGTTTTATGTGGGTGATCATGTGTTCTTAATAATCTATCTAAGGCCAGTGAATAATCATTTCGGTAAATATGAAATGTTATATCCTTGATAAATAACATCATTTGAGATACATGGATGAGTTAGTGAGGTGTAATATCATTTTATTTTCCACCACAGTTTAGTATAGTGAAAAATAGGTTTCATGTATCTCTGTTAAACTAGTACAAAATAGATCATGACCAAGTGATTCTGTTGGATCATGTTGACCTAGTGGAAGATGATACATTGATTCATTTCATAGTAAATATTTATGGATACACAAGATTAGATCATATGGGGGATCATTATTTCAGTTTTTGTTTTATCAAAACACAGTTGGATTCAAAATGAAATGTGGTAGCATGAAAAGGAAATGTTAGATAATTGTCCTAAAATCCTCAAGGGAAATGGGGGTTTCCACATTTCTGTGATATAAAGGCCCGTGGTTGGAAAATTTTCACTCACTTTATATCACATTACCCTTTAATTATTATTTTTTAGTCTTTTTAGTTATTATGTTAAGTTTTGAGATGATCATAGTGGTTTGGGAATGTTTTGGAGGCTTCTCTAGAGGTAAATGGTTTGTGAATGATTAGTGAAATTCATGAACCACCTCTAATAAAATATTAAAAGCTATACATTGAGAATTTAAAAGATGAACAGTTGGAACATGGTATTCCAAAACTATTTGAGTTCCTATGACAAACTATTTTTATTGAAATAGAGGGGAAAGAATATTAGGTTCATGGTTTGTCTAACCATATGAACCAACCATGTGAGGTTTGACCATTACAAAGTAGAACTAAATGGTTGGTACAAGGTTTTGAAAATTTTGTAACCTAACCATGTTATGTATAATTGACCATCATTAAAATGTTTACCTAATCTAAATTACCCTCTTTAACACTCACTTTTACAATAAAATTTTATGATCTTGATTTTTTTTTCTCAAATCATGGGAGATGAATCCCATTAATCTAGGTGTGATCATTAGACAAATAACAGTGTATTAGAGCCCTAGATTTATCAACAAGTAACTATTATTACTTATTCTTATTATTACACTAGTTATTCTCACTCTTGAAACCATAGAACCGGTCCTTTATTGATTGATCTATGGGGTTTGAATAGTTTCATTATTATATTTTATTTGATATACTAAAGTGAACATGGGTTGTTATTGGATCTTGATGTTCTATGATTTAGTTCTTTGTTTTCTTCAATTTTAATTGGTATGTGGATTATCTCTTAACTCCACATGATTTAGAACATGAATTCATACTATTAATTATATTTTTCCCATGAAATTTATATGAAACCCCTTTCTGATTCACTATGTAAACAACTTTTGGATTATGGATTTTGATTTATAGAAATCCGATGGATTGAGGAACATTCACTTTGGTGATAATTTTAAAATGGACATTTTAAAATAATGATGTGTTCTTAACTCATGGAAAATTATTTGTTTAAATGTTTTAAATAAATAAATATTATATGTGGAATGGTTTCCAATGGTAATTTTGAATACATGGTTGGGGTCTGTTCATTTTCATCAGACAATATTTTATTGAAGGGGAGTGTTCCATTGGGGAACTTGTTATTGGTTACCTTGTGAGGACTGGATAGATCAGTGAGAAACCAATAATGGGTACAGAACTATAACCTGATCATGCATGTAATGTGTGGATATATTGTTATGGGTATTCTAAATGATTGTAAAAAGGGTTCTTACTTTATTTATCACATTCCATATATTTTTTTATGGATTTGATATAAATATTTTCTTACATATAATAGAGTTATATAAATTATGATTTGTTTTTTCCCTAATATAATGATTTGAGAAGTAATTAGAGAAATCCTACTAAATTTAGGCTCACCCCCTACTTAGGTGATGTTGTGCTTTTGAAGGTTTCATCTATCGAGACATATTTAATGTCCAGGTATGTCTTTTATTATGTGATACTTCTTGATATCGTGGGCAAGGAATGTGGACATTGATCTTGGAGCGAGTTTTGTGCTACTGGTTGATGTCACATTGTTTTTTTTTAGTTTCTTTTCATTCACATCTCTTTTAGTGTATCTATTGGTTTTCTCTTTTACCCTAATATGGTTTATATTGTTGGTTATTTTTTGAGTTATATTTTTTACTCATGCATTGTATAGTGGTTTCTTTGGTGATTGGTTAGTGGGTTTGATGTTTTATCTTTCACATGGTAAATCATCCCATAAAATGTTCTTAAGGCCCTTGGAATTTATACCCATCCTTTGGTGTCTTGGGGATGTCTCCTAAGTCCTAGTTGCACACCTTTCACTTATCAAAAAAATTAGGAGGTGCTATATGTTACAAAGGATGTCTCCAAGGAATTTCATCACTTCAGGTATTATAGTCAATTCTTGGGTGACCAATATTATGGTCTATATTACATAGTCCCTTATTTATAATTATTTGGATGTAGTCCAAACCACCCAAAATATATCTAAAATAAAAATTCATAATGTTCGTCCATATTCTTACCCTATCAAAAATAATAAAGACCATACTCTCAATACATTTACCACTAATTGTGACTACATCTATAACATGATCCTAGAAAAAATTTGGTTCTATGGTGGAAGATGAAATCATCACATTCTATTCCCAGATAATCCCTCTAATTGGTTAATATATATATATATAGAACACACCAGGGTCACATAAATCAGATCATTGTATAGAAACCCACATGGACTTTATTATCCCATTATTATCTCTTTGTTCAACACCAATCACTAATTGGGAATATCATCCTTTAATAT
The DNA here is from genome assembly GCA_963277665.1 of Viscum album. Taxonomy (NCBI): domain Eukaryota; kingdom Viridiplantae; phylum Streptophyta; class Magnoliopsida; order Santalales; family Viscaceae; genus Viscum; species Viscum album. Next base: position 268,314,556 of record OY728153.1, read on the forward strand.
CATCATAATGATAATATAACCTCATAGTTCTTATATGATACCTATCATCATTTTCACATAATATATATTTATTCAATCAAATCCCCTGCCCAATTAACCTTATGTAGGCACTAGAAAACCTAACATATCTAGAAACAATCCATGTAATCCTACCCAGTTCCTCAAATACAAAGGGGGAAAACTTTCACCACTCTTATCCCAGCTAACTCAAATTATATAAGGAATCTCAAGGGTCTAAAATATTCAATCTCTATGAAAAAATATAGGTTCTGAGGGTAGTGGAAGTTCCTTTTTTAGTGGTTAAATTAATATTACTATTATTTTCGAGTATACTGAAGCCCTGGGAGAGGATCTTTCACATTAAATTTATAAATAATTTACTTATTTTGGGAAGGAACAATTTCCACATATAAGGATCTATTCCTCATAGACATTGTTGATATTATTAAAACATTTTATATTTAACTAAATTTTTTAAGTACTCACATATATAATTCATGTGAAAGTTGTCCATACATTTTCCTCTTACATCTAACAAATTCCAATTGATTTTTAGGTGCTATCATGTTGAATTAAATGTCTTTTATTTTTTATGTAGATCGCTATAATATCCTTTAGGTATGAAGGAGTTAATAATATTATTGAGAGGAAGAGACGAGGAATTGAAGAGAGAGGAGAATATTGTTGTACACAACAATTCTCTATCCTCATTTTTTTATGAACCCTATACAATAGGCATAATAATCTATTTATAGAGTTGGGGATTAGGTTAAAATTTTATTTACATATGTACCAATAATAAAATAATATTATAATCATAAATGAATCCCATTACGTATAAAAATAATAATATTATTATTTTATAGTATTTACACTGACTTGTGTAATAAAAAATATTATTTAACCAGATTATAAGCTAGAATGTTTGACCAGATTCAGTATTGATCCATTATAACTCCTTGAAATTCATTGAATACAGGAATAACAAAAATTGTTCATAAATATTTTTTTTCACAAACCAGTGAATATTGATTAATTAAATATTCTATAAAATATATTGATATATTTTATTCTAGATCTGATGAATTTATTTCTTTTAAATTTATACAATCAATAAAACATAAATAAAATTATTCCTTAGTCTTATGAATAATATTCATTCCATTCAATAAATTGAAATATATCTTAATTGAGATCAATGAAAACACTTAGTGTGTGACCCTTTATAAATATTTCTCATTTTCGTTAGGAAGATATTTTTAAAGTCAAAGATTAATGTATAGTAATGTTACAAGGCTCTAAAGAGAATGAACATAATCTCGGAACATCCACAACCGCATATGAATTATCACGGTGTAATATTATATATATATCTCAATATATCATTATAATGGTTTTAAATCTATTTCAACAAACTATATTCCTGATATTTAGTTCTTTTAATATCTTAAAAAATGATTTAACACCATATAAATAAATTTTAATGAAACAATTGTATTTCAATCAAATGGATGAAAATTCATATTACATAAGTATGGAAGAAGAAATTATTTCTTATCTTATTAAATAATAACATTTCATTCATGACACATCGAAAAAATCCAAATTTTACCTGAAATATTATCATTATCATTTAAAATAATACATCTAAATGCATGATTCATAACGTTCATTAATAATAATATTAAAATCTTGGAACAATTACTCACATGTAGATACGAATATATGAGGATTACAAAACATACTGAATTCATACTCGAGTGTCTGTTATCATAATATCATGTATTTTTTATAACTATGATCAAAATTTATGAGAATAATCCTTGTTCACTTATGATTACTTTCACATGATATTTTATGCACTATGTTTCATTACATAGTACGTTATTGGACCATAGAACAAGTTTTAAGAATATCAACATTGCATTTGAAGGTTCTCATCATAGTGTAGAAATTTTAGGACCTTTTCAATGTGATATTTACTCTATCAAATTATAAAATCAATTTCAAAAAATAATAATAATAAATATGTGAATTAATATTTAAATTAATATTCACATCTTTGAGAACACATTTCATTTTAAGTATAAAATTATTTGGTTCTACAGAACCAACTCCAACAAACTCCATCTTATACTAGATGAAATTTCTAATGGCTAGTTAGTTCCCACATTTGGAAACATGATTCCAGTGAGTATGGATATAGATTCTAGGCCTATCACATTTCTGTGTCTAGGGATGGAAAATACATTTGTTTGTGTGACAAATTTTATTACCTCAACATTACTATCTTGAGAAATCCATCAATTAGTGATGTAACTGAGTAGTCACCTAATATTCTCATGTCAAAATCCTAACATCTAGACTAAATCCCTAATAAAATATTATTATACAATTATAAATATATTTCTTTTTATATAAACAAAAATGAACACATGATGTTGTTGAACTGCTCATTATGATTCATCAAGAACTACAACAAACTCAAATATTGTAGATCCTGCTACAACTAGCTGAAAAAATCATTCTATACTAACCTATCATTTTATATGATACTAGATAAAATTGAACTAAATGAAGTAATGTGTTCAATTCACATGATCACTTCTATTACCACTTCTACAAACACCTTGAACTCATCCAATAATACTTTTCAAAGAATTATTGGATCATTATAACAGTTAGTCAATGAAATTATGATATATTTGTTCGATATTTAAAAATTATGAATCATGAAATTGTAATATAAAACATCATTTCATATCATGGAACATCAAATAGATTACAAGAATAAAATCTTGTGAAATTATATTAATTTCAATAATCTCTTCTTATTCCAATGCATGTTATTATAAAAAGATTATATGACATCAACAATTCAGTCTTGAATTTTAAAAATATTTCAATTTTCAATATTTGGTTAATATATATAATATTATTAATTAGGAAAACATATAGTTCTATCTTGTAGATCATAGACCCTAGAGCAAGGTTTCTTGTTTAAATTATATTTGGACAATTTCAATCCTTTTCCATAACAAACTAGTATGACACAAGTTTTTTTATATGTTATATATATATATATATTGAAAACATAAACTGATCCATATAAATTGATAGAGACACATGTAACATATTCGTTTCGAAGTGAATATTATATGATCACTATAGATGAATAATCATATATGAATTTTTTTAATTTGTATATATTATTGGCATTTATTTATATCACTGAACCATTTATGTTATTACTACTGCACATATACCATAGGGTATCCTTTTCATCACATCATATTGGCATCTACTTTAGTGTGTCCTCCAATCAAGGAGGCCATTATAATAAATTTTCCCAAATGATGATCATATTATTTTATAGAGAATAATTCAAGAAGGAATTTATTCATGATTATTGGTGTGAAGGATGTGTCATAAAATATACTTTTCAAAATTAAATCATGATTTATTGTTATCATATTATTCCATCCATGTATCAATTCCTTTGAATACTCAATACTAGTATCATGTCATAGAAACATTCAAAATAATAAGTTTATAAATTTTGATACATGGAGTCCAATACATGAATTTATTCATACGTTTAAACCTTGTCATATTACCATTTGTTGATGCATTTTAGGATTATTTATTATAACATACGAATATATGAATGAACCATTTTTATGAGCATAAAAAAACTCTTTGGTTATAAATTCACATGCAATATGTGTCTCTAGAACTAACCCTCCCACTATGTTGTGTGGAGTCTAGTGTTATTATTCCAACTAATGTGCACCAAGATAATTAACTCAAAAAATTAAATTCTACTCCCACAATCCTCAAATATATAGGATTTATTTATGGAAATATAGTCAATCATGATAGGAAATAAATTTTATCATTGCTCAGAGAATCATTAACTCAGATTTACCATAGTGTTTTGATGTCCATTTATAGCTAAGTCCAAGTTTTAACTAACAATTTTAAAAAAATAGTTATGGTAGTGTTTTATAAATTCTTATCAAGAAAAAAAAGATATTATGTCCATTGAAAATGTATTTGGAATATGGATTGTCTATTTCATATATATTTTTTAAAAAAAATCTAGGAAGAAATAATAGAATATTTTAAATATATATAAAATTCACCATTGTTCTTTCTTTTACTACCTTCATGGAAATGATATGTATGAGGAATTTTGATTTTGGTATTACCATTATTCCGGATATATGTTCAATGAATCCTTATAACAAGATGTTCTCTAAAAACCAAGCTCATAGGTTTCTTAATCAATACCATGTTCACACATTTAAATCAAAGATAATTTCTAAAATTTAATCAAGGCATTTCATGAACTATATGAATATACATTTACGTTCAGAATAGTTCATGTGAACATATTAAAATAACATCAAACTCATTGTGTTGTGCTATGAATTATAGAGGATTATTTATCTAGAAAATTATAAGTAGTTGATTTTTATTCCCATTATCTTATCTCTAGTAAGATTAATGCATTTTTATGGTTGTAAATATGAGTACTATTTTAATTTATTTTAATAATTTTATTACCCAAATTAAGATAAAATCTTATATTTTATATTAATCATTCACGTAAATGGATATGTGAAATTAATGCTTCTGAGAAAATGTTTTTGTATAGATGCTTCTCAACAACATTTATTACACATGTAAAATAATTTCTATTTGTGTTTAGATATAAACTTAGATAAAGGATTTGGTAACACTCATTACAAAATTTAATCTTTATAATTTTTCCATGAAAAATAATGATCCCCCTGGATGAAAAAAGAATCACCCATTCTCATCTACATTTGAATTCACATTATAAACATTCTTTTCATTATCATTTCTTATATTTACACACATATAAATTTTAAGAATGTGGTATTTAATACAAATGTAGTGAATAGTAACTTTATGATTATAACATAACTGTATGAAACTACTTTCTGCTTCAATTCATTGTAATGTTTTTTCCACTTTCCATTCATTCAACAGAAGAAATAAATAGATTCATATTCATTATTTTTTTATTAAATATATTGTCTCTTTGAGGGACACCATAAAGAATATTTTGGATTTATATTATCTATGGGATCTTCAAGCTTTCCATTATAAATTTTCACCATAGGTTTAGGAAAAACATGTTTCAACAAATCCTTATATAGATGTGGAAGTATAGAAAAAAAATTCCTAAGGAACTTATCCATTTAATTTATTCTGGATTTGAAAATGATGAATAACCTTGGTGGTAAGGATAATAAAATAATTTTAATATATATTTTAGTAACTATGTGTAATCCCACATTTTATAACTAATAAATATACCCATTATTTTTAAATCCTGATCAGTAACTAGATTTCCTTCTTCGATCTTACTCTTATGCAGTGCATTGAAAAACTTATTTATTTAAATCATTCATTTCTCCTTTTCAAGATATTGGATTTGAGATATTATGGTATAAATATCTTTGTATTTTTGTTGTATCACAAAATAACTAGACATAGCTAAAAATATAAAACAATTAACATAGGAAGAATCGTCAATATAGATCTGGTGGGATACCTTTTCATCCTCACTCACATTATAGGGTGGAAAATATGAATAAGGAATTCCAACACATAACATAGTATTTTAGATAATAGTTTATTGTATAAAAAATACATTATATCCAAAAAATTATTTATCAAGAAATACTATATATTTAAGAATGATCACACTATTTGGTGGTTTTCATACTAATTTTTATAATAATTAAAACAAAATATTAGTACCCTATGTTATTATAAATTTTGTAAAAATAAAAAAATTAATTGATTTTAATAAATATACTACTATTTTTTCATGTCATAATAACCCTCAAAATTTAACATGGAATATATGATTGCTTTTGAATTCTTATGGAAATTGTCCCTACTCCCATTCACATAACCCCAAAAAAATTTGTTTATGATATTTTAAGGGACTTAGGAGGCACGTCTCTTCCATGTATGGGATTCATGCTCCCTAATCAATTGATTTTATTCCGCAATCCTAAAATCATGACATATACTTCCTCAATACATTATCTAAATTCTCAAATGTCTAGTGATGGCTGCTCCTCTTGTGTAAAATTGTAATGTCAACCAAAAACCTTCGTAAGGACTCACCTTATAAAAGTATTTGTCCAAACAAGAGTTGGTCAAACACGTAGATTTATTGGTTTACATCCAAATAAATTAATGAAAGGCGAGGTATGAATTAATATTTAAGTAAGATATTTTAATTTATTATGCAATAAAATTAACTGGTTTTACCATTTACATAACATGCAAATATTTTGTGGACTTATCATAATTAATTAATGACGTTGGATAAGACAATTACACATAATAAATTTATTTAAATTGTATCTTTTCACATTAATTCATTTAATCACGTGATCATGGTATTCAATTAATAAAATATATGGAATATTTAAAAAATAATAAATGACCATATACAGATATTATCAAATGGTTTGATTTATTGAGTGGAAAATAAATCAACCATTGACCTAGGGAAAATTCCATATGTTGGTCTTCGAAATTGTTACAAAATTCCACATATACAATTTTGCATCACCAGGGTTGGAATTACTATAGTTATTTCTTGAACCACATCCACATACATTGTGATACTCCATAACTATCATCATTTATAAGTCACACACAAGTGAGAAGAACCAAATGATTAGTTAATGGGGATTACATAGATAACAATTGATATGATGGTCCTACATAATAATGGAAGGAGATATGACATGAAGAACATAAAATTTATTTAATATGAAATTATTTAAAACAATTGAAATAAATTAAAATAAAACAGACAACACATACATAGGTATTATTCATGCTCATGATTATTCATAAATGCAACATATACACAATAGTAAACCGGTTAACATTCTTTTATATCCATTCATTATAATTAATATAAAAGTGATTTCATTAGTTAATTAATTAATTTATTTATTCCCTTTCATGTTCATTACCATAAATATTTTTAGGGATACAACACTAACAATTGAATTCATGGAAAATAAATATTACAACCAATACATACATATTATTACAATAAAATAATTAAGCATTTAATAAATATTCAAAATAGTTATTAAGGATTCAATCATTAATGGTTCTAGTTAATAAAATAATGTTTTAATATTTCAATTATCAATTTAATATAATTTAATATTTCCATTAATTGGGAGACTACATAGCATGTACTTGCAAGCTACACATCTTGTGCCTCTGTTGTCGTTAATATGTGATACAGGCATGGAGCTTCAAGCATCTACCTCGGTTGGGAAACATGATATTTTTAATATAGATACATGTAATTTTCACTCTTATTATGTGTATACCAACATGATAGGTAACATAGCTTGTTCTATGACCGTGACTAGAAGATATGTAATGAAAAGTTACACATTGTGCATCGCTCTTGTCATGTGTCTGCATAACTCACAAAATAGATTGGTATGAATTTTGGAAAATGGAAATGATGAACTAAAAGTTGTTTAAACATCACACATTTCAATTATAACATTAATGGTCTAGGATATCAGTATCAAGTGGTTTGACCATGTACAATTACCACATATATTTTTTGAATTGTTTTTCTAACACGTGTAGACTACACAACATTGTACGCCAGCTGCACACCCAGTAATCCAACATGACATATTAGAATTTTACCTGATCTATATGTGGTGTGAAATTAATTTTTTGCGTGTAATTAATTCATGGTACATTGTGTATCCTAAAACATGGTTAGGTAAAATACACTTGGTCACACAGCGTGTACTCTGGCAACACACCGTGTAACCCAGAAATAATGTATAGAATTCATAGCACTTACTGATGGCATCTCAAATACTCCTCAAATGCTCTTGGACTTATGTAATTATTAATCTTTATTGAAGAAATTAAATGTACGAAAAAATGATAATCGAAATAATAAAATCGAAAAAATATTTTGATATTAAAAATTCAGCAACGATTTTTCATATTGATTAGCATTCAATGAAATAATTACAAACTAGAAATACGACCCCTCTAGTACCTCTTCTGTGTTCTTGGAATAGTGAAATAACATTTGGTTGGTGTTAAATTAAAAATTCATTTAATTTAGAGTTTCTTAAAAACCTAATAGTGGATCATTTATATTAAATTTATAATTAATTTATTTTGATCGGGATGAAATGATTACCTCATCAGAGGATCTATTCATTAATGTAATTTTGGAACCTCTGAAAACCTTTTCAGATTACCTTAATTTCTCTATAAGGATACAAATATATAATTCCTCTAGTGGTGACCCATACATGATCCTTTGATATATGAGGAATGCCAATTGATATTTAGGATCTAGCACGGTGAAAACAAATTATATTGTTTGTATTGATCGCTACATGATCATTTCGGATGGAAGGATTTATTCTTATTTTTGAGAGTAACAGATAAATATGTAAAGAGAGAGATAAAATTCCATTATGCACAACAATTCTATATCTGCAATTTTTTATAAACCCTATATAGTGGACAAATTAATCTATTTATAGATCTACGGTTTCAGTTAAAATATTCTTCAATTTCATATAAACCTTAACAATTATTATAATATTTAATAAACAACATGAAATATATTATTATAATTATTTTAGTGTGTGTGTGCTAACATGGACAATAATTAATTCTATTTAACAATCTTGTAAATTTATATTTATGTCACTAGACATGTTCTTGGTCTATACAAACTCCTCAACATTTATTAAATAACTGAATAAAATTTTATTCATAAATATTTGTATCCGTACACTAGAGAATAATTATTTATTGAATATTAAATATATATATATATATATATATCACAATTCAGTGAATAAATATTTATTTAATTTATCAGATCAATCAAACCTAAATAAAATTATTCCTTAATATTGAGAATAATATTTATTCTCTAAATTAAATTAAATTAGAATTTATTCAAGATAAACTGAAACACTTAGTGTGTGACCCTCTAGGATTTCTTCTTCTTTGTATAAGGCTCATATGGATGAACTCTATGATTATTGTCTAGAAACAGGTCAAGTCACACAAATGAATGAACTTAATATTTCAACATCAACAACCACATATTAATTTGTACTTTGTAATAAAATTCTATTATCTCAATATCTAATCATGAATGTTGGACGTCTAGGCCATAAACCCATATGCGTGATCCCTATTTATTCGAAAATCTAAAATAAACTTCGTTACACTATGGCCATGGAATTTAATGAAATATTTATATTATAATCATGGGGATGATATGTCAACTTCTATAAATATGGAAATGATATGTTTTTCCTCAACTTATTAATTAACAACATGTCATTCATGACACACCCAGTGTATCCATCTTTTACATGAACTATCTTTTCCATGGTTTATGAAATTCATATAATTGACTAATTCATAACAGGAATTAATAATAATATAATTTTCTGAGGGCCATTACCCATAATCCTATATAGGAGTATACGATGACACCAAAATGTGAATAATTCCTACATGTGGGTCTATTCTCATTATCTCACATCTTGGAGATTACAAGTATCAACTTCATAAGAAGATGCATCATACACATATGAGTACTCACACCTAGTAGTCTATGTTATGTGTTCCCATACATATTATGTTATCTGACTATATAACTAGATTTAAGAATATCATCATTGAATTTCAAGGTGATCATTATAGTGCGGAACTACTATACCCATTTCAATAAAAAATATATTATAGAACATTATAACATCAACATTGTGTAGAATAAAAATAAATATGTGATAATATATTTATATTTATATTTACATATTTGATTATGTATGAATACTTATGTGTAAAATTATTTGGTTCTAGGGAACCAACTTCATCATACTCATCTCAAATAAAGATACACCTCTACCTATAGGTAATTAAGGGAACCTATCTTAAGGGTTGTTATATATTATTCATTTCATATTATCTCTTATAAATATCTCTTGGTCTATAAATCCTAGGGAACATATTTATAATAAAATAATATCCCATCAGTGGCCAAGGGAAAAAAATTTGTTTAATGGTCTGTCATAGCCCTAAAATAATATTCCATACCATTTATAGCCAATCAGGTTTCCTTAAAATTTTATGTTATTTAACTAGTAATACATACTTTGGTCATTATACCACATGTAATTCACTATATATATTTTTTTTAATATTATAGAGAAGTTCATAGGGACCATCGACTATATTAATAAAGGTATTCTCATTTAAGTGAAACCTAACATCTCTCTCCAAATATCCTCTATGTCCGGGATCATCTCCTGAGTTAATATCTAAAGTCATATTTCCAAATAATTAGTTATAAAAAAATTATAAATAGTTATTAAATTTAATTAGAATAATTTTTAACATATTTAAATTTTAAATAATATGCTATAATTTCCTAAAACTCACCATGAACCCTCTTACCACTAAAATAGTCACCTGCCACTTGAGAAATGTTAATATATTTCCCTCAAAATAATTCCTTAAAAAACCAAATCACATGTAACCTAAAGCAACATGAATTTCATCCAATTTAAAAAAATTAAATATAATTACCTAGAAAAAATCTATATGGATATGTACCTTACATGAAATAGAGTTATTCAGTGTGAGATCATTGTCTCAAGACATCCTCTATCAATGTAAATAAAAATACCCCTCATATAGAATTATTTTAACCATGATCTAGTGGAAATCATTACCAAACCCTAAATGGGTTGTATCAAAATCAGAAACAAAAATGTGGAACCAAAGAAAATTAATTTGAATGAGGAAATCACCCACAAAAACAATTGAATCCCACCAATTATCATCCCAATCCTTGAGGGATCAAGGGAGTGTAAAAAGGGAAGAACTCCTTTAACTCAAATGTACATAGTAGATGTAATAAGATGGAATATGAACATGTATCTTGTTCCTCATTCTCACACATGTGCCACACCATCCAAAATTAATTAACCATATGGATCCAGGAGATCCAAAACACCCAAGATATTGATAAAGGGCCTCACTTCTATCCATTTTCTAAGCACCACTAGCATGAAAAATGGGAAATTTATCCATTCTCATTTCCCACTACATCCTCTCCCATAAACCATGTTCATCCAGCTCTCCTCATATTTGGTTCTATGAATTTCTCCCTCCACTATGTGGACTATTGTAGCCTAGTCGTCCATATGGTAGTTCACTTATATAAAAATTCAAATACAAGTCCACTCAAAATAATTTTTTCATATACTTGAGAACCAAAGACACATTCTTGAACTCAATCCATGTACATGAACATCTCTTTAAGATGTTATAAAAATTAAAATCTCGATCTGATTTATGGTTCCAGAAAATAAACCACCCACCAAAAAATGAGAAAATATATGAAATTTAATATGTCATGAAAGAATTATAGTTTTACATTGATCAATAATCTGATTACCTTCAATTAAAAAGGAATAAATTTTATATATTTTTTTGATACATCAATTATTAATTTATTTTCAACTATTTAAGTAGTGTTTTTTAAATACTTATACATATCTTCTCCATGGTTACTTTGATAAAGAACTCACAAGCTTCTTCAAATCAATAATTAGTAATCAATTTTGGATAAAAACTCCAAAACATAAAACCATCAAATAAATTATGTTTCTAATATTCTAGTCTGAGGTTGAATCATATCTCTAATATCAATTATTGTTTCATTGGGATTGATGAAATACCACTATGAATGTGTGAATCTATATGGGTTTCTTTTTAAAAATTTAATCCTTCCCCCTATCATTTACCTCTTTAGCTATATATTGAATGGATCTTTAAATAATTACTAACAACATTTTTACAATAAATAATTTTATGTCTGAATGAAAAAAACTGGTAACCTATGATTTAATAATTCTTTCTACATCCAATGTCTATAAATACATCACCGATGTATTGTCGTTATTATCACACTCACCCGAAGATTCTATTTAATTAATAATATGGATATTTGGAAATGATATGTTAATAAATATATCTCCTTGAATCAAAAATATAAAATACATGGAAATAACTGGTAGTGAAAAGAAATAATTTTTAATCTCCAATATCTAGAACCAACTATTCCACCCACTATAAATACATGACCTCGAGGGATCCTCTTTGATTTATTATCAGTAGTTATTAAATTTATCTTAAGTGGACTTTATTGGATCTAATATTCTTCCCTATATTTATATAAATCACATGAAAACAATTTATACTATATTCTCTAGTTCCTATCTTATATATATAGCAACCTCTAAATACTTCCTCCCTTTTTCTTCTTCTTCTTCTTCAGTCCTTATGACATAATTATCATAGCCTGGTCTTTTCACATCCTCATCTTCCTCTTTTATGAACTTCAATTGATAATAATAATGATGTGATCTCTCCCTTATTATTCATATTAGTATTCAATGCATAGAAATTAACACTCCTTATTGCATTGTATTTATATAATTTCACAACACATAAGATATTTACACTAATCATAACATTTGTTTCACTTTCAGTCTACTTGATAAAGAGAATGTTAAATAGATTTCATTATCATATTTTTCTCTCTGATATATTTCATTTAATTATCTTATTGTTATGCTTATTATTATAAATTTTTTATTTTTCAATAGACATGAATATTGACTAATTATTTCAATATATAAATCCCAGGACAATTAGAAACAAGATTGTTATCATAATTCGTACTTTCAATTATTTTTTCCCATTCAATAAAAATTTTAATTTGTAAAAAAAATATTAATTAATTTGTGGGAACCCTTAAAAAAATGAAAAAACTAATCCAAAGATTAAACTCCAAGACAATACTGAACAATTTTTGAAAATCACAATACCAAAAAATTTATATCTTTCCTCACAAAATTAAATTCAAATTTCAAAAAGCTAAAAATTGAATAACCTATTATATAGAAGAGATAACATAACTGAATACTGATGTCACTAGTCAAACTACCCCTCTTTTTTTCACATTCACCTCATCGATTCTACAACATCGTACTTCCCCTAATAGAGACATCAATGATTGTTAACTGTGATGACTCAATCACATCATCTTTTTCCTCCCCAATGAAAAACTAAAAAATAACAATATCCATTTTTAAATTTCTATAAGAATGACTCTGATCAATAAGCTAATAGAAAACACCCACACCCCCATCCAAAATTAAAATTAAAATAATATATAACCTCTACTAGAGAACCCGTAATTGGAATCATTGAGTGTGAAATATTAAGAAACAAAATCAATATACTATCATGAACACAAAAAAATGAATAACATTATACAAGATTTTATATAGTTAAGGATAAAAACAGCATGATACACAAAATCACTATATAACACACTTATAGTATTGAAATAATAATTTCGAATTGAAATCATCACTAGTGTAAATACTCATTCAAAAAGAGATCATCCAACTCTGGTCATGCCTGAAGTATGATTGACCACTGAACCACAAATCCAATAACATTTTTATCACCATTACTCTAGACTGTACTACTATAGGGGTGGAGGAACATGAGGATAGAGTAGATATTTGAATGAAAAAGATATTTTATTTTTGTTATATTCCTTTGTTGTCCTACTTGTAATTAAACATCTATATATTCAATAATATCTATATAATAATAAAATAGATCACCATCTCTATATTCCAATATATATCATAATATTTTACTCCATTTAATTATTATAATATTTATCAAAACTTCTTCTCCATGAAATAAATATCATATTATCAAAGATTACAAGACTAAATGCAATGAATTATTATAGATAAAATCATATTATCATGGTATAGGATTATTCGTCTTCTTCATACATCATCATTAAATGGATTTATTCATTATTATAATAGTAATCATGATATATGAATCATTATTGAATAAATTAATCCCCATAAAAATTATTTCTTCTTAAAAATTATCCTTTGATAAATAGTATTTCCCAAAATCCATGTAAACATCTATAATAACTATTATGTAAGTTCCAAAAAATCATTTTAATTCTTATATTTCTCTATGATGACTTTTATATATCACCATTTTCCAAATCCTAAATCTATAAATCTATAATTTTATTTATGATGAAATAACTCTTATATATTCTTTATGCATCACTTATGTATTCATAAAAGGTACCATTATGTATCTACGGGGAGTACAAGATTAACCCATTTATATTAAAGTGTTCCTCAATAATTAATAAAATTATCATCATCAAACTCATATCAAGCATTATGTACCATAGTGAAACTCTAGTACTGGGAAAAATCTATTATCATAAATTCTTGAGAAAACCATACATATGATTTGAGTAGAATTATGTATCAACATATACACATAACTATCTTAATTGTTCACCCCATTTATATTTTTATAGAAATCTGATAAATAGAAAGACACATATTTATGGAGTCCTTCATTAATTTTTCAATCAATGTATGAATCAAAAATTCCTAGAACCCAAATTTTAATTCCAAAACTAAACACAAAAATTTTGAAAGCCATCCAAGGGAATCTCATACCACTTTAACAGATATAATATTTATGATGGAACCCCTTAATGTAAATCAATGTTATTCCAATATCCTCATTTAACATCAAAACATATTCAGACATCATCCAACTATATTTTTCATGTAATGTTAGTATTCACTATATGATAATAACAATGTAATAACTTCATAAGTATCATTCATAACTTCTTCAATGAGATGTAATAACTAATAATCACCATAATACATGGAACTCTCATTATCCTAGGGTCTTCTCAATCTCTATGAATGTGCTAAACTTCTATATTAATTCAATATAATGATAATGTAAAATATCACTATACTCAAATAAGTGGCATCCACGTCATCTTAATTAATTGTTTCAATAATTGGTAGAAAAGTATGCACCATTTGATATAAGTGGTAATGAAAATTCCTTTCCATATATGAATGGATCTCCAAACATAGTGGAAATAACATAACCATATTTTGTGTTATTTCAGTGATGAATGTAACTAAATTCCAGGATATATGGTATTTATATAATCCTAATTAATTATTCATAACTCTAAATATCAAGAAACCATTCTTCAGTAGTTTATTCCATATTCTCAATAATATATTTTTGTACCCCAAACACATTCCTTGATTATCTTATTAACACTTATTTATTTCATTCTTATATATCTCATGGTCATTGATAAAATATATATATCTATTCAATGTGGGTCTAACTATTAAATAATGATAATATTACTAAGTTTAAAAAATATGGAATCCATGAATATATAGAAAAATCATTAGTTTTCCAAGTCAATGCATAATATCTCAAAATTGTAATATTTTTTAATTATAAAATTTTTTAGAATATAATTGTAACATTAAATTAATTAAATAATTTTAAAAATAGTATATATTTTAAAAATAAATATTTATGGTATATTGTGTTGGGTACAATCATTAATGTAATATTATCAGTTAAATATATGGATTTCAGAAAATAATATTTTGACATATGGGAAAGACGTGTTTAGAAACATAATAGAGATTTATTTCAAAAAATATGATGATAACATTTTTAGGTTGAATAATTTATTACATAATTAAAAATGATATATATGATGTTAATGAAATTTTTATTTTTGATGTCATATTAATATAATAAAAATTTCATAATGATTTATTATTATATAAAAATATAGTGTGTTTTTTATTACATTCAATGGATAGAAATGTGTCTCTATTTATAGAAATTATATTACTCAAAATGGGTGATATTGTTGTTGTTGTGTGTAATGAAATAATGAGCTTTCCATTGGATGAATTTAATGATTTTACAAGAATAAATAAAAGTCTAAAAGGTCATGATACCTGTTATTATTTAATTAGTACTTTAGATATATGTGTGATTGATGAAATTGTATAATTAATTATAATTTGGTAATATTATAAATATTTTTGTATACAAATTTAATTTTTATTATAGTGGTGGTAAAATTACTAGAGTTAAGATACCAGTTTTAATGTTTAAATAAATAAATTATGATTTATTTATAGTTGTGATCGAATTAGGGATTGAGGGATATATATATATAGTGATTATATTATCAGGGAAAACAATTTATTGTGGGATATTACCAATATGGTAAATTAATGACATATGTGGCATTTCCTCAATCAAATAGGGATTGGTAATATGTTTATTTCAAAAACAAATAATCCTTCACAACTCCTTTCCATTGTGACTCCAACATTTTTTATTTATTTGTTATCTTTATTTAGTTTTTGTTAATAATTTTTTAATTATTGTTACTACATTAGTTACTTTTTTTAACAGGAATTCTATGGAATTATTATGATATATTCATGTGATTAGGTGGATAAGGAAGTTAGATGACTTAATTTATTAATTAATAAATTTATAGAATTCTACATGAAATAAACATTTGTATTTTATTTGGACAAATGAAATAAGTATGGTCCACAATGAAACATTTAACATAATGGTGATAAATATTAATGAATTTTTTATTAGTTATATTTCTAAAATTGATGAGGGTGATGGATGGGTTTTGTATAAATTAGGGTAGTTAAAAACTTAAGATCTCTCCCAATATAACCCATTTATCTCCTATTTCCATTAGTGTATTATGAAAAAACATTTTTTTGGTGGAAGGAAATTGAAATTATAATAAAAATATATATATGATTTAGATATTGGATTGATATTTCTTTTGATTACTCTTGATAATTATGAAATATGAAATATTTATATAATTATTATATATTACATTTAATTTTTATATTGTAATTTTCTTCCAAAATAGTGGAATTTTAATGTTTCAAAACATATATTAATTTGGTTTAAATTATTTTGTATTATTCATATTTTTGATAAACATTTAAAATAATTTTTTCTCTGTGTATTGGGTGTTTAAATACTTTATTAATATTTATGTGTACTGAAAAATGTTTTTGTCATTTATACCTTTAAAAAAATTTAAATAACATTTTTCATTTTTTTCGTCGAGTAAGTTATTCAATTTCTCAATCGTAGGGATTTTAAAATAATGTTTTAATATTAAAATAATATTTATAATGACAATAAATTATTTTTTTTGGAATAATAAATATTCATTTTAATTTATTCAAAATGTAGGGAATATGAAACCAATTTTTTTCGAACTGGTCTTTTAGCATAGAGGAACTATTATATAATTTTTCTTTATTTGTTTATGGGACCCACCCAGGTGTCAAATGTTTTAAAGGAACCCCACAAAACGTAGTGCTTCATATATATAAACAAATGTTTCTGAAATTCTATGGTTAGCTACAATAGACTCTATAACTAGATAGAGATATTGAGAGAGGATTTGTGTGATTTAGGAGCTTCTGAGTATGAACAAAGTGGATGTATCTCTACTGAAACCTAGCATAGATTTAATATTCCCAAATAATTATCCACATATAAGGATGTGATCATTATTAGGAAGATATAATTATTTATTTGTGACTCAGGATGAATTTTCTTTTTAGAACCATATTCCAGATTTCTTAAACCCTAATTTTAGAATTTTAATACATGATCTTGATTACTATAACCCATTCTATGAAATCCATAGTTTAGATATTTTTAATCGTAAAATTATTCCATGTGATTATGTGTTTCTATGGGTAGCATCAATAATGGAAACCAGTCACTATATTAAAATTTACCAGATGATGGAAGATTGGGAAGGAAATTTTATTCTAAACTTTTTTGGTAGTTTTAGTGATGATGGTGTATCAAGGTGAGGTGTGGTAGATTGTACATGGTCGATGGTGATTGTTTTAGGTGGTGGAACATAGAGGGATTCCATGATAGGTGGTGGTGGTTGTGTCAATGGAAATGTTTCCATCCATCATGGTAGATTATCGAGGAATGTCATGTCTCTGTTGTGAGGTTGCGGTGGGTAGAAGAGGAATCCATTTCATTCCATTGAGGGTGGGGAGTTGGTGAGTTGACTCCCTTAGAAACCACATCCCAAGATGGACCTGTGTGTGTGTCTCAAAGGCTACGGTGGGTTGGCTCAGGTGCTAAATTAAGGGAATAAATAAAGCCCAACCATCATACCATGCAAACATCCTAGATCTAGTTCTCCCAACACAACATGGGAATAATGTTAGTTGGAGTATATAGCCAGATGGGGTGAATTACCCTTTAAAAATGTAATGAAAATTTATAGTAAAATTCTAAAATAAAAAAAATAGTGATATAAATATATAATGTGATAATTTATTAAATTGATAAATTGATAAATTATATATGTATTAAAAAAATATAGTAAATATTAATTGGGTTTTATTTATAAATATAAAAATGAATGTATCACATTTATGAAGTTATTCCTAATGATTTATAATGATCTGATGCCTAAATTGAAAGAGAGAGCAAAGGATGTTTAATAAAAGAGGTTGTAATTCCTTGGTTTGGACCATTAATTATCTTTCCCTCATGTTGATAAGTATATATTGTTACTACCTTAATAATAATAGTGATATATAATCATTTTAATCATGATTATATTTTTCATAACCATCTTTATCTTTATCAGTAGACAAATATATCATCCATATATATTGTTGTAGTAAAAATCTATTTTAGAAGGTGATGAGACAAAGGTTGAATTTGTGAAAACCCATTACAAAGTATCTCCATAAATATATCATACATATTTAGACCATTTTAATTAGTGATAGGGATAATATGATGGAATTATGAGCCTTAGATAACAATTTAGAATTGGGGATGGACATTTGAATCAAGGTTTCATAATTGATAGATATTTAGTTGATAGAATATTTGATTTGAGAGAAGATATGTGGAAAAACTACATTTATAATATCCAAGACACCTTATGTATCTATTTGTATAACTCAAATCATCTACTAATCCTCTATGAATTATTCGGGGTCATTATAGTAAAAGAATACCTAAATAATGACATATTAACAATAAATAAATGTAACAATGAATCTTCTATCTCGATGCCACAATATAGATGGTGAACCCTAGTGAACATCTTATGGGAAACCTATAGTATACTTGATTTTGAAACCCTCTATAATTGAGGTGTTACTATGAGGCGACTAGCTAGTGGCCTTCCTAGATGAATGTAAAAGCACTATATTTGTCATCAGATGGTTCGTGATCCTCCACGATCTTACGGGTGGACTATAGAAACATAGTCTTTTCATGCATGTATAATACATATTTTTAATGAATGTTCAATAAATTAGGAAAAAATAGAGGACTATAAATTTTTATTTCCTTTGGTAACTTGGAACACAATATTCTTGGCTTGGGAAAAAACATCAATATATCCCACAATGATTATCCCCTTTAATACTCATTAGAAACATTTCCTACTTAAACCATTATTCAGAACCTATGGAAAGGAAACATAATAATGGAAGAGATTATATGTCCAGAAATGGTAAAAAAAAATAGACATACATGATCATTAAATAGACATATGGTTATGATAATATGAGCATAAAAATTAAATACATGTCATACATATCAATAATCATAACCTTGAATCCTGGAATAAAGATTAGAATATCATAAGTCATGAATCATAAGGGAATAAATTAACATCAACCCTAGGAGTATAATATTGGAATCATGCATAGTAATATAGAATACAAATAATCATAAAAAATAATTTTGATAGTAGTCAAGGATTATTACCAAGGTAATCATAGTTTAATGGGATCACTCCTTAAACCATCATAGTAATAAAGGTTTACCCCAAGATCATCATAGTATAAAAATTCCTTTAATAAGGTATGTTCACACTCTGACCAAGTCATGTCTAAGAGATGAGATATAAACTATTAACCAATTAAATGAAGGAATATATACTTCCCACCCATCACATAATGAAAATAATCCATATTTGTTCCTCATGATCATAAGAAATTCATCATATCATAACCCATTAAATAAAAAGTGTTGCCTAAACATTTCATCATATCATAACCTGGTTAAATAGTTAGGTTTCATAATCATTTAAAAATTTAATCGCAGAATAACCATTGGAAATAGAAGTGTATTTTATATGAATTGTATCATGGTATAACACCTGGAAAATGAAATGGGTTTCACAAACATCAGATCAACATAATAACCATTCATATAGAGAATAATAACAGTGTCCTTGAATCATATACCTCGTAAAGACTGTGTAAATTAAAATGACATCATATTATATAGATAATGATTTTGAATGAATAATCACACGGAATGTTCCTTGATGATAATAAACTTTCTTTAAAAAATAACGTTTTAAAACTGAACATTATAAAATATTTTGGAAATCATTTTCATGGAAAATATTATTTTAAAAGGTATGATGGAATCTTTAGAAATCATTTAAAACATTTCTTGTTGAAAATAGCCTTTCCACATTGAAAAAAATTTAAAATACAACATATTTTGAAAATAATTTTCTTTTTACATATACATGAAAACATATAAATGATTATTTAAATCAAATAATGGTAAGGAGGGTGTAAAATTTCGTTCATTACATACATGTTAATACATAGATTCCTTTGAAATTTTATATAAATATCAATGGGGAATTGTTTGCAAAATTTCATGAAGTTTCCTATCAATTTTTTTAAAAAAAATCAATAATGATTAAAATTTTATTTAAAAATAAATATGATAATAAGAATAATAATTGAAAACATTTTAAGAAAACATTGTTTTGGAAGAAAACTATTTCTCAACAAAAGAGATAAATAATTGTGAGTTATTCTAAAATAATTGGCTCAATTATTTTACGAATGAAAGGGTGGAAAATTTTAATAATAATATCATTAATAACATAAGGATAATGAAATTAAATAGTTACTTGAGAGATGGAACATAATAATTTTTAATCAGATTTATAATCATAAACAATCCAGCTAAACTATCTCATTGTTGTGTAAAATCATTATCTCTTTGGAAACTATGAAATGTAAGAACCATAAATGAAAATAATTAAATGAAACATAAAATATTATTACGGTAACTAAATTTATGATATTACATGTCAAAGTATATTTATATAATCCATGTAAAGGAATATAGGTTCATAATATAATATGTGTCTCAAAGAAGGAAAATTGAGAAAAAAAATCCCTTACCAATTTGTTAAATTTTGAACCATAAAGACCATGAAAGATAGATACTAAAATGAATAAGAAATCCAAATATTTTTTCAGGATATTCATAATTATATACATTAATGGGATGTATATACACAACATAAAATATATAGGTGGTGAAAATGGCATGTGTCTCATAGAAGTAAACAAAAGAGATGAAAATCTCATACTGCTTTAGTAATATAATGAATCACAAGACAAAATAAAGGGTATAATAAAATTAAACATTAAATACAATTAAAATGATTATATTAATGATATAACATGTAAAATTTTTGGTATATACACAAAAAATATAAACAAGTGTTGAATTTTCATATGTCTCCTAGAAATAATGGAGAGACTAGAAATCTTGTACCTTAAGACATGACTTTGATCATACACATTCAAACCTACTGTATAATAAATTTACAATTTGGTATACATATATTAAAAAATTATATTTATATATATCAAACCATATATTATTTTTATATGACCGTTTACACCCCATTTATTAATAATTTAGTGTCAAATATACATTTCAGGTAATAACCACTAAATTTTTCTAAATTTTTTGATTTGTTTTTTTCTCTTAATTTAATCATGATTGAATAATGTAAATTATTTTAAAAATTATATAAATATAAAAAATATTCAATATATATTTATTTAGATCAGTCCATGAAATTTAGGGATAGAAAATGAAATGCACCATCCATGGAGATGGTTGGTCATACGTATGCATGAACGTGGTTTCCATTTTATTTCTGGATTAAAATACAGAATGGTAAATTATAAATTATAATTACAAAATTATTTTTTATATAATATATATACTTTATTTAAATAAAATACTTATTACCTTCCATGTAAATCGTAAACAAATCGCATATCTTCGTGGGGTGGTAGTCTGTCAAACACATGAGTGATGTTATCATATACCAATGAAATGGAAAGTATAAAGTTATTTTTGATATAATAAACCTGTAAGTATATTAATATAATAAATATAATATATAAATAAAAAATCCATCATTAAATATTTTCTTCACATGTTATAATGAAACAAATGAATGCCATCAGTTTGAGAGACGGTACTCTGTCGTACACATAAATGATGATTTTACAAAACCATTTTGATATAAGTTTACATGGTGGTAGGTCATCTACATAACATAAAATAATCTAATTATACTTAATATATATATATATATGTTTTCATATAATAATTTAATAATAATAATTTAATGAGTTAGAGAAATAAATAAAATAAAAATGGTGTTGAAGAACTTTTCCTCTCCTTGGGGTAACCACTTTGGGGTTTCACCAAAACACTTCCTAGGTTAGATTTCTAACCAAAAGTGGATTATAAGAAGAGAGGATATATTTTTTGAATTTATATTTTCATTTAATTTTTTAAATAAATGTTTTTCAATGTCTAAATAAGAGAGGAGAGTGGTGAAATTTTATAAGCGAGGTGTGTGGAATACTTGAATATGGTTGGAATGAAAAAGGTGTACCAACATTTTTATCATTCCAAAAGAATACAAAATAGAGTATTATAGATCCTTATACATTATAAGGTGGATATATGTTTATAAAATATATTTTATACAAGTTTATAGTTCATTTTAACCCTTATCATTCTAGGCCCCCCTAGTAAAACCATTTTAACCTCAACTATGGCAATTTATTTTTACCATTTTGACTATTAATTTCTATGAAATATTATGTTGAAAATAAAATATAATAAAAATTTATATGATAAAAAACTTTCAATCTATTTTTTGAAAATCAATTCAAAAAATTGGAAATTTTTTTTTAACGTTAATCCAAAATACTCAACGAGAAATCATGTTTTCATAGAACAAATGATCAAATGTTTACAAAGTGTTTTTATCTAATTCCATTATTAAAACGACTAAAATGAAATAAATTGGATTTATAGATATATAATTTAAATAATTAAATTTTAAAAGAAATTTAAAATATAATTTCAGTTCAATAATAATTTAAACGAAAATATAGTTTTTAATTAAAATTTGTTATTGTTCAAAATTCATAAAAATTTGTCATTTTAGAAAATTATCAAAAATTCACCATAATATAATTTTGAAATTATGATTTCAAAATGGAAATTATTTTTTCAAATATATTTTATTAAATTGCGAAAAATAATTTTGAAATATTTTCTGAAAATGTGAATAACTATTTTTTAGAAAAATTGAATTTTAAGCGTAAAAATGGATTTATTCTTACCTCTTGTCTAGAAAAAACAGTCTATAAATTTTAAATAGTGTATTTAATATATAATATATACAATTAAATATCTTATTTCAAAAAAATTGGTTTCTTTAGTTTATTTTCGTAAAACATTATTATTTACATAAATATATTTTTTACAAAAATATTCCCTTTATATTCAAATTGTTTTCATTTTACTTTTTATCTATTTATCACCAAATAACTAATTTTATATAAATTTGATATCTAAAAATGTTCTTAATTCATTTAATAATATACATCTCATTCATTCCAATGGTTACATGATTACATAATATTAAATAATAATATTCTAGTAATATGTCACATTTAGTTTAAACTCAATGTTTTGTGTAATACATGAAAAAATTAGTGTTATGTGTATCATAATAAAAACTCCATGTTGTGTTTAATGAAAACTAAAAGTGATATTTCATGAAATGAAATATATCTTAATGATTAAATTTATTTGAAAAAAAATCAAAAATCTGATGGTGTTAAATTCTACCCCCCCCCCCTTAAAATGAATTTCTCTATCAGAATTGGTCTCTTTTGTTCCAAAAACTGAGCATAATTTATCCTCATTAAATCCATAGGTTCCCAAATAGCATTCCCAATATAGTGGTCTTTCGAAATGAGCTGACTAGTTGAGGGGTCTTATTCCATATATCTTTATATATTTGATCTGAAATATGTACTGGTTGTTCCCCAAAAGATGTATCATATTCCAGTTATAAGAAATCTAAGTTCCATATAAGTGATAGTTCATGTATATACCTCCTCATGACTGATACACGGTACACATATTGATCCTGATAGATTTTTTAGAAGCTATATATGATAGGATTTCATCCCATTATGATTAATACTTTAAATGGGACCAATATTCCTAGGGAAGTGCATTCATTTTTATTTTAAGAACAATTTCATCCTTTGGTTATGTTTCGATCAATTTCATCTTCATTTGTATCACCCTGAAATGAAGGAAAATGTTTTATATAAAGAACCAACATATCAAAATATCCATACTATATTAATAATTAATTACTTATATATATAGTTAAAAAAATGTTTGCATTAGGTATCCAATATAGATACTTATTTATAAGGTGATGTAATATGTTAATCTATAAATCCTCATCCAAAGTTAAATTTATAAGATTCTATAAATGGGTTCCATTATAAACCTTGAAAAAAATAAAATTTATAATTAATGACAACAAATTTCTCAAAATTTACTTAACATTAATCCCCCATATATGATAAAGTGGCTCTTGGTTATCGTATATCAAACATGTAAATACTTCATCATGTATTCTCTTGAAACGTGGTAATAAACTAAATTACAATAAAATATTATTGAAAAATTACATACATCCCCATTATATTAATTAGGGAAAAATTATTGAATTTATTTCATAGATTCTATATTATTGTAAACTACATTAATTATAGCATAAACCACTTTTTAAACAAATAATTTATCCATTATGAGGTCATCAAAACTGTCTAATTTATGTAACCAATAACAATAATCTCTTTATACTATCTAAAATAAATTTTATTAACCTAATTAACATGTTAATAATTACCTTCCCATAATAATTTCTCTTCCATAAAATATAACATTTCCAATAAATCAACTTTCTAGGTCGTTAGTACCCTTCAAAATATTCTTACAAATCCATAATGATAAGATTTGAAGAACAATCCACATATATTTCTTAATAATTGAATGCCATTACAAAAACAATTTAGTTATTCCACATCGCCCTCATGATATTAACTATAAATCATTAATCCATTAACTAGCGTTAATTATCTTGTTCCTTAATTACACTTCCCTTCTATATGTCATTCATAGTCTCTTCATTGTCAACAGAAAAATTGTTACATACAAAACCTTGATAATTATCTACATAATATTTCCCATTAGTACATTGAATCTCATAATTACCATACATTCAACATTTAAAACAGTTAAAAATTAATGATAAATTTGGGAGGCCATTTTCCCATTCATTTAATTTACCAAAAGATTCAATTTTTCTATATAGTTACTTTATTTGGCCTTTCTTTCCCCCAAACTAAACATCTTCTCATCCCTCTAAGCCATTCCCTTGAGTGATTCTTCCCACATTCTTGATATATAGAAAACATAATCTTCATTCCTCTATGGTATGCACTATCTAAAAATTTAGAGAACTATATCCTTCTTTTATTTGGGGAGTTAGAGAATTGGTTATGTTTTAGTTGTTAATCAGGTTTACTGATCAATGAGTAGGAAAATTAAAAAAATCATTTTCTGCAGTCATCAACACATTTTGATTATCATAAATAAAATTCAACCATATCCAATATAAATCAAATTAATTTTTCTTCCCTCCATTAAATAAAACTCCCAAACATAGTGTGACAAAAACTAATCATAATGGGAAACCAAATAATCATTAAAATCACTTTTAAGATGTCTAAATAAAGAAAAATTCTTTTTAATATATAACACCATGGGTTTATAATACATCATTAATATAAATCATGTATGTAGATCCCTAATGATGATTTATAAAGTGTTTTTGAAATTCCAAATCACACCCCTTAGGAGTGTTATATCAGGTGTTCTACAAGGTTCTTTGAAATGGTCTAGGTGACAATCGAGTCAAGATATATGAGCCATATTTTGAGTTATTACCCTTAGGTACCTCTATTCTAAATCTATATCCGATTTTAGTATTAATATGATGATGAAACTTTATATAAACCTCTTTATCTATCCTTTACCAAAATTCTAGGATATTTTCTGATACTTTTACTCATCCTTAGACTCATCCTTAGAGACATCCCTATAAAAATCCTTAAAATAACCGTAGGAATCTCAATTAATTTTTCTCATTGGAGTTACCAAATTTTAACTAATTAATTCCACTACAACATACTATGTAGACCTAGAATTTTCATACATAGATTTTACAACTTTTGAGATGAATATTCAGTACATTACACAAACACACACTTGATGACCATAATACTTTATTTCCTTGGTAAACATGGAATACAATATTATTAATTTGGTTAAAGATATTAAATGTCTCCAACAAATATATTGAATTTTCAAATCCTCACAAAAATACCCCACATAATGAATTTTTCATAAAATGGGTCAAGGAAGCATAAGAAATAGTGAGCTAAGATGCTAAGTTAGGGTAAAAAATTGAGATATATATGCATAACATTAATATAATGGTATGAGAACCTCATTATAACATATAGAAACCATAAAATGAATATAAAATATTATAATATTGGATAATGGAATAGATATTTAAATATCATAATACATTAATCATAAGGGAGACAAAGAACATCAGCCATAACATATGTCTCAATGAAGGAAAATTTTGACAAATATATCTTACTAATTTCTTAACATTTGAACTCTAACCCCCATGAAAGATACATCAGAAAATGAATATTAAAACCCCAAATATTATTCAAGATAATAATAACAATATAAGTCATGGGTAGTATATACACCACATAAAAGAAATAGGTGGTTAATACAACTTCTGCCACATGGAAGTAAAAAAGTGAGAGAAAAATACATTACCACTTTAGTACTATTTTGAATTTTAATACCTAGTGAAGAAAAAAATCAACTAAAACATTATATAGAATAAAACATATGTATATTAATTATATAACATGTCATATGAAAAGTATATAAACCACTGAAAATAAAATAGTTTTGGATTTTCATATGTCTCCAAAAAATAATAGAGCAACTCAAAAACATGTACCTTAAGTCTTGGATTCCATAGTACATGTGATAACCTCTAGTATAAAAAATATATGTTTATCACATATATATTAAGGAATGTTATGTATATATATTATACCATATATTATTTCTTTATGACCTTTCTACAAATTTATTTAAAATTCATTTTTGAAGTTATGTTTTCGATAATAACATCTTTTTCATATATGTTTTGATTTGGTTTTGTTGCACTAAATTTTATCATTATTTCATCACATATAAAATTTTAGATTTGATATAAATATAATTTATATTAATTATATATTTATTTATAATAATTAATAAAATTTAGTGATATAAAATGTAATACACTTTTCATGGAGACTGTATTCTATATGTACGCATGAACATTGATTCCATTCTCGTTTAAAATTAAAAGAATAAATGTTAAATGAAATATTATCATAAAAAAATATTTTTATGTTATATATTTCTAATATATGCATTAAAATAATCATTATAACCATCTATTTAAAGTGTTAATGAATCGCATCACTTCGCTAGGTTGTTTTCCACCATGCACACGAGCGATGTAATCGTATTCCCAAAACATTATATCGTATAGAGGTATATATGATATAATAACATAAAAGAATTATAATATCCTAAATTTTTTATATAAATTTTTTATTTATAACTATTTCCAATCATTATAAGTGTTAAAGGAAAATCTAATGCCATCGGTTCGTGAGGCGGTAGTCTACCATACACATGAATGATGATTTGATGACCCATTTGATGAACGTGGAGATTGTTGTAGATAATTCCCCTAACATAAAAGCAAATATGTATATATAAGATATTTTTTTGTTATATATTCTTATTATGATAATAATTGATGTAGTTTTAGGATCAAATAAACTAAAAACACTCGGTGAAGAACATTAAATCTTTTTTGGGTTACCACCTTAGGTTTAATCCAAAAGTCTTCTTAGTATTGATATCTGTAAAAAAGGGATTTAGGATGAGAAGAGTAAATTAAAGGATTTATTTTGGTACATAATAGCCAAAAAAAATTTGAATCGGATAGGATATGGAGAGATTTTTATAAGTGAGGTGACTGGTACAGTTATTATTTTTTAAAAAAATGTGAAGCCACATTTTCTAATTCAACAAGGCTTTAAAATGGAGTATTCACGATACATGGACATTATAGGTTTTAAATATGGACATAAAATATTTATTATACATTTTTTAGGTGATATCAGTCCTTATCTTTTTCATTTAATCCCCATTTAAACCTTTGTTACCTTAATGGTGGTAGGAAATCAAATTTTCAATGAAAAAATGTTCAAAAGATTACAAAAAAATACATTAATAATTTATTATAATTATCTAATTTGTATTTATAGATATATATTTTAATTAATAATAATTTAAAAATCATTTAAAATATATTTTTTCTTTATCAATAATGATAAGAAAAATGCATTTTTCAATTAAAACTCATTATTTCTCACTATTCATAATAAATTTAATGTTTTCATAAAAATATTAAACATTAAGCATAAGATAATTATGAAATTTATATTTAAAATTTTAAAATTATTTTTCCAAATTAATATTATAAAAGTGTTAAAATTTAATTTTAAAATAAATTTTTAAAATACGTCAAAACTTCCCTTTCGAAAAATAAAATTCTTAAACATAAAATTGAATTTATTCTTATCTATTATCCAGAAAACAATTAAGACGAATGTAAAATAGTTGATTGAAGATATAATATATAAATTTCATTAAAATCATTCACCAAAATTTTATAGTTTATTTTATTGAGCTAGAAAACCTTTGTTTTCATTAAATAAATATTCGTAAAAACATTCCCTTAATTTCCAAAATGTTTTCTCATTTTTAATTAATTATTGATCAAATAATTAGTTTTTTACATTTTTAAAACATTTATTTTCATAATTTATTTAATATTATTCATACATTCCACTCCAATGGATATGTGATAACTATTATATTATATAATAATATTCTAACAATATTATATGTTTCGTTTAAACTCTATGTTACATGTAACACAAGCCCAAATCAAGGTTTCATGTAATGAAAGGCGAACTCAGGGATTCATATAATGAAAACTATAATACATATTTCATGTGATTATGAATATATAAAATATTGAATTTATTTGTAAAATATATTCACATAATCATTTGTTGTTACATGGGCTTCTTGTAAAAATGTAATTTGGTCTATAAGGTAAGGGCTAGAAAATGTCGTTCATTGGAAAACTTATGTAGCCTATAATGAACTGTCTTTATGTGGTCCCACCATAAATTCACTAAATGGTCTTCTATTGGGTTTATAACATCCTTCTAATACAATAAAGTATGATTCATGATAATTATTATCCTCTAAAATTATTATCATGTTTCCTTTTAATTGACTGTATTATTTCATTTAGGATCATTAATGAAATGAAATAAAGTATTATTAAAGTGAATAAAGTTCACTCAAATGAAAATTTTAGATATATACATTAGTTTTTTTATCATAAAAATGCATTAGGGGAGAGGTTTAATCGTCTCCCCCTTTTGATGATCACAAACAATTTACCTAAAAATATATATCAAGTAAATAAAAAATGACATAAATATTCTTGTATTAAAGATATCAATTTTTTATGGTATTTAATATATTTAAGATAAAATTAAATCAAACATACCAAATTTCAATATATATTCCAACATTTAACTAAAATTTCAATATCTCCCCCTTTGGGATATAATTACATAACAATATATATTTTAATATATTTATCAAATACATTTAAACCCATTTAATGATAAAACATTATCCAAAAAATATCCCCTTAAAAATTATATCACCTCAAAAATTCTTTCCCTTAAAAAATCCTATCAATTACAAAATTATCCCACTTTTTAATTATAAAAAATAAATTATGTAATGTAACGAAAAATTTATTTGAAGAATATTTGTCAAAAAAATTCAAAGGTCATTTTAAAAAATATTTCGCAATCATTAAATAGATATTAAAAGGTAGTTCAAGGGGTAAAATTATTTTTTAAAATGACATATAAAAATAATAATTTTAAAACATATCTTACCTTCTATGCTCCTCCTTGATAGGATTATAAGAGAGGGAGGGACAAAGAAGTTGAAAACAAATTTTAGATGAGAAAACAAAGAATAAGGAAGGACAAATAAAATTGATATAAAAGAGATAATGAATAAAATGAATGAATAATAAATAGAAAGAAAATGGTAATTGAAAATGAGAGGTAGAAGTAAAATAAGTGAAAAGTCATCGAAAATAAGAAAAAAGAAATATATAAAAAAGTAAATATAATTTTTTCATATATTTTCAAAAAACTCATTACCTTAAATAGGTATTTTTCCCCCATTAATTGATTCATTCATTGAAAAATATTGAATTTAATCTTCTTTATGTGAAATAAATACCTTGAAATAATCCTTCAATTTTCATTTTCCCAAATACAATGAAAAAACATAGTTACATAGTCATTTATATTTAGAAACGTTAATCATCATTATTCTTCCATTAAGATAAATGAAAAAACAATTAGAAACTAATATATAATATATATATATATATAATTGGTCATATAATATTTAAAAAAAATTTAAAAAATAAAAATATTAAAATCATGGAAAAAATTGATGAAAAAGTTAAATTTTATTATAAAATGAAATCTTTTAGAAAATTTGACTTTGAAGTTTTAAATTAGTAGTATTCATTTTATTAAGATAAAGAATAATTTTTTAAAAAATATCTCTTATAAAATGTTTCTGAATTTAAGAGATAGGGCTCCTCAACAAATGATTTCACATGTGATCTTTTGTGATCATATTCAAGATACAAACCAAATAATAGATAAATATAATAAATATTTTAAAATATATTTTACAAATATTTCCCATGTTATCCATGGTCAAAATGAAATTATCACAAATATACCTATCCAAATTCAATTTTAATGAAATTGAAAATGTATATTGAAAAAGGATTAGTGAAAATATCCTCATGTTGAAAGTAAATCATATCAAATTCAAATAGGATATCACCCAAAGTGATGTGATCTCTTAATAAATAATGCAGAAGGTCGATATTTTTTGTGACGGTGAATTTGATATAATTTTTAGAAACACTATTGGAAAAATTATTATATACTCTAATACATATATGGTCATATGTACACCCAATTTTTAGGAAATTATGTTTCATCCCTTTTATTATGGCACATAAACTCCTAATAGATTTGTATTTCACTTTAGATGTTGAAAGGACAACATATTTTTTCATTATACTACTCTATGAGATAAAATATTTTCTATGTTGTTGGAAAATATCACTTTCTCTTTTTTTACCTAGTTGGAATCAACCAAAATTTAGCTTTATAAAAAATAAATTTATTTAATATATGTTCATTTAAGATAAAACTAACAATTTTTATAGATACATTAAAAACAATATTTTATCAGAGTTGAGATGATATTCTTTCGAATCTGATTGAAAATGTGCATATAGAAAAACAATAAAAATGATTTTAGGCTAGGTCATAGTTATATAAATTTTAATTTTAATCATACATATATAAATCTGGTTTTCAATAGGTATACCATATTCATCTAATGTCATCTTTAATTTTGTGCCCACATGAGTGCTAATTTTCATTATATTGATTCATACTAAGTATTTTTATGATTTTATAAGTTTATTTTCCTTTTTTATTCAATATTTCATCATTTCATAGTGAAAAGTAAAAACTAAGAAAGAATTTGAGTTCAAAAAAAATGTAAATTAAAAATTCTTTTTTAATTAAATAGGAAAATTTAAATCCAAGTGATTCATTCATGGAGATGAAAATGACTGCATTGACCTAAAGTGGGACACCTAACATATCATTTGAGATGTGTTTAAAAAAAATATTTGAATCACATTTTTCCAATTATTTAAACATTTTATAAAATAAAATTCAATAAATTTTCATACCTACCCTAATTGAATTGTTTTAAACCATAAATATATTTATTAAATTTTAATAGGTGAATCGAAAAATTAGAATCTTCAAAACAAGGAAGATTTTTATGTAAAAAACCGTTAATATTTTTATTTAAAAAATAGTTTTTGACATATATATAAATTTTTTGAAATTAAGGTGTGATTTGAATGTATATAAAATTCAAATTGATTCAAATAAAGTGATTTCTAAAAAAGGTTCAATATAGTATATTCATACTAATTTTTTATAAACTATAATAACTGGAAATGCATTATTTTTTTATATATTAATAGTATTATCTAACTAATTCCTAACAAAGAATTTAAAACCTATGATTCGATGATCATTAAGTCATTTCATGAGAGTGCATACATAATTTTTAGTGAATTTATTTACTTCATCTTCCCTGTAATAATCCAAATTACCATTCTTAGAGGAATTGATAACATTATTAGGTTCCTAGAGAGTTACAAAATCTAGATGTTGAACCTCAATTAAGACAGATCATCTAGGTTGAGATCCTGATTGGAAATATCAAATGAATTTTTTAATGGGGTGTTCTATAATTTTTTTAATGATTTAGTTAAAGAAATTGGAGGTTATTTTGGTTAAGATTCAATGTCATTATATTTATGACTTTCTTTAACAAACCATTTTCAAAAACCATTTAAAAGAGATATTCTAGAAAATTTATCTAATAAATAAAATGAATTTTTTCATCCAATGTTTTGGTATTTTGTTGAAGAATTTATATACATTTCTTAAGTTGGTGTTCCGATGAAAGGATCAATGAGTTTACTCATAAGGTGATGTTGCATGCATCTATGCATGTGGAGCCAACTAAAAGTTTTATCTGGATTTTATGGCACATTTATGTTTTGTGAAGTTTATCCAAGTAGGGGACCAGCATGTAACAATGAGGGTGTCCTGTGGCGGTGACACTGTTTTTGTTTACTTCATTTAGGGTAGGTGCGATGCTTAGAGGAGGGAGATTTTATGGAGCGAACCGAATTCTTTTGAACTTGGGGATCAACCATCGGTAGTGGGGGGATATTTTAATATTGTAGCCGATTATGAAGAGAAGAAGGGGAGAGGGGAGTTTTCTTTGTGGGAGATCATGGCCTTCAGTTAGAATATGGATGGAAAAGTTTTTGATGGATTTTGGGTATTTAGGGGACCCATACACATGGTGCAACAATTGTAAGGGTGACAGTCATTGTTAGAGCAGGCTCGACTGGTGCATATCCAATGTTCAAGCGGATTCTATGTTTCCAAAAGTGAAGGATGATCACATGAACCATAGTATATATGATCATTCTCCACTTCTATTTACTCTGAATGGGAGGGAGGCTCCGTAGTCAGGTTTCAGGTACATGAGCCACTGGTCGAGTATCCCAGGATATCATCAGACAGGGATGAGCAGTTTGGAGGAACCAATTCAGGGGCCACTCTTGGTTAGATTTTCTTTGCAAGGTGAGTCTTCTCAATAAGGCTCACAATTAATGGTCAAGTCGTATTACTCCCTTTGATCAAGAGTTGGATGTACTCCAACAAGATATTGAATTGTTCAAGGAAAGTCTTGAGGAGATATGGGTCGGTGATGTACTTGGTGAGCTCTCTGAGAAATATAACTCCCTTGCAGTTGTGGTCCTCTTTCAGGAAAATAGGGTGAGGGAATGTTCAAGAATAAAAAGGCTTAAAAAGGGTGATTATAATATGGATTTTTTCCATGCATTTCTAAGGGAGTGGTGGTGTGATTTCAAACTAAACCTAGCCTTAAATGATGGATCCTTCACTGATGATAGGGAAGTGGTTGGAGGATTGGTATTTTCACATTTCAAGGACCTTTTTGCAAGACCAAATCTGAATATTCTCCAAGGGTATCCTTCAGGGGTGATGAGTTATGGGAGGGGATTCCATATCTTCTTTCTCCCCAGGATAATGTGATGATGGAAGGTATTAAGGAGGAGGAGGAGATTCAGGTAGCTATGGTGAAACATAACCATTAGAGTGATGCAGGTCCTGATGGCTTCCCTAGTTCTTTCTTCAGGAGCTCTGGGGAGGTGGTAAAGGGGGATATCATCAACGTCATCCATGATTTCAATATAGGGAGTGGCCTCCTGCATGTATCATCTACCATGACTCTTGTCCTATTACCAAAGATCAAGGAACCATCATCCCTTCTTCACTATCGTCCTGTGTGTATGTGAATCTTTACTTATCAAATCCTAGAATGTATCATTAATAGGAGGCTGTCTAGGCATCTCCATTGCTGGATCACCAAGGAACAACATGGATTTGTGAATGATCGCTCTATCCTAGGAGAAATAGCATTGGAACAGGAGATGTTGAGAGATATTAATGTCTATGCTCATGGTTCGAATTTGGCCATCATTCTCGACATGAATAAGGAATATGAAAAGATTGAATGGGGCTTTATTAATAGGGTCCTAAACAATGTGGATTTCTATAGAAGGTCTTGTGATTTCATGTTCAGGTGTATCTTTTTAACCCGGATGGTTGTGACATTTATGGCGAGAACTCATAGTTTCTTCAAGATAGTTCGACGTCTTTGACATGGTGACCCATTATCCCTGAGTATCTTCATTCTTATACAGGTTACCTTAAGCTTACTGATTAATAGAGGTACTCATATGGGGATACTCTTCCTTACCAAAGGAGATTGAGCCCCCAACCCATATCTAACATGATGTTTGTGGATGATACGCTTATCTTAATCAATGCTGGAAGGTAGTCTTTACAGGGGATTATCAAGGTCCTTGAGGAGTACTTCCACTAGTGTGGTCAACAAATCAAAAGGAATATTCATGGATTTTATGTAGCATAAGCTTGTACCTTGAATAGTGTGGTAGATATGGGTAATTTTATGGGTATGGTGTGCGGTTTGTTTCCCATGGATCATGTCAGTACCCCCATCTCTCCAGGAAGAATGTGTATCAGAAACTTTGACTGCGTGGAATGCAAGATTACGAGGCATATTCTCAATTAGAAGAACAGTTTTTTATCCTTTGGTGGTCATATCACTCATGTAAATGTGTCCTCTTAGCCATACTGGTGCATGATCATTCATCTACCAATGTGCCGAAGGGTGTTATCAGAGATATTGATAGAATTTTGGCATGTATCATTTGGGATGCTTCTTCGGAGGGGAAGAGGCATTGGGTCTATTGGGGGAAGATGGTGCATCCCATATTGGAGGGAGGGATCAATTTGAAATCATGGTGAATAACATTCATTACATGCACGAGAAGTAGGATTCAGAGTTCATTGATGATAGAACATTGTGGGGGAAGAAGATTTCCCACAGGTACGGTCTCAATGCGGAATCTTTACCAGGGAGTGTGTATCCACTACAGTCCTTAGTCTTCAGTCTTATTCCAATATTCCTACACAACTTGTAGTGGATTATTGGGGAGTGGAAAATTCTGTTTTGGTAAAAAAACTTGTTGGGTAGAGACCTCTATTGTCCAGGGTGCCCAGCCCCTTTGATCACTTTCAGGGAGGCGAGCTAGTTCCCTAAAGTTTTCAGAAAAATCATGGATGCAAACTAGCAGATGGATTTTGACTCTATTATCAAGTTCAGGGAACTAGAAAAGTGAATATTCACTCCCTCCAACTTAGGAAAGTTTAATGTGAAATATTTCAGTAAGATAGACTCTCCCCAAGGCTAGTAAGGTGGTCGTTACGGTCTGGAATGGGGTAAGAGATTCTCTACTAAATTAAATTTCCTATCATGGACGATCCAGAATAGAGACCTACCAACCGAAAATAACCTCAAAATGCTCGGAATCGGCATGGTATCCTATTTCCATTGTAGTGTGAACAAACACAAATAGAGTATGGATATTATTTTCTTCAAAGGTTAATGGGCCCACATAGTATGGGATTTCTTCGGGAAGTTTACAGGGTACTCTTCCTCTTCTTCAAGTTTCGACTCTTTCATGGAGTGTTGGTTCTCGGGTTCAGACAGTTCGTAATGGGAAAAAATGGTGAGATCCCACATCTTCAACATGGGATGTTGGGGTTTATGGAAATCAAGAAACCGGGGTAGGCTTGAGGGGATCTATTCTATGTGGAGATACATAATTGTCTGGGTAAAGTGTATCCTGGTTAATTTGTGTGGCATTGTTAGCATATGGTTGCAGACTCCCTCTCTCCGCAAGATGTATGTGCCTCGTGTTGCAGCCCAACAGTCATGGATCAGGCAACAGGGGCAATGGGTTCGATGGATCCCTCCTGGACATGGGATCCATCTTAGTAAAGATATTTCATGCTTAATGGGTGAAATGTGTGGTGTTGCGTGGTCCGGGATACCATGGGTAGTGTGGTTTTGGTGTTCATGGCGTATTATGAACATGTAAATTTTTTGCAGGTAGAGGCAAAGGTGGTGCATTCTGGTATTTCCATATACAGGTTGAGAGAGCTTTGCATCTCCCAAGTGGAGACTAATTATATGATTATTCACGATGTCTTTCATGGGAAAGGTACCATACCTAGGTCTATTGTTTAAATAATCAGGCAATGCAAATCCCTCATTGATAGTAACACTAGAGTCACCCATACATGGAGAGAGGAAAACTAGGTGGTGGATCACTTGGCCTCTATGGTGACCCATGGTACCCTGGTTAATTTTATTTCTCATGTTTTTCATTTCAAACCTGAGGGGGTGAACTTAATTAGGGGGGGATTTTCTTGGCCTTTATTATTTCCGCCTCCCAATTTTTTGGTTTCTCCTTTGTATCTATTTTTTAAATAAAACTGGTAATGATGATGATGATGATGATTTCAAGTCTCTACTAAGAAATTTTGTTAATGGGTTTTATGAGAAAAAATTAATGATTATATCCCTGGGAAGATAATAAATCCTTAAATTCCTTATA
The DNA here is from genome assembly GCA_963277665.1 of Viscum album. NCBI lineage: Eukaryota > Viridiplantae > Streptophyta > Magnoliopsida > Santalales > Viscaceae > Viscum > Viscum album. The sequence continues at coordinate 268,351,865 of OY728153.1, forward strand.
TTTGAATACTTCACATTCGTCACCTCAAATAGAAATAATATTAAAAAAAGGTTCAATTTTTTATAAAACATTATAAAGTCTTTACAAGAATCACTTTTTAGAGATAATAACTGAACCCAATTGAATCACGTAAATTAAATTAAAATAATAAATTTATCAGATTTACCATGTAGACTTTCAATATGAGGAGGTCTACATAAAAAACATTAAATTCATTTTGGAGTTTTAGAATGACAATGTGTCCTTAAAATCACATAGTTTTCCACATGATTTTACTAGGTTTTGAATAATTTAATTAATTAATTTAATCATTTATGTTAATTAATTTCTTCAATAATTTTAGTGTTAAATTTATTAATTAAAATATTTTTATAAGTAATATTTTATTTTTTAGCTTTTATATTATTAATTTTTTTGTACTTATTATTCTGGTTGTTTTTTTGTAATTTCATTTTTTGTTTTAATTGTTTTCTTTATATTATTTTTGTTTTTTTTCTATTATTCATGAATTTATCTGTTATTTATCTAGTTAACTAAAACAAATATTTAATATTTAATATTTTAAATTAGTATTACTAATATAATTTGATATTAATTTAAAAGTAAAGTATTGAATTTGATTTTAATTATGAATTTAAATATTTTAAATTTACTTTTTAAATAAAAATTAATATTTGAGAATTTAATTTCTTATTCTTTCAGATATTTAATTTGATTATGTTTTTAATTTAAGTTCATAATTTAAATTTTAATGTTTTTTTTTAATTTTTTTAATTTTTTTCTTTTTTTATCAATTCAAAATTTTGTTTTAATTTGATATTAATAATTACCTTTTTTCATTCTAAATTTTTTATATTGATTTTATTATTATCATATTTGTAATCGTTAGCATGTGTTGTCATGTTCAGTTGAATAATTGAGTGTACCCACCTCAAATAGACTAAATTGAGACACTTGTAGCACACAAAAAACGTCAGTCACTGCCAGATAACCAAGCTCGAGCCGATTTTATGTCAGGTTGTAGGAAGATCATGCCATCACCGCCATTTGAACTCCCATCTGTTGGCCCCTCCAAATGGTATTCTACCACAGATCTGATGATCCTGAAGCTTCACCTGAAGCCAACAGGAGCTGATACACCGTGCCTCTGATGACCCCATGTCGTCGTGTAGTAGATCTAAACTACGGATCCACAAACACTACTACTGATTTAGTAGAGATGTGGAGGACAGGACCTTCAACTTTTGGGAGAAGCTACACACTTCGATAAGAAAACAATGATAATAAAAAATTTAAATAAAAAACAAAAAAAACAAAAATAAACTAAAATAATAATAATTAAAATATAACAATTAATAACAAATATAATAAATTAAATATAATAGTATAAATAATAATTTAAAAAAATTAATAAATTTTAAATTATCACCTGAACAATATAATATTTATATAAATATAATTAATTATAAAAAATAAACATAATATTAAATTTAAATCTAATAATAATAATAAATAAAATAAACAAATAATCATTAAAGTACTAACATAATAAAATAATAATAATTAATAATCTTAAAAAGATAATTAAATCAATTATCTTATATAAATATATTAAAATATTAACATTAATAATGTTGATAAAATAAATTAATAATAAATAATCAGAGTTATAAATCAAAAAATATTAATTAAAAAAAATTAAATAATAATTTGTAAATTAATATTAATTACAATCACAAATTCTTTTAATAAATATAAATAATGAAAAATAATTATTTATAACTATATAAACTAATTGTTTCATAATTAATTACTTATATTTATTAAAGTAAAATTTTTATAATGAATGTACAAGCTTATTATTTTTAGTTCTCTATTTTCCATTTAGTAGATTAAAGTAGAAGACAAATTAACATCCATGTTTATGACGAACAATAGAGAGGAAGTTGTTACATGGGTGATGCTTAAGTAATGTGTTTTTGCATTCATGAATTGGGGGAAGTCAGTGATCATTGAAGGGGACTTGCCAATGAAATTGGGATTAGCAAAAAAGGGTAGAATAGAGAGGATTCGAAACTGACAAAATTGAGTTCTAGAGAGAGATAGAGAAAAATCACAGTGGAAGAGACAAGCAACAACATGGATTGTTCCACAATGGATAACTCTAATTCCTCAATTTCATTTCATTTATTCCACATTGTAATCATTACTTAATATGAACATGATTGTTTGCAATTTTTTTGGATTTTCATTGTATTTTGGTTATCATTAATTCACCATGATATATTTTTTTCATTGATTTCATAAATGATCAGTTGGATAGATTCTCAATTAATTCAATTGATTTGTGCCACTTGTTCATAACCTCAAACTCCATGATCAATCAGTGAGATTTCTCATGGTTTCAATTTTTCTAGGCATGAAATTCAAAATAAACATTAGAATAGTTGGAATGTATATTTCTATTGTATTGTTCGCATTTTTTTTAACTAATTCATTATTGGTGTAGAAAAATCTAGGTCATTTTAATCAACTTTATTAATCTCACGATGAGGTAGATAATTCATTTACTTTTAGTGGTTTTCTTATATTTAAATTTTTTTAATAGGAACCCTCATTAAACCAGTAGGATAGATCATCCCCAGGAATTTCTCTTGATTGTCCATCTTTTAACACATCATTTTCTATTGTCTATGTTGTTTTTTGATAAAATTTTATCATCACTAGTTTCTAGTAGTTTACTAGAAAAACACAATTTCATCATCATAATACATCATTAAAAAGAAATTTATGAAAAATACATTTGAAATGTTCAATAGTGATTTTATTTCAAAAATTTGGTAACTCTACCTTCCATGTGGGTTTGACCCTTCTCGACTATACTAGTAAAAGTTTATAAATAATATTTTTAGGGTAATGAGTTCATCTATCACTAAATTTTTTTTCAAATTTTCCAGGTTAGGATTCAATCATCTAACTCTTTTCCAAAACATTTAAATAATTATATTAAAAATCATATAAAATTTTTAAAAAATTAAAATTTTGAAAGCCGCAGTAAAAAACATTCGGTCATTTTTTGTTTGTTTTTATTTTTTCTAGTTTTAGTTTATCTCATTTTACTTTACATCTTTTTTACTACGTTAAATGGTTTTGTGATTAATTTAATATGTTATTATATACTATATGACCACAAAATCATGTACTGATATATTAAATCCCTTTATTCCTAAAATGGAAAAACACCCAAGTGCTTTAAAAAAGTAAAAATTGGAAATGGAAAATTTATAAACTAAAATTCATACTATTAATGATGAAGAAATCATTGAACCAGAATTAAATAATGATATAAATAGCCCTAGGATGAGGGAATTTCAACTCACTCAAATTTCAATCAATCCATCTTCCAAAATAATTTAACCTAGAGCAAGAAATGATGAGTTAAATTAGTCCCACCTTTAATTTCTACCATCATTCCATGGAATCTGTAATGATGAATCTCTATGATTAATTAGATATTTTTATAAAACAGTTCTATAATTTCCACTTTTAGTGCTCATCGAAATTAAACATAGAATGAAAGTAGTTCCAAATTTCCTTAGAATGCTCGAAAATGGTCTCTGAGTCTAGATGAGAACATTTTTTAGAACATGAAGCATGTTTAAAATTTTTTATCGTGATGTTTTATCCCAAAAGACTAAAAGGTAAAATATGACCAAAAATCACATGTTTTTACATAGAGTATAGTAAAGCCATAAATGAGGCTTGGGATAGATTTAGGGACATGCTTAGGTGGATTCCCCATCATCGACACTCATTCTATGTTCTCATGGACAACATCTATGAAGATTTTTCCACATCTAGTCGGATACTTATTGAAAAATCTACTAGGAGAATTATAATTATTAGACTGATGAATAATCGAGAAAACTTTTTAACAACAATTCCTTAAATTAACAAGTAAGTAATTCAATATTTAAAAGAGTTAACATAAATTATAACAGCACTGATTCTAGAACAGAAATAAACTCTCTACTTGTAGAAATAAAAAACCAAATTCAAAAATTATTGAACCAGAAATCTGAAAAATCTATAAACCAATTGGTCTTTCAAAACACAAACCATTAACTTATAGAATAGTGTACCAAGTGTTTCATGTTTTGGCATAGTGAAATATTCTATCCAAACAATGACATTCCATCCCAAAAATAAAATTTAAACTATGTAAACAATGGTCCTAGGATGCTTGAAAAATATAATCATTTTACAGACAACTATAACCAAGACCATATGAACCATCCTACCTTTTCATGGAATGAAAAATTCATGATAAATCAACCTGCTACCCGGGGTTACCAAATCATCCCATGAAACAAAATCAATATCAACCATGGGTTGATTCTTCTAATTGACTAGGAAACTTTTCGGGTAAAATGTTTTCTAAACTGGATGAAATATTAAATAGAATGGACTCCGAAGATGAAAATTTTTAGAAATATTTTAATAAACAAAAAATTATATATGATTCTGAAATAAAATCAATCTGGTGATAGAAAGAAAAATCTATCACTGAAGTGGGCCAACATGACAAATGAATAAATTAAAGGTAAAATGGTAAACATCCAAGTAAAAATAAAATAAACCCTAGAAAAAATGTAATGGAATCCATTAAATGAAGTAGGATAAAAACTAAAATTGGTCCAAAAAAAGACTTTAGAAATGACGAAACTGAAAAATTGAATGAATATGGAAATACAAATCTTCTTGACACACAATCTAGAAATCAATAGAAAAATACTAAAAATAACAAAAATATTAATTTTTAAACTAAAATTCAATCTGAATATTTTTCTCAAAACGTTTAGAATAAGGATAAGGAGAAAGGAATAGAAGTATTAGGTTACATTCCACCAGTTCTTAGGAATTATGACCCCACCTTTTAAATTCCGAAATAAACTCAAACCAAAAACTAATGACAATGTTAAACTTATTTAGTTCCTTAGGGTTTTAACCAAGATCCAATTGAATATTCTATTTATTCAATCCCTAATTCAATATACATATTACTTGAATTCACATTAAATTTTTTTTTCAAATATAAAGAAACTAGAATAATTTTCCACAAACAACATCACTAAAGTGTGTACTATTGTTCTCCAAAAAAAATACCTCCAAATCTCAAAATCCCTGGTAGATTTTTCATACGTTTCACTTTAGGAAATTATAGTCAAATTAATGGATTGTGTGACTTCAGTTCTAGAATCAACCAGCTTCCATACTCATTATTCCAAAATTTTAGATTGGGTGATCTTCAACGAACCACAACCATCTTGTAGTTAGTTGATTGATCAATCACACATTATACAGGGAGATTAGTTGACCTTCTAGTCAGAGTTTGGAAGCTTTTTTAGTTAACTTCTTATTCCTCGATATAGAGTGTCACCAGGAGGTTCCCATCATTCTATGTAGGCTATTATTGGACACTATAAAAGAAATAATATATGTTTCTAAAGGTCAACATATATTTAAATTTAGAGGAAAAAGTAATAGTTCAATGTATATAAAAATGTATCATAACAAAATTTTGGATATATCTATTCTAGAGTGGAACTGTTAGAAACTGAAAAGTCAACTACACATTTCAAAGATTCTTAAAAGCAACCATTAGCTAAAGAAATAAATTTGAAAGCTAAATTTCATTTTTTTCCTCCTAAACAAACTCTTAAAAGTACTAAAACTAAAAATCTACTCAATTTTCCATAACTGCATAACCACACTATTTATGTTGTCTCTGCAATTAGAAAATCTTAATTTCTTAACATAGAGATATTTTCAGATAACTAAAATAAAACATACTTCAAAATTAACTACTAAGTAATTTTATCTGGAAGAGGGAGAGATAATTATACAACATGATGAGTTATATTTAGTAGTTTTTTATACTCAAATATTGAAAATTTGGATAGTGAGTTGTCATAATTAGATAGAACTGCTAGAAATTATGAAACTGATCAAGAAATTAATAATCTTTCATCATTTCTAACTCCATATGAGAGACACTATGAATACCATGGTCCTACCTGGACCATGATAATTACTTCTTGTGAAAAGGAACAAACTATAAAGATGAAACCACACCATGAACATCTTAAATACTCTTTTTATGAGATAATTACAAACTTCCTATTATCATCTCTATTTAACTAAAATAAAACCTTTAGGAATATTTGTTAGGTGTTCATAGGAAGTTCATATCTCTCATTGTATGTTCTGTGGATGATATCAAAGGGATTATCCCTTCTTTTTTCATGCATAATATTGCTATGGGACAAGATCTGAAGACCACAGTTAGGTGTTAATGTTGATTGAAAACTAACATGAAAGAATCTTTGAGAGAGTAACTTATCAAACTAATGGACCCTAGAATCATTTATACTATCTTTGAAAGTACTCGGGTCAATATAGTCCATGTTTTCCCTAAAAAATGTTTCACTATTGGATCTAATGAAAATAATGAAGAAATTAAATTGAGGAAGTCTAACAAATGGAGAGTTTGTGTTAATTATATGATACTTAATCCATCCACTATGAAGGACCAATTTCCAATTCCCTTCCTTGATCAAATGATTGATAGGATTGCTAGGAATGAATTATACTATTTTCATGATATCTATTTTGGTTAAAACTATATTTTAGTAGCTCCATAGGATTAGGATAAAACTACCTTCACAAGCCCCATTGGGATATTTTCCCACTAATGAATTTCCTTGGGTTTATATGGTGGTCCAATAGTAACTCAAAGGTGTATGATGTATATATTTTCTAACATAATTGAGAGGATCATAGAGGTTTTCTTAGATGACATATCCATTGTTGGTAGCACATTTTATACTTTTTTCAGAAATTTGGAGTTAGTTTTTGAAAAATTCTTAATGACCAACCTAGTTCTAAACATGTAAAAATGTCTATTCATTTTCATTGAAGGGATTGTGATGGGTAATATGGTGTCCAAGATAGTTTTATAGGTTTAAACTACTTTCATGACCCATCCCAGAGGGGACCTTGTTGTGACTACCCCAGGCCCACCCCCTATTGGCCAGGTAACGACGACTAGCACTGAGTAGGAATCTCCCACAAATGGGAGTAATTTTCCTAATTACTTCTAAACACAAACATCTACATGACCAAAATGATGAAATGTAAAATCACTAAGTAAAAAATGGCATTCATACACTATGATACCAACCACAGAGTATGACAGTTAGAAGTTGGAATGTAAACAGGGTCGTAATACAAGCCACTAAAAGAAAAAGCATGTCTTAGAGGGAGCACATGTTTCTGAAAATCATCCATAGAACACCCTACTAGAAGCATATTTGTATGATATCTGTCTAAAGCCATAGGAGTAAGACTCGTTTTTCTGATCAATCGATGATCCACCTAGACCTGGTCCACCTAGAACTCCATCACCTAGATGGTGTCATGACCCCTGGATATATGTGGTAAACCCCTCACAAAATCCATCGATATGTCATCGCACTTCCATTCTGCATCCTCTAGATGTTGTGTCTAAAATGGAGTAACCTGGTGATTAGCCATCAATTGCTAGCAAGGGAGGCATCTAGAAACGAACTCTACCACTACCTTTTTTCATCCTTGGCCACCAGAACTATCATTGGTGGTCCTAGTAAATCTTCGTCAAACATGGATATACCACCAAAGGGGATGTATGAAACTCCCTCGTAAACTCCTCCTACAATGTCACGGGTACTACTATGCATCATAGGAAGATAAAAACATCCTCCTTACGTTTCAAATATCCACCATAGACATTCCCTATAAAAATTTGAGCACATAAAGTCTCATAGTTGGTATCCCAAAGATGTGCCTCCCTAACACACTGTAACAATGGAGGGGTGAAAACCATTGACTGGAGGTAATATACTTTATCCTCATCCATGATGTATATCTCTAATGCAGTCAAATTCTCTAATGTGTCACTCAAGAACATCAAGGAAGATCTATTGCTGAGAGAATCTGCCACCACACTTCCCTTCCCAAGAGTATAGACAATCTCAAAGTCATAGTCCTAGGGGGAACTCTTGCCACTGAATTTGTCTCAAGTTCAATTCCATATAATAGAATATATACCTGAGACTTCTTTTCAAAATAGATTCTAAACCACTCTCACATATGGTAGTTTTTTCACATATTAAGTTGAAGACTACTGCAGCCAACTCAAGGTCATGGGTTTCATAGTAATTCTCATGTTCTCTCAACTGTCATGAACCATGTTAATTCACTAATTTACCCTATATCAAGACACAACCAATCCAACTACATGATACATCAAAGAACACTACATACTCAACACCCACCTATGGAAATCTTATTATAGGAGCACTCATCAATCTTGTACTCGGTTACTGATTACTCTCTGACACTTCTTTATCACCAAAAAAAGGTTTCCCCTATTCTATCAAAGCTTTCGTGGATGTTGCTAATCTGGAGAATTCAATCACAAATAGATAATAGTACCCACCCAACCCAAGAGAACTCTGCACCTTAGCAACACTCTTCGGTGGATCTCAAGAAAGCGCCATCTCTATCTTCACTGGATCCACTGCAACCCCATCATATGAAATGAGGGGTCCCAAATAGTGAATCTCCCTTATCCAGAAATAGAACATCGATAGATTCCCATAAATATGGTTCTCTTGGAATATTCATGTGACCATCATCATGTGAATTTCATGCTCCTCCTTAGATTCCGAGTAAAATAGGATTTCATTAATAAATACCATGATGAAACAGTCTAAGTAAGGCTTAAGGATCCTATTCACGAGTCCCATGAAAACTTTTGGGGAATTCTTCTTGCCAAATCGTATCACCAATTACTCATAGCATCTTTACTAACATCTGAATGTTATCTTTTTGAAGTCCTTATCCTGTACTTGAAGCTAGTGATATCTAGATATGAGGTATATCTACAAGAACCACCTTGCTCTCATCAGATAATCTATGAGGTTATCAATCCTCAGTAGTGATTACTTATTCTTCACAGTCACTTAGTTCAGGCACCAAAAGTATACACATAACCTCAAGCTCTTGAATTCCATATTGGCAAACAAAACCAGGGCCACCAATGGTGAAACACCATGTCTCATGAAGTCCTACCTCTTCAAGCCCTTTTGGTGTACCCTCAACTCACAAATCTTTATGGGATCTATTCGATATATAGGTGTAGATATCACCGTCATTTCATGGTACATATCAATAAATAATTCAAACTCCATGAGGGGATCTAATCCGAGGACATCCTCAAGAAATGAAAACTTATACTCCACCACCACTGTAGGAAATTGAACAATCCCATCATCTACTACACTAAGGGTGATACTAGTCGTCTGATTAGTAATATGCTAGGCCCAAATTTTTGTGAGTCCATCCTATATTGTATGTGTTTCATTTTTTGTTGACAAAAGAAAATATGGTCCCATCACTACGGAGACACATCACTGTATTCCTAAGATACTCAATTTGGGCATGAAGTGTGGATAACCAATCTATACCATGAAAGATGTCTTAAGGCCTCAATGTTGAAACCATGAGATCCCAACCAAAACTCTCTCCCACTATATTAATGTAACACTATTGAAAATAGTGTTCGATCTTCTTATCCACCTCTATAAGAGTCTCTATGCATAGGTATTGAGCCAAACCATCAATTTGAATCTCCATGTCTCAAACAAGGGTCGTGGTTTAAAGGCCCGGAAATTTCAAGGGAAATTTTTTTTCTTAATTTTCTTTGGAATTTTTCAAGAACGCAGTTTCTGACGGCACCAGATTCTGAGGCCCGGTGTGCACGAAATCATTTTCTGAATTTTGGCCCAGGTACGTTCAGTGAACGAAGGAGCTGTTTTTTCTAAATTTTGAATCGGTGCTCGGAATCAAATTCTGAGGGCACCGATGGAATTGCAGCGCCGGTATTTTCTTAGAAATGTCTTTTTCGGAGTTGCATTTGCTCGGGTGTGAGTTTTATTTTTTTGGGGTTAAGTTAAGAAATAAAATAAAGTGGTGCGAGAGATTTATTTTTATTTCACTTAAAGACAGTTAAAGACACTTAAGCTAAGTTGAAGTGGATAGGGTGGAACCCAAAATATCCTACCCTCTTGGTAGGATATTTGTGAGGTGGGTCCCACACGTGCCCCGCCGTTTCTTTTCCTCTAAGTAACGCACCCGCAAAAACCCTTTTTAAATGAAAGTAAACCAATGCATTTCTTAAATTCATAACGCCCCTATTAATTGGGTAGTTAAGTTGTTACCATTAATTCATAAAATTAATGGTTCGTTTCTTAACTTTGTTTTTCAATCGTTGGCATGGGAATAAAATAAGACCAACTCATGTCTTTCTTGGGGGTGGCTTGTTGAGAGGATTTGGAGAAACTCTATCTTCATCCTCCTTCACGAAGAACGCGAAGAATGCTGGCCTTCGACGAAAGGCGACGAAGAACATCAAACCCTCGGAGATCGACGATGCGATGCCGTGTACCGCGACGCCAACGATTCTCCTTTCGCGACGTTCTTCCGCGATGTTTCTTCCCCGAAACAATCTCCAATCATCCACTGCTGGAGTTAGAGGATTACGGTTCCTTAATTCTTTGTGAATTATATCCTCAACATGGATTTAATTGATGCAATTAAATCTGTGTGATTTTTAATACAGAGTTTGACGGCGCGACGCTGTGTACCGCGACGACAGTGACGCCCATCCGCGATGCGACGATCCTCTTTTTCTGCAACGGTCATCTCTGCGACGAACTCACGTCCAAAGACTATGACGAGGTAGGGGTTGATTATTTAAAATCTTTGTGATTTATACGCGTGGCGTGTGATTGAAATTGTTGTGAGACTTTGAAACCGCTAATGCGGTGGGTGCGGACTAACGAACAAGTCCGAACCCACCGCCCTTTCGTTCTTGGTGTGCGAAACGGTGGACATCGACAAAATCAGTCGCACGGGCGACGTAAGGTCCTCGCAGTGAAGGAAAGACCCCGGGAAGGATTTTGGCGAAGACGACAAGGAATTCCAACCACTGGAACTCATCCGGTGGTCCACGGAGCAAACCGCATGCGCGCCCCGCCGGCACGGCGACGGAAAGTGGCGGCGCCCGGCGCGCCGCCGAGGAGAACCGCAGTGGCGACCGGCATACCCGCGACCGCGCAGGTCCGGCGAGGGATGGGACATGGCTAGCTATCGCATCCGCTGGCAAGGGAGGCCCCACGCGGGCTGTGGTTCCTTCACGCGGGGGCAGCGCGCCCCCCGCGCCGCTCGGCCGTAACCGGCCGAGCCGACCCCTAGCGGCCGGGCCGCGCCCGCGCCGGCCAGGCCGGGTCGCTCCCAGGACGGGACGGGCCTACCAGGCCATGTCGGGCTACGCCAGCCAGGTCGGGTCGCCCGGTTCGGGCCAACCCAGGGGGGGTTGGGCCAGGTCGGTTCAGGCCCAGACCCCCTGTTTTCGGACCCTTTTCGGTCTTTTGCCCATATCATGAGTTAAGGGCCTCCGATCGACTCACCGTCAGTGGATATTCGATCCTTGGACCGAGACTGTCGTTTTTACATATCGCACCCAAGGTTTCGGAATACTTTGGGTTTGACCGGGTTGGTTCGTGTACAGAACCAACCGGGACCTCGGAGAGGAAACACTCATAACATGAACTTCGGACGTCTTATTGAAGTGTCATAGACTTTGACGGATTCCTCTAAGTGAGACGGATCTCTGCCTTACTCTGCTCGATGTTTGGATGACGTCGGAGTGTGGTCGGGTTGGTTCGCTCACGAAACCAACCGGGCCCCTTGAACAAAACAAAAGCCAATAACTCACAGACCAGACGTCCGATTGACGTGCCGTCTATCTCATTGAATTCCTCTTGATGAGGCGGAACTTTTGGAATACTTCACTTGAGTTTTGGAAGTAGTTGGATAGTGGCTGGGTTGGATTACACCCAAAATCCAATCGGGCCCCTGGAACGGAAAAGCTCATAACTGGAACACCGGACATCTGTTTGACTAACCGTCAGTGGCGTTGGTGTTCACGTGGAGAAACGGTCCCTATGAGTATACCCAATGAGAGTTCAGGGTACAGTAGAGATACGACCGGGTTGGTTCGCACATGAAACCAAACGGTCCCCGGGAATGAAAAGGCTAGTAACTCACAGACCGGGCGTCCGATTGAGGCGCTGTCTGTTGCGTTGAGACCCCTGTGACGAGGCGGTCCTTTGAGATACTTCTTCATGGAACTTTTTGATACTTTTAGTATCGACCAGAAGCTCGTGGAGCGGACCCTCATGGAGATGAGCGTGCAGAGTACGGAGACCGTGTAGCCGGCTGAGACCTGACGACTGCTTGACCGATCGACTCGATGTGTTTCGGATAGCCCAGTGGGGAGAGATTGGTTGTAGCAGGAGACCCATGGCGGAGGAGCGCTTGGTTGTAGCGGCAAAACCACTGTACTCAATAGTAGGAGTACCTCTGGAGGATATGAGGGGGAGTGCATGGTTGTAGCGGAAGACCCACGGCGGAGGATCGCTTGGTTGTAGCGGCAGACCCGCGGTACTCAATAGAAAGAGTACCTCTAGAGGCTATGAGGGGGAGCGCTTGGTTGTAGCGGCAGACCCATGGTGGGAAGCGCTTGGTTGTAGCAGCAGGCCCATAGTACTCGACAGGAGGAGTACCTCAGTAGTCTTAGGTTAGTGAGAAGTACCTTGGAGTCGTGACAGGACCACTGTACACTCCAGAGACGGGGCTCTTCAGCAGTTACGGTTTCGATAATGAAAATCCCGGTTTGAGCTGAGTCTATGACATTTGTGTTTACCTGATGATTAAGATGAGTCACTTGATAACTTGGGTATATGTATGGGCATATACCCGGGTAGTATTTATCCGTTGATTTCATAATCTTGTGTTTCCTCATGATTGAGATGGGTTACATGATAACTTAGGTATATGTATGGGCATATACCTAAGTAGAGGTTATCTGTTGAGATATTCATTGTGGTTATCCTTGTTGGTTTTAGTGAGACCTTGAGGGTCTCGGGGTCTCTAATGAGTAGCTTATACTCACCCCTGCACGAGCTATTCCTACACTACGTTGTGTTTGTTACAGATGACAGACAGCGCTGATCGCGATTGAGGCTGGTGGAGCAGGTCGATACCCAGAGGTGGACCACTGGGAGAAACAGACTCGGAGTGGATGGTTGGACCCGAGGAGATGTGGAGGCTATCTGTACTCACCCTTTAGGTGGGACTTCCAGTGTACAGCTCAACGTAGCGGCATTACTTTCAGTTTCTATTTTCCCTTTCCAATTGAACTTTACTTCAGTTTGGGTTTATATTTTGTCCCACTTACTTTTCCACACTTACTTTGTATCAGCTTTTACTTAGTGTTTACTTCTACTCCTTGTTTTCTTTATGGTGTTTGTTTACTTTAAAAAGGCAATGCCTTCCCTTTTTACCTGTATTTATGCCTTGGTGCTAGATGCCAGCCCCTAGCCTATGGAAGGTGGGCTTGGGGTAGTCACGGCACGGGCCCCGAGGACGGGTCGTGACAAATTGGTATCAGAGGAGTTCGGTTCTACCGCAGAACTCAGGACTCTGATCATTATCTATGTGAAGCAATAGTGTTGAGAGTATTGAGTGCGGTTATCAGTCCAGGGAGTCCAGTGTTGGTGCGGCGGCCGACGTATCCGTACACTAGGACCCTGACTTCTAATTTCTGACTTAATACACGAAAACAATGATTATGAGTGGGTTTTCAAAGGTTTTACCTTAAAACATCTCAAACCAGGTCATCTCACTAGGTAAAATTGTTTGACCACATCACGTTGTCTCTTTCAGGATGCCTTTTTACGGACGACCAGCTAGAGCCCAGAGGGATGTGCGTACTGATAGTCTTTCGAGCGACGAGGATTTGGTACAGGGCCCTCTTGTAGTTGAGGCACTAGCGGTACTACCATACGTTGGGCCACCGATGCCACCAGCCCTAGTAGTTGGCAATGCACGCCACTTGAGCGCATTCCACGAGTTCCAGCACTAGAGTCCTCCCAGGTTCCTAGGAGAGACGGACCCGCAGGCGGCTGAGGATTGGCTGGAGGCTGTGATGAGAGTCTTCAAACTAGTGGGGACACCAGCAGACTTCATGGTGATCTTTGCTGTCAGCCTTCTTCAGGCAGCAGCAAGCAGGTGGTGGAGCCACTTGTTCCAGTTTTTCGATGAGATGACCTTCACATGGGAAGACTTCGAGACCTTCTTCAGGGTGGGGTTTGTGCCAGTAGCTCTACACCCCGAGCGTGTACAGGATCTGATGCCTTTTCCAAAAGATTTTAGATCAGTAGTCGAGTCATCTGTGGGCAGTTGACAGATGATGCAGAGGTCCAAGAGGACCAGAGCCAGCCGTACGAGGAGCATGAAGTGTTAGGAATGCGGCAAGAAGGGTCACCTGGCACGTGACTGTCCGACCCCCCGCACAGTTGATCCGCAGGCTTTAGAGGATCCACCGAGGCAGAAGCAGCGACAGGTTCTTGAGCAACATCCGAGCAGTGGACAAGGAAGTAGGGATCCGGGAACAGGTGGACTGTAGCAGAACTAGTGGATACGTCCCTTGTACTTCTAGTTCAATGTTTCTGTTGTTTTCATGTCTTTGTACTATGAGCTGCAATAATAAAAAGACACTTATCTTTGTTTTCATTCCAGTCCTTTTGTTTGGTTGATACTGAGTGGTCCTGGTTAAGACTGTTGACTTGACCCTCACTTTAGAGATTTCTACTGGAGGAGACCCAGTGACCTCACACTGATGCCGACAGTGTGACTCGACCCTTGGAGGTTAGAGTGATAGTTGGATCACTTGGTAGTTACGTCGAGGCCTTACGACGTCATTCATGGCATGAATGCATCATTCATGTTAGGATTGACTATATTAGGCAATGGGCGTGGTTCATCCAGGGGATGATACCGAGTTTATCTTTTTGGAAAAGGAGAAATTTTAGCAGTTCTTTCAGATGGTAAGCAAGGAAGGTGCAAATCATCTAGGGGCGGATGAAGACTGCACCATGCAGTAAGAAACGGTAAACTGGCACTAGTCTTGAGACTCGGGCGTGTTAAATGTTTCAATAAGAGGAATATTAAAGGAGAGATGAGTCTGCAAAGCAGCAGACGTGGAGGCAGAGCTTGGAGAGTATCATGAGGGGTGTACGTTTTACCATGCTACAACCACCAGCCTTGGTTGTACCCGCCATGCTCAGGGAGCTGGAGGGCGGGGGGAGAGAGTAGCTGCATGCGGTTAGGGAGAGGGACCCAATGGCTCTAATAATGATTTGAGGGATAGTCTGTGTTCACTACTAGCTTCCATAGTAACAGACGTTGATACGAATCATTCCTTCCTTCCACGAATCTTTTCCTGGACCTAGAGTTTCCGGTAAGCCGTAGACTTGACCCTCACGTCTAGAGATACCTTGGTAGAAACTCGATAATCACACATATGTCGATAGTGTGGTCAGACCCTTGAGGAGAGAGTTTCGGTTGGAATCTCTTGGTGGCAGCGTCGAGGCCTTACGACGTTGGTTTGATTATGGACTGGGCAATCACAGTTCATATACAGATTGACAGTATTAGGAAAAAAGTTTGTGGTTTAACTACGATGTCGGGATGGGTTTTCCTCGGTCAGGGAAAAGGAAACCCCAGTAAGCATAGGATAAACTCGTGCACAAGAGGGTGTGACCAATCACTCTTGAGTCGGTCAACCTTACCATCGTGGCAACAGTCGTTTTGAGTTTCAGTTCTAACAGGAATTTGAGACCTCTAGAGTTCGAGGATGATGATCACGTCCTTATATGGGTCTCACATTTATGAGGTTTACGGAGATGTGGTCGAGGTGACAAGTTATCTTCGAAGTTTGACGGACCTTTCTAGGTCCTCAGCTGGGTAGGCGAGGTAGTTTACCGCTTGACCCATCCACCTTAGTTGCATCAGGTGCACGACGACTTCCACGTATCTCAACTGAGGAGATACGTTCATGATCCTTCACATATCATCGACCATGGGGAACTGAACTTTGGCGATGGGATGACTTTCACGGAGGTTCCACTGGGAATCGAGGATCGATATGAGCAGATTCTACGAGGATGGTCGATTCCTCAGGTGTGTTTTCACTGGCAGTATGGGAACATCCAGGTGAGCACATGGGAGAGGAAGGCTCAGATGCATGCTCAGTACCGCGTTGTATCCCTAGTTTGTGTTTAAGCTTTACGGGGACGTAAAGCCCGGAGGTGGGAGTAATGTAAAGACCTGGAAATTTCAAGGGAATTTTTTTTCTTAATTTTCTCTGGAATTTTACATGAACACAATTTCTAACGGCATCTGATTTCGAGGCCCAGTGTGCCAGGAATCATTTTCCGAAGTTTGGCTCGGGTACGTTCAGTGAACGAAAGAGCGAGTTTTTCTAACTTTTTAATCGGTGCTCGGAATAGAATTCTGAGGGCACCGATGGAATCGCAAAGCCGGTATTTGCTTAGAAATGCCTTTTTCGGAGTTGTGTTTTCTCGGGTGCGAGTTTTCTTTTTTTTGGGGTTAAGTTAAGAAATAAAATAAAGTGGTGCGACAAATTTATTTTTATTTCACTTAAAGCCACATAAGCTAAGTTGAAGCGGATAGGGTGGAACCGAAAATATACTGCCCTCTTGGTAGGAAATTTGTGAGGTGGGTCCCGTATGAGCCCCAACATTTCTTTTCCTCTAAGTAACGCACCCGCAAAAACCCTTTTTAAATGAAAGTCAACCGGTGCGTTTCTTAAATTCTTAACGCCCCTATTAATTGGTCAGTTAAGTCATTACCATTAATTCATCGAATTAATGTTTTGTTTCTTAACTTTGTTTTTCAATCGTTGGCATGGGAATAAAATAAGACCAATGCAGGTCTTTCTTGGGGGTGGCTTGTTGAGAGGATTCAGAGAATCTCTATCTTCATCCAACTTCGCGAAGAACGCGAAGAATTCTGGCCTTCGACGAAAGGCGACGAAGAACGCCGAACCCTCGGAGATCGATGACGCGACGCCGTGCACCGCGACGCCGATGATTCTCCTTCCGCGACATTCTTCTGCAACGTTTCTTCCCCACAACAATCTTAGATCATGAACTACTGGAGGTAGGGGATTACGGTTCCATAATTCTTTGTGAATTATATCCTCAACATGGATTTAATTGATGCAATTAAATTTGTGTTATTTTTAATCCGGAGTTTGACGGCGCGACTCCGTGTACCGCGACGATAGCGGCGCCCATCCACGACGCGACGATCCTCTTTTTTCGTGACGGTCATCTCTGCGACGAACTCACGTCCGATGACTACGACGAGGTTGGGGTTGATTATTTTAAATCTTTGCGATTTATACCCGCGGCGTGTGATTAAAATTGTTGTGAGACTTTTAAACCGCTAACGCGGTGGGTGCCGACTAATGAACAAGTCCGAACCCACCGCCCCTTTCGTTCTTCGTGTGCGAGATGGTGGACATCGGAAAAATCAGTCGCACGGGCGACGTAAGGTGCTCGCAGTGAAGGACGGACCCCATGAAGGCTTTTGGCGAAGACGACAAGGAATTCCGACCACTGGAACTCATCCTGTGGTCCGCGGAGCAAACCGCAGGCGCGCCACGCCGGCACGGCGGCGCCGGCGGCGGAAGGAGGTGGTGCCCGGCGTGCCGCCGAGGAGAACCGCTGCGGCTGAAGCCACGGCATCGGCCGGCAGACCCACGACCGCGCAGGTCTGGCGAGGGACGGGACGCGGCCGGCTTCTGCGTCTGCTGGCATGGGAGGCCCCACGCGGGCCACTGTTCCTTCACGCGGGGGAAGCGCACCCCCCATGCCACTCGTTCGTAACCGGCCGAGCCGACCCCTGGCGGCTGGGCCGCGCTCGCGCCGACCGGGCCGGGTCACGCCCATGCCAGGCCGGGCCACCCAGTCCGGGTCGGGTCACGCCGGTCGGGTCGGTCCAGGCCCAGACCCCCCGTTTTCAGACCCTTTTCAGTCTTTTGCCCATATCCTGAGATAAGGGCCTCTGATAGACTCACCGTCAGTGGCAATGCGATCCTTGGACCGAGAAGGTCATTTTGACATATTGCACTCAAGGTTTCAGAATACTTTGGGTTCAACCGGGTTGGTTCGTGCACGGAACCAACCGGACCCTCGGAGCGGAAACACTCATAACTTGAACGGTGGACGTCCGATTGACATGTCGTCAACTTTGATGGATTCTTCAAATGAGAAGGATCTTTGGCTTACTCTGCTCAAGGTTTGGATGCCTTCGGAGTGCGGTCGGGTTGGTTCGCTCACGAAACCAATCGGGGCCCTGGAAAAAAAAGCCAATAACTCACAGACCAGGCGTCCGATTGATGCTCCGTCTATCTCTTTGAATTCCTCATGATGAGGCGGAACTTTTGGAATACTTCTCTTGAGTTTTGGATTCAGTTTGATAGTGTCTAGGTTGGATTGCACCCAAAATCCAACCGGGCCCCCGGAACGGAAAAGCTCATAACTTGAACACCGGATGTCCGTTTGACGAACTGTCAGCGGCGTTGGTGATCACGTGGAGAAACGGTCCCTATGAGTATACCATATGAGATTTCAGGGTACAGTTGAGATATGGCCGGTTTGGTTTGCACACGAAACCACCCTGGCCCTAGGGACAAAAAGGCTAGTAACTCACAGATCGGGCGTCTGATTGACGTGTTGTCTGTTGCTTTGAGACCCCTATAACGAGGCGGTGCTTTGAGATACTTCTTCGTGGAACTTTGTGATACTTGTAGTATAGACCAGAAGCTCGTGGAGCAGACCCTCCCAAAGATGAGTGTCTGGAGTACAGACACCGTGTAGCCGGCTGAGACCTGACGACTGCTTGACCGATCGACTCAGTGTGTTTCGGATAGCCCATTGGAGAGCGCTTGGTTGTAGCGGCAGACCCAAGGCGGAGGAGCGCTTGGTTGTAGAGGCAGACCCGCAGTACTCAACAGAAGGAGTACCTCTGGAGGCTATGAGGGGGAGAGCTTGGTTGTAGTGGCAGACCCACAGCAGAGGAGCGCTTGGTTGTAGCGGCAGACCTGCGATACTCAACAGAAGGAGTACCTCTGGAGGCTTTGAGGGGGAGCGCTTGGTTGTAGCGGCAGACCCATGGTGGGAAGCGCTTTGTTGTAGTAGCAGGACCATATTACATTACAGGAGGAGTACCTCAGCAGTCTTAGGTTAGTGAGCAGTACCTCGGAGTCGTGACAGGACCATTGTACACTCCAGATGCGGGGCTCTTCAGCAGTTACAGTTTCGATAATGAAAATCCTGGTTTGAGCTGAGTCTATGACCTTTGTGTTTACCTCATGATTAAGATGGGTCACTTGAAAACTTGGGTATATGTATGGGCATATACCTGGGTAGTAGTTATCTATTTATTTCATAATCTTGTGTTTCCTCGTGATTGAGATGGGTTACATGATAACTTAGGTATATGTATGGGCATATACCTATATAGAGGTTATCTGTTGAGATCTTCATTGTGGTTATCCATGTTGGTTTTAGTGAGACCTTGAGGGTATAGGGGTCCCTACTCAGTAGCATATACTCACCCCTGCACGGGCTATGCCCGCACTACGTTGTGTTGGTTGCAGACGACAGACAGCGCTGATCGCAGTTGAGGCTGGCGGAGCAGGTTGGTACCCGGAGGTGGACCACTGGGCGGAACATACTCGGAGCGGACGGCTGGACCCGAGGAGCTGTGGAGGCTATCTATACTCACACTTCAGGTGGGACTTCCAGTGGTTGGTTCGACGTAGTAGCTTTACTTTAAGTTGTTGTTTTCCCTTTCCAGTTGTACTTTACTTCAGTTTGGGTTTGTATTCCGGCCCACTTACTTTTCCGCACTTACTTTGTATCAGCTTTTACATAGTGTTTACTTATACTGCTTGCTTTCTCTGTGGTGTTTGTTTACTTTACAAAGGAAATGTCTTCCCTATTTACCAGGATTTAAGCCTTGGTGCTAGTCGCCAGCCCCCGGCCTATGGAATACGAGATTGCGGTAGTCACAGCACGGGCCCCGAGGACGGGTCGTGACACATGGGGAGAAAAGAGTGATTGGAACCTTTCTCTATCAAAGCAGAATCTAAGGTGGAAGAAAAATAGATCTCACTTGTTGTCATCCTTGTTGAAATAGGGTAATAGGCCTTCATTTCCTACAATAATCCACTTTCATTTCCACCATCTCCCTAAGCTCATGGTGGACAACCCAGTGGTGGTGGAGGTGTGCCTCGAACCTCCCCCCACCTACTACACACAAAATTCTCCTCTGCCTAGACTTCTACCCTATAGACCACCCTTCTACTTTCTTTTCCTATATCTTAGAGGTCCCACAATCTTCTATTGATCGATCATAAGATGGGTTGGGTAGTATTTATCCATATTTCTTTGACCACCGCATGTGTAACATAGCCTATCCATCAGCTAACCCACTCTTCCAAGGAAGCCCCACACTACTGATCTTATGTCCTGGGGTCGTCCCCTAGAGTGTCTAGGCTACATGGGACCCATTGATTGTTAGCGGATACCAACCTTCGAAGACTCACCTACCTATTTCCTTGTGTAGGCTCCCACTACCGGTGTTTGCCTCTCTATAAATCTATCCACAAGTAGAGATTTCTCCTTTACCCAAGCATAATTTGAAATGACAAGGGATATCATCGATGCCATGTTCTCCTGGTGCAGGCCCTACTCAGAGGTATGAGCCAAGAAAACTGGGACCAATAGATTATCTATGGAGTGTCATTAATGATCTGTAAATCTCACAAAGTTCTCTTCTAATATCTCATTTCCGTACTAAAAATGCAGGACCTCATGTACGCGCACTGAGAATATCATCGACAAACATAAATCATCCTTGAAGAGGCCCTCATGGTCTACCCAATAGAGAGTCGTCTCGACATGAATCTGGATAACTAAGCTCCACCATTGTCCCACTTATCCATAAAGGAGGCTCACAGGTAGAACTAAAATCTAGTCAGAAGGTGTCCTCACAAGAAGGAAGACACTTGTAATTGCCTCTAGCCAAACCCTAGCAACATGGCGGCCAGTCTCACCTTGAATCCTGGGAGTTCATAGCCTATAGAACTCATGCAATTAACACAATATACTTTCATACACTACTGGTAGCCCGGGTATAACTACTACTCAATGAGTGGTGGTATCATTGGTACCCTACCTGGATGTGTTATCTCTGGTACTGGTCCCTGTACTGACACCTCATCACTAGTAGTATCATCATCATGATCACTCTTTAGAATCTTGGATGGATGGATACAAGGAGGAACCCTAAAATAGATTAAGATGAACCATGATCAATAGATTATACCTGTTGAGATGACTCCAGATGGAGAAGAGAACACACCAAAATCCTATATTATGCATGCATAGTTTATTTCCCCACAACAATTGTTTTAATGTACCAAGTTAGAAAGAAGAATTAAAAGTCATGGTATATGGACATGTCGGTGGCCGCACCAACACTGGATTCCCTCGCATGAATGCCAAAATCAAATCACTTACCACTATTTCCTTGAAACCAACCTCACAGACTCCTAGTTCTTATGTATAACCAACCTCCTTTGATACCAACATTTCATGACCCATCCTAAAGGGATCCACGCCATGACAACACAAATCCTACCTCCAATTGGACAAGGTCTGGATACTTGCCCTGAGAAGGTATATACCTCTAATGGGAGGCTTTTTCCAAAGTATATATACACACACACATATCTACATGCCAGAAATACTGAAATATAAAAACACTTAGTAAAATATGCATAAAAAAGTATGATACCAACAATAGAGCATGACAGTAAGAAGATTGAAAGAAAAAGGGCTAGAATACAAGCCCACAAAAACAATAAGTCTGGCCAAGAGATTGTACAAGATAATGAAACTCATCCATTGAAAAACCTACTGAAAGTATATGTGTATGTCAGCTGTCTGAAGCCTTAGGATCACACATCATCTGTTTCATCACCCTAAGAACCACCTGGACCATGTCCATCTAAAACTCCATTAAATAATTAGTCTTTTTCACAATACATGAAACATGTAGGAAAATCCTATGTAGGGGTGATTAAAACAATACATAGTTGGAAGCCCCGAACAAAAAAGGAATACCACTAAGAAATAAAAAAATTATACCGCATTAAAAACAAAAAAAGTATACCAAAACGAAAACACACATTGTATAAAACATTAGAAACACATGAAGTAATGTCATCTCAAAAAGGTATAATTCTAAATCACAAATGTAGGAGTATCAGCCGTAGTCCATAGAACACCTAGAGTCAATAACAGAAAATGTGTCGATTACACACAGAGTTTTGATGACACACAGAGTGTTGATAACACATGGTGTGTCAATAAGACATAGATAGTCGATAACGCACGGAGTGTCGATAACACATGGAGTTTTAAGGATTCAGTCATCCCCAAAGCCACATATTCACTAATTTACATAGTTTCCAAGTCACATATTTACTAATTCAGGTAGTCACCATGTCACATTGTCACTAATCACATCCTTCCACATGATTATGCATCGAGCATGCTCGTTATGAGATAATGCACTACATAAGAGATTATTTCATATTCCAAATTCCACAAAACAAAACTCAGTTAGAGTTCCCAAAAAATATCATCTCATCACAAGGGTACCAAAGCTGCAAAAAACTCATCAAACGAACAAACAGCTAGAAAGATATGGATATTTTAGTAAATCAGTCGGACCCGGGTGCGGTCTGAGTACGACATTACCCAACGGACCTAACCAGACCCAATCCATCTGATCTAACTCGGACTAGTCTTGCCCTTCCTAAATCATCCTGACCAAATAGGTGCATCCTACTGGGCTATTAGGTCTAGCCCGTGGGTCTGCCAGAGTAGACAACCCACCCTACTCTAACATACTGCATGTGGGCTAGTTTTCTCCCTCAAACATGCCCCATCCTGGATGAGCCCTCTTGGTCTAGATGGTCTACCCTAACCCAATGGCTCCATCCATGTTTCCCGGTCAATAACGACATGACGCCACGGGTTCCAACGATGTGGCGTCAAGTTGTATCATAGCTAGCCATCGAGGCATCCTACTATGGCCCCCAATCACCTCTTGTGGCCACTTCCCCCACATGCTCCCACGTGGTCCCACTTGAACCATGGAAAGATGCATCCGTCGGCCACCCCATCGGTGGCCGGTTTCCATCCCGCACGTCGTCTGGCCTACCCCACCATCCATGTCCTTCCCTCACTGTTGGCCAACCCACCAGCTTCTTACCTAGATCCACGACCTTATGACTTTGTAAGCCACCACCTCGCCTTAACCATACCATGCTTCTGTCTCACGTCCACTATGCTATTGTGGGGTTAAATCCATCAATCTCAAATCGTTCTGTGATGTATTGGGGGGCAATGGTTGATCGTTCGCATAGGTGTATGAAGGGAGAAGAGTATATGAAGAACGTGATCAAATGAGGGGGAGAGATAAAGAACAAGAACACCTAATGAATGAATCTGGGACTTTTTCATGTCAGCCTCAATCTGTTCATATTAGAAGGTTTAAAGAAGAACAAAAATATATAACCAAAAAGATTTATCTCCCTTTTTGAACCCTACAATAATTATCCATCCAGAAAGAACAATCACACTATGGATCAACATATTCTTGGGTTTTTATCTTTTCTTTATTGAATCTAATAGGGGAAGTGTAAATCACAATGAGTTCAACATCCTACCTCGTGGTTGGATCACTCATAGGTAAAAACTGGAGGTCCTTTTCAGAGAGGATCCTCAATTCTCTCATGTTTTTCATTGTTTGTGAGAGAGGTTTTTGTCTCCTTCCATAGTGTAATTCCATGGTTTTGATGATAACCCAAAAATTCTGTGACAAGGATTATTAAAAAGAGAAACCACCACTGTTTCATCACATAATGTTAAATAAAAAAACACGATTTATTTTATTTCTTTTAACATCCTAAAACTACATTTCACAGTTGACATGTGTCAGTTAATGTTAGTCCTCTCCTAAGGTAAATTTGATTCTCTGAACACAATAGTACCCTCAGAATTCATGTATGGGTACTAGTTTAGGAGTTATTCTACTTTTTCACGAAATAAAATCAAAGTGAACTATTAAAACACTTAACATTTTTAAATGAACTCTTTCGAGAACACTGAGCCTCAGAATCACATTCTGTCTCAGCACCCGGTCTCTGAATTTTTCCAATTAATTTATAAAAATAAAAATAAATAAATAAAATTAATTACAACTGCTCGGATATAAGTTATTCAAAAACTACCCATCCTGAAAATGCTAATGTTTTTAGAATCTTTTTAGGGAATGATGATTCCTGAGAGATATTTTTAAAAGGCATATCAAAAATCATTATTCCCTCATTTTCCCTTCTTTTCATGGGTGTTGAATTCCTATTTTATGATTTTTTAGAAATAATTTAATATTTTAAAGGACAAAATCACTTCATCACCCCACATTACTACACCTTATTGTATATTACCTTTGGAATTAATGTGTGATACTAGTGACATGACTGCTAGAGATATCTTACGATTGAGGAGAGATAATAACTTTCATGTGTTTTACTGTCCTAGAAGACGATTATATGAGGCACAGGAAAATTATAAAACTACCACGTATATGTTGGTTGTGGGCTTTGATATAGAAATTTTTAGGGATTAGATTTCAGGTTCTAATGTCGTTATCGTCACAAATCATTTAACATTAAAGTATCTTCTATATAAGATGGAGGAAGAACCAAGGCATATTCAGTGAATTATATTATTGTAGGATTTATAACTAGAAATTAGATATAAGAAGGGAGATGAGAATATATTTACAGTATACCTTTCTAGAATTTTTAACACCCACAGTGAAGATCCCATTAATATAATCTCTTCCTTTCCAAATGATAATCTTATCAATATCTCTATTAGGCACTGTAATTGGTTGGTATACTTTTTCAATTTTCAATAAGAAAGTTAGAATCCAATGGATTTGTTACAGACCCAAAGAAATAAATTAATTTTAAAGCTTAAATACTATCTTTGGGATGGCCCCTTGATATTTAGGAGATATGAAAATGGGATTTTTAGAAGGTGTATGCTAGGTGAAGATATGCAGCCAATATTAGAGAGTATTCACACCTCACTATATAGAGGACATCATGGTGGAGAAAGAACATCTCAAAAAGACATTAAATATGGATTTTACTATACTAACTTTTTCAAGTATGCAAGGAGTTTTTTAGTGGTATGTGATTGATGTAAATGGTTATGGAATGTTGGTTAGAAGGAAGAGTTGCCTCAAAAAGGTGTCATGGAGGTTGATATTTTTAAATTTTTGGGAATGGAAATTTTGGGACCATTCCCATAAAATCATGGGAAAGATTATTTTTTAGAAAGTTGATTATGTTTCTAAGTGGGTCGAGGTAGTCAATATGCGCAACATTCAAGTTAAAAGTGTAGAAAATTTCGTAAAAAATAGCATCTCTTCAGGATATTAGGTCCTAAGAGCTATCATCATTAATAATGGCACCAATTTTAAAAACTATAAAGTTAAGGATTTAATGGAAAAATAAGGATGACCCCATTAGAGTACAACTAACTACCATCCACAATATAGTGGACAGATCGAAATCTCTAACAGGAAGCTAAAACAGATTTTTGGGAAACATGTTTCATACACTAGGAAAGATTGGAATATGATGATATATGAGGATTTATGGGCCTATAGAATAGCATACGAAACTGAAATTGTTATATATCCATGTAGTATTTTATTTTTTAAATTTTTTATTTTTCCTGTACAGTTTTAGTGAAAGTCATATTGGGAAGTTAAGGCATTGAATTATGATATGAAGAGTTATATAGAGAGAATACTGCTTGATCTAAGTGAGTTATATAAGATCAAGAGAGATTCATGTTATAACTCGAGGACATATAAAGAGAGGTAAATAAATATTCATGAATATTTCATTCAAAATATTGAATTAAATCCCAGATAGAGGACCCTTATATTTAATTCTAGACATAAGATCTTTCATGAAAACTTGAAATCTACGTGGTTTGGACACTTTTATATTGTTATGGTGTTGAAAAACAAAGCTGTAGAAATTATAGGAGAGAAAAAAATCCTATGAGATTGAACATTCAAAGGGTATAACAATATTTTGATGGGAAAGAAAAGCGTGTGGCTTCTATCTCTATGCTTGAAAACTTATTCTCAATTAATTCTAACTGAATACTTAAAATCCAGTGCTTCTTGGGAGTCGACCCATGGTTTGTATTTGTTTATGATTTAGTACTTGTGATTTTTTAATAAAGTGATACTTTTTTGTCATCTTTATCATATTATTTTCGTCTCTATATAAGTTTCAGTTATGTCTAGTCATTGCATTTGTCGAATGATGATAGTGATGATTATTAGAGGATTATAAATTCCAATTTTCACATCTCCCAATGAGCTTATTTCTTAAGCCTCACTATAAAAAATTTATTTAGGGAAGTCCCTTATTTTCATTTATTAATCTTTTTTATACTCTTCTCTAGTGCTATCTTTTGGGGAAAGCAGGTCATAATTCCACTGCGCACTATGAGTCACCACAATTTTGACTCTATGGTAGGGCATTGGTAGCGAGTCATTATTTTCTTTCTTCTACATTATTGTATATTGGAATGTTGTAGGATATTTTTGCTTCATTTTTTTAGATTATTGAAAATTTGTAATATAATGCTTTTACATATGCTCACTTTGTGAAATTATGTGTGTGTGGGGGGCGGGGGGTAATACCAGGATGACTGTTTGATTTTTTTTGGTTTTTCTTTCTAGGTATTTAGAATGCACTTTTATTCCCTATTATATATCCAATTGAAATACATTTTTAGAATTTTGTACACACTTTCCACTGTGTACATAAATTTTCCACATCCAATTGTTGGAACTTTATTTAAATTTATTTATCACTTCCTTTTAATAAAAATGCATGAGTTTCAATGATTCTTTTATAAAATTTTTATTGTGGAAATCATATACTATTTAAACATCAATGTGACCCTTCAACATGTTTTTAATATGTTGAATTAAAAATATATTTTGAGATTAAAAACTCCCAATTGTTTTTCTTATACCATTGTATTGAAATTTGTGGGGGAATTTGTTTATTAAGTGTTGGAGAGAGGGTCTTATTAATGAGACAATATGTGATTTCAAGAAATACCATCATGTTCATATAATTATTTTTGTAAAAAAATGTCAATTTTTATAAATTCAATCACAATCTAATGTTGTTTTTGCTTTATTATGTATTTAAAATCATCCTTTCTTATTGAATAAAACTTACTGGTGGTTTAGAGTCTCTTTGAATCTAATATTTTTTAGGATGTTTTGTTATTGAGTGATTTTATGTAATAAATTTATGAATATTTTTATTACAAACATAGAATGAGTGTGATATAGGATAGATGTTTTGTGGAATTATTATCATAAACTTAGGAAACTAGAGAGTTGATCTTCAACATAGGGAATTTTTTAATTTAAAAATTAATCACATTATTAAGCCAACTTATATTGTAGTCATTTATGACTTTTGAATTTGGAGTAAAATGGTGAAATGGGAACCCATGATAAATTTTGGAAACACTACGAACAACATGTGTGTGTGTGTAAGAAATCTTTAGTTTTTTCAAAAAATAAACTATACATAGTGCTTTTCAAATGATACGTGGCTAGGAAAAATTCAAAGACAATATTAATAAAGTGCCCAATTATAAAAATTGAGTTCATTAAGATGATAGGGATTTTGAATTCTAGATGAAGAATGGGATAACTAACATGTATGTATTTTATTTAAGTTGTATTAATATTGATATTCAAATAATAATAATTTGAACTTTTGTTTTTGGAACCTCAGGTAAATTCAAGGATGAATTGGAATTTTGTTCGGATTGTATTTCCACATTTATATACCCTATTATCACACATTGTTTTATGACATAAAAATGAATTGATGTAATTTATTAAGTGACTCTTATATGAGGCATGGCATTGTAATTCCTTAATTAAACTCTTCTAATTATTTTAATTTATGTAAGACTTCATTTGAACAATTCTTATAAAAAGGCTAACACCCAGTTTTTGTTCATCAGTTATTAATTACTATGACATGCTTCATTTAATGCTTTTAAATAGACATATTTTTATTTCAAAAAGATAAAAAACATGAAATTGCATGATGAAAATCATTGATTAGTTTTGAGAGAATTTTATGTCTCCTTAAAATGAGATTAATTTCCAAATAATTTTATTATGATGTAAATCATTTAATAAATTAATATATCCATTTTTTAGTTAAAATAACTTTAATAAATTCAGAGCTAAATTTATTAATAAATCAATTTTTGTAGTTAATTTTATATTTTTATCATTTAAATTATTAATTTTTTCTTACTTATTATTTTGGTTATATGTTTTCTATAAACCTTTTTATGTTATAATTTTTCATTAAATATTAATTTTATTTTATTTTATTATTCATGAATGTATCCATT
The DNA here is from genome assembly GCA_963277665.1 of Viscum album. Lineage (NCBI taxonomy): Eukaryota > Viridiplantae > Streptophyta > Magnoliopsida > Santalales > Viscaceae > Viscum > Viscum album. Next base: position 268,380,538 of record OY728153.1, read on the forward strand.
ATTTATCCAATTAACTGAAACATTAATTTAATATATAATCATTTTATTTTTTATTTTTATGTTTATTTGCCTCTAATTAAATATATAGTATTTAATTTGATGTTAGTTATTAATTTCAATCCATTAGTCTAAATTTTTAATTCAATTTAATATTTTAGAATTGAAATATTGATTTATTTTTCCTTTTAATTTTCTTATTATTTTTATTGAAGATATGAAAATTAATTTTAATGATCTATTTTTTATTTTATTTCCATTTTTTGTTTTATAATTTTTATTAATTCAAACATGTGTTTCAATTTAATTTTATTAGTTAGATTTTTTTTTCTTTTTCATTGTTTTATATTTTTTTTAACATATTTGATTTAATAATTAATTTTTTTATTAAGTCTAGTGAACCAGTCGAGTGAAAAAAATAAAATTATATTAATATTACACACATCTAGAACAAAAAAGGCCACTCACCACTAGACTGGTGGGTCATTATTGGTTACCTAACCTGATGTTGACTTAATTATCACTTTTCCAAAAATAAGTTCTCATGGTGGTGAGTCATTACTCGCCGCCAGGATTAACACACTTCTAGTAGCTCTTCACATGAGACATGACCATGATATATGCAAAAAGACACTGCTACATAAAAACTATGTGACCCGCTGTTTCCACAAAACACAGCCACTATCAGGACAAATTTCACACCACCATTACATAACAATGTGAGTTAGACTCACCATTGTTATTCTTATCGCCGCTAGAGTCAAGGCATACCCACCCATCTTCCCTTGTGATACATAACAATGGTAGTACCTGACTCACCATCTCTCTTTTCACTATCAAAAACAAAGAAAATAGATCAACCACCATTTCAGACCTGCTTCCGCCCAAATCCAGACCCAAAAATCAGATCTACAGAAAACTCTTTACTCATCCAGATCTAGAAAAACCCAATACCCAAGCATGAGCTGATTTGAAGATGAACCATTATACTAGAGGATTTCTACTACTGGGTTGAAGGAAGCCACCATCACCACGGTCGTCCAAACTCTCATCTGTCATCTCCTTCGAAGAGGATTCCACAACAGATTTAATGAACCTAATTCCATACCAGACACCTACCAGAGCTGAGATGTCATGACTCTAAAGTCACCACACCAACATGTTGCAGATCTGAACCAGGGATCCGTTGATGCAACTATTGACTAGAGAGGAGCTGTTGTTGAGAAGAGAAGCTAAGGAAGAGGATTCCTTCAGCATTTGGGAGAAGCTACACACACAGATAATAAAAAAAAATTAAAATAATAATTAATATAAATATAATCAAAACAATATAAAAAATTATAAAATAAAATAATGTAACATAATAATAATAAATAAAATAAATAAATAAAAATTAAAATAATAACATAATAAAATAATAACAATTTATAATCATTAACAAAATAATTATATCAGTTTTATTTTATAGAGATATTAAAATATTAACTTTAATAATGGTAATATGATAAATTAATAATAATTAATATAAGTTCTAAATAAAATAAAATAATAAAAATAATAAAAATACAAATTAATATATTATTATTAATTAAAATAGAAAATAATTTTTAATAAATATATATAATTAAACATATTATTTATAATTATCTAAACTAATAACATAATATATATATATATAAACATATTAATAATAAAATAATTACATTTATTAAATTATTATTTCTATAAACATTGCTAATTATAATTAGTTTCTTTTAACTATTTTTCATTTTTTAGATTCAAGTAGAAGATGGATTGACATCCAGTTTCATAATGAATAAGGGAGCGGAAGTTTTTGCAAGTGTGGCGCCCAAGTCATATTTTTAGAACTCATAGTTGAGGGGAAGTTTTTTATTGTTGATGGGGAATTACTAGAGAGGTTGATTGAGGATAAAAGCAGATAATAGAGAGGATTCAATTGGTGGATTCAAGATTGATGACATTGAGTTCCAGAAGGAGATTGAGCAGAATCACAAAGATGAAGACAAGCAACAACATGAACTATTCTTTGAGGGGGAACTCTTCTTCCTCAATTTAACTTCGTTTTTATCAAATTGTAATCATTATATAATGTGAACATTAATGTTATCTAATTTTTATTTCAAAGATTTTATTTTTCTTCTGGTTGAAATTAATTCACATTTTCATTTCAATGTTTTCAGAATTGATCAGTAAGATCAATTTTTAATTATTTCAATTTTTTTATTCCAATAATGATCGACCTGATACTCCATGATCATTCAATGAGTTTTATCGGGCATGAAATTTACATAAGCATTATATTCAAAAAAAACTTCATAACATTTAGAGAGTTTGTTTTGGTTTGTGTTTTCACATATATTTTTTTGAAATTGATCCTTTCTTGCAGTGGAGAACTCCATGTTTATTTAATATATGTGACTAATCTCTTGATGGGGGATATAAATCATTCATTTTTAGTTTACACATCCATTTATATTTTTGTGAATAAAAACCCTTTTTAAACCAGAAGGATAAATCTTACCTTGGAATTTCTCTTGATTGTTAATATTTTAACACTTCTTTTCTCACTGCCTCTATTGTTCATGGTTTATAATTTATTCTCATTAATTTCATTCAATTTACAAAAAAACACAATTTAATCATTATAATACACAATTTAAAATAAGTGTAGGAAATATACTTGTGAACTATTCAATGGTTCTTTGAATTAGAAAATTTGGCCACTCTAACTTCCCAGTGGGGTTGACCCTTAATTACTATACAAGTGAAGGATTTTAAATATTTTTTTAGGTCTATGATGAACTCCATTCCTATAAAATAAAAAATTCTCCATTTAAATTTTAAATAGAATTTTCCTTTCTTACCATATTGTCATTCATCATAAACTACGTTACCATTTAAATTTAGTTTTGATAAATCATGTATTACTTGATAATGGTTGATTTAGAGAAGTGAGTATAAGATACAATGACAAATATGGTAATTATAACTTTTAATAAATAAATAACACATATTTTTACTTGAATATTCCTTAAATGTCAACATGATTTATACTTTTTCCATAATAGATTAATACCTTTATAATCTTCAATACAAAAATAAATAGTACAAAAAAGGATCTAAATCATCTCTCACTTAGTTCTTACTAACTATAACCCTTATTACATATAACCTAATTTAAACCATCATTCATAACCTTGGGAAATGAATAAAAAAATTGGTTACTAAAAATTATCGATAAGGCTAAAAATTAGAGATATCAATTGATGATCCTAAATGAGAATTATAGAATTATATGGTTATGATAACATGATATTAATATATAAAATTCATTCCCATAAAGTTTAGAGTATTTAATTATAAATCATAACATATGTATTTTTTATAACAAAATCCACATTTTATAAGAGTTTACAATCATCAATAATCAATCAAATATAATTGGAACATAAAACAAAAATATGGAATAATATTTTGGAATACACATAAAAATATAAAATAATATACTTAATCAAGGATTACTACCAATCCAATATCATAGTTTATTGGGTTCACGCCACATTCCATCATTCCATTAGTCAAGGTTCGCTCCCAATACTATCATACTGGAAAATTTCTTTTACCAAACTAGGTAAACATACAAATTATATTCTCTTTAATCTAATGATATATCTATAATTAAATTAATAAGAGGGATATATTATTCTATTCTAACCCATTACAAAATTAAAACCATATATATGTGTGCCTCAATATTATAAAACATTCATCATAATGTCATTTCATAACTCTAGGAAAGGATACGAGTTGCATAAAAATTTCATAAGAATAATGAAAATCCATATAGGGAAAGAATAATAATGGTAACATTGGATAATATCCCTATTAAACTATATGAAACATCAAATTATGGTGTAATAAATTACGAATACTTTTAAAATATCACTTGAAAATTTCTTGATTAAAATAACCTTCTTATTTTAAATCACATATATATACTCAAAATAAAAAAAACATTATCGAATATATATTATTTATAAATAATAATGTAAATATGTAAATTAATCTTCAATTATAATAAAATTAATGATATTTGGGAAATAATGGCATTCATTTAGTGTACGTTAAAATAGAAAATCCTTTCACATTTTCGATAAAATGTTAAAAGTAAGTCATTTAGAAAATAAATGGAATATTACATTATATAATTTAATGAAAGAAAAATATGGTTAAAAAATGTAATAAATATTACATGAATTTTAAAAATATTAATGAAAAATTTTATAGAAAATATTGACATAGATGAAAATTTTGACACTAAAAAGAGAAATCATGTATGTTTTCCTTAAAAAAATTCATTCAGTATCTTGAGTAATTAAGGATAGGATAATTAACAGAAATAATAATAAATTATTAAATAACTGGAGTATAATAAGAGACATAATATTTGGGAGATATATTTAATTTTATTTCATCATAAAAATTTTAATCATAAACAGACACAGTAAAAATGAAATTGAAATATAAAACTCTTGCAACATTGATTACTTTTGAATCATAACCCATATGAGATAAATAACATAAAATTAATATTTAAATACCATTAATACAATTAAATTAAAGATATAATGTATAAAATGGTAATTATCTTTAGAACAGTAAGGAAACCTCTGGTAAATATGACATATGTCTCATGAAAAAAATAAAACGAGGAACCCTTAACCCAAGTTTGTCTTGTTTCGCAAGCACTCTTAAATACATTTTAATAAATTTAAATTTATTATTGTTTTACTAAAGAAACATGTTAATACCTATAATTACAAAAATCATTTACCTATAACATCTAATCCCCTGTTCATTAAAAAAAATTCATTATCAATGTCATTTCGAGTGTTAACTGCTTCATTTTCAGGTATCTTATTGTTCGTTAATTATGGTTTTTGTACATGGATCATGGTTATTACATATAAATAATTTTAAAAATAATATAAATTCCATAAATATTAATTATATACATATTTATAACTATCCATATATTGTTGTGAAGAAAAATGAATTTCAACACATTGTGGAGATGGTAATCCATACATATGTGCATGCGATGTTTTCATTTTTCGATGGAAGGAATAAAATAAATGAAAATAAAAATTAATATTTCATGAGTCATTATTATATCATAAATATAAAATATATATATCAAATATTTCATATTAACTGTCCTAAAATATAGTGCTGTAAAATTTATCATTTCACTACATGGATGTAGTAGTCCAAACTTATGCACAAGCGATGCCTTCATCTCTTATTTGATGGAAAAGAGGTGAAATTTGTTTGGGAATACATCATAATATTATCCCAATATATTTATGATACTATATTAATCATGTTTTCATGGATTAAATATATTTAGATAAGTTTTAAAAAGTAATTATATTGAAAGAGCTCGGTTAAGATTTTTACCACTTCTTTGAGAGACCTCCTATGGATTACATATTAATCCTTGAAGGATAGGTCTTGCAAGAATGGAAAATGTTTTGGATTAAGGGATATAATATTATAATGTTTTTTAGTAGGTAATGACCAATATATAAGGCTAAAAACACATAACATTGACACTAATTATATAATTTATAATTAATGTAGACTTAACCAATTTCAAGATCAATTTCAAATCTTAGTGGTACTTTTAATTGAAAATAAATGGAAATTTTACAAAAATAAGTATTTTTTAATTATTCACTGTTAAATAATTCTTTTTACAATAACAATAAAACGTAATCCTATGATAATATAAAAATAAATATTTACAAAATTATAATAATTTCCTCAAATATAATTTCAAAGGGATAATAATAATTTAATATAATGTTTGTGCATAAAATCTAATAATTGTCATTTTTTAAGAAAACACATATTTAATGCATAAAATGAAATTATTGAAAATTAATCAATTATATTTAATGAATTAATTAATACATTTTAATTTTTTTTAAAATAATACATATTTTTCATAATGTGTTTATTACTATTTATAGCTTACGTTTTAATCATTAGTAATAAAGAATTTTTGTATCACTGTTCCTTTAGATTATGGGTTGTGTGTAAGGTGAGCCATCAAATAATAGAAGTTTATTTCAATGTAAATACATATAAAATCATGGAGAGTTACATTACACCCACATTAAAATTATTTTTCCCTCGAAATTCCATTAATCAAATGAATGAAATGAGTATATCTTAGATACACCACATCATCAGATTTCCATGTAGCTTACTCAAATTTTTTATTCCTCCAACAAACATTAACAAGGTGAGTAGTCATATTCTATATAACATTATCTATAAAATCAAATATATATACTGGTTTTTCATCATAAGAGATATCATTGAATGGTCTAACTTGTGAGTTGAGTAAATGTGAATTATTAGGTTTGTATGTCCTCCAAAGAGATATATAGAACACATCATGAACCTGAAATAGGTACATTGGGAGTTCCAAACAATAAACTATTATACCAATGTGATCAAGAATATTAAAAGGAAAATTTTACATTGGGTTCATCTTTCCCATATTTATAAATCACATCATCATCTACCTCATATAAATTCAATTGAATAATTTATCACTAACATCAAATTACATATCTCACTGATGATTCTCAACAAAACTCTTCTATCGACTCTATGATTAATTGATGTGATGTTAAAAGGATACCACCTTTTTTTCATTTACACAACCCACTCTGAGCCCCATAACTTGTTTTATATAACTTTATCCTATAATATTTGATTTATAAACTTTTTTCCATAGAACGAATCACAAGGATTCATCTAAGTGATCGAGTGAACGAAATCATTATACCAAAATTATACTAGATGAAATTTTTTATCCCAACCATAATTAAAATGTTGAGATCAAAATCAAAACATGTCATCTACTGTTTTAATAGTCTATTCATGTTGACTATCTTTCTAAGGATATAAGTTGTATTCAAATAGAAACTTTTATCTATATCCTACTAATGGATTCTCTAGAACATCATGGAAAATATAATATCTTGGCCATATATAATAAGATGTTCCACTCCATAAAACCTTATTAATCCCTAAATGTTTATCCTAAAAAGGTCATCAATAGAGGATTATTCTATGATAATAAAAAAGTGTTACTACTTCATAAAGTAATGAAATACCACCCATATAGTGGTATGGCCTTTATATGTTTTTGGCGGTTTGAGGAAAACATCTATGGTGATGTTTTCCCATTTCTATTTTGGAAAGGGAAATTCTTATATCATTCCCTTATATATATATATCTCTCTTAGCCATAACTTGCAATCATACAAATAATAGTGATATATAATCTATAATATCCCTCTAAATGTTTTCCAAATAGAAAATCTCTATCATACCTTTATACATCTTCATACTTCTATGATTAGTAAGGAATAATGAGATATTAGATTCTTTCCATTGTTATTTCATCATGTATGGTAATGATGAGACACATACTCAATTTATGAACCTCATAATTCCGTCATAATTAAGGTTTAATTCAGAATTATTTATCACATTACTTTGAAACCTTCACAGAGATAGATATTTGAACAAAAATTTGAGAATGATAATATTTAACCAATTATTTTTATAATTTAAGGTCCATCCTTTTCAAATCCATCATTATTGGTTATTTATTTTATCCTCATCATGGATAATTTATCATGATCCTTCATACTCAAAACATAATAAACCTTTTTTTCATTCTTGGGATTATAATGTATTGAGAAGTAATAATATTTTAACAACATGAACTATCTACTATTCATTATATTGAACTCTTCTCTAGTGAATATATCATTTATAATTTTATACTTATTATATATGTCAAAACGTTATCCATTGAGATAACACCTCTGTATCTTTAATCCAAAGATTACTACTGCTAACTCCAAACCATGAGTCATGTAAATTTTCGCATGAAAATTTAATTTTCCTAAGTCATAGGATATCACCATATCATTCTGCATATGAAAACATAAAAACCCCATCATCAATGTATTCTATAAATCACATACCCTTATTCACTACATAGTAGTGTGAGAACAAGTGCATTGACCACCCTTCTCTCTAGTTCCATATATTTTTCTTTACATTCATCTATCCAAAGGAACATAACTTCCTATCAATATATCATGGTTATTGGGTTATATAGTCAGGATAAATCCATCAAAAAATAATCAACAATTTCTATCCAATCCAATATATCTATGAATCATAGTCATAATGACTCAAAATTTTATTAATAAAATTCCCTTTGAGATTGAATTAATTTCCCTATTATGTAAAGTGGTTATAGAATACACATGCACAACTTTTGTTATATAAGACCATTATAATTTATATAATATTATATTAACAATTCAATTATTAATTGTAATCATTATTACTATAAACATACAATAATTATCATATCGTTTTAATTTATGAAGGGTTATTATAAATTCCATTGGATACAGATGAATGAAGTGGGGGCCTCGACCATTCAAACTGTATCCTATGAATACCATATAATTGAGCTTCCATTAGAGATAGAATATATGGGATTTTATCTTGACCAAGCTGAATTATTGGTTGAAAAAATAAATCCAAAAATATATTGTTTATGGGATAAGATCAAGCTCATCGAGATAATGTCCCCAACCCTGTTCATCCATCCATATTATGAAAATATCACCGCCGCACACCATACCCTTAGGGAGTTCGCTGGTGTAATAAAGTGATATGTATCTCAACCCGAACATCATAAATATGTATATTTTATTTTCTATGATGTAATGATTATATTTAATCCTTATTTATGATAATTTATAAATTATTAATTAATTATTTTGATTATAATTATATTTCAATATGAAAAAACTCAAATTATATCTTTCAATCATAAGATATTTCAACTAATAAATTCCTTTTGATGAAATAATGAATTTTAAAAATAAATTATATTTTAATAAAATATTATTAACAAATAATACATATTAATTATTGTTTATAATATAGTTTTATGAAGTAAAAAAATTATATGGGTCATAAAACTATTATTGTAAAAAAAATATTATTTCTTAATAAATATGGATTATTATTTAAAAATATAAATTATAATATTTAGATATTTATTTGGCTAAAATAGATAATATTTTAGAAGTCGTTGAATTAAAATTTTCTAATGATGAATTCTTTAAAAAAATTTCAGATAGTTGAATATTCAGCTAATAATTAAATAGAGTATAAATATACGATATGTATTATGTCACCATAATTACCTGAATAAGATTTAATGTATGCCATAAAATAAATAAACAAGAAAAAATATATTTTTCCATTAAATTATTTTTGTTTTTTATTTTTTTTATTTATTCTATACATCCTTTTGGAATCCTCCAAACCTATACTATATATTAAAGTTTTAAAAACAATTCCTTATGAACATTACTCACTTCTACATCACCATGGGTAATAATGTAATGATTTTAGTTCTTGGAATTATAAAAAAATTATAACCACACTTATTTTAATGAAACCATAGCTAAACACTATCGTGAAGTTTGTGGTTTTTATTTTAGTATTGTATAGATTTCAAAACCTATGTTTATGAAATTATAAAAAAATCTCTTTCCCTATACAATACCACACAAGATCTATTTTCTATTCACTAAAAAACCATTTACAATTACATTAATTTTCTTATTACAATAAATAGTACCCTCAAGGTGACCCTAATAGACCATTATGATCCACCAAATCTTTTTGAAACACTCTCTCAAGGTAAGGGATCCTCTCATTTTTTATTTATCCAAGAATTTTTGTTTTTTTGTTCCTTTTATAATCCATTTTCACATGTTTGGATGTGTTATGAAACCTATATCTTAATAAATCATTTATATTATACTGAATAAAGACACCATTAACTCTCATCAGTGCCTCCCATGAACCCTTATTTACCCCTATTATGTTTCCTAAGTTTTCATTATAATTTCTATGCCAAATAATTATGATGTGAATTCTCATTCCCATTTCCACTCAATGTTATTCACTAATATACACCAATACATATTTGATTTTGGAATTACATGTATGTAAACCTCACTTATCAACCTTCGGGTTAATACATATTAAATATATTCATATGTTATATAATCTATGTTCCACACTTATGCATGTACATGATATAATTGTGATGGGTTTTCCCATATTTCCAACCAAAACATTTATAAATTTTTTAATCTCATGATATGTCATGGAAGGTGCATGGGAGGCTATACTAATGAAATAAAATTATGATATCTTGGTTGTTAACCTTTTCTTATTTTTATGATTCCATGTTTTATGATATTACCACATTTTCATATTTATTTTATGTTATCAAGTTATATCATGCCACATTGTTAAGGATTATTATTATCACCTCTTATGTCGCATATTTTTCCTCTTAGGTCACATGTATTACCATAACCTATTCCATGTTTTTTATTTCATTATTGGGAATTATATTTCACCCATTTCTCATGTATTTACTCAAGTTATCCCATTTAGTTTTAATTTCTATTGAATATTAGAATCATGTTAAGCAAACTTAAAATGTTGTTGGTGTACCCATGTATAAAGATGATATTATATGTTCTTAATTCAAAAATAACTGGGGGTATAGGATTTTATAGTATTTTTTATAGAATTATGTTTGAAATAACGAAATAATGTGTTCAAATGATACGGGTAATAATAGATCATATCTGAGGAAAGTGTAGTTATTTTTTGGGATTAGGATTTCAAAAATCTAGTTAAATACTTAGGTATAAGCCTAAATGTTGAAATAAATCCCTAAATTTTGGTAAAGTATAGGGTAAGTGGTTTCCAAAAAAAATATCTGTACGGATACATCACATATATGTGTCTCTGAAATAGATGTACCAAGTGGCAACAACACTAAAAACACAGTATTGAGCTACACTCAAACAATAACTAGTGAATGCCAACATAACTTGCAACACAACCAGTTTAACACTACTAGGAGATATTATTTAGTAATATCACATGATAATTATGATCCATTATTAAGGGAATAAAAACCCCTATAAGATTTTAAGTTTGTAAATGGATCTTCAATAACTTATATTGAATCCTTCAAATTTATAATTTATGGAATATACACTTTTTCTGATTTATCCTTTTACTGTTAAAGATTTACCATTTATATCCCCAATATTATAAAATTTATCATCCTTATGTATATTTTTTATGAATTTTTTTATTAGAACCAGAATCAAATAGAAATGGTCTAGATTACCCCCCATGGTTCAATGCATTCTTTCGTATCTTGCAAGTTTAGTAGAACTTTCAAAACACCACAAAAAACCATGAAAGTAGATCTATCAGTGAAAATGAAAAAAGGTTAATTATTAAAACCCATGTATATGACTCCTCCAATTTCTAAATATGTCGGTTGAGATTCCTAGTGAACTTTTTCATGCACCTGTTAGAATAATTCTATTCTATTTGGCGCATGGGTTGGATTTCTTTATATAGATCCATCATAAATTTACAAGAGAAGGAAATTACCCTATGTATCATGAATCAACCTCTATTTCTACATAGTACAAGGAGGGGATTGGTTATTCCTTGGAACTATCATAACAAGAATGGATAATATTTTCCTACAAGAGTTCATTTCTTTCCTAAATGATTGTGGCTAAATAAAAGATCATTCGTGAAGACATCCCCATTTTGATGGAATATGCTGATGTGTTTCCACAAATAATTATATAGACATCCACTAACCAGATAGCATTTATTTTCATTCAATCTTATATGTGTATATTTTTAAATATTATGTAATCTGTATAGAATAGTTATTTTTTAACTGGAGGAAATTAAGAAACAACTATATGAAAATGTAGATAATTGGTTTATATGCCCGAGTTCTTTACCATGGCGTTCCCCATTCCTCTCCGTCGAGAAGATAGATGGGTCATCATGCCTCTTCATTTATTATCATGAGCTCAACAAGATAAAAATAAAGAACATGTATTCTCTCCCACATGGTGATGATTTTTTTCAACTAGCTATGTATTTCCAAGTATTTATCTTAAATAGTTCTCAATTCAATATATTATCATGTAAATGTGAAGAAATAGGGAAACCCCAATACAACTTTTCATACAAGTTATTCCACTAATAGTTCATAGTGATTCCATTTAGAATCATGAATTATATAGAAATATTAAGGGGTGTAATGAATTGAGTCTTTAGAGATTAACTCAACTATGTTTTGGAATTCTTTATAGATGATATTATTATCTAATCTAAAGGAAGGTAAGACCATTAAGAGTGTTTGAATACTATACTAAGGAACCTTTGAAAGTAAAATATGTATGAAATGTATAGTAAATTTGATTTATAGTTGGTGAAAGTAATTTTCAAAGGAAGTTTCATCAATAGAAAAATGATATTTATTGATCCTTTAACAATGATGATAGTTGAAAGGTGTGTAAGACCAACCTATATGATATAAATTAGAAGTTATAATAGATTATTTGGGAACTATATATGATTTAAGGGAAACATATCTTGATTTTTAATCCCCATAACCAAGATAACATAGAAAAGAGTCAATTTTGTCTCAAATGGTGAATGTGTAGAAAATTTTAAAGAGATGAGGGAGAGGTTAATCACTGCAAATATTCCTACATTACACAACAATGGGGAATGATTTATGATCTAAAGTGATGAATCGAAAAATTTATTGGAATGTGTACTCCTGAAAACAGAAAAAGTGGCAGCTTATACCTCCCACCAACTAAATATCCATTAGCATAACTACACAACTCCTGATCTAGAATTGGCTATATTGATATTTTCATTTAAAAGTTTGAGGAATTATCTCTATAGGGAGAGGTTAAAAATATATGGACCATAAAGTCCCCAAGTATATATTTAGACAAAAGGATCGTGATTTAACCAATAGAGGAAGTTAAATATGATCAAGGATTATGATAGTTCAATATGTTACAATTGTAGGAAAGAAAACACAGTTCCAAATAAATTGAGGTGAAAGGATCGTACAACTCTATCCACGTGGAGGATTATAAGGAATCCAATCATCTTAGTAATTCAAATTATTGATATAAGAATTATGAAAGGATATTAATTATACCTCATTGAAGTAAAATCTAAACCATAAATTCATTTGTGGGTCAGGAAGGATTAGCAAGATGATAATTTACCTATAAAGAAGGAAGAAAACATTCTAATGTTCAACATTGTAGAATATGGAGTTATAAGTTTAGAAAAATGGATACCTCTCCCATAAAATGCATAACTAAAGAGGGTACTTTTGTATGATTTTCAAAGATCATCCTTTTCTATTCATCCAAGAAGAACTAATATGTATAGGGTTTTGAAGAAAAGTTTCTGGTGGAATAACATGAAGATGGATATTGTGTATCTTTTATATCTATGAATTTTGTTCTATAATGTTAAGGTGAAATAAATAAATTATAATGTTATGATAAAACCATTTCTCATACTAGTATAGAAATGGAAAAACATTACAATGGATTTCATTACAGGACTTCCCATGACACCTAAAGGCAATAACACTGACTTCATGGTAGTTGATCACTTTAAAAATCATCACATTTCATTTCCATTAAGTAGTATTTATCTCTTGAATAAATCCAAATTATATAATGATAGAAGTGTCAATACTTCTTGATTTTCCACACTCTATTTTATATTTTCAAGATCTGATGTTTACCTCAATGTTTTGGAGAAGCCTTCAATACAATGACCTATAATTTTATCATTCAAATTTATGTTCTTATAATTATGTCTTATAATATAAACCACATAAATCAAATATAGAACCAAATAAAAACATTATTTTTATAAATTAATATTGAGATAAAAAGTTTTAATAGAATTAAAGAAGCTATACCAATGGAATAGTAACATAACCTTTGAAATGGTAAGGTGGCCATTGAGAATAGTAATATGGTTAGTATAATATTAACCACACCTATTAAAGTACAATAAAAATTTATGTAACTTGTATATGAAAATATCATATATTTATAACATGGAATAACAAATAATTTTTTTAAAAATGATAAATTTACTATTAATATTTTTTGTGAAAAATAATTTTTTTCAATTTTATAATTAATATAATGATTTAAAAGTGATTTAATTATCACAAAATAGAACCATAAATTAATATTCTATTTTATTGTGATTATAAAATAATTTTATGTGAATTTTTTTATTTTTTCAATGAATCGTAAAATGAGTTATAATTTAAAAATCAATATTTTTCAGAAAAAATAATTATTTTAATTAAAAAATAATTTTCTCATATTTAAAAAACTTATTTTATATAATGTAGTTCATTATGGAATTCTAAATTTTGAGAAATGTAGAGGGTGATTTTTTTTCTAAAATAGCTGACTTTTTGGTGAATAGTGAAATTTAGTAATTTACTGTAAATAATGTTATATGTTACATTAAATATTTATTGATTCATGGATGATGTATGCACAATATTATCAATATAACCTTCTCTATTAAATGTAGTTCAACTTGTTAACAATAACTAGTCATATACATTATCCCAAATAATAATCTGATGAATAGAATAATAAAAAAATATCCATCTCCTCCCCTATAAATACCACACCTCGCCATCTCTTCTTCTCGCACCATCCATGAATTGATGACTGTCCATATTTTGAACAATACTCTTCCCAATACACATACCCACATCCAATAGTCTTTGGTATTAATAAAATACCAAACCCAATTTTCTTAAGGAGATTCTCAAGAAGAAGAATTCAAGAGGTAAAATCCTCTTTCTTTTTATGCTAAATTTATTTTGTTTTTTTATTCTCTCATATACACCCGTTATTAAACTGGAATGATAACTCAATTATATTTTATATAATTTAATTTTATTGTTTTAATCAAATAATCCATCATAAGATCACTTTTCTTCACCTTTTATATTATAATGTGAAAACCTCATCTATGAGGTGTTGATTTATCATCATCGATGATGAATAGTTTCATTTTAATTTAACGCATTCAAGGATTGTCATAAAAAAATTATAATGATTGAAAAAAATTTATAAGGTATGTTATAAAAATTTTTATGTCCGAGAACTATAATATTTACATAATATTAAACAATTAAACAAAACAAGATCCTGATGAATGAAAAAACAACCAAATTAATCTAACCGATTATCATTAACATTTTATAAAATAAATAATCCTAATATTTAGAAAAAATGATATATAAGACCATTTAACATTATGTATTCTAATTAATATCATATAATTTTAATTTTGGATAATTTTTCTTATTTTACATTATCTTCTATACAAATATACAAGTCAAACGATCGTGAATACCATGAAAACAAACACTCTGGAACGATGAAATTGAACTCTATAACTCATTAAAATGGCCATAAAAGAACTTAAAAATTATAATGGGTCAAATATATATAGAATATATTATTTATTTATTAATTAATAATATAATTTGATTTTCTAGTATATTAATTTGAAGAAATCATTCATACATAAGGTAATGGGATTCTCAAACCCAATTTCCATTCTTTGGGTTATTCATCTTCCAGGACAAATTTCAGTATTGATGTTTGGTAATATTCCAAAAATATACTTTTATTTTTCCAAAATTTTATTTTCATGGATATAATGGTTTCTAATATGATTTTATGACAAATTCAAATATTTTTAAAAAATAAATCTTCGTTCTAAAAATTCATATTTTACTTATCTTGATATTTTTTCTTTTTCACTGAAAAAATATGATTCTTATACCATGTTTGTTATTCTATTTTTTTTGGGAATAAAAATTTTATTCGTGGATGAATAATTTAGTAAATTCACATGAAACCCATTCCTTTCTGCGGGTTATTGTATATCCATGACTTATATATGATTTATATAGAATCCATGATTAGGAAAATGTTATTTTGTGACCAATGATGTAGAATTTATATTTTTCTCTAAAGAACTGCGTAATGTGATGTATCTCATGATACAATGTGAAAAATGAATGAACATGATGATATCATTTTTTGAAATGATTTTGCTCTTATGATTATGCATATATGTTATGGATGAACATGATGGTAGCTTTGTTCATAACATTGTGTGGAATTTGACCACAAAGGCATGATGATTCATTTTTATGCATTTCCATATTCCTTGTATTAATAAAATTATTCCTCTTAGGATTATGATGATGTACCTATTCTTTTATTATTATGTTAATGTTTATTCTCACCCATGTTATATTTATTCATGTCCTTATTTATCATATCACTATTTTTTCATACCTCTTCCATTGATGTATATCCTCAGGCGATTACTTACACTCCAGAGAATATGAAACCCACTATGAAGATAAAAAATAAATAAATAAATAAATTTTATGATTTATTATACAAATTATATATATAATCTTTATTTTCCCAATACACTAAATTGTTTGATCATTGATTTTTAACAATATTATGTTATTTATCTTTCAAATGATGTAACTTTAATGTAAGAAAAAGTAGGGTTTCAATAGTTGGTATCCAAAAAGTTTTAGTTAATATAGGAATTATGTTTATAGAACTTTATTGAAAACCATTGTTATGAGAATAAGTATATATACGGAACCGATAATCTTTTTCAAACATAGAGATCCCACATTGTATTCCTTAATAGTTAATCTCAAAAGGAATAAATTAATTATTCATGGATTGTTTATTTTTTTCAATACTTTTGGATTTTAGAATATGGTGGGAACCAGGGTAAATGAGGCCAATAACACATGTGAGTGACAATGCAACGATGTCCGGAATGATATTCCTAACTCATTGGGAGGTAGAGTTAAAAATTTCAGGGAGAATTATATATAGATATCTCAAGATATGAATAATAACCTAAATAACTTTGAATTGTCTCCCTCAACTAAGAGGGTGAAAATGGATGTCAAATATTTTATGGAGCAATGACTATCAAGGATTAGTGGATCTTCCTATCCATTAGTCATGGAATTGAGGGTCAACTCAGTAGAGAAGATATTTTCAATGATTTAGTATTTTGAGATGGAGAAGGTGAATCTAGTAAATTATCATTTTGATAGGGAGGTTGAACAATGGTGGGAATTAATTATGAACACCAATATAAAAGATGAAATTGAATAGATGGAATGGGTAGACTTTAAGAAAATATTTCTTAATAATTATTTCCCCCAAACTCTTCATAAATGTATGGAGAGAAAATTCATAGATCTGAAGAAAAATAATGGTGAATGTGTCATGTCTTACAAAGAAAATTGCTCAAGGATTTGAAGGTATAACACCAGTTTTGTTATAAATAATGATAAAAAATTTATATATATTATTTAGTGTTTTAATGACATACCTTATAAAGGATCTAGCTGTTTGAGACTTTGGGAGTTTTGAAGAATTAGTTCTATGTGCTCTCAATGTGGAAATAGAGTTTGGGGAATGGTCTCATGGCTATAGAGATAAAAAATAATTAAATATGGTTTTCATGATGGATTATCTATTGAAAAAGTTGGAAAGAAAGTTCAACCACTCACATGTCAAAATGTGGGAAGAATCCCCATGGAAATTGCCATAAAGGGATGCATAAATGCTTCTTCTATGGGGGAGAAATCCACCAAGATCAAGAATTTTGAGGATACACAAAGAAGATGGACAATATTGCGGGGTAATGGAGAGAACCACCTATGATTTAGTGCTTCAATTTTAGGTGTAGGGGAAATATGAATTACAATGAACTAAACCTCATGTCCTCAAGGTTATTCAGTGTCAGCAGGTAAAAATTCAAAAGGATCATGGGAGAGATTTTTTCATCACTACTACTAAGGTGGTGCTCGACAATGTTATGGTGATAGGTATATTATTTATTCATTAAAGAACTATAATACACAATTATATTTTGGTTATAGACATACTTTTATATCTTGTAAATTTAGTAGAATAATTCAAACAGCACCTAAAAATATAGAGGTTGAGTTATCCTTAAGAATAAAAAATAATGCATTTATTATATCCAATGTATAAAAATATTCCCCAATTAATCATTTTGTAATGAACCTCCCCACAAATCTAGTATTAAATTATTTAGTAGAGTTTTTGCAACATTGGGAATGGATTGGATATCTTTATACAAATCCAACATCAACTATTAGGAATGAGAGACCACTCTTCACATTCTGAGTCATCCACCAATTATGTAAAAGTATAAGGTGGATGATGATTATCCTTTGGAATTATTTTCTCAATAGAAGATATTATTTATTTATGATCATTCAATATAGCCAAAATTATTGATACACATAGAACCATGATTGAAGACATGACCATAGTAAGGGACAACAAATATGTGTTCCAAGAAGAATTTATTAGCATTCCTCCTAATATAATGGATGCATTCTGAATTGATCTTATTTCTATATCTCTACCTATATAAAAGCGACTTTGTAGAATGGACAACATTTATTTGGAAAAATAGAAGAATAAGTTATGGGAGAACCTGGACAAGGGTTTTATACATGTGAGTGCATCACCATGGGGTGCCCAAGTCCTCTTCATCGATAAGAAGGATGAATCGATTTGTCTCTGCATTGTTTATCATAATATCATAACAATATAGGTAAAGAAAAAGTATCCCTTCCTCAGATATAATACTAGTTACACTACTAAAAAATCAACCTTTAATAATGATTGAAAAAGCCTTTATCAGCACAAAAAAATGCTGATAATCTATACACAGTTAAAAGATCGATAATTTTCTCAATGGCCAAAAAACACTGCCAAAGGCCCCCTTTAACTATGTTGTTAAAAGGTTCCATTAAGAGTGGTTTTTAGCATTATTAAATTACCCTTTTATGAGCACTTTTTTAGTGCTGATGAAGGTCCCACTGATAAAGGGTATATAATTCTCTTTCACACACCACTCCCAACACCCTTTATCATCACTTCCACAAACAAATCCATTTATCAGTGCTTTCCCAACCCATTTATCTGCGCTCTCAGCCTCCCGTGTGCAACACAGCCTCCAGCAAGTTTTGAGCCCTATACCTCCACATTATACACTAGGGACGTTACCACTCAGATATGCAATTTTGTTTCAGATTTTATGATATATCTATATATTTATATATATTCAAATTTTTTACCCATATATTTATTTATATGTTTATATATTAATAAATATATTTTATATGTAAATATGTAAAATTATTTATTCATAAAATTAAATTTTTATGTTTGAATATATAAAAAATATGTAAAAATTAGTCTATATTCTATTATAAATATATTTAAATTATGATAAATAAAAAAATCTAAAATCCATAATATCAATATGGCTATGATAACTAAGAATAAATTCAGTTCCCATTGAAAAAGTCGATAAAGACCCCTTAGATGAGGCTAAAATTGAATCTAATGATAAAAATTTGGGGTACCTCGACTAAAAACTCCATTTTGGAGGTCTTATGGGCATTTTTTCCTCGAAAAACCTCACAAAATGTTTAACTTATGTCACTAGGGTGTAGAGATAATGTTAGGTCTCAATTTAATATGTGGTAGAGCGTAAACATAAACTCAAATCAAATGTTATGGTAGTTTAATGTTTGAGTCATCATTTCAATGTATTGAAGATATTTTAGTATTTTTGGAATTTTTTATCTTCAAATTGATATGAAATAACTATTACTTGGCTATAATAATGAAACATTATTAATTAAAAATAATTTTTATGTTCTTTTCTAATCCATTTCTCATTACATATATTTCATATTTAGTGTAGATAACTATTTACCATTTCAAAAACAAATTTTGAAAAATATATATTTTATTTTTATCAATATAATTATATTTATGTGTGAATATTTTTTAAAATGAAAAATGCATTTTTTTTAAAGAATATATTTTTAAGTGCTTGTAAAAAAGTGCTGATAAAGGGGTCTATATCATTTCATCTAAAAAAGTTATGATAACCCCCCCTATAAGTGATTTTTTAGTACTGTTAAAGACCCCCTTAAACAGTGATTTTTTTTATTTCTGACAAAGGCGTCACTAATTGAGTTTTTGAGCTAGCACTGTTAAAGCCCTAGCACAGGATAAACATAGTTTTTAGTAGTGTTCAATCAACTGTATGAGGAAAATTATTTCTCTAAGATTAATATTTAATCAGGTTATCTTTAATTAAATGCGAGGAAGGAATATATTCCCAATACTTACTTTAAAATGAGTTATAGACCCTATGAGTGCATATTGAGCCTTTCTGAGTCACTAATACTCCGTAAATATTCATGGACTAAATCAATGGAGTCCTTGGAGATTATCTTAACAAATGTTTGGTAATATTTATTAATGAAATTTTAATATACTCTAAATTAAAGGATGAAAATGAGAAGAATTTTAATCTTGTGCAACAGACATTGTGATGGGAGTGGAGGTATGAAAAGTACTATAAATGTGAGTTATAAATGGTGGATGTTTCATTATTGGATCTTGTTATCACCATAAAATTAATATCTGTGGAACCTTCTTTGACAAATTCAATCAAAGAGTGGCCAAGGAAAACATTAGTAACAGATATCCATAGTTTAAATAATATTTTTTTATATTACCTACAATTTTTGATTAATTACTCATAATTATAAAACCCATTAATCATATTGACTCAAAATGGAGTAATGTTTTTCTGGACCAGTGAATGTGAATGCTACTTCACAGAGTAGAAAAAAGAGGCTTATCACTCCACCAGTACTCACACTACATATAATTGGGAAACACATTTTCGTATAAAGTTATTATTCAAAGAAGGGCTTGAGCTGTGTAATGATGAAAAATCAAATTGTATTATCATATGCCTTAAGTAAGTTGAAAATTCATGAGAAAAAATATCCCACACAAGATATACCGTTGGTGTTTGTTGTCATCACATTGAAAATCTGGTGGAATTATCTCTCTAGGGAGAATTGTGAGATATATGATGATCATAAGAGCCCAAAATATATATTCACATAGAAGGATCCTAATATGCGCTAATGAAGATGGTTGGAGATCATCAAGGATTATGATATCTCAATCCACTACCATATTTGTACAAAAAATAATGTTTTGGATGCTCTATATAGAAAGGATCCTACAACATTATAAATTATGAGAATAGATAAGGATCCAATATTTTTTTATTTTCATGGAATTGACATGTGAATAATAAAACAAGGAAAGTCATAAATCTTATATCAAATGATTACTCAACCAAACCTCATGGAGAAAATAAAGAATGATAAAATAAATGATCTGGAAATTCTAAAAATGGTGGAATCTGTTGGAATAGAGAAATCCATAGAGGTCAAAATTGATGGAGAAGGATTCGTAAGATTTGTTTCAAGATTATTTTTACTATCCAATATAAATATGAAGAAGGAGAATCAGAATGGTGTAGAGAGATAAACATTCTCTATTTACCCAGGAAGCACAAATATGTATCATGACATCAAAGATAATTATATGTGGGACAATATGAAGAAGGATATCGTTGAATATACATAAAATTGAATAGTATGTTTGAAATTGAAGGCTAATAGGCAAAAGTCTAAGGATATTATTCAAACATTACCCATAACAAAATGGAAATGGGAAAACATAACCATTGACATTTTCATTGGACTTTCAAAGACAGCTAGTGGAAAGAATGCTATATCTTTTTTTGTGGATCGTCTCACATATATAGCTCTATTTATCGAAATTCTAGAGGACTTATCACTGAATCAAATTTCATGGATATTCATTACATAAGTGGTAATGATTCATGGAGTACCACTATTTATTTTATTTTATTGATATTAGAGATTCACTTCCATGTTCTAGAAAAGTCTGAAACATTCTCTGAACACTTATATGAACTTCTATACGTCTTATCATCCTTAAACTAACGTTCAATCAAAGAGGACTATTAAGACTATAAAAAATATGTTGAGAGCAAGTTATATGGATTTTTAAGGAGGATAGAAATAACATCTACCTTTGTTTTAGTTCTCTTACAGAAATTGTTTCCACTCAAGCATCCAAATGGATCCATTTTAAGCCCTTTATCAGAAAAGATCAATAACTCCAGCATGTTGGGATGAAGTTTGTGAACATAAGAATCTATGACTAGAAATTATTAAAGAAATGGTAGAAAAATTTGAAGCCATTCAGAATCCTATCTTAGATTCCCAAATTCCATAAAGGATTTATACCGACAATCAATAATGGGACTTAGAGTTTATGGTTTGAGATAAGGTATTCATTCTCATATCATCGTGCACTACGGGAAAAATGGGTATTTGCGACGGGTTATTTGCGACGGGGGTAGTTACCCGTCGCAAATAAATAGGCTTTTGCGACGGGATTGCTTTCCCCGTCGCAAATAGTTTTCCCACGATGCGCGCCAAATCGCGGGAAAACTATTAGCGATGGGAAAATATTCCCGTCGCAAATAACCGGCGACGGTAAAAGGTATTTGCGACGGGAAAATATTCCCGTCGCAAATAACCGGCGGCGGTAAAAGGTATTTACGACGGGAATATTTTCCCGTCGCTAATAGTATGTTATTTGCGACGGGACCCGTCGCAAATAACTATTTACCCGTTGACCGTAATAAATACGGGCAAAGGTATTTGCGACGGGATACCCATCGCAAATGGGCCCGTCGCAACTAATCTAACCTATAAATACCCCCATCCGTTTTTTCAAATCATTCTAATTCTCTATCTTCTCCTGCTCTCAAACTTGTGTTTCTAAAGTTGAGTTTTTATTCAGTTTAATTTTTTTCTTCGGAGCTGATATTAAAGTTTTGAAGAACGATCAGAGCACATCAATTTTCAAGGTATTTATGTTCTTTTTAATTTAATATTTATTTTTAATTTTTTATTAGTTTCAATTATTCTTAATTAGTTGTAATTTAATTATGTTTATATTGTTTTCTTACTTAATAAATTTAAATTATTAGTATTGTTCATAGTTAATGGTAATTAGGAATAATTAGTAATAATTTTTAATAATTAAGAATAAATATTAATAATTAGTAATAAATACCAATAATTAGGAATAACAACATTATTACATTATTAGTATATTTTATTATTAATATTAAATTAATATAATTTTTTATATATATACAATTCTTTTTTCATCTGTGTGTTTACTGTCTTCACATGTATTATTTGTATGTGGAGATAGAAAACGCACAGATGAAAGGAGAATTGTATATAAATCAGAAAATTATATTATTTTAATATTAATAATAAAATATACTAATAATGTTATTATTTGTAATTATTGGTAATTATTCCTAATTATTGGTAATTATTCATTTAATTACTAATAATTAGGAACAATTATCAATAATTATCAATAATTAAGAATATTTAGTAATAATTAGTAATAATTACCAATAATTAGTAATAATTAGTAATAATTATCAATAATTAGTAATAATTAGTAATAATTACCAATAAGTAGTAATAATTATCAATAATTAGTAATAATTAGTAATAATTACCAATAAGTAGTAATAATTAGTAATAATTACCAATAAGTAGTAATAATTACCAATAAGTAGTAATAACTATGTATAATTTGGAATAATTACCAATAATTAACAATAATTGGTAATAATTAGTAATAATTACCAATAATTACCAACAATTAGTAATAATTAGTAATAATTACCAATAATTGCCAATAATTACCAATAATTAGGAATAATTAGGAATAATTAGGAGTAATTAGGAATAATTTCGAATAATTAGGAATAAATAGGAATAATTAGGAATAATTAGGAATAATTAGGAATAATTAGAAATAATTAGGAATAATTAGGAATAATTAGAAATAATTAGGAATAATTAGGAATAATTATCAATAATTATCAATAATTAGTAATAATTAGTAATAAATAGGAATAATTAGGAACAATTGTCAATAATTATCAATAATTAAGAATAATTAGGAATAATTATGAATAATTATGAACAATTATCAATAATTATCAATAATTAAGAATAATTTGTAATAATTACCAATAATTACCAATAATTACCAATAATTAGTAATAATTAGTAATAATTACCAATAATTGCCAATAATTACCAATAATTACAAATAATTAGGAATAATTATGAATAATTAGGAATAATTAGGAATAATTAGGAACTAATTAGAAATAATTAGGAATAATTAGTAATAATTAGTAATAATTAGTAATAATTAGTAATAATTAGGAATAATTAGGAAAAATTAGTAATAATTATTTATAATTATTTATAATTATTTATAATTATTTATAATTATTTATAATTAGTAATAATTACCAATAATTACCAATAATTACCAATAATTACCAATAATTACCAATAATTACCAATAATTACCAATAACTACCAATAATTACCAATAATTACCAATAATTACTAATAATTAGCAATAATTAGCAATAATTAACAATAATTAACAATAATTACCAATAATTACCAATAATTACCAATAATTTGCAATAATTAGTAATAATTAGTAATAAATATCTAAAATTAGGAAAAATTAGAAAAAATTAAGAAAAATTAGGAAAAATTAGGAAAAATTCTCAATAATTAGTAATAATTACCAATAATTAGTAATAATTACCTATAATTAGTATTAATTACCAATAATTAGTATTAATTACCAATAATTAGTAATAATTAGGAATAATTAACAATAATTTGTAATAATTACCAATAATTAACAATAATTAGTAATAATTAACAATAATTATTAATAATTACCAATAATTACCAATATTTAGTAATAATTAACAATAATTGCCAATAATTACCAATAATTGCCAATAATTACCAATAATTGCCAATAATTAACAATAATTGCCAATAATTACCAATAATTGCCAATAATTACCAATAATTAGTAATAATTATGAATAATTAGTAATAATTACGAATAATTAGTAATAATTACGAATAATTAGTAATAATTACGAATAATTAGTAATAATTACGAATAATTAGTAATAATTACGAATAATTAGTAATAATTACCAATAATTAGTAATAATTACTAATAATTATCAATAATTACTGTAACACCTCAAGCTTCTACGGTACGTTTCCCTTCGAATAATGCGATAGCGTGTGTTGTACGCAACCTCGAGTTCTAACACACACCACAACTAATTAAACTAGCCGTTGTGTATAGTAATACCTACCTTTTGAAATTATATATATTCTATATTTGAAAATGGACTTCATTTTTGGATTCGGAATATCAAAATTAGCCTAGGGTGAAATTTTGGTACATTTCAGATAACATTCATATTTTGATGAATAGTGAAAATTTCTAAATTTTAATTAAAAACAACTTTTTTAATCAAAATAATTAATAGTGATAAATTATGAATTTGAGTGGTTTTAAAGTATATTTAGAATATATTTTTACCATTCAATTTAATGTTTATCATTGGACATAATTTTACAATTAAACCGAACATAAACAAGTGTCAATCTTTTGATAGTTATTATCTCTTAAAAACACGCTTTTTGTTTTGACAGCGGGAATTAATTTTAAATTAATTTCTGCCACTTCTGTGTTTTGAATTTAGGAAAATGGATTCCATATTTGGAATCAGGATGTCCAAATTATATAAATAGGTAACTTTTATTTTTACACATTTTGAATAATTACTGCGGTAAATATTTTATTTACCATGGTTAAAGGGTAAATCCGGTAAATAAGGGTTAAAAAATAATATTATAATAATACAAAATTACCCTAAAACGTGTCCTAACCTTATTGGTGGACACATACCCGACCCTGGGCATCCTTGGGTCAATTTGGGGACCCCTTGGAGCCACTTGTATGTGGTAGGGACACTTTATATTAATAAAGTTAAAATAAAAATAAAATGGCATAAGCTTACATCTTTTAGAAGAACAATTTTTACATAGGGTTATACATGTTGGATTTTCGATTATAAATATTCATTAGAAAGCTAAAACGATTTCTACATAATGATATTTTATTTATAATTTTTAGACATCAAATAATTTAAATTATTAATGACACAATAATGATGCAATGTTTACCTCATTAATAAATCATTTAAATAAATAAGATTATAATGATTAAAATATTATCTAAAACCTGTCCAATTCTTATTGGTTGATGTTATTTAGAATATGAGTCATCTTATCTTCGACCTCAATGATTTTTGGACCATTATAAACCGAATATAATTATATTATAAAGTAATACTTTCACTCTTTCCTAAAGAGCCCCTCCTCTCCCTTATAAAAGGAGACCACTTCTACTCATTCCTCACACCTCTCAAGCCACTTGGCTCGTCCAAACTCTGCCCAAATACGCTCCCCACATCCCTCTCCTCCTCCTTGAAGCTTCCCCTTAGGCAGAAAGCATTTCAAGTAGTCCTTTGGTTCCAACCAAAGTGAGTTACCTAAATTAAAGGTAACGATTTCTCTTAAATTATTTTCATATATTTTGCTTCTTCAACCCCCAAACTCTTTTTATTTCCTTTCTTTTGTAACAACACCAGTATCTTCAATATACTAGGATGTTGTTGTAAGAAGGATTCAAACTACACATACACACAACTCCATCTAATGGATGATGAACATAATGTTTCTGTGGATGGCAAACTAACGCCTCACGAAACGATGATTGTTCAAATACATCTTACCGCCTCTCGTGGTGGCCATTATGATGACACTGTAATTAAATATGATATTAATGATATATATTTTATATATAAGCTTATGTAATTCCATTTTATTTCATACCATTATTCGTTTCATGTTGTATATACATACGATAATTTCATTTGAGGAAGTGCGGACTACCGCCCCCTTAAAATGATATGACTCGTTCATACCACACATGGAACGTATAAAGGATGGTGTTAATGAACTTAAGTAAAATGTATAAAATATTATATTATACTGGAATAGTAATATACCTATGTATCATTTGTATTCGACTCTTTTAAAATAAAAATTAAATGGAAGTAGCGTTCGTGCGTACGTACGGACTACCGTCTCCACGAACGCGATGAGATTCATTCTCCATCGTATCCGTTCAAGTATAATTATCATTTGATGATTTAAAAATGATGTTTAAGGACTTGATACCATTCAGGATTTAAATAATATACAACTTATCCTTTACAAACATGTCTTACGTAACAAAACATACAAAAGCAAACAAGTAAGTTCACACCCGAAACAGCGATAATACTAAGATATTATTATCAAATCAATATTAAAAGATCATATATGATATCATATTAATGTATATGATTCTTGTATAATTTAATAACAATTATTTCACCATTATACAGGAGGTTAACCTACCCCAACAAAGGAAAAGTACAATGTAAGGGTTATTTCACAATCTCTTCATTATCCGAGGTTGTTTATACGTAATAATCTACTGGGATCTCTTTATCATCCACATCCGTGTTTTCTTAAAAATGTATTTCAAAACATTTTTACTATTTACAAGAATATGGGTTAAAGTCATTTATACCCTTGTTTGACTTTTTATAAGAGGTTTATAAAAGAATCTTTCCGTCGTTTTCAAAACAAGGTCCTTTTTAACCTTTTCGACAGAATTGAGGTAAGAATGTTGTTTTTTTTAACTTATACGGCGGGTGCGGTTATTTTATGCCGTTATAAAATCGTCAAAGCTTTCCTTACAAGCTTATAAGAATATTTTCAAAGAAAATGTTTTATTTTATATGGATCTTAAATGATTTCAAAATAAAAGGAGATATTTCTTTAAAAAGAATTTTGATTTCATCTATGTCAACATCCTTTGATGGATTTTAAGATTATTTGAAGTTGATTTATTATGATACAAAACTTCTATATTGTATTGAAGGTTTTGTGATATGTCTGACTATGGATGTGCTATTTTTATACCATTCATAGTTTATGGTGAAATTATTGACATTTCGTATGCTAGTTTTAATACGAACGTTTATGTTATGTTTAAACCTTTTCATATGGGAATGCATTGGACATAATATGTGACGGGTGGAGCCCGTTATAGCTCCTCGATGCATCGGTAGGTCTCATGAGACAAACTAGGGTCTTGTCACAAGGCCTTGACAAAATCTTATTTGTAGTCTTGGCACGAGGCCTTGGCTATGTGGTTATGATAGTCTGGCATTATGCATTCCAACATTATGAAAGTGGTTATTGATTTATGTACGTGATTATTCGATTAGTAGAATATCCATGTGAATAAGTAAATGGCATTATTTCATTTTATTTATGCCATACCATGTTGAAATTTCATGTTTAAAAGGATTTTGTTTTAGTTATACATTGCTTTAAATGTTTATTCTTATTGATGAAAGTTTCCGCTATATTGTTATCCTTACTGGGCATTTGAGCTCACCCCTTTTTTATGTTTTATTTTTCCCAGGAAGTGAAGATGTAAGTTATGAATGACCTGCAGGGATTTTATGGGGGGATTATAGTGTGGACTGTGGAAACATTATGTTGTTGTAGTAGTTTTTCATTTTATGATGTAATGTAAAACTTATGAATATATCTAGTGTTTCCAAGGCTACTAAACCAATCGGTCTTTCGAGATTTGATCTTTCTTGTGATCATGCCAATGTTATGTAATTAATGCACCGACTCTGGGCAACTGGGGTCGGGGCGTTACAGTTGGTATCAGAGGAAGTTTAGTACAAACCTTGGAAGCTAGATTTAGATAAACTCGGATTAGAGCACATAGACCTAAGATGAACTTTGAGGATTAGTATAGAAGAACTTCCTAGAATTTTGGTATTGTAGAGATTTTGTGAGTTTTCTGAGCAATACATCCCTGTCTGGATACGAGCAGGTAGAGGCGGCTCTGGCACAGATGTAACTAGGGGTAAAACCCGAAAACACCGCTTTGAGCTAGACTCGAACGGGAACTGGTGCACAACAACGGGCCTTGCTGCACTCTTGGTTACGACACTCCCGGGGGATATGCTTAGGATAACACTCATTTTCTTTACAAATCATTATGAAGGGTTTATGAGTATATACTTCCTCAAAGAAAACATTTTTATGATTATGGATTATATCCATAAATAGTTCAATTTATGTTATGTGTTTTATAAGTATGGGATTATGTATTTTGATTCATAAACTGATCTAGTTTATGCCATTGTTTAGAAATGTCACCTAGTGGAAGAAATGGAAACCGTATCAATGCACGCACTCCATGTAGGGATTTCCCTCCTGCTCAAGATAATTATAGTGGGGCTGGTGATGCAACTGGTGCCGATCAGCTAATCACCATACTGGGAGAACTTACTCAGGTTATGAATAATAACCTTACCCGTATGGAGCACCCTGATCCGCAGCGTGGAGGATCAATGTTAGATCGATTCATGAGGCAACAACCACCAACGTTCAATGGGAGTACAAATCCCTTAGTAGCTGAGCAATGGATAAATTCCCTAGAGAAAATATTTCAGGCTTTGGGGAGCAGTGAAAGGGAAAAAGTTATCATGGCAGTTTACCGCCTCACTGGAGATGCTGATCAATGGTGGTCATTGATTCAAAACATGAAGGAAGATGATGAAGTATCAAATATGGAATGGAGGGAATTCAAAGATCTGTTTTTAGAAAAATAATTTCCTCGCGACCATCGAGCAGATATGGAAAGACAATTTCTGAGTCTGAGACAAAAGGAGGATGAGAATGTCACAAAGTATGAGGCTAACTTTACAAGGTTAGCGAGGTACGCTGGTGATTATATTCGCAACCCAAGAAGTAAGATTGATCGTTTCTTTGATGGGTTAAAACCATTTCTCCGTCGAGCATTAGTCTCACAATCCTTTTCATCGTACGAAGACATTGTCTCATGTGCTATCAAGACCGAAAAGGAATTCTCTAAGTCTTATGACTTTAAAGCGAAGCAAGAGAAGAAGAGACCTGCTGATCAATCTGGGAATGGAAATAAGGGGAAGAAGGGAATGGTTGAATATCCATCTTGTGGTAAATGCGGGAAGAAACACCCCGGTGCTTGCCTGAAGGGAATGGGAGTCTGTTACAAGTGTGGTGAAAAAGGCCACCAAGCTCATGATTGCAAGGGGAAGAAGGAAGCTACCAACGTTCAGTGCTACAATTGCAGGGAGATGGGGAATTATGCAAATTCATGTCCTAAGCGTCAGGAGAACTTACCTCAGAAAAGGCCAAGGGATCAAGGCCAGGCTTATGCTATCACTACTGCCGAGGTAGAAGCTCCGAAAGACGTGGTGGCAGGTAATTTAATGGTTTCCTCAAGTTTAGCAAATGCATTATTTGATTCTGGATCATCGCATTGTTTCATATCTCCCAGTTTGCTATGAAAATTAGATATTTCCAATTTGATTTAATAAGGGAGTTGTCAGTCAAAACTCCTAAGGGAAGTATCGTTGCAACAAAGTTTTGTGAATCAGTCCCCATTAGAGCACATAAATTTTCTTTATCTGCTGATCTCATCGTCATACCTATGATTGAGTTTGATATAATCCTCGGTATGGACTATATTTCGGACTATGATGCGAAGATTTATTGTAAGAAGAAAGATGTTACGATTCTTGATGATAATGATAAGGAACACCTTATTTTTAGAGCAGAATCATCACCACCTAATTCTTATTTAGATCCACCCCTAGTAGCTCAACTAAATTCAATTATTGGGGAGGAAGAGAATGAAATAACTGCGGGTGAGGAAAGGAATGTTCAAATAGAGGATGTACCTGTTGTGAAAGAATTTGTAGATGTATTTCCGGAAGATTTACCTGGACATCCTCCAGAACGAGAAGTTGAGTTTTCCATTGATTTGATTCCTGGATCAAGGCCTATATCGAAGACCCCTTATAGAATGGCCCCTGTAGAGTTAGTCGAACTAAAGAAACAACTAGAGGAATTGAGTAATAAGGGATTTATTCGCCCTAGTGTTTCTCCATGGGGAGCCCCTGTTCTTTTTGTTAAAAAGAAAGATGGATCTATGAGGTTATGTATCGACTACAGGGAGATCAATGCTATAACGATAAAGAACAAGTATCCCCTACCTCGTATTGATGATTTATTTGACCAACTGCATGGAGCTCAATAATTTTCAAAGATTGACCTTCGATCTGGATACCATCAGTTGTGTGTGAAGAAGGAAGACATTCCGAAGACAGCATTTCAAACCCGGTACGGGCATTACGAGTTTACTATAATGCCGTTTGGATTAACTAATGCACCCTCTGTATTCATGGATCTAATGAATAGAGTTTTCAAGGAGTATCTCGATGAATTTGTGGTGGTATTTATTGATGATATCTTGGTATACTCCAAAACCTTTGAAGATCATGAAAATCACTTGCACGTTATCTTGAAGACTCTGAGGAGGCATGAATTATATGGAATGTTTAGCAAGTGTGAATTCTGGCTTCAGGAGATTTCTTTTCTTGGCCATATTGTCTCTAAAGATGGAATCTCTGTTGATCCTTATAAGACCAAGGCAATCCAAGAATGGCCAACACCTATGAGTATAACTGAGGTACGTAGTTTTATTGGTTTGGCATGTTATTATCGACGTTTCGTCCAGAATTTTGCCCGATTGGATAACCCATTAACGAAGCTCACACGTAAAGGGGTTAAATTTGTTTGGACAAAAGAGTGTGAAGAATGTTTCGAAGAACTTAAGAGAAGATTAGTCAATGCTCTTATATTGACTCTACCATCTGGGAATGATGGGTTCGTTATTTATAGTGATGCATCGAAGAAAGGACTTGGTTGTGTCCTTATGCAGAAGGATAGAGTTATTGCCTATGCATCACGACAGTTGAAAATTCATGAACAAAACTATCCTACTCATGATCTTGAGTTAGCAGCTGTGATCTTTGCTTTGAAGATATGGAGGCACTACCTCTATGGTGAAAAATGTGAGATTTATACTGATCACAAGAGTTTGAAGTATATTTTCTCACAAAAAGAACTCAACATGAGGCAAAGGAGATGGCTTGAATTACTCAAGGATTATGATTTTACGATACACTACCACCCGGGGAAAGCAAACAAGGTGGCATATGCTTTGAGTAGAAATGACCATGGAGTTTTGAACAATATGAGAATTGAAAGGGATCCAATTTTCATGGATCTAGTAAAGATGGACATGGGAATAACCAGGGAAGGTGAAACATCAATTCTTTTTCAAATGGTTGCCAAACCATCTTTACTAGAAAGGATTAAGAGTTCTCAGACCGATGATGAAGAATTCCAAAAGAAGATTAAAGCTGTGAATGATGGGAGATTGAAAGACTTTGTTTATGAAGATTGAATTTTGAAATTCGGGAAGAGACTTTGTGTTCCCAATATACCTGATCTAAAAAGGGAATTGCTGGATGATTCTCATAGTTCCAATTTCTCTATACACCATGGGAGCACAAAAATGTATAGAGATTTGAAGGAACATTTTTGGTGGGACAATATGAAGAGGGAGATTGCTGATTTTGTGTCAAGATGTATGGTTTGTCAACAAGTGAAAGCTGGAAGGCAACAGCCTGGAAGAGTCATGCAACCTCTTCCTATACCGGAGTGTAAATGGGACAATATTACGATGGACTTTGTCATGGGGCTACCAAAGACTCCTAGAAGGAACGATGCAATATGGGTTATTGTTGATCGTCTTACCAAGTCAGCACATTTTCTTGCTATAAGAGAAGATATACCCCTGGAACGTCTAGCAAGACTATATATTAATGAATTTTTGAGACTTCATGGAGTAAACTTATCAATTGTTTCTGATCTTGATCCCCATTTTACTTCAAGATTCTGGAAAAGTCTTTAGAAATCCCTGGATACTGAACTTCATTTGAGCACTGCTTACCACCCTCAGACAGACGGACAATCAGAACGGACTATTCAAACCTTAGAAGACATGTTGAGATCTTGCTCACTTGACTTTCAGGGTATGTGGGATCACTATTTACCTCTGGTAGAATTTTCCTATAACAATAGCTTCCATTCGAGTATACAGATGGCACCATATGAAGCGTTATACGGAAAGAGATGTCGTACACCAACCTGTTGGGATGACGTTGGTGAAAGAAAACTTGTGGGCCCAAAACTGGTGGAGGAAACGGTGGAAAAAGTGAAGGTAATCCAAAATCACATCAGAGCAGCTCAAATTGGCAGAAGAGCTATGCCGATAATAGAAGGAAGGATTTGGAATTTCAAGTCGGTGATCATGTTTTCCTGAAGGTATCTCCGTGGAAGGGAGTCATACGTTTTCGTAAGAAAGGTAAATTGAGTCCCAGGTACATCGGACCTTTCGAAATTCTAGAACGAATTGGGGCTGTAGCTTACCGATTGGCAATGCCGCCAAGTCTCTCCAAAGTTCACGATGTGTTCCACGTATCTCTATTGAGGAAATACATGCCTGATCCCACGCATGTACTCACCTATGAGGAATTATAACTGGAACCCGATCTGTCTTATTGCGAAGAGCCCGTCAGGATTCTTGATACAAGAGAACAAGTACTGAGAAACCGGACGACGCGTCTGGTAAAAGTTTTGTGGAGAAACCATAAGATGGAAGAGGCAACGTGGGAACCCGAGGAACTTATGATGAACCACCCGATTCTTTTTATGCAGTAATACCCTAGAAATTGCGACGACGCAATTATTTGAAGGAGGGGAGAATTTAACACCCCAAGCTTCTACGGTACGTTTCCATTCGAATAATGCGATAGCGTGTGTTGTACGCAACCTCGAGTTCTAACACACACCACAACTAATTAAACTAGCCGTTGTGAATAGTAATACCTACTTTTTAAAATTATATATATTTTATATTTGAAAATGGACTTCATTTTTGGATTCGGAATATCAAAATTAGCCTAAGGTGAAATTTTGGTACATTTCGGATAACTTTCATATTTTGATGAATAGTGAAAATTTCTATATTTTAATTAAAAACAACTTTTTTAATCAAAATAATTAATAGTGATAAATTATGAATTTCAGTGGTTTTAAAGTATATTTAGAATATATTTTTACCATTCAATTTAATGTTTATCATTGGACATAATTTTACAATTAAACCGAACATAAACAAGTGTCAATCTTTTGATAGTTATTATCTCTTAAAAACACGCTTTTTGTTTTGACAGCGGGAATTAATTTTAAATTAATTTCTGTCACTTCTGTGTTTTGAATTTAGGAAAATGGATTCCATATTTGGAATCAGGATTCCAAATTATGTAAATAGGTAACTTTTATTTTTACACATTTTGAATAATTACTGCGGTAAATATTTTATTTACCATGGTTAAAGGGTAAATCCGGTAAATAAGGGTTAAAAAATAATATTATAATAATACAAAATTACCCTAAAACGTGTCCTAACCTTATTGGTGGACACATACCCGACCATGGGAATCCTTGGGTCAATTTGGGGACCCCTTGGAGCCACTTGTATGTGGTAGGGACACTTTATATTAATAAAGTAAAAATAAAAATAAAAATGGCATAAGCTTACATCTTTTAGAAGAACAATTTTTACATAGGGTTATACATGTTGGATTTTCGATTATAAATATTCATTAGAAAGCTAAAACGATTTCCTACATAATGATATTTTATTTATAATTTTTAGACATCAAATAATTTAAATTATTAATGACACAATAATGATGCAATGTTTACCTCATTAATAAATCATTTAAATAAATAAGATTATAATGATTAAAATATTATCTAAAACCTGTCCAATTCTTATTGGTTGATGTTATTTAGAATATTAGTCATCTTATCTTAGACCTCAATGATTTTTGGACCATTATAAACCGAATATAATTATATTATAAAGTAATACTTTCACTCTTTCCTATAGAGCCCCTCCTCTCCCTTATAAAAGGAGACCACTTCTACTCATTCCTCACACCTCTCAAGCCACTTGGCTCGTCCCAACTCTGCCCAACAAAGCTCCCCACATCCCTCTCCTCCTCCTTGAAGCTTCCCCTTAGGCAGAAAGCATTTCAAGAAGTCCTTTGGTTCCAACCAAAGTGAGTTACCTAAATTAAAGGTAACGATTTCTCTTAAATTATTTTCATTTATTTTGCTTCTTCAACCCCCAAACTCTTTTTATTTCCTTTCTTTTGTAACGACACCAGTATATTCAATATACTAGGATGTTGTTATAAGAAGGATTCAAACTACACATACACACAAATCCATCTAATGGATGATGAACATAATGTTTCTGTGGATGCCAATCTAACGCCTCACGAAACGATGATTGTTCAAATACATCTTACCGCCTCTCATGGTGGCCATTATGATGGCACTGTAATTAAATATGATATTAATGATATATATTTTATATATAAGCTTCTGTAATTCCATTTTATTTCATACCATTATTCGTTTCATGTTGTATATACATACGATAATTTCATTTGAGGAAGTGCGGACTACCGCCCCCTTAAAATGATATGACTCGTTCATACCACACATGGAACGTATAAAGGATGGTGTTAATGAACTTAAGTAACATGTATAAAATATTATATCATACTGGAATAGTAATATACCTATGTATCATTTGTATTCGAGTAAAAATTAAATGGAAGTAGCGTTCGTGCGTACGTACGGACTACCGTCTCCACGAACGCGATGAGATTCATTCTCCATCATATCCATTCAAGTATAATTATCATTTGATGATTTAAAAATGATGTTTAAGGACTTGATACCATTCTGGATTTAAATAATATACAACTTATCCATTAAAAACATGTCTTACGTAACAAAACATACAAAAGAAAACAAGTAAGTTCACACCCGAAACAGCGACAATACTAAGATATTATTATCAAATCAATATTAAAAGATCATATATGATATCATATTAATGTATATGATTCTTGTATAATTTAATAACAATTATTTCACCATTATACAGGAGGTTAACCTACCCCAACAAAGGAAAAGTACAAGGTAAGGTTTATTTCACAATCTCTTCATTATCTGAGGTTGTTTATACGTAATAATCTACTGGGATCTCTTTATCATCCACATCCATGTTTTCTTAAAAATGTATTTCAAAACATTTTTACTATTTACAAGAATATGGGTTAAAGTCATTTATACCCTTGTTTGACTTTTTATAAGAGTTTTATAAAAGAATCTTTCCGTCGTTTTCAAAACAAGGTCCTTTTTAACCTTTTCGACAGAATTGAGGTAAGAATGTTGTTTTTTTTAACTTATACGGCGGGTGCGGTTATTTTACGCCGTTATAAAATCTTCATAGCATTCCTTACAAGCTTATAAGAATATTTTCAAAGAAAATGTTTTATTTTATATGGATCTTAAATGATTTCAAAATAAAAGGAGATATTTCTTTAAAAAGAATTTTGATTTCATCTATGTCAACATCCTTTGATGGATTTTAAGATTATTTGAAGTTGATTTATTATGATACAAAACTTCTATATTGTATTGAAGGTTTTGTGATATATCTGACTATGGATGTGCTATTTTTATACCATTCATAGTTTATGG
Organism: Viscum album; assembly: GCA_963277665.1. Taxonomy (NCBI): domain Eukaryota; kingdom Viridiplantae; phylum Streptophyta; class Magnoliopsida; order Santalales; family Viscaceae; genus Viscum; species Viscum album. The sequence continues at coordinate 268,417,274 of OY728153.1, forward strand.
TGAAATTATTGACATTTCGTATGCTAGTTTTAATACGAATGTTTATGTTATGTTTAAACCTTTTCATATGGAAATGCATTGGACTTAATATGTGACGGGTGGAGCCCGCTATAGCTCCTCGATGCATCGGTAGGTCTCTTTAGACAAACTAGTGTCTTGGCACAAGGCCTTGACAAAATCTTATTTGTAGTCTTGGCACGAGGCCTTAGCTATGTGGTTATGATAGTCTGGCATTATGCATTCCAACATTATGAAAGTGGTTATTGATTTATGCATGTGATTATTCGATTAGTAGAATATCCCTGTGAATAAGTAAATGGCATTATTTCATTTTATTTATGCCATACCATGTTGAAAGTTCATGTTTAAAAGGCTTTTGTTTTAGTTATACATTGCTTTAAATGTTTATTCTTATTGATGAAAGTTTCCGCTATATTGTTATCCTTAATGGGCATTTGAGCTCACCCCACTTTTATGTTTTATTTTTCCCAGGAAGTGAAGATGTAAGTTATGAATGACCTGCAGGGATTTTATGAGGGGATTATAGTGTGCACTGTGGAAACATTATGTTGTTGTAGTAGTTTTTCATTTTATGATGTAATGTAAAACTTATGAATATATCTAGTGTTTCCAAGGCTACTAAACCAATCAGTCTTTTGAGATTTGATCTTTCTTGTGATCATGCCAATGTTATGTAATTAATGCACCGACTCTGGGCAACTGGGGTCGGGGTGTTACAATTACTAATAATTATCGTTAATTACTAATAATTATCAATAATTAGTAATAATTAGTAATAATTAGTAATAATTAGCAATAATTAGTAATAATTAGCAATAATTACTAATAATTAGTAATTATTAGTAATAATTAGTAATAATTAGTAATAATTAGGAATAATTAACAATAATTAGTAATAATTAGTAATAATTAGGAATAATTAGTAATAATTAGGAATAATTAGTATTAATTAGGAATAATTAGTATTAATTAGGAATAATTAGTAATAATTACCAATAATTAGTAATAATTATTATTAATTACCAATAATTAGTATTAATTACCAATAATTAGTATTAATTACCAATAATTATTATTAATTACCAATAATTAGTATTAATTACCAATAATTAGTATTAATTACCAATAATTAGTATTAATTACCAATAATTACCAATAATTACCAATAATCACCAATAATTACCAATAATTACCAATATTTTCCAATATTTTCCAATAATTAGCAAGAGGAAATATCTTTTTTCTGCTCCCATTATTTTGAATCTATGTATCCTTCAAAACACAACCGAATGGGACGGAATGAGAGGAATATTGATGAAATCGACAATCAATTATCTGTTTTCAACAAGTCAGAGCTTGGTTTTGGTGGTGTTTCTGAACGCTGGCTTTCAAATGATGAACATCATAGAGCTCATACGTATGTTCTGCTCAACTGTGAAGAGATGACATCAGTTGTACTGTAGGTGTTTATATCACTTATTCTATCATTTATGTTACAGTAAATAACTTTGGTTTTTATAGGTTGTATGATAATCATATCAAGAAACAAATTCCACAAATTACAGCAGCTGCTCTCAAAGAACGTCGACTGAAAAATTTCTCTCAGTGGTTTCAAAAACTGGTAACATAAATTCTTTATCTTTTAGCAACTCATTCAATGTATAGTTTACTATATTGATAATTATTTCACAAATTTTCAGGTGTCTCGACATGCTGATAAAATTGACAAACGGCTGTTTGTATTGAGTAACCCACCTTCCAAACTTGTTAAAACTTATAATGCATATGTGGTGAATGGATTTCGATTCCACACACATGCATATGGGGAATCGAAAAAAACAATGAACAGTGGAGTTAGCTTGAGAGGATCTCATCATCGAGAAAATGAAGTTGACTTTTATGGCATACTTGATGAAATCATTGAACTCTGTTATCTTGGACAACATTACATAACCATGTTCAAATGTCGGTGGTTGGATACAGAGAGAGGCGTGCATGTTCATCCGACTCATGGAATCATCGATATTAAATGTAAAAGTGTTCTCGCAGTAAATGAACCATTCTTATTGGCTCAACAGGCATATCAAGTTTATTATGCAAAGTACTGTGCAACATCAAGAGACTTGACTGATCGGTGGAGTGTAATAAAAATCAAAATTCGAGACAATCAGTTTAGTCAAAGTGAATGTGCTTTCACTGATGTGCAAAGAATTGATGTTTTTCAAGAGAGTTATCAAAATCAATCTTTTTTACAAAGAGACATGAGTATCGATGACGACACCCCACATTTAAGAGTCGGTGATGACGATGATGTTAATGATGTCACATATGAATTTGAAACGGTAAGAGATGAAGCAATTGTAACTCGAATGGATATCGATGATGTTGAGGAGGAATATGAAGATGACATTGACATATATGAAGATGATAATGAAGATGAACACTGATAGCATTCCATGGTATTTATATACAATCATAATATGTATATATGTATATATAATAGTAATTATCAATTATTTGCTAACATTAACATTTTCTGTTTCAGATGGATGACGCCACATTTTGTGCGTTGGCGGATGCTGACCTGACTTTTGATGCGGATGAGTTGCTGACAGATGACCCTCAGCCTGCAGGCGCTCCAGGGAGTACGCGGAGGGGGCGTGGTCTTGCACGATTGATGATTCCTGACCCCGTCCCCGAGCGACGTCCACGTCTTGGGTTTGATCCACGCACACGAAGGTGTGATAACCTGTGTGATAACCTGTGGATTTGACTAAGATTTCATTAATCTATTCACATAATAAATGTTTATTATTTTTTCAGTTTTCCGCATATAGCAGTCGGACAGGGCAGCGCTATTTTGCGCAACTATTTCTCTCAACCGTGGACCACATGGGAGCAGATTCCCATTGATGTGCAGCAGGCCATGTTCGGCCATTGGTTGGTACGTACGTAAATAAATAATTTTTATTTTGAAAATTATTTCATTTCTAACTTGATGTTTTGATTTATTTGTAGGGTTTATGGTATCCGATCGAGGATTCCATGCGTGACGCCATCCACGAGGCATGGGAGGTGGCCATGCGTGATCGCCTTCGTCAGTTTTTGCACAATTTAAGAAAAGCTGCGATGAAGAAAGCAGGAGTGTCAGATTTTGAGGAGTCATGTAGAGCACACCGACCAGAGTATATTTCATCCCATGAATGGGATGGATTATGTGCGCACTTGTTGAGTGGTGCCTTTCAGAGAAGATCATAGGTGGGGAGGCAGAATCGGGGGAGACAGGAGGTGACTCATCGAGCTGGGAGTCGTTCTTTCAGTACTCATAGACAGCATCTGGTACGTACATTATTTATAAATATTTTATATAACTATAAATATTAACAGTTTATTTTTTATTCTTATAGGCTGTCGAGCACCCCGATATTACAGAGTACGACGTATATCGGATGATGTATAATGATCCTGCTACTGGGGAGCTTATAGGTGATCGTCAGCATCACATCGTGGTCAGTATTATTTGTTTTCAAGTTTAAAAATTAACTGCATAAAATATATTCACAATTTTAATTTTAAATTGCAACTATATGAGTCATATGAGGCCACAGCGGCACAGGCCCGGCCGGAGAGTCAGGCCGAGTCATCAGATCAGAGCACTGCCCGTCAGTTTGATGAGGCGGCATGGATGCAGGCCACCCAGTATGCCTTCGAGAAGGGCCGGGTAGTTGGTATCGGCTCTCGACTGACTCCCAGAGATTATTATGGCAGTGCTGCGATGTCGGCGTCCAGCTCGAGAGGAGCTCGCGCAACTTCTTCTAAACAGTATGAGGATCAGTTGCGATCTCAGACTGCACAGATAGAGAGTCTCCGACAGGAGCAGGAGCAGATGCGTCAGCAGCATGAGGAGGAGCGTCGACGCCAGCAGCAGCTGTACGAGGAGCAGGCGAGTCGGTGGCAGCAGCAGCATCAGGAGCAGATGGAGTACATGCGCCGACTCACTCATGCTTTAGGGATGGAGTTTCCTCCACCACCATCTGCAGATCCCCCACCTCCCCCCTCCCCCCCTCCTTCAGATTAGAGTTTGTATTTCTGTTATAAAATTTGTGAAATCAAAATATTTTTTTTCTATTCGTAGTTTCTGTCTCATTATAAAATATTAATAATATTATATTTTTAAATAACAATATTAATATGAATAATAATATTATTTATATTTTATAATATTAAATTATATATATATATATTAAAATTTTATAATATTATAATTTAATTATATTTTTTGTAATACTTGAATTATTTTAATATTTGAATGTAAAATAATTCTATTATTTTTATATTAATTAAAATAACATATTAATATTTTTTTATTTATGAATTATAATTGTAATATTATTATATTAATTAAATCATTTATTAATATTCTATTATTTTTTATTTTTGATTTATAATTCTACTATTATTATAGTAATTAAAATAATTTATTATTTTCATTTGTAAATTATAATTCTATTATTATATTAATTAAAATAATTTATTAATAATTTATTTTTTTTATTTTTTTATAGTATTTGCGACGGGATACTATACCCGTCGCAAATACTATAAATAGTATTTGCGACGGGATACGATGCCCGTCGCAAATACTAGTATTATAAATAGTTTTTTATTTTTTTTAAAAATTGTTTTTGCGACGGGACCCATCGCAAAAACTATTTTAAAAGTTTTTTACAAAAATAGGGAATACTATTTGCGACGGGGAGAATGACCGTCGCAAAAAAAGGCTTTAGCGACGGGCCCGTCGCAAATAAGTGTAGTTGCGACGGCGTTTTCAGCAACGGGCTATTTGCGACGGGCCCCCGTCGCAAATACCTGTTTTTCTAGTAGTGGTGGAATAGGATCATGAGATTTGGGTAGAATTGAAAGCTAAGTCACAGGTACGTTGGCCCCTTTGAGAATCTTGATCATGTCGTTGCTATAGCCTATAAACTAGCACTTCTACTAACATTGTATGATGATTTTTTCCACATACCCCTCTTGAAGAAGTGCATACCATATCCCTCACATGTACTGAATCTTAAGGTGGTACAATTTGGAGAACAACCTCTCATATGAGGAGCAGCATGTGAAAATATTGGACCATAGAGATAAATTTCAACGTAATAGGAATTATCACCTAGTAAATATACTATAGAGTAACCATAAGTATAAAGAGGAAACTAGGTAATCTATGTAAGTGATGAAGGAGAAGTACCCTCACCTGTTTCCAACATAGAATGTAAATAGAAATTTCAATAGTGAAATTTTACAAGCGAGGAAGAATGTAACGACCCATTATTTTATCAATCAATTCCACTTCTTATAATTATGTTATATAATATAAAACACATATATCACATAGAGAACACAATAAAACATTATTTTAATAAATTAAGAATTAAATAAGAATTATTTATAGAAATAAGGAACTCATTCTAATGGAATAATAACTTGACATTTGAAATACAAATGTGACCATTAGGAATAGTAATCTAGCGAATAGAATAGTAACCTAACCTATGAAATATAAATAATATTTAAGTCACTTATATATGAAAATATAATATATTTATATCATGTAATAAACATATAATGGTTTTAAAATGATAAATTAAGTAATGATTTATTTAAGAAACATAATTATTTAATTTTAATTTTATAATTAATATAATAATTTTCTAAAAAAATATTTTAATAAAATATACTCATAAATTAATATTTTTTTGTCTTATTATTATATAATTATTTTAGGACACATTAATTAATTTTTCAAAGTGTCATAAAATCCGTTATAATTATAAAATCGGTATTTTTTGAACAAATTAAATTTTTAATTAAATTTTTTTTCTCTTATTTAGATACTCAATTCAATAAAAATTATTTCATTTTTTATTTCTACACCTTTATAAATGGTTAGGATGAATTTTTGGGATTTTTCTAAAATACTTGATTTTTTTGAATAGTGAAATACTATAATTTATGGTATAAAACATTATAATTTAAAATTTCTATTTCATGAGTCATGGTTGATGTAAGCACTGTAATCTCTAAATATTATTCTATATTTGCAATATTTATTCTTGGGAACCATAAATATTCATATTATTGATCAAAAATAATAATCTAATGAATACAATAATAAAAAAACACCACTCTTCACCCTTATAAACACCACAAAACACCACCTATTCTTCTCAGACCATCCAAGATTTTCAGATTATAAGAATTATTCCAAATAATATTCCCAATCCCAATCATTGTGTCTATAATATTTTTGTCTTAAAAAATCAACAAACCCAATTTACCTAAGGAGGTCCTTAAGGAGAATAATTCAAGAGGTAAAATCCACTTTTTATTTCTTTTAAATTTTTTTCATTTTCTTATTCTCTCCATACCGACCCCTATCAATGTGGTAGTATAACTAAATTATATTATATACACTGTAATTTTATAATTTTAATGGAATAATCCATCATCAAACCACTTCTACTCTCCCTTTTTATTCAGAAAGTGAAAACATTGCATGTGGGGTGTTTATTTATCACCTTCGAGGATGACGTGTTTTCATTTTCTGTTACTGCCATCAAGGATGGTGATAAACCATTATAATGGTTTAGAAATATTAAAAAATTTGTGTTTCATTTTTTTATGTTCTATAACTATCATATATAAATAATATTAAATAAAAAAACAAAATTAGTTTATGATGAACAAAAAAACTGCCAAATTAATTTAAATGATCATCATTAGAGTTTTTTCTAAAGACACATCCTTATATCTAGAAACAAAATATTATATAGGAAAAATGAAACATATATATGTTAATCAGTAATATAAAATTTTAATTTTTTATAATTATACTTATTTTACATGATCTTCCACAAAAATATAAAATTGAACCTATCATAAAAACCAAGAAAACAAACAATAAAGAATAATGAAATTAAACTCCATTACTCATCAAAATTCTCAAAAAAGAACATAAAAAATTATAATGAATAAAATACATGTATAATAGTTTCTATATGTATTTATTAATGAATCTAATTTGATTTTATAGGATATTAAAGTGAATAATTCATTGAGATATATGGTGTGAGGATTCACAAACCTAATTTCCTTTCTTTGGGTTATTCATCTTTCATGCCAAATTTCAATTTGTATGTTCTATAATATTCCTAAAATATAATTCATATATTATTAACTTTTCTTATCTGGGATATAAATTATTCCATACATATTTTATGATAAATGAAAACATTTTTGCAAAATAACCCTTGTTTTTAAAAAAACATATCTTTTAGTACTCTAGAGATTATTTCTTCATCACTCAATATTGATGATTCCTATAAAAAGTATGTTATTCCCTTTTTATTTCAGGACCCTAATATTTAATTCATCATTGTATGATTTATGAAATTCTCATGAAACCCATTTTTTCCATGGGTTATGTTATGCCCATGATTGATATATGTTATATTTGGAAAATCATGATTATGTAAATGTTAGGACATGATGGGGATACAAGGAATTATATATTTCTTTAATTTATTGGGTATTTGGATTTATCTCATGAGATAATGTGAAATATGTTTGAAAATTATTATTGATTTTTTCATAATGATGATGGGGTTATTATTATGAACACATGTTATGCGTTAAAATAATGTTTTCTTTGTTCACAACAATGTTTGGTAATTGACCATTAAGACGGGATGATTCATTTTTATGCATTTCCACATCCTATGTGTTTATCTAACACTTTCTCTCATGATTATTATTATAATTATATGATCTTTTTTGATGATAATGATTACGATCACCCATGTTATATGGTTTGAGGTATTTATTTATCATATTATCAGGATTTTCCCTCACCCCTTTTATTGATGTATATCCTCAAGTGATTAATTGGACAAAGAGAAATGTGAAGGCCACTAAGAAGATAAAGAATAAGGAATTAAATTGTATTCATGATTTATTATATAAAATTTATTTTTAATCCAAATTATCCGAAGATAATAAGTCATTAGATCCTTGATTTGTAGTAATATTATATTTTTTTCATTAAATTTTTTTAATTGTTTTTAAGAAAATGTGTGGTCGCTATATTCAATAATAATTGAATATTAAACCATGATTCATCACTAATTATTACCCTAAAATGGATTTTTAGTCTGAAAACATCATTATAACTCTAAAAGGTATTCTGAGATCATGTTTAATTTATTTCCAAGGATGATGGGATCAAGATATTCCCCTAGTAGAGTTAACATATAACAACAGTTTACATTTGATATTTAAAATGGAAACTTATGAAGATCTATATGGGAAGAGGTTCCTAACTGCAACATGTTGTTATTATGTTAGATATCATAAAATTGTGGGACCTGATCTTATCCAAAATATAACTGGAGTGGTTCAAACCATTCGATGTCATATTAAACCAACACAAAATCAACAGAAAATATATGCAAAAAATCATGGATTCCATCTAGTGTATGTGGTTGGAAACAAAGGGTTCCATTATATATCACCATGGAAGAAATAAATGTGGTTTGGGATGAAGGTAAATATTATTCAAAGATACATCTATCCCTTTGATATCCTCAATCGAATTAGAGATATGGAATATCAACTAGCACACCCACCTAACTTATCAAAATACATTATAAATTCCATATGTCCCTATTCAAAAATTACAAACCATACTCCTCACATTGACTAAATATAGATCTCATAACATTAGAGAATGATATTTAATAATACGATCATCTATTGAACATCTTGGATTGTGGAGACAATGTTTAATAAAACTAGACAACTCACAGAGAAAAAGTATTGTTGCTCAACAATCTGTTTAAGAAAGTAACCTGGGAATGGGAAGAGGTGATGAATCCGAAGTACCATAATCTTGTTTATTGTGTGAAATATAAATTTCGAGCATGAAATATTTGAATGTGGGAATAATGTAATGAAATAAAATTTTATAAATAAAATTCCTATTATGATAGAATTAAGTTCCTTATTATGTTAAGTTGTTATTAAAAACATATGCACTACTTTATTTATATTGTATACCTATAAGTTAAATCATATATGATTGAAAATATCATTATCAATCATTAATTTCCATGATATTTCCATAGAACAATGATCATAAGATAAGTTTATATTAACCGTTATGATAAATTTCTTTCGATATTGATGAAATAAGTGATTTCATCAACCATTATGATCGTACCCTACGAAGTACATTTATAAGAGATTATGAGGGAGAAATAATATATGGTATCTTCCATTGACTATGGAAGTGATTATATTCAATAACTAACACATTATTGAAAATTTTTAATGGATAATTTCAAGATCATCGTTATCAATGCCAAAACTATGTTTTTCAACCCACCCCCAATGAAATCTCACCATCACACACCTTACAGTTAGGGAATTCACTAATTTAATAAATGAAGGTGTATCTATAACCTAATATCATGAATGTGTATATTTTATTATATATTAAATAACAATTATATTAATTCTCTTTATATTTTTCTTTATAAATCCTTAAATAATGTGTTTGATAAAAATTAGATTTTAATATGACAAAACTCGAATTATAATTTTTGATAATAATAAATTTCAATTAAAATATCCATTTTGAAGAATTAATAAATTTAAAAATTAATTTATATTTTATGAAAATATATTTTTTAAATTATATTTTTTAATTATAGTTGATAATATAATTTTATGAAGTCACAAATAATTTTTATAGGTGTCAGAAATAAATTATTATAAAAAAGCCAATCATTTTCAGTATGAGGGGATTTGGATTTAGAAATATAATGTATCATATTTATATATTTGTTTGGTTAAAATGAATATTATTTTGGGATTCATAAAATCAGAATTATCCAATGGTATATTATTCATATTTTTCTAGGAAAAATTATATTTAGGGTAAAAATTAAATATGGTATAAATTTGTAGTATGTATTATTACATCATAATGACCCAAAATCAACGTAATATAAGTAAAAAAGGTATACATGACTGAATATATTTTTAACCATTATAATAATGGGTTTTTAAGTAATTTTATTGACTATATAAATAAATTATGAATCCTCTAAAACTTATATAATATGTTAAGGTATTAAAATTAATTATTTATGAACATTATTCACTTCCACATAACCAAGGGTAATTATCTAATATGTTCAGTTATTGAACTTATTAAATAACTAAATCCACTATTCTTGGAATTAAACCTTGTTCAAAACCCATGGGATGTATTTTGGTTTTGAATATATTATTTTATTGAGTCCAAAACCTTTATTTAGAAAATAAAAACAACTACCCTACATTTTCTTATATAAACCCACTAAATATCACTTTTATATTCAATAAAAAAACATTAAAAACGAAATTACTATTCTTATACTCTCTATATACATCCCAAGGATCCCAAATTCTCTCCATAAGATCCTCCCAATCTTTTGTAAACCCCCACCCAAGGTAAGGGATTATCTCCCTCTACTATTTATTCATGAGCGTTTGTTTTGATATGAATTAAATTTTCTATTTAAACTTGATGGGATATGATCTCACACATCTCTATTACTTCACTATTTATATTCAATTTATGGGAGTATCATTTCAATACCATTAATCACCCCCATGAACCTTTATGGACCCCCATTATACTTCCAAAATTGTCGTCTAAATTTTAATGATGAACAATTGTGAAGTCAAATACCATACCCATTTCAACTAAAGGGTGTTCTCCTATATGTACCAATACATTATTTATTCAAGAAATCTATGTATTTAAACCACACACCAAAATCATGGGGCTAATATATATGAAATAAATTCTTCTTTTATTATATCTATGTGACACACATAGTCATATAAATGATATGATTCTGATGGGTGTTCCCAAATATCACTCCAATGCATTGTGTAATATTTTGATCTCATTATATTCCATGTATGGTGGATGGGAGGAATTCCATAGCATGAAATTTTATGATTTCTTTGGTTTGTAACATTGAAATATTCTTAGGAATCGATGTTTTGATTTGATTCCACATCTCCATGTTTTTTTTATGCTGTCATGTTATATCATGCCTCATTATTCATGATTTTGAATGTCACCTCATATGTAACTTTTTATTCATATTGTCTCAAATATATTGTTTTTCCCCATTCTAGGGTTTTTTATTCCCTTACCATGTTTTAAAAATCATCCCACTCTTATTTATAAACTCTGGGTTAACTCATGTAGTTTTAATACTTTTAGAATATGAGAATCTTATTATGGATTTTTTCAACATTTTTGTTGTACCCATGTATCAAGATGACGTGATATATACCAAATTCTCAAAGTCATAGGTTTTAAGAATCTTCTGGGATTGTTTAATGTGTACCTTTATGTATTATATACTAAAATAATTTGAATTAAATACAAGTGTTGTCATATAATTAATATTCACTATTCTGGTCCAACATTTAATAACTTTCATTTTTGATGGATTCACTAATTTACCATCTATTGGGATTATATGACCCAAAAATGAAAATTTTGTATCCAAAATTCATACATGATAATTTTCTCATATAGATTATCCTTCCATATAGTCTTCATTACAATCCTAAAATAATATTAAAGATCTTCTTTGCTCATGTAATATATAAAAATATCATCCATAAAGAATACCAATAATTAATCAAGGTAATATCTAGTGAGTCTATTTAGTAAATTCATAGTTATATTAGGCGAATTATTAAGAACAACTGGAGTCACACTAAATATAAAGTGTCCATATTTCAAATGGATGGTTTTTGTACACAGGTATTCACTTTTGACCCTCAATTGATAGTATCAAAAGTGAAGATAAATCTGAGAAAAATATTGATATACTCATAATTGATCAAAAAATCATCAATGTTTTGAAAAAGATATTTATTTTAGATCATTATCTGGTTAATTTCATGATGATCATTTTCAAGTCGCATTGATCAATCGTTATTTTAAACAAAATTACTTGGTGCACCAGAAGTTGTCACACATAAATGAAGGAATATCTTATAAATAGTCATCTCGATTTAATTCTTCAATTATTAAAAATCATTTGGTCCATTCAAAATGAATTATTTTAAAAATTCATAGAATTGGGTATGATTTTTATATAAAATTAGACCTGAAATGTTGGTGTAATACTAAGCAATTCAACCTAAAATACATCAAAAAAATTCCATACAATAGTTATACATATATTGATGACTTTTTTCCTCAAATATTAGGGTTAAATACCCACTTTGAATAGGAATCAAGACTAGTGTAATTGATTTAATTTCCATTTGATGCTTATATTTATGTATGAATTGATCAAAAGTCATAGTTTGGTCTAGAAAATAAAATGTTACTTCACTTCCTTATTAATTTATATGGGATTTAATTAAAAAAATTTCATCAACTCTAAAAAAAAATAAAATTAATCTAGTGTAATAATTACATGATTTTCAGGATCCCCATTAAAACAAACTTCAAATAGAGAAGAATGAATGACTTTATTTGTGATAATTATACCATTAAGAGTTTTTAATTCTATTTTATCATCTAATCATTTAGTACATGAATTTACATTCTTACAAAATTTTCATAATATAAATGAAGTCACTTGACTATGATGTAACAAGATACAATATTTTTTTTGCGTACCTATAACCACCTAAATTTATTCACTATATCGTAAATCCCTTATTTAAGAAAATAGTTTTCATAACCATCAAACATTGTTAAAATAATCCCTCAATCATACAATCATGAAATTAACACATATTATTTACAAATATTTACCCCTTCATTTCAATTTATGATAAATTAGGTATAACATAGGACATCCATATTAATTTTATACTCAAATAAATAATAATGGATCCTAATGAAAAAGTTATTTAACCTATGAATATACCCTAGTAGTGTTAAACTGATTCTATAGTAAGGGACCATTCACCATGAATTAGATTATTAGTGGAAATATACTTTACCATCTCTTTTGGGGGTATTACTCTTCGATGTATATGTTCCAAAACAATATCCACTTATATTATACAAGAATTTATGTTTTTCTAGGAAAAAATAATCCTTTATTTCAAAAATCATAATATTTTATCTTCTAACATGGCTTATCCTGAGGGTTCTCACACAATTTTTATCATCCTAGTTTCCAAAAAAACAAAAACTTTATCTAATACAAACTATAGTGACACTAACTTTACATACATAAATATTATATCTAATTGGATTAATATTCATTTCATATCAACATCATTCATTCGTAAACCATAAAGAAATAATATATTTGGAAACATTCATATAGAAACAATAGGTACATAATGGGATCTAAAACACCTCCAAATGTGTTATTCACAGTTAGCACCCTTCTTAGTCATACCCTATATAATACAATTCTCTATAACCTGGGGATGAAGAACATGATAAAGGGTGAAAATGGATTTATGATATGGGTAAAAAATAGGATATGAATCGATGATCGTTTATAATCATTTGAAATGTATATAGCTTTTATAAAATCATCATAATTTAAAATTCTTTCAAAAAAAAATCAAGTGTATTAATTATAAATAACAACATACAATTTTTTTATAACAAAATAAATAAATAAAAGTGTGTGGAATTACTAATAATAAATCTTATATCATGAGGATATAAAATAATAATAGGTAATATTTTTAGAGAATATGCATAATAAAATAAAATCGTTTCCTTAGTGTAGTATCACTTTGAATCATATCACAATGGATTGGGTTCACTCTCCATTCTATAATTTCCCTATTCAACGTCCCCCCCCCAAGACTATCTTATTGTGAAAAAACCCCATATAGAACTAGGTTCACTCCCATTTCCAGTAATTATTATCTCATGAGATATCTATTATTACCAAATGCATTTTAGGGGAATATTATTTTAGGACAACCCATCACATAATTAATACAATACATATGTCTGCCTCAAGATCATAAAACATCGATCATAATATCATATCGTAACCCATGTAATCCATAAAAGTATTTTCAAAAAAAATTATTATCACAAAAAAACAATTTAGAGAAATAATAAATATGGTTATATTAGAATACATCCCCACTAAATAATAATTAACATAAAATGATGTTGTTATAGATGAAAATACTTTTAAAAGTTTATTAGAACATTTCTTGAGATACATACCATTATTTTTTGGAATATAATAAATAAAATATAAAAATTTAAAACATATAAAGGGGGAAAATAATTTTAAAATGACCATGTAAAAATTTATTGTAATATTTAATGTAAATAAAAATTATTGATGATGGGAAAATAGAACCATTAATTTAGTGTACTTTATAAGAATAATTCCTTTCACATTTTTAAAGAAATGTCAATAGTATACTATTTGAAAAAATAATAGAATATTATTTTACAGAATTTTTGTAGAAATTTAAAAATGGTTATAGATTATATTATTAAATATTTTTATAATATTTAAAAAATATTTAATATGTTTGATGGAATATATGGACATGGATGAAAAGATTCATGATAGAAGAGATAAATATGGTTGGTTTTTCTAAAAAACATTCATTTGCTATCATGGTTATATAAAATCTAGAAAATTATAGAAAATAATGTATTATACAGAAATAAATATTGTATAAGAAAAAACATAATTTATTTAGGTATATATCATATATTTACAATCTGGAAGATTTAATCATAAAATGTCATGGTAAAAATGATATTGTAACTTAAAACCCTTATAAGTATGATTACTTTTAAACCATATCCACCATGAAAGTGATAAAAACAAGTTAAAATTTAAATTCAATTACTAAAAAGAAGTTAATTAATTTAAATATCAAATTCTCATTATATACACCACATTATGGAAAAATAGGCAAATATGGATTTTTCCCAATGGAAACAAAAGTGAGACGATAAACCATTACCTCAATTCAATCTTATCTCATAAGTGTTCTAAGTTCATGTAAAATAAATTTACATTTATTAAAAATATATAATAGAACCATATTCATAACTATTATAACATAAATTTTTTATATTTAACATCTTATCACACATTCATTAATAATTTATCATTGTCTTCCTCATTCAGGGTCTTGGCTACTTCATTTTACACATATGTTCTGGTTCAACAGTAATGGTCCATGCACTTTGAACATTATTAATTCATCTATGGAATGTTTATAATTATATAAATATCTAATATATTCATCATATACATATTTATAATAATTCATATACAATAGTGACGAAAATTTATAATATAACATCATGGGGATGATAGTTTGTATGTATACACAAGTGATGTTTCCATTTATTTAATTGATATAATGAAAGAAAGGTAAATAAAAATTAAATTTAACTAAAAAATTATTAAATAATAATTTTCATATATATATATACACACATACACAATAAATCCTTCATATTAAGAATCCAATAAATATGGTTATGTAAAATCGATCATATCGCTATATAGAGGCAATCGTCCACATGTACACATGAGTGATACATTCATCACCCATTTAATGTGGTAGAGGTAGCTATCTTGTTTTATATCATCATAATATAATTTCATTATTATTATTATTATTAGTATTTATTAATAATGTTTTTAAGGATAATATAATTTTAGTGTAGGTGGTAGAAGAAATAATATTAGAATAGACCATTAAAATTTATACATTTGTTGGGAGTCCTCCACTAGAATACACATAAATAGTTGAAGGATTAGTATTATAATAATAATAGAAGATGAAGAATAATATTAATGAATATGGGAAGGTTTTGGAGAAGTTATTTACTAAAATACAATCTCAAATGGTGTGAATATGGGGGGATAAGATGTTCCCTTTTATAAGTATGAGGGGGACACACATATAAGTACATAAAATATATCAATGATATAAGGTCACTTTAATCGGAATTTGAAATCAAATTGAATTGTATTATAATATAGCATAATATAAGGATTAAATATATTCAAAAAATAATAATTATAAATGTTTTGGAGGAATTATCACACTTATATGTTGTTTTATCCCAAGGTATACCTCTTTTAACCTTATCTATGTTAACAAAAATTTCAAATTGTTATTATTCATTAAAACAAAAATTATGTTTATACTATTAAATTATATTATTTGTTTTGATTCTAGATATTAAACTATTTTACTATATTAAATTTTTTAAATGTCATAATTTAATATTAAATTAGCATGCAAACCACTACGAAAACTTGTTTTAGAATAATGCATTTATAGGAATAAAACAAAAAATAATTCCATTACATGCCTTGGAAAACAAAAAAATTGTTAAATAAAAAATAAAATATTAGTAATATGATATAAATTTTCTAATAAAACACTTAATAAATATATATTTAATTAATTTGACAATATAAAAATACATTCTGTGCATAAAAAGAGTTTTCATAAAAAATTTGTTTTTAGGAAAATAAATGAACATATATTAAAATAAAGTATAATGATGATTTATATATAAATAATTTGATAATTTATAATTACATTATACAAAAACTTATTTCAAGATCAATTAAAAAAATAATGGGACTTTACTAGAAAATAAATGATATTTTTAAATAGATGTATTTTTATTTATATAATTAAAAGTAAATATTTTTAGAAAATACCTAAAAATTCAACCAAATATTAAAATGGATTTATAATTTTAAAAATTATATTCATTTCCTAAAATAAAATTTCTAAAAAGTTAATAATTACTTTTATTATTCATGCAAAAAATAAAATAAAAACCATTACTGAATGAAACATATTTTTGATGCATTAAATGACTATTGTAAATTGAGTATGTATTTATTATGAATTAATCAATACATTGAAAATATATAAAACCTTTATAGATATATTTCATAATTTCTATATTACTATTAATACCGAAAAAAATTAAAAACATTGTTACACAAAATTAATATATCATGTTCATTTAGACTCATTGTTTCTTGTATGTCAGTAACTAAAATTAAAAAATATTACATAAAATGAGATAAATATAAAATATTTTAGTGTTACATACCATGTAATATATAAAAAATATTAAAAAAATAACCTTTTCACTTACGTATTTGACATTTTGGAAATTGATATATTATAAATTGATTGTACAAACACATTGAAACTGAGAAGGGATAAGTAATATATATATATTTTTTAAAAAAATTACACAAAAATATTCAAAAAAATAACAATTTAAAACCAATATCACACAATTCAGTAATGTTTAGAAAATTATGTTTCATGCATTTCAAAAATAAAGCATTTTTAATAAGAGTTGATTTAGAAAATACAATGGTAATTTTTTTCATTATATTACCCTTAATGTTATCACTATAGGTGAATCCATATAGTTTATCAATCTTATTAATTTCAAAGAGGTAACAACACATAGTTATGGAGGAACCACTATATTTTTACCATGGTATATCTTGTGTTTTTGATGGAAGAAATATTACTTACGAAAATTTACAAATGTTTTGGGTTCCCAAAATATCATGTATCCAAAAATATTATCCAATAAATATTTAAGAGTCAATTTTTTTAGTTTGAAATTATATTTTGGAAATAATGGATTAGAGAAGAATTGATTTGACTCTCCCATATCATACATTCTTTAAATCACAATAATTTAATAAATTTATATTTATTTTATTAAAAATCAATACATATAATGAAATAAACCCTTAATAAAAGTGTTTTTTGATGTAATTTATAAGGATCTAGCATTATTTGAGAAACCACGACCTACCCATTCGTTTAAAAATTTTCAGTGAAAAAATCTATTTAGATTATATTCAACATGACTGAATTTTTTAAGAGATGTTTTATAATATTTTATTATTTACACAATATTATTAACTTCTAGTTATTTATTTATTTTTGAATTATAACTCTATAATTCCCTTGGATATCTATTAATTTTATTTTAGAAGTAATTCCTTTTCATTTAGTACTTTGTTAAATTTATTATCAGTTTTTTTATATTGAAAATGTTTATGATAATAATTTTGGTGTAGATCATGAGAATAATTTAGGTCGTCGAAATTATGTTTAAAAGTTGGATATTGTAATAAGATTACTAACCTAGATGTCTTCGTCATCTTATTAAATAAGGAATATATGAAATGAGTCATATGAAGAGGATGAGGAAGTTAAATTAATAAATCATAGATTAAACTTAATTTTATAAAATTTAGAGACTTATTACCTAATTTAGTATCATTCAAATTATTTTAATATATTGGTTGTAACGTCCTAGCCTTGCTTCCAGGCATTGGTGCCTCTATCCGGTCAGTTACATGACCTTAAATGCACTTCCCCATATCCCATAGTTTTTCTACTAGTAGTGAGGGTCTAATTTCAATATATGGGAGACTATACCCTCTTTATTAAATAAGATCAATAGTTGAACTAAATAATAATAACCAAAATATTTAACATAACACGGAAAACACAAATATCACAATATGACAAAAACTCGGAAAAACAATAACAAAACTGAACATTAAATTTTACAAGCCAAAGTATGCGCCAAGTGTCAAAATGAAACTCAAATGGGTCTGGAATCACATTGAAAACTAACAAGAGGGTCTGGAATCACATCTAGTTCAATCATCCATGCTCCATCCCAACTCATACATTTAATATAGGGCCCTTTCTCTTAACATATCCAGCAACCATGATATTTATTTGTGTACCGATCAGGTAGACTGAGTAGGGTGTGAGAACATCTTAGTAGGCCTCCACCAAAGGAATATAAAACAACATCTTGTCAAAGATTTCATGTAGTTGTATAAAGAATAAATACCATTAATAAATTAAAATATTTACACTCATTCAAATATTTATTATTTAACCACATAAACCCACGGTGTTCATAAGACACCTGAACCTCAAAATCTATTTTTCCCATGACATAATATAAACAATCCTTGATTGGTATCATATCTCAGAATTTCATTTTTACCAATCATCATATCAATTTGACATATAAATGAAACTATTACCATTCATTATCTCAATATACATATAAATGTTTTTATTACCATTCATCATTTCAAATCCCTCAAGAATTTCATTTTTACCATTCATTATTTCAATGTTACATATGAATTCAATGTTTACTATTAAAAATTTAAATATCACATACAAATTCATTTTTTACCATTCATAATTTAAATTTCATTCAATTAATTAATTACACAATTAATTAATCACCTCAATCCCATTAATTAAGTCAATAATTAAGTAATAATATCAATCACATTAATTGAATCAATAATTAAAAAATAATCTCAATCTCATTACAAATTCAACAATGTTCATCACTTCAATCACATTAATTAATTCCCCAATTAATTAATCAAATTAATACACATAATTAAATTAAAAAATAATTAATCACCTCGATCTCATTACTTAACACAAAAATTACTAAATCATATCAACTGCATTAATTAACTCAATAATTAATAAATCATATCAATATAATTAATTAAATGAATAATTAATTAATCATGTCAATATAATGACTAATTCATCAGTTGGTTCAATCAAATAAATCCCCAAAATTAATTCCCAGTTAATTTATCAAACTCCACGACCACAATAATCACAAAATTAATTCAATAATTAATTATACAAATTCTACAATCCTAATATCCTCTAATTAATTCAACAGTTATCTATCCCAATCAAAAACCAATATCTGTTTAATTAATTCAAAAATTATTTTTCTCGATTTAATCAATCAAAATCATCCCTCAATTCCCACAATTCTATATTCTATTTGTTAATTCAATAAGTAATTATTCCCGAATCACAAACCATTAATGAACTATTTCAACAATTTAATTAATTTAATATAATAAAATCATTTTCCATTCATATAATATCAATTATACAATTAAATGTATTTAATTTAATTCATGGATATTGGATTTGAATAAAATACCACCTATCTCAATTCATTGATGAGGAATCATCCAACTAAAATCCCCAATTTGAATGAAATAATGTTGTAGATTGATATCTGGATCTTAAATACAAAATCATGATTGAACAATAAATATAAAACATTTTTAAATCTATATCTACAATAATAGATCCAAATCCAACTAAAAATAAGGAATATCAATCCTTCAACTGATGGAGGAAGAATGGGAATGATAAACGAAACCGCATGGGATAGGATCCTTTTACCAGGAGGGGCGTTGGCCTCTAATCTGAGCTTAGAATCATGATGAAAGTAGGTCATAATGTCTTAAAATCTTTCTAGTATACACCAAAATAATAAAAATAAGTTTAGGGATGAGTGAGGGATAAAAAGGATTAAAATGGGGTCTCATGATATTTTGAGTCTTATTTTTGGGGGATTAAAATCTCAAAAGTGTAGTTTTCTTGTTGGGGAACATAGATTCCACTAATTGTGCGCCTAAATTAGTTCCTATTTGGGGCTTTTTGAATGGTTTTTACTAATATGTAACATGGTTTGACAAACCATTCTCCAATTGTGTGAATCCCCTGTATTTGGGTTCATAGAGTGTGTTGGGTTAGGGCACACAGTTTTGGAAGACGATGTGCCAATCGTGCTCTGCCAATCCTTATTCAAAACTTCTCAAATTTCTACCCAAAAGAACCATATATACATTCCACACAAAAGATAATCCAAAAAAGACCAGAAAATACCTAAAATCAAGCCCAAAACATCTCCATAAAAGGTTGGGATCTTACAACCTCCCCACCTTATCATAGCTTGTCCTCGAGCTCTACTCCCAGGTATCTATAAGATTACTTTTCAAACGGATTAGGCCACAGAGCCTTAATATTTTCATACCTCTCCCATGTTTCCACACTAACATATCCATGTTCCCACAATTGAAAAAATATCATAATGGTCTTTTTCAGTCATAATTTCTCCCTGCGATCTGACACACATATCATACACTCCCCAAAGTACACATCTATCTTAAGATCAAAATCATCCACCTCAATCACATGATAAGGATTGAGGTGATACCATCATAGTTGGGAGACATGTAAAATGTCATTTATAGGATGGTATCTCTATGGAAGAGAAAATAGGAATACCGCCAATCTGATTCTATCCAAAACCACAAATGATCAATCAAACCTCGGTGCCAACTTACCCAGTCTCCATATCCTGTGATGACCCATCCTCGGAAACACTCAAAGGAATACTTTATCATCCTTTAAAAAATATATGGTTATCCAATTTCTATCATCATATAAGTTCTATCTACTCTATCCCATATCAATACACTTTTAAATAAGTTGAACCCTCTCCGACGTCTCCTGTATGAGACTCAGACCCATCAACTCTGACTCACCTTCCTCAGTCTAGAATACAATTGATCTACATGGCCTATAATAGAATTCCTAAGATGGGACTATCATTATCTTATCCTGATAAATTTTTTATTGGTAAATTCCAATGGAGCAAGTTGCTTCTCCCATGAACCTCCAAAGTCAAAAACACGTGCTCATGTCATATCCTAAGGATCATGTGGGGTTTTTTCTCACTACCCATATATCTTTGGGTGGAAATTCATAATAAAAAAACCCTTGTACCAATAGCCATCCATAATCTCTACCCAAACCAAAATACAAAATGTGAATCATGGTATCAAATAATAAACTAGAGAAACCCATACAATCAAACTATTTATTATACATTAAAATATCCCAGTTTATCAACTGAGAAAGTCTCCCATAGAGGCAAAAAACATGATACTTTTTTCAGATTGTCTGCATTAAAAGAATCGGTTAATTCTTCCATGGATTCCTTGGGACACCCTCCACAAAGTACATAGTCATTTTATCATACTATCTTTCTGAAATGGGGAATGGTTGTACTAAACCACTTTTTCATTTATATGTGGCCTTCACCTCCTAACAGGTGTAGAATTTTTTCATGAACCCTACTATATCATTTTTCATTACCATCCACTAAAACTATCATCATAGTTCACCGTACCCTTTGGTCACACCTAGATGTACCACCCAATTTGAGGTGGGAAACTCACACATATTCTCCTCCCACATACTCATTCGCACAACAATATGATTCCTAAAATAGATGATCTCATCCTCATCTATGCTCCAATCGTAAGGTGATTACCCATATTTAATGATTACCCTCATTATCAAACACTACATATCCTTACACTATTTGTCTTTATTACTTATCATGAGTGTGGAATCCACTAAAAATGACATGGGAGTCATCTACCATTGACAATCATAAACCATGGCATGTACCTATACTAGGAAAGTCATCATCTTCCACTCAACACTAGTCTCCTAAACTATATCTGTTTGAGTTTCCTACATAAAGAATCATCAACATTGTTTCTTTTTCTGGGTGTATATGTTATATCAAAATAAAATGAATACATATAAAGAACCTACCACAGCTACCAGAGATTCAAATCTAACTAGGTGAAGATATACATTAATCACTTATAATCAATATATAGAGTAAACTTATCAACCTTTATATAATGTCTCCAACACTTTAAAAAATCCACCACAACTTCTAACACGAGGTCATGCATATGATAGTTCTGTTCTTGTGGCCTTAACATTAGAGACTGATATGATATAACATGATCTACCTATATAAACATGTCTCTAATCCCTATCCCAAAAGTGTAATAACACATCATCTACTACTCACCCTGCTCAGGTAGGATCAGGATTGGTGTTGATTTCAACCATTTCTTAAAGTTATATAATCCATTCTAACATGATTACGTTATTAAAACATTACCCATTCTTGGTCTAGACTAAAAGAGGTGCTACTAAATATGGGAAGTCCTGAATGAAACGATGATAATATCTATCTATTCCCTGAAAGATAAAAATATTGAAAAATTCTTGTTCTCCTCCAAAAAAACTTCTCCCACTTTATTTGGGTCCACATACACACCTTCCTCCGATATGATGTGACCTAAGAAGTTTACTAGATCAATCCAAAACTAACACTTATATAACATGGCATATATATAATGCTATCTTATTGTACTTAAGACAATGTTAATATGTTTGGAATGATAGTCATGAGTCTTTTTGTACACCAATATTTTATCCAAAACACCACCCCATAATGATCCAAGTAATAATGGAATATTCTATTAATCAGGGCCATAAACACTACTCGTGAATTCATCAACCCAAATGGAATTATGAAGAACTCATATAAGTTGTATGTTATTATGAAAGTAGACCTCAGTATATCATATGAACTAACAATCAATTTATGATACCATGATCTCAATTCAACATTTTAGAAGACATAATATCCACACAACAAGTCAAAAGATCACCAATACACTTAATGGGATACTAGTTCTTCATAGTTGTTTGGTACAACTTCGTGTAATCAACACACAAGCATAGATTCCCAATAGCCTTCTTAAAAAACAACACTAATGAACCCCAATTTGACATACATAGATAGTAAATCCCATGTCCTCCAACTCCTCATGCCGAGTCATAATTTCTTGATGCTCTATAGATTTCATTCTGTTTGGTGTAATAGATATTATCCCAACCCCAAGTATATACTTAATTTTAAACTAAACAACTCTCTCGGATGGAAGCCCTGATAAGTATTAAAAAAATATATCCTGAAACCTATCCACTATGAGTAGAAATACATCTTATTTCACAACCCCGTCATCCATTAGTATACTAGAAACCTCGGTGGTAATCACACCCACTTGCTTTGTAATTATCCCTACTTAGCATGCCATGATATCCCACTATCCACGGTGAATATATATCTCACACTAAGGATATGTAAAAGTGACTCTCATTAAGTAACCATCAATTTGGGATTGGTATTTTAATAATAAATCCATACCCATAATCTAATAAAATATTCTAATGTCTTGTATATACATATCCCATAGAAAATAATACTCCCCGACCTGGAGAGATCACCCCTTACACAAAAACATTTCTCTAAATCACACCCCAACAATGTATCTATAATCATAAACCATTAAAAAATCCACCTCCATGATCAAAACATTTACAAGATGCATAAAAATAAAAAAAATATAGGATCCAATGTCAAATAAATAACTAGCTAGTGTAGAAAATTCAAGAATAGTGTGTCTCAAAATCAATCTTCCAGCCACTGTATCCACATTTATAGGATGAATTTCATGTAACTATCTTTCCCCTTAACCTTATGATGTATTCTAAATCCCCTGAGCTACACCACTATGTTGATATGGGTGATACTACTTAGAAGACCCTAATATGGTACCTTTACCACCTCATATAGTAGAACTCCATCTTAGAGACTGATATGGTGTAGAATATCTCCTTCTCGAACCCTGGTTCCATCTAACATCCCCATCATCACCTGCCTATTGTGGGTTACTATAGATCTTATGTAGATGTCCCAACCTACTACAATATTGGCACTCTACTAGTGTCTAGGGACCATGACTATGATAGTGTCCCAACCTATGGCATTGGTGATATGAAATCCAGGTAAGTTCCTATATGACTGACCTTCCCCCAAGCCACTCTTCCTACTATCCCCTGGCTAACATTCTTGTAGTGATGGTTCCTTCTCTCAGAAGATGTACCTCTTAATCATCTACAAAACACCTATTGTCTTACACATAAATCTATCTTCAGGTACCCCTCAACTATGATATCAAGATCAACTACCTCAACATACTTCCCAAACCAAATAAGGATAACAAGGGAGTTAATCTTGCATTTAAGTTCATCTTGAAAATGGTTTCTATAGCTATCCCATCCCTTTCCAATGAAATATAACCAAATTGAAAATCTATATTGTGTCTAGAATATTCTACCTTGTATATACTCTTTTTATTTAACCTCATGAACGTAGCTTCTCTCACCTCTGAAAACATCTCCGGATAGAAGTTCTCTATGAACATCTCCAATAATTCCATCTGTATCATACCAATAACCTATCCAGTCCAAGACTGAACATCCCACCAATGCTCTGTTGATCATCATAGAATATATGTATCCAACTTCACCCATTTATTATCTAGAGTTTCAAAATGATCAAGTATATTCTACATGGACTCCATCCAAAACTTTGTTACCTTAGGTCCATCCTCTCCATTAAAAGTCAAAGGGTTCTATAATGAATTCTACAGATTAAGGTAAGAAATACCCTTTACAACCTACCTTTGGTGTCTTTCTAGAAAATATATGAAGTTATCAATTTTCTCTATAAACTACTCTATCACTTCCTCATCCGACAGTGTTTGTATCTCTGTCTCCACTACTGGCAGATCATCCCCAACCATATCCAATGGTCACCCTCTCAAAAATAGTCATCATGGAGGTATATCTCAACAATAAAAAACACAACTCTTAAGAAACATAATACCACATTAACACACTTAGGTAAGATGAATTCACAATAATCCAAAAAATTTATTTTCCCCAAACCCTTCCACATAGTTAAAACATACGTGCTTTCACTATTTGTAACCATCCTAAATCTAGGTCATGGTTAAAAAAGGGTAACCTCATTATAAATTCATGTTTCTAATTATAAACCAATATATTATCATATTGGGTCATTTTACAATACTCAATTTCATATTAGGTACATTTTCATTTCAGTTTTGCAAGTAAGGAAAATAAGCTACAGTTCAATAACAAACCCACAACCCATTCTCCCATGTGTTCCTAAAATGATATATATTATCAAATAATCCTGAGTTCCGAGAATGATTCATGCATACTCAACTCTTGTGTCACGCTGGTCAACAAGTTAGAACTTAAAAAACATGGAACAAATCCCCACATCAAACATTATTTGCATCCCCCATGGTTTAATAACATTAAATATATTAGAAAATACCAATAACAATCATCCTGCACTAGGTACTTAGGTTCTCCCCCATACATAGGTTAGCTACTCTCATGCATGGGAACATAAAAAAGTCTCAAATCTTCCTAGTCTCTATTCTACCTTTCCAAAATAGTAGGAAAAATGAAAATAAAATAAAGCCACTCTGATAAAAAATTATAACATCCCGAACTGAGTGCCACACATTGGTTCCCTGAGCCAGTCGGTCACATGAACTCAAGCATTCCCACCAATATGATATAGGATGACGACTTGTAATGAGGTTCTAATATCCATAGTGGGGAGACTGTAGATTCTATATCAAAGTATCTAAATAATAGAAATAAATAATAATAAAAAACTTATATAACATAACAAGAAGAATACCAACATCACAAGATAACCAAAATTGGGGAAAAAATCAAAACTGATAGATATTCCATGCCAAAGTACATGCCATGTGTCATAATTCAACATATAATTAAACACATAGAAAACTACAAAAAGGGTCCCAAACCATTTAAAGTTCCCTCATCCATTCTCTATCCCAACATAGCCATCTGTCATAGGGCCCTTGACCTAAACCTTTCCATTAGTCATGAAATTTATTCAACTACCAATCAAGAAATCTGAGTTGTTTGTGAGTACAACACAGTAGGAATCCACCAAAAATGTATAAAAAAATATCTAGTCAAATAGTTCATGAAGTTGTATAAAGAATAAATACAATAAATAATGTAAATAGTTTAAACTTATTTTATTATTCATTATTTAACCACATAAACCATTAGGTTTTTGATGAAAATTGAACCTCAATAATTATTCGGCATGTACCTATGTTTGATCTATCCTTGATGGATTTCAAAACTCAAAATTTCATGGTTACAATTTTTCATCTCAACTAACATATTGATGACAATATTATCATTCATTATCTTAATTTTTATCTGAATATCATTATAACCATTCAACCTTTAAAATCCATCATGAAATTCATTATTACCATTCATTATTTCAATGTCACATATGAATTCTGTTGTAAAAATTAATTATTTTAATGTCACATATAAATTCCTATTTTACCATTCATTATTTTAATATCACATCTGGATTACATTGTTATTATTAATAATTTAAATATCAGAAATGAATTACATTATTATCATTCACCATTTAAATACAATACCATTAAATAATTAAAAAATTATTTAATTACCTCAATTGATTCTGACGCTTTCTCCAGGGCATGCATCTGTCTGTCAAGGACACACTGCCTATTGCCCCACATTCCTACTTTCCAAAGGCAGGAGGAATCTTTCACTTATTCAGGGATATTTTTTCCTTGATCGAAATGGGATGATGGAATGTTGGTTCCACCCTTCGTAGATTCCTCCTCGAAATTAGTCCCCTCATTCAGGTCTCCCATAATGATTAGCACATTGTTCAAAAAACTCTTCCCAGTTCCATATCAATGTGGATTCTATTTAATTACACTTCTTCTATCAGGACATTCCAAGGGGTCAAGTTACGGAAACAACCTTAGATAAGCTGAGTAGTCACATTGGACATTGCTGGCGTGTTTGGATGCTGAAACACTTATGTGTCTGGGTTTTTTCCCCTTATGATAGGGCTTCGTGGGGGTGTGGAATCTTGAGGAATCCCACATCGAGTGTGGGTAATTATATTCCATAGGAATATCTATATGTTTTTCCTCATTTTTCTCTATTTAATATATATTATGTTGTGATTTTGACGTCTAGAGGAGTTAGATCAGACATATCGGAACACTAATAGGAGTGGATCATTTGGGTGAATCCCCAGGAGGGAGAACATAAGTGGTTTACTAGATGGGTTGATCAAAACGTCCAATGAATAAGGATCCAAGGATGTTTGGGTCCCTAAAAAGGGGATGGCGGAGTTTAGCACTAGCAGGGATTGAACCTTAAGAAGGCTTCCTATGTACCCTATCCAGAGAAGAAGGGATCAAAACCCACGTAATTTATAGGGGAGACGAATAGGATCGAGGTGTGCACTGAAGACAGTGACCCAAAGATAATTTTGGGGTATTAGGCAAGGTTAGTAGCTTGAGGGGACAACAAGATCTCACCGGGATGTGGCAGCCCAGATAAGAATAAAGTTGGATGAGAGATGGTTGAATGAGGTGGGTGTAGAATGAGATGGATCCACTCTAAATAAGACGGTAGTACTCGGCTTGAACATTAGATAGGTTTACTACATATCCCTGTGGAATGGAATCAATGTCCCCATAGTTTGGTGGGGCAATGGAACACCTGAGGAGGTGGCTGGAGAGAATGGATGCATGGATGGTAATAGTAAGAAGTAGAACCTCTGGGTTGGGGCATAACCTTCTCGAAACACAATGGCTTGAGGGAGAGACTAGGATGGGATATGGGTGATGGTATTGAACTTCCAGGAGGTTTCTTACTTATCCTTGTGGTAGGGAATCAATGTCTACATAGTTCAGAAATGGGAATGGAATTACAGTGTGCAAAGAGGACAGTGATCCACTGACTTGTTGGGGGATTACGTGTGGTTGGCGGCAAGAGGGTTGGCCTGGTGCCTCTAAGGGATGAACCAAGGATATGGGTCCCAGAAAATGGGACACCGCAGTTTACTAGTGTTTGGGGTTGAACTTCAAGGCATTTTCCTACATACCATGTCTATGAGATAGAGATCAAAACACGTGTAGTTTGAAGGATTACCATTTTTGGGGTTGAACATCAGGCAGGCTTTCTACATACCATGTCTAGGAGACAAGGATTAAAACCCATGTAGTTTGATGTTTTACCATTTTTTTGGGTTTAAACTCATGGGAGTCTCCCTATATACCTTTTCTATGATACAAGTATCAAAATACATATATTTTTAAGAGTAGCCATAGGATCGGGGTGTGCACAGAGGTGTCTGACCTGATGATAATGATAGGGCTTACGTGTGGTTAGCAGCACGAGAGTTGTTATGATGCCTGAGGGAGGACCATAGAGTTAGATCTCAAAAAAGGGGAATATAACAACTCAACTTAGATTATTATTGAGCCTCATGGAGTCTTCTTATGTACCATATATAGAAGACGTGGGTCAAACCCACGATGTTCGTATACGTATAGTTTAGTTTCATGCCAGACGAAACGATGCATAGAGTTTAACGTCATTCTGGATGAGGTTGAACTAACATGAATATGGATGGGAATGATTGGTTATGGGCTTGAAACTCAAGGATGCTTCTTACGTACATTGATTGGAAAGGGGAAAGGATCAAAGTCTATGTTGTTTATAAGGGTCCTTTGGGATTTTAAACTAAAGCAGCCTGTAGAGGATGTAATGGTTGATGCTTATTCTAATCCCATGTGAGTCATACTCGATATGAGAAACAAGAGGCAACAATGTCCAGATGATCACATCGTGAAAGGTGCATATGCAAGTAATGAAGCAATGATTATGCACGGTTAGAGGCCTAGGGAAGAGGTGATTGGGACTTACACCAGGATAGAGGCCCGATGGATATAAAGACCAAGGGTAGAAGGATGGGAAAACAAAGGTCCTTGTGCCCCTATCTCTTATATACTTGGTGCACGGAAGAAGATATGAGGGTAATGAATACCACCTCTCACAAGAAAGGATACGAGTTTGTACCAAGATGGTTCCATTCCCACTGACAGACACCACCCCTACGAACAGGATCTCATTCCATGTGAGGAAGATTTCACTCTTGTAGAGACCAGTGGGCATAGAAAATTTCAATTGTGGGGCACCCTATCTATATTATATAGGACATGGCTATAGTTTAACATCACGTTATAAAGACTATAGTGTTTGGATGTTTAACGTACTATAGCTCAGACGATGAGGATTTACTCCTCACCCCTAGGGCTTACATAACTGATACCCACCCACACATAGGGATGGAAAGGCACTAACAATGTCATGGAGAGGTGGTGTTAAGGAGTGATCCATTAAGGGGATGACGTTAGTGTGGATATGGGAAGAAGTAGTAGACATTGACATGCCTATGCGATGAAGAATGAGGTTATGAAATGAAACATGAAGCACTGCCCAAGAGACCCTGAAATCAATTCATACAAACCTCGAGGGTCATATGGGAGAATGGTTTGAAAATCAAATAGGTTCACATGAAGGGACCTTATGATGCTCCAGTGCCCCACAAAGTAGTGATACTCCAAGAAGGGGTATGCTTCATGGATTAGAATTTCCTAGCCTAGGCATGGGTTGTACATGCATATAAAGGGTGATTCATGAAGTGAAAGTGCTTTCGTGGAGCAGGACTTCACAGAGAATGGGTGCCTTGTAAAGCACAACACTATGAAGTGATGTACATCACGAAGCACCGTGACATTTCCTTAGAATGGGGTTCACATGTGTATAGAATTTACATTGTGAATCATGAGTTCTTCAAGAAGAACCAAGTTCCCTTTGGGAGATCCTTCTTTTGCAAGGGCATGTGGGCTCTACGAAGGGCATCCCTGCTTGAAGAGGGGTCATATTTGAGCTAAGGAAAAGGTAATTTTCAATGCTCAAATAGCTTAATGATCTAATTTTTCTTAGTTCTTTTTAGATCAAAGGTTTCTTCAAGATTTAAGATCCGAGAAGCAAATATTTTGGGTTTTATGTCTTTTTGGTCTGGGGGAAGTTGGGTATGTATAGGAAAGAGGCGGCGCAAAGCTCTGAAAGCTCGTTGTGATCCCACATGGTGCATTGCAATCAGCCGTAGATTAAGTAAAGTGTGTCTTAACTATAGAGTCAACCACCATCCCCTCATCGGCGTAAAGGCCTCTTTAGTTCCCTCTATAGTGATCACGGAGGGTTCCCTAAATTTCCTAGAGATTGCAAAGGTGGTATAGTTCCCTTCACGACGTGACGCTCCCTATAAATTGCATCATAACCGCAGATCATTCCTCATCTTTTAATCTACAAAAATCAAATAGGGGGGCTGAGCTTTGCGTTGGACGCGGTTATGAGGGCCTCCACAAAAGAGCTTCATGAAGCCTCCAATTTTTCATTGGTGTAGTCTTTAATAATTGTTTCCTATGTACATATTTTGGCACCAACAAATCCCCCCCCTCAGACTTGGAGAAGAGGAGAAAATGAGGTTCTATGTTTGGGGGTAAATCAAAACAAATTATGCTAATCACAAAGATATAATGAGAAGTAGGGTCACGATGCGAAGAGACAATGCACAGGTAAAAATGGTGTGAACATTTTTGTGGCCACACATGCCATGAAGCTCGGAGGTCATCACCTATAAATAGGAGAGGATGGGCCTTCTTTTTTCCTTAATCATATCCAATTTCTCACTCATGAGATCCTGATTCATGAATCTCCACATGCCCTATGATTTATCTTTTCAAATCAAGATCTCTTTACTCTACAGTGCACAACGAGTCTTCAAACTGTGTGATCATGCGCTTCGTGGCTCATGAATGTGAGGTTTGTGGTAGGGCTCTTCAAGTCGTCTCTATGATGGAGCTGTTTTCATAAATTAAGAAGAAATATTGCATGTTCCAAATTTTACCTCTATATGGATTTGTTCTAACGGGTGATGTTTACATTCTTGAAGAGAGTACGGACGAGCCATCCTACTGGTTCAGGAGTACTCCGTGTCAGCGCCAGTGGTTCAGGGAAATCGATTATCATACATGGGATAATTATACACCTATTAATGTATAATTATACTATAAACATGTGAACAACGTCATTGGGAGGGTTTTGAAGCTAGGGTATATCCCTCATAGTACCACTCTATTCTGAGGATAGCCTTGGTGAACCTAGTGAATGGTTGGACCGATGAGTGGGTTCTATGCTAGGGTGTAGATTTAACAGATGTCTAGGCCTAGGATTACTGGTTTTGTGCATGTTGTGAGGATTTTTTGGTAGATATGAGGTGAGGGGGCCTATATGAGGTGGCATGGGACTCCCAATTCTATATCTACTAGACGAAGAATTTGATTCTAGTGTTATTGAGCTGGTGGTCATCGAGGACCAACAAATTTCATCTTCACCACAGGGAGGTCAGTATTAGCTTCTAGGACCTCTAAAAAATATTGGGGATCCAAATATTGAGAGCAATGTATGATGACTTCCTCCCCTCCATGAATACATGGGAAGATCAAGAGTAGATGTCGCTGCTGGAAAATGTTTTGATGGACCTGGTTCCCAAAGAGGAAAACCATTTGATGAGGTATATCCACTTTATGTTGTGGATCATGAGGTTCTTGAATTCCCATGTAGACAGGAAGTTTCCTGTGAGGCCTCCCACTTGCTCGAAGTGGGTCCATCTAATCAAGGAGAACTCATATTAGGGACTCTTAGAGGAAATCCAGTGGAAGACATGGGGTTTCCGTGTCAGCACCAAGCAGCTACCACTGTTCAGGTTAGCTATGTTCATTTCAGTGCTCATTTGAGGCCAGATTTCTCTAGTAAGGGACAAGAAAATGGGCATATGGTCGAGAAAATTTATCATAGAATTAATGTTGTTGATGGAGGAGCTGATCAATCTGGGGATCTCAATGTTGGAAAAGCTATAAAACGTTATATGGAATATCAGTGAAGGGAAGAAGTCCCACAGGGTATGAAAGCTTTTCCATCTTCTGTATGGGTGGATAGTGGACTATAGGGGAGAATAAAAATACCTGAACCCCATTTATCTTTCAGTTTCAAACATCTGACTAGACATTCAGAACATCGTGGGGAGTTTCCCAACCATGTTAACCCCACCTCTAGTGATGAACCAGGTCTGGAAGGCTGATGAGTTTAAATTTCACCAGTTACCATTTCCAAAATGTGATTTCATTGATGATTTATAGGTAAGGGAGGATCATTGGTCCTACCAACAATCTTTCTGGGATGGATTCCAAGTAGAACGGGTTGATCGTGATACTCTATTTGAGCCATACACTTCACACAACTTTGTGAGGTAGTTTAGGAGCATGCAAAGGCTGATCTCATTGGTCTATTTGAGAGTACGCCACGTGGACCATCTGTGTTTGTTGAGGAAAATGTGGCTCATTTTTAAATGGGGATGGAATATTCAGAATGAGATACCTCTACCTATATTTATCTATGGGTTGGCGAAGAAGTATGCCATGAGTTGGGAAACAGCCTACTTAGGGGAGATGATAAAGCGGTGGACCATATGTGCCAGTGATGGTGTGCCTCCTCAACCTCGAGGTCGATGACGGAAGGCATAAATAATGTCCTATGGTGGCAGGGAATTAACAACAGTGGGTCCTATACTGACCAAGAGGAATGCGGCAGCGGTGGACCCGATGGTCCCTGGGGAGAAATGTTAGCCAGAAGGGAGTTTTCTGAGGAGGTTCTGTAGAATACCCAATCAGACTCAGGGGAAGCGGATACACCACATAAACATGCTGAGAATGTTGTCTTCCCAGAGTATTGGGACATCTAGGACATAAATAGACAATTCCTAAACCCTTCCCACATGTGGACCCATCTTAACAATCTCAAGATTTATTTGGCGGTGATTGGTCGTGCCATGGCTGGCATTGCATAATCTTAGGAGGAGGGGAAGTAGAACATCTCTGAGCTGGAGGACATTGTGCACTCTCTGGGTGCTTCGCATCTAATTAAGGATTGGTGTAGATGATTGTTGTTCAAAATATACCTATGTAGTTATTTTCCGCTGACTTGAGAGAGTTCTTCCACTACTGGAAGAATCAGAAGGTTCCTCCTGAGGGGAAGAGGCTGGAAGAGGGATCCCTTGAGAGGAAGGTGAGGTTGCGAATTCAGATCGGGAGCTAACAGTACCTGCATAGGCTCTTGAGTTAATCCTTAAACCTTTTTCATGTGATGATCGTGCATGTTATTTAGGGCTTCCCAACTAATATTTGATCAGTTCAGGAGTGTCTCGTATGGAAAACCCTCACCCACGCAATAGTAGATGTTGTTGCGGGAGCTTTAGGACATGCACCTCTGATGATGGTGATTACCACGCCTAGAAAGTCTATGACACCCAAGGTGGTTCTCCTAGAGATTTTGAATTTTCCAACCATACACATAGGGCCATGCCTCGAGGTTTCTGCAGAAACAGCTTAGGGGTGAGACCAACTCTTTGATCATAGTAATTATCCATCATAAAATTTGTAACTAGAATCCATTGAATTAGGCCAACTTAATTCATCATATTCTCATATTCCTTATTCTTAAAATGGTGTGGGAAGCATTGAAAATGATGACTGGGGCCCCTGGAACTTTTTTTCCAGGGGAAATCCAATTTTTGTGGAAGCGGTCACCCGTACTGGCCAAGATGCAGCGCTGCCAAATCAGATGTGGGACCATTAGTGAGACCGATTCATAAATCACCAAGGTGGAATCCAATGACGGGGATCAGTTGGATGGAATGAGACCTATCTTACCCAATCAAACATCGGATGAGGACCCTTCTGATGTGTTTCTAGAGACGTTCCTCACATATGAACTTACCAGCCCAAAGGACCGGAATGAGACAACTTCCGATGAAAATGACATCAAGGTCATCTTTCAGTGGTCATGGAAGCTGGTAAATTGCTTAATCTAGGATACCCCTCAACTTCAAGGCATAGAAAATATGGGGAGGCTTCATTCTTAGCTGTACTAAGTATGTTCTGGAGTATTGGTTGCACAAAATTTCCATATTCTCATCTGATATTTCATAGTAGAGAAGATACAGAAGAAAGATTGTGGCCTTGGTGTGGGACGATAGTGGAGGAATTACTTGAACAGAAAGAGTCTTTATGAGGCTAAAAATTATATCCAATCGTTGATGGTGTGGGTGGATTAGTATTCTTCTTTCCTTGATGCGCTATCGGGAATCATATTGTGGCTGAAGTCCTAAATGGAAGCGGCTGAGGAATAGATGAGATGAGCCTCTGAAGAGATGGTTGGTATCCAAGTCGATGAGGGTCGGGCCTAGGTCGAGGCTGATGAACTGCACACCACATCCATCAAGGAGGAGTGGGAGCTTAACATGAAACATCGGATCCTCGATGCCACAATCCTGGGAGTGGCGGAGTTGGGACACTCCATTGATGAGGTCAACCCATCTATGGGAGGGGCCAATCCTTGGGAACTATAATGTGTGTAAACTCATAAATTTATATACATGATTTACTTATTTAAGTTGATTTCATGCATGAGTTCGACTACTTATTTTGGTTTGCTGCATTTCCATCACATTCGTGAAATATCCAGCGACCAATCCCTAAACTCATGTGGGTCGTGCCCGAGGTGAGAAACAAGGGATGACGACATTGTTATTTTATTTGAATATGGGAGTGCCAACATGGATCCCTATAGATAAGGATTGAATAACGAGTCCAGATTTCTAGTAATAAAGAGGGAAGCCTGACTAGAGAAGGAAGTTCACATAGTAGTCCAATTACTAGTTTACCAACATGATCGTGTACACGAGTGGGGTAATGCTGGGGTGTTATAATGAACATGAACACAGGGGAGTGGATAGATGTGAATCACTATACCCCAAATTATGAACATTGTAGGAATGTAATGACAATGAATGGGAAACTGTTGACCATGTTTGAAACACTGTATCCCTATTGTGTTATCCTAAGATGTGGATAACAAACGATGGACACCCACTGACCATGTTAGAAACATGGGGCCTGACTCAAAATTTCATCATTATTCATATGGAACGTTAGCCCCAGATAGTAGTCAGTCCTTAGGCCGAGAATTCATACTATTAGGGTGTTCCTTCAGGCATTAAATAATATAAGGATCCGAATAAAGGGCATGCAAAGAATGGAGGGTGGAGTGATGGGTTATTAGAATGGAGTCCAACACTCTCAAAATTATTCCACCACGATGAAAACACATTAGTTTGGCACATTGGTCTAAACTAGGATAAACCCTACTTCAATACATGTCCTCTCTATTGAGGACCTATCATTCCATGTAGTTTTACGTCATTCTACAGAGCATGATAGAAACATATTTTAATGTCATACATTGTGGGCGATGACCCTTGGGCTGGGCCCGAGGTGAAATAACAGGGCCTCACTAAGTATCCCATATATATGAGAATAAATATAGGCATAGTTCTTGAGTACAATGTGGTCAGAGACCAGCGCTGGTCAAGGGAATCCTCTATGGAGAGGAAGTTGATGATCACATAATTATCATGGGTAATCCTGAACTTCTTCAGGGTAAAACCACCGTTTAATTTCATGTGTTGAGGACGTGGTTACCTAGAGAGGAATCACATGGTGTGGTACATGTTCCAACGTAAATGAGGACTATAGGATTCCACAACAGACCACATGTTCTGGATGGGATTTTTCATTAAACCATAGACATGAGGTGGTCTAACTTTGTGCTGGACCTAAAGAAATGTGCTCGGGAATTCCTACATACCCCATGAGAATGGGAATCAGTCCATACGTAGTTCTGGACGACCCATGTAGTCTATCGTCTTATGGTATGACATAGAGTGGAAGAAGAGAAACCAAAAGGGGGATTATGCGCTACAACTATTACAGACCCTACATGAATGAGGGCCAAGGCAGTCCATACCACACCATGTAATCCTGGGGGAAATCTTAGGTTTCAAGAACAATGATGGAGAAATTTGGGATGGGCCCAATATAAAGTGTTTAGGTGTTCCTACATACCCCATTAGGATGGGAACCAAGCCATACATAGTTCTGGATATGTCATGTATTTTAACATCATGCGACAAGGATGGTAGTAGGAATCCTTTAAGGGGTACATGATGAGGTTATTATAAACATGACATGAACGAGGACAGGGTCCACACCACACCACGTGTTCAAAGTGGGATTCTTGAGACCATAGTCCAGAGGTGGCCTAATTTGGTCTTGGACTATGACAAAGTGTCCTAGAATTCTTACATAGCCCATTAGGATGGGAATCAATCCATAAATAGTTATTATATTATTTTTTAATGTCATGATGGACAAAGAGCATGTGTCTTTCTGCTACACCGGTTCATATCCTACCAAAACCACAAATCCCACATGATTATTGCTCGATGTGGGAAACAAGTAGTGACGGGATATTCCTAGTACAGGGAGGTACACATGAGGGACAATGGAATGCTAGGTAAATGAAATCCCAAAAATATTGACCCAACTGCATAACACACATAGATGCGCAGAGGTGTAAAACCGAGTGTGATGGAATTCCACGTGAAAACAAGGGAGTGAAATTATGGGAATTATGGTGTCTGAGATCTGGATTGCAATAATGGTGTTGTGATGGTAGAGGAAAAATGTTTACCATGTTTGAAACACAACATATATTTCACGTTATCCAAGCATGGGGACAGAAAAATTAGGGGCGACTGCTTACCATGTTCAAAATGTTGGACCTGTCGCAAAATGTCTTCCAAGGTCTTAAGAGGTGTTGGTCAAATATAGTAGGTTAGAAAATGATGCATGAGACCAGGGAATAATGTGGGTACCTCAAGAAGTGGAAGAGTATGGGTACCCACAAAAGGGCTCATGAATCATGAACATGAGACAAGGGATTGTCCATGTGAAATTCTGCACTTTGGGCTCTTTTCCATGACACATTTGATTATGCTAATGAGATTAGTCGGATAGAGGGAATTGAGTCCCTTTCCATGGAAAAGGATCCAGGGAATAAAAACTCTTAGTTTAATATCATATATTGTATCATTAGGAGGGAACATGGTTTATCAGAATGTGCACAAGGGGCAATGTAGCCAAACTTGACCATAGTTCTCGTAGGAATATAATATTTTATGGTTGTAGAACTCGGGCTAGGATAAAAAGAACATGGGAGAAATATGATGTGGTAATTGTAAAACCCGATGTGAATGACATCCCAAGAGGTATTCACCACACCACATCCTTCTGATAGAGTTCAGGCCAAGAGGGCCTAAAAGAGGGTAGGATTTGAGAAACCCGGTGCTGGACCTGAAGACGGAATGTATGGGTGTTCCAACATATCCCATGAGGATGTGAATCAATCTTTATATAGTTCTGGAATAGGGCATGAAAGGGTATTAATTCCTAGGGAAATACTATTATGTAGGTCTGGCCCATCCACCAAAATAAGCGACATTTTGTGGACCTTGTTTGTTCATTAGGGTTTAGTGGAATGTGTGTGTTTTTTGGAGCAATGACCCTAGGATGAAGAATACACGTGCCACTTAAGAAATAAAGCATTATGTAGGCCTTGAAAAATTTCATCACAGATGACCGATAAAAAACATGATGTACCCTTGAGTGAGGACATCACAATGCGGTGCTATTTTTCATCACGTGACAAGGATGATAGTGTTACATTTTCAGGTCATATTACATAACCAACCCATGAATTTTAATGTCGTGAAGCAAAGGTGTAGCAATATACAGTCATGTGGGGATAGGTAGCATAGTTTAAGGTCATATGTATTGGACACATGTAGAAGAACATGATTTTAGATGGGATGTGCGAGGTCTCATAACGAATACTCGATGTGAATGAGGACAAGATCCACACCACACCACGCGTGACTCCCAAGGAGAAACCTCAGGTTGAGGGGCCAAAATAGATCAAAGGATAAACGGATGGGCCCAAAGATGAAAAGTTTGGTTGTTCCTATGTATCCTGTGGTGTCATGAATCAAGGCACATGTGGTTCAAAGAGTATAGTTTAATGTCATGTGAGGCAAGAGGTAGGAGATACTAGCTCCAAAAAGGGGAGTATGTGGTGCTTTTATTGCAAACCCAACGTGAATGATGGAATAATCTCATACACGTCACACCATGTTATCTCATCAAAGTTTGGGTCAAAAGGTCAAACATAGGAGATAATTTTTTTTGGATCCTGAGATGGACCCAAAGGCGAAATGTTCGATAATTACAATATATTTTTTTGGGGCAGGAATAAAACCACACATAGTTCGGGGAAAGTTTCAAGTGGTTTAATGTCATATGACAAGGACTTAGGGAGATCCTAGAATAAGGTCTTATAGCTCATACTGTAGAGAGTGAGACTCTCCCAAACAGGCATAAACCATTACCAAATCCATAAGCCCACGTGAGTTGTGATTGATGTGGGAAACAATGGTGGAGAAGGTATTCACAACACATTGAATACAAACAAATGGGGAAATGTTGTGGAGCCTTGAATAACACCTTACCGTGGCTTCATCATATTAATGTGCAAACCTGCACCAAGGGATTGCACAAAGGGTGTAAAAATTACACTTAGACATGATGAAGTGGAAATGGATGTGAATCATGGAAAAAATATTTAAGGATTAATGGAGGTGGTCTGACGATGGAGGATTAGTATTGACCATGTTAGATACATGACATCCTTATTGTGTGACCATAAATGGGAACAAAAAATGAGCATTGACCACTGACCATATTCACAACAGAGGACTCATATAAAATTGTTGTCCAAAATCCTTTGGGACCATGTTTAATTGCCCAAGAGGGTTGATGAGCCCAATTTGAGACCAGAAAACTTGAGAATATTAGTGGAGAAAAGGGGGATGAAGCACTCCCAAGAGGGAGAGCTACATGGATGGACAATTGCAAACCTGGCGTGAATGAGGACACGATCCCACAACACACCACATACCCCCTTCGGAGGACATAGGACAAGTGTCTGAAAAGAGGATATGGTTTCTACAAAACAAGGCTAGACACGAAAACAAAATTTTTGAGTGTTCCAACATATCCCATGAGGATGAGAATCAAGTCACATGTAGTTCTGGAAGTACGGTGCAATTTAACATCTTGCGATAATGATGTTGATTTGAGGGGAATCTCAATGAGGTATTTTTATGGTGTGGAGAATAAACCTACATGAAAGAGGACATATTCCCACATACACCACAACATTCATAATTCCTAGAGAGAGCTTCGGCGAAGTGGCCAAGGGAAGAGATATATGAACCTGGGCTGGACCCAAAGACTAAATGTTTTGGTTTTCCTATATATCCCATGAGGATGGGAATCAATCTCTACATAGTTCCCAATATGTTGTTTAGTATAACGTCTTGCAACAGGGATGTGGTAGATCTTAGTTGATGGTAATAGAGATCGGATCCTAAATGCCCAGTTTAATGTCATGTGTGTGGGATAAATGGGTGGAAAGGGTGAGTCATCGTGCATGTAAATTAGGAGACCAAAAAATGATGAAAACGATTGAGGTTAAATACAGAACATGTTCAAAACACATTATATATATAGTGTGACCTGGAATGGGAACAATAAGTTGAGCGTTAACTGGTGACCATATTCACAACATGGGACATGTATCAAATTGTCATCCATAATCCTCAGGGATGTTGGCACAAAACAGTAGTAGATTCCTAGATCCTAGCATCTATATCGTTCGGGGTCCATTTAGATGTTATAGGTTATTACAACCCAAATGATGGGATGTGAAAAGTGTGGTGGTACCTGTGCAGTTTAACAGTATGTGAATAGGACGATAGATGAATGAGGGATGTCTCGAGGGGATATATGTGGCATGGAGAAAATATTCTGACATGAATGAGGACATGGAGTCCATACCAAACTGCACAATACAAAATGTGAACCTATTCCAGGGGGATAGAAAGGTTGAGGGACCTAAGGTTGGGCGATAGTTGGAAAAACCCAACTAGTTTGCAGTTTATCGTCATGTGGGACAAGTACTGATTAGTTTTGCATCCTTCAGTTTGGACAGATCATGAATTTTAACATTGTGTGATGAGGATGGTGGTGATCATAGTTTAATGTCCTAAATCTTAGACCATTTCGCAGTTTATCATCACATGGGATGAGTGTTAGGCAGTTTTACATCCTTCAACATTGACAGAATGGGCATTTTAACATCATGTGGTGAAGACAGTGGTGATCATAGTTTATAGTCATAGAGCATGAACCATTATTACTTCACCCTTTATGCGGGTATTGCCTTGTTGAAGCTCT
Organism: Viscum album; assembly: GCA_963277665.1. NCBI lineage: Eukaryota > Viridiplantae > Streptophyta > Magnoliopsida > Santalales > Viscaceae > Viscum > Viscum album. Next base: position 268,458,298 of record OY728153.1, read on the forward strand.
TATGCCCATGTGATAAATGATTAGTGTGGGAAAAAAGTAATGATATCACGCTCTACCCAACATATAAGGGCCTGAAAATGAGGGAAAGTGATCTGGTGGGGTCAACCCCAACCAAATCAACATCCCTAATCGAGGCATGCTGTTCGAAGGGATATCAGGAAGAAATGAATCATTTCACCCAACACATGGGACATATAGGGGTGGTGAAAATGGAGGATGGCTATTGAACGTGTTTGAAACAGATCATCCATATCGTGTGACCAGAAATGGGAATAACAAATGTACGTCGACCACTGAACAAATTCTCAATGTAGGACTTGTATCAAATTGTTATTCAAGACCCTCTTGGACATTGGCCCGAAATGGTGGGAGATCCCTATGACCTAGAATATAGTCCATTTGTGGGGTCCTTTGGGATGTGAATTTTGATGGAGACCCAAATAAAGGGGATGCGTGAAGAATGAATATGTCTATTCAGTTTAACGTTATGCGGTGAGGAATAAAAAAGGAAGATCTCCGGTGAATGGGATATGTGGTGCGATCATGATAAACCTGACGTAAATTGATGCAAGAAAAAGCATGCACCACACCATGTGTTTTTAGAATCATCCATTCCAAGGGGCCAGACCCAAGGGAATGTCTTGAAGTTTGGGACTAGGCCTACAGAAGAGATATACATGCATTCCTACATATCCTGCAGGAGCAGGAATCAATCCAAACATAGTTCTGAAAGGGCCACGCAGTTTAACATCGTGTCGTGAGGATGTGAAAGAATAGGATAATGGGTGGGTCACATGGTTTGATAATGATAATCCTAGCATAAATGTGGGCCACATAAGTCTACACTATACGTTTTTCAATCCTCCCAAAGAAAAATTCCCATGGAGGGAATGCAATGAAAATAATTTGGGGGTTGTACTCTAAGACGAAGCGTTTGAGCATTCCTATGTATCCCATAAGGATGGGAGTCAATTTATAAGTAGTTATTGAGATGTGTTGCAGTTTAATGTCATGCAGAGAGAACGTGGTGATATCTTAGATTAAGGTCATAGTTCTTGGATCATTTCATAGTTTATCATCAATTGGGATGAGTGATAGGTAGTTTTACATCCCTTTTCTTTGACATATTGTGCAGTTTAATGTCGTGTGGTGAGGATATAACAATTTCAGGTCATTTAGGACAATAAATTACTCATACAAATTATTGATTGAGGAATTTAGCATTGGTGGGAAGATTAATATGGTCACCATCCATGGTAACTGAAGATTACATGCCATTGGGGTAAACATGGGAATGATGTAATGTACTTCCCACATGGGCTCTAGTTTCGGTGGTTTCCTACTAGGTATCATTGGCATATTCAGGGCCAACACCATGTCACATTCTAAGAAATAGAAGAGGAAAAATTTCTTGTTGAAAGAACTGGTTATCTTGTTCTGATGCCAATTTAGATTGTATAGGTCACAAAACATGTTCTCATCGAGTGCTTGCAATTCAGCCAAATAGATCTCGACTACCTTATTTGGTCTCTACTGATCATAGAAAGCTATTTTTAATGGTTAAAAATGAATCTCAATGGATAGGACTAACTTTTTTCCATACACTAGGGAATATGGGGTCACCAGAGTGGGATTGTGAGTCATCTTCTGATAAGCCCAGAGAGAATTATGAAGTTTATCTAGCCAACTCTAATTGTTATGACCAACCATCTTCTGCAAAATATTATAGATGGTTTTTTGAATTCCTCGATATTCCCATTTTATTGTGAATGATATTGGGAGGTGAGCTTAGAACGGATGTTGTAATTGGAATAAAACTTCCTCAATTCGGTTTCCAGGAAGTTGGTACTATTATAGTTGTGCATGGAATGAGGGACTCTGAATTGGTAGATGATATTGGAGCTCACAAATTCAAAGACATAATGGGCCATGAACTCTTTTAGAGGAAATAACTTTTCCAACTTGGAAAAGAAATATGTACTGGTCAGGACGAACCTACACTGGAAATCTGTCCTCAGTAGATATGGTCCCATGACATCGAGTCCACATACATCAAAGGGGAAAGTGTACCAGGTAGTATAAAGAGGACATGGTGGTCAATTCATGAAATTGGAATATATCTGACATTCATGGTACTTCATAGAAAACTCAATAGAGTCACAGATCATGGCTGGACAAAACTACCCCAATCTACGGTTCTAGTGAGATTGTTTTGGCCCTATCTGATGAGCTTCGCATGAACTGGCATGAACTTATTTCATAACCTGGGGGATCTAATTTCCTTGAATACAGTGGACAAAAACCCATCAAACCCACATCTGTATAAAAATTTCTCAATAACATTACCACTTTGGAGGGTACACTACAATGTGTGACATCAAATTCGCTCAAGCTCAGCTCGGTCTACTCGGAGATTCCTATGCGGGAGGGATTCGATGAAGGGGTCCTCTAGTCCAGATTCACCTCCAACACTACGACAAGGGGACCTAGAGGTCCCAACATGGAGGTTTTGATAATAAGGTGGCTTACCTATGGGATATCATCTTTTATTGAAGTAACATGAGCGATGAATCTTTATTTCACCCCATGGATAACAAAATCATCCTATTTAGGATCTGCAAGAGATATGGCCAAGCTGGCCAAGGCGTCGGATCAACCGTTCTAGGACTGAGACATGAGTAACTTCTGACTGATATGAGAACTAGGCCATCAACTAGTGGGTAAATTCTAATAGTGGTACAATATGTGGATTCCTAACGACATAGTAACCATTGATCTGCCTGAAAGCTAGTTTAGAGTCCCCTTTCACATGCATGTGGGGAATGTCAATCTCGAGGGCTAGCTCAAGACCGGTAATTAGATCCTGTTACTCTGCCTCATTAATGGTACAACCGTCCAACAATAGAAATGAATATGGAATAATAGTTTTTTATCGTGTGATAAAGACGATACGTAGGCCCACTATGTTAAGTCTAGACTTATTGATTCTTCTTTCGGTAGGGCTCCATGAAGCACCATCAAAGTGTATTCTCCAATATAGAATGACTTGATCTACCAAGAGGATTGCCTCATCTAGAAAATAAAGATCTACATACTAGTCTGTGGGAGCTGGACGGGTGGCATGGAAGACTTCCAATGAATATCCGTTGATGGCCTTCTATAGGATAACTTGATGTTGAAATGATGAAGGAACACTTCCCACCGAGCTAGACGACCTGTCAACATGGGGTAGTTCAAAATGTACTTCAGTGGATCCAATTGGGACACTACCTATATCTCATGATGCTGTAGGTAGTGTCTCAATTTCTATACAGTGAATACCAGTTCAAGGAAACTCTTTTCGATAGAGGAATATCTGGTCTCTGTATCAAGGAGCATGTGGTTGAGATAATATATACTACTTTATGTTCCCTCATTGTTCTTCTGGATGAGACATGAACTAAGAGATCACTCCAAAGATTTCACATAAAGGACTGATGGATTCCCATAAATGGGTGGCATCAGGAATAAGAGATTTAATATGTATCACTTGATTTCCTCAAAAATAGTCTGCCACTCCTCATCCCACTTATAGTCAGAACCTTTCTTCATGAGCTGGGAAAATGGCTTACACTTTCCAGCCAGATTTTTGATGAATCGGCATATGTATGCCAAGTGTCCTTAAAATACTCAATGATCTAGAATGATGCTCGGAGGATATATCTGATTGATGTCATTGATCTTCTCTGAATCGATCTCAATGCCTCTATACCTAACAACGAATCTGAGAAACGATCTGGAGGTGACCTCAAAGGTGCACTTCAAGGTGTTTATCTTCAGATGGTTGGATTAGAGGAATATAAACACATTCTCAAGTTATTTTATATGGTCATATCCCATGAAATATTTAACCAAAAGATCATATACATATCTTTACACCAATTTCTTAGGAGCTTCTTAATTAAGTGTTTCCTTAAACGTTGATGGGTGGAACCTACATTCTTTAGACTGAAGGGAATTACCCGGTAGTGGAATGTACCTTGTGGTTCATTAATGATTTTTAATGTTCATCCTCATGAGGCATTTGAATTTTTTTACACATGTTATACCCATCCATGAAGTAGAAATCTTGGAACCCAGCAGTGGCATCAATAAATAGTTTCATCTCAAGAAGGTGGAAACCATTCATCGGGTTGTGACGGTTGAGATAACGAAAGTCGATGCAGGTTCTAATCTATCCATTCTTCTTCCTGACAGGCCCAATGTTAGATAAACATGTAGGGTATTGTACATCCTTGATGAATTTTTCCTTAATGAGCTTATCAAACTCTTCCTCGACCATGGCACAGTGAGAAGGGTGCATCTTTCTGGGAGGTTGTTTGAACCTGTGATGATTTTTTGGATGACCAGGGCAGTGGAATGAGACCTGGGGATCTAGTCCTGGCATATCGTTATAAATCTAGGAAAAATAATGATTCGACTTCCATAATTCCATATATCGGTATTTCTCTTCGATGGGAATAGTTGTGCTAATAATGGTTGGTTTTGGATCTGTCTTGTTATCGAGGTTCACCTCTACCAATTCATTGACCATGGTGGAGACATCCTTTTTTAAAGAAAGAGGAGAATCCCTTAAATTATATTCTTCAATTATAATGGAGGGATCCTCAGTCAGAGGTTATTTCTCTAAGATGACAGATCTCGATGGGATATCGGTGCCAGATTGAGCTACGGAAGACACCGCATAGGGAGCTCATGTACTGCCAAGACCATTGCGATGAATGGTGTCCACCCAATACCATATGGACTTCCTCTCAAGGTGAAAATCATTATGATATCAAATAAATTTTTGCGTATTGGATATTTTTAGTTTATCCTAGCCTGAAAAAATAAGCTTGTATGATGTAATGTCATTTCCATGGGTGGACATCCCGATACCTTATGGGGGTAGGGGGTTCTAGAATCACTCGAGCATGATTTTTATAGGAGTACAATGTGATCTTCTAGCATCCCTTGGACTTTTTAATGCGTTTCCCCCTCATTACATGAACAAAAAAGAATTTCCCTAAGTTCGTGTTTGTGGCCTTCAATCGGTGGATTGGGAAAATGTAGGCATCATCCAGGTCTGTCTATGGGTTCATTGCAGACGTAGTGTATTAAATATCATTAGCTTGCATCTACTTATCCTTTCTCTTGTAATAGTTGGAATCTAGGTAGTGGGCTTCACAAGAAGAAAATGGAGACACATCACCTTGGATTATACCTCCTCGACTATTAAGGGAGTACTTAATGAATTTTTGATACGGAGAAGGGATCTCTGCGTGTTGGTGGAGCCATGGCTTACCCATCAATGCAATGTAGGTGGTGTCCTATGAGACAACCATGAACTTGGTGTTGGAAACTAGGCCACTGAACTAGGTCTTTAGGTAGATCTTTCCAGCTTTCATCTGTTTCCTTTTTTCATAACCTTGAATTATCATGTCAAAGGTACTTATATCATCCTTAGACATCCCCATCTTTCGGATTGTCCGGGTCAGGATGAGGTTGATCCCTGACCCTGTTTCGATAAGATAGTGGCGAACCTCCATGCGGTTGAAATGGAAAGTAATGTATAATGGGAAGATATTACCCTATATAAGAGAACATTCATCTTAACTAGGGAAATATATATTGGTATGGCATTCAGCATGCTTGACTACCTTAGCATGGAAGGCTTCTGTAGCTGCTACCTCCATCTCAAGATGGAGGGGGGTTACTAAAGCCTCATAAAGGGCTTCACTCATATATGATAATAAGAGAAGATCCTCGTGGATAGAGAGACACAAAAAATTAAAGGCAAGGTGATTAATGATATCATACTTCTGTGCCAAGAATAAACTTCTATGTACAATAGGTCGTTCAGTGGCAGGGGGTATGACGGGCCATTCTAGATGAACCGACGGCTTACTGGTGTTGGGAATGTCCCACTGCTCACTAGTGGAAGTGCATTGAGAGAATACTAGATGAGGGATAGATTACTAAGGCCAATCCAAAATAGAACATGTCTAATCGTTATGTGATCGTGGTGGCTCCACCTGATCAAGTATCATAAACGGAGGTGAATGTGGACCTGGTGAGACCAGATGAGAAGGTTGCACATTCTAATCTCTACGCTAGGCTTATTTTCTGGTTTTGGTAGAAGGCTTGGCCTAGATGGAGGTATTGATCGAGGTGTCTGGAAAGCTCACAAAACTATGGATTCGTTGACGTTGGCGTTGGATGAGGACGTTGGGAGGATCCTTCTGGAGCTCCTCATCATCAGGAATCATGTTGGGGTTTACTAGCTCTATAGTGTTAACTGATGCATACAATTGTTCATCACTCAAAGATTCCTCCATCACTGGATGGATTCTGAGGGTAATCTCTAACTTCAGGGGCATGAAATGTCCAAGGGTATAGGATGGTGTTGGCCTCAGTGTGGGACGTTGTTTTCCCTTGCACCACAGAAGCTTTTCCTTCTATGAAGATAAATGTTGAGTAGTCGATGCAGAAGTAGTGGTTGCAGGTGACAAAGTTTATTTTTAAAGCTAATGTCAATTTATATGTGCACAGTTAACACCGTGTACATGATCGACTACCAAACAAGCCATCCAGTCATTATATTTTTGAGACCCGCGCTTATGAACCAGCTTCCACTACTACTGTCAAGCTGTATGAATACACATGCCACATATGCTGGGGTCGGGTCTAACATGACTATGATTTTATCAACCTGGTCCTAAATCAATTATTATAAACACATAGCACTGATTGAGGGTGTTCCCCAAAATCTGGTGATATGGTCATTAATTAGGGTGATCGGTAAGATCTGCCTCTTCGGGTCTCCAGCATTCTGGTAACCATAAAATTCCCTAATCTAAGGCCCTTAGGAAATAAATGAGGACATTAGAATCATTAAATGAGTAGGTAATGTTCCTTCTATCTAGGAAGGTGGATCTGGGAACCTATCTCTGACGAGGGGCTGGAAGAGCCTATCGAAGAGGTGGAACCAGATTATCTCGCATTGACGGTGGTGATGCGTTACGCGGGGGCACCAGCCGATTCTGAGGTGTTCGCTAGAATTTTGGAGTATGTGACTGAGGTGGTGGGCCTCAGTGAGGCTTTAGAGGTGGCTCCACTAGTAATAACTCCATCTTCCTGGGTCCTCTATTTGTTCTACCATGGAATACATGGCCTTAGTGGCCCCTCTCGTGAGAACTGCATGAGGTAATTGACATGCCTTCTTGGCATGCTACAAGGCTTCCTCTAGATACTGGGCTTTTTCAGAAAAATCCCAAAATCCCCCTAGGTAGTTCTGTATAATGAGGGAAGAGACCAGTTCATTTTTTACATTTCCCACACAAATTTTTACTAGTTGGTCCTTAGTCAACGACATATCATGGGAGTAGGTGAGGCCTTTCCACCAGAGAAAAAAAGTCCATGATGCACTTGTTAGGCCTCTACTAACACATGAAGAGGTCTGTAATACTCATCTTCCGAGTTGTGGAACAAAACATGTAATTAATTTTCCTATGAATATCCTTCAATCTAGTTACTTACATAATGGGTAGCTGGTTGTACCAGAAAAATATGGGACCTTCCAATGATTGAACGAAACATTGGAGTTTTTCGGCCTCTTTCTCCACATGATTTCCCAGCATGGGTCCACACCTTGCGACAGAGTGGGCCATATTCTGTAGAATATTGTTTCCCCATTGAAGGGGGAAAGATAATATTTCTAAACCCATGGGGTACTGGAATATCCTCCACCCATGCCAGTTATGGCTTTCCATTAGGCAAGATTGCAACTTGTTGAGTTTCCAAATCCTCGAGGCGGGCAATGGGTGCTGCCATTATCTCATATCGGCAGGGGTTTCATTCATGATGAGGATCCCTAACAACCAATGCATTGGAAGGTTCTTCAACATGATAAGAAGACATGACGTTTCATGGAGTGGCTAGTGGGATGACCTATGTATCGGCTTGTGGAACTAGAGTTGGGTCTCAAGGATGGTTATAACACAATTTTGCTAAATTTTTCTAGGCATAGCCTGCCCTCTTTCAGAATCTATGGCATCTACCCTATCTATATGGGAAGGATGGTTAGGGTCCCCGAGAGGTATCTCGCTAGGGAGAGGGTGTACCTGTCCCTGCAGCCCCATTCAAGGTTTACCATAGTCTGGTTTCCAATTTTCAACATGTTTAGTGAGAAGGTCATCGACCATATTTTTATGCTTCGCGAGCTGTTGACACAACGAGGCCTTTTTGGGATCATCCTTTGTATTCTGCTCTGAGCCAAATGGGTCTGAGGGTTTGATGTCCCCAAGTTACTCTTTTCCCTTAATGGATTACCAACAGAGGGATAATGACTTTGTAGGTACAAGAAGACATAGTAAATTTTGTGGTTGGCTAGTGATCCTTGCTAATGGATCTAACAGGTTTAGCACTCCCATGAGGGGTAATCTCCCCTCAAGGTTATCTAAATGTTATTTCCCTATGATATGATGGCCACGTTAACCATGCATATTCTGTAAGGCATATCCTTATATTTCCTGGCAAGTTGAGCTAGCGCCAATTAGATTAGAAATCAAAGGCTGCATACTGCCCCCAACCACAGATCTGAATGTGGTAAGAAACCTCCTTCCTAATTATTTAGAGAACATTAAAGCCCTAAATTAATCATTGTTAGAGGGTCTGATGGCGACCAGGCGACTTTGGGCACTGGGCCACAGGAAGCACATCCATGTTGACCGTAGGGCATTGTTGCCCAGTATCTTCAATGTGTACGTGATTCTTGGGGTAGGCCACCCACTAATGACGGAGGTTCAAGTGTGTCACCTAGAGGGATTAGAAAAGGCAAGTAACTTCATCATGTGTATGCGATTTTGGTGCACTGTAGTTCGTGGTTGCAAATGGCTAGAACATATCTGGGAAATGGTCCACTTCAAGGATGTCCCAAAAGCTTCTTGGCTCGAACTCGGGGTTCGGCCCTTGGTTTCCCCATTCGTGGACTGAGTGATGTTGTGGGACTGGGAACGACACCAAACTAGACCATTGATATGGTAGACAAGCTGGTGGATAATAGGACTACTGATCTGAAAAACCACCACATCTTGTGTTATCCCCCAAAAAATGCAATGACTGCAACACCGTATCTCAGTAAGACAAACTGACGACCATAGTTTCTTGTGTAGGGGTTACAGTTACTGATGGTGGCCAATGTTTTTGATCATCCCCTCTGGGTCCCAAAAACAGATCTCCATGGTATTTGGTTGAGGTAGAGAGTGATCCTATTGAAGATAGGTGGTTGCACGGCTAGTCCCAGGAAAGAGGCCAAATCTTCTCTTCCTAGATGTATCATTGGAGGGAGGTAGGAATCCGGTGGACCTCACATTCTAGAAGTATGAGGCTTATAAGCCTTGTTCGTACCACAACCCATGACACTAAGGATATAGGTGAGGGTTCCATTACTGAATCACATTCTTCCTCCATGTCTGAAAAGAAGACGAGTTAAATCATGGTTTGAAACATCTCAATGTTTTTCCATTGGTGGTGGTGACCCACCCTCCTGCATTGGGATGGTTCCTCAGGGCAATGTAGACTTTTTGCACTATAGGTATAATGGGATGAACTAGTGTTGTGGCAGAGTGGACTTCTGATTGGGTGAGTCAGGGTACGAGGATCACCTCGAATAATGTCAAATGTAACATGGGGAGTGTATCTGTATCCGCTGGTTGGCATGCGGAGAGATTCCCCACGGGAATCATTGGAGGGGGTAGGACCATGACTGGAGCTATTGGGAGAATGGGTAGTACCTCCATGCGCATTTCCCTTAGCAGTGATGGTACGAGGAGGTCCTTCGTATCAGTCAAAATGAACACGGGGAAGACCTCCACATTGTACACTAATGAATCGAGGTAAACCACTACATCCTTGATTTCCAAGATGATGAGGACCTTCATGAGTTACAGTATGTACAAGGGGAAGACATTCACACTGGTGGTTGACTGGGAGAGGAGGATCCTCGCATTGGTGATCAGTGAAAGGAGGAATGACTCTATACATGGGATCATGAGTGCGGAAGATATCTCCATGATGGATGTTAGTGCAGTGGGGACGTCCTTCGCTCGAACTCATGGTGGCATGGGGAAGAACTCCATGTGGAGCTTGAGAGTGGGGAGGACCTACACTCTCATTGGCAGTGGAATGGGGATGACCTCCGTTCTAGATTCCATTACTGTAGGTCGGCCCGTGACAGGCACTACCTGTGTCAGTGACCGAGTGTGTTGTCCCAAACATCCCATGGGCAGTTAGGGCCTCGATCTAGGTTGGGAATATAAGTTACCTTTTTCGTTATAAATGGGGAACTGATAGTACATGTCGACAGTGGCATGGTCCATTATAGTTGTTGATGATGATGCCCCCTGGAGGGCACCCTCCTCAGCTTGCACCTGATATTAGTATGGGGTTGACCAGATTAGGTTCAATGGTGCATGTGTATAATTCAACTTCTCTTCATCCTATGGGGCCAATTGGTGGAACTGACGCAGTCTGATGGGAGCCCTCCTTAGAATCCCCTAGGATGAGATCACAGCTAGGTTGGCCTGGACTTCCCTCACCTCATTAGCATAATGGAGCGAGTCATTTAAGCATTCCGGGGAGAGATTCCTGAAATTATTGTAGGTTGGACTGGGGGCATTGTCTCACAAAGAGACCCTTATAAGTGGTGAAGATGACGAGGTGCATAATCCTCGACATCATGTCAGGCCATATCCCGAGTTGGGCTAATGACTTCTTCCTCGTACCACCAGATCAGGTCATTGATCACCCTCCATTGAACATTTTCGGATAGTGAGATGGTGTGTGGGTACCCAGTAGTGATGTATGTGGAGGTCATCATAGAAGATATGGGACCTCTCAAGATTACCGCATTGGGGTTTCCCCAGCCCCTGAGTCAATGGGTGGGTGGTGATCAATTTCCTATCATCACAGCCTGGGACATATAAAGCAGATATATTCAAACATTGGTACTGAAAGATGGAAAGCAGTTTCTAGTTCCTCAGCATTGTTCCATCTCTCATGGTTTATAGAACAATCCACACTGACAGCATCACAGACCAGGATGTCCAATTCCTAACTACCACAATCTTTGGTGACTTTCACGTTAGGCCCACTATTTTCATGGTGAGACCTGGCGCTAGATAACTGGAATCGATGACATGGTTATCCACTAATGTCACAAACACTACTAATCTCTGAATTTATGAGAATAGATTGACGTCAGGTTCACTATTTCAATTTATGATTCTTTCTCCCGGGCGCACATCAGTCTTTCGAGGACGTGTTGCCTATTGCCTCACATTCCTGCTTTGCAAAGGTGGGTGACATCCATCACCTATTTAGGTACGTTTTCTCCGTGATCAAAATGAGATTATGTGATATATATTCCTTCCTATATGGAATCCTCCTCAGAATTCATCTCTTAATCTAGGTCCCCCTTAAAGAATAATATGTTGTTTGTGAAACACTTCCTGGTTCCATATCATTGTGGATGTTGGTTTATTACATTTCTTCTTTTAGGGAATTTCAAGGGGTCAAGTTACGGAAGAAACATTTGATCGGGGGAGTTGTCATGTTGGACATCACTGGCGTGTCTAGATGCTGAAATACTATTGTGTTTGGGATCCTTACCCATATGATAGGGCTTCTTGAGGGCACATAATCCCAAGGAATCCCACATTGAGTTGGGGGAATTATATTCCATAAGCATGCCATTGTGGTTTTCCTCAGCTTATCATATTTAACATAGGGTATGTCACGAATTTAACATCTAAAGGAGATATGATGGAATGATCAGAACACTTATAGGAGTGGATCATATGGGTGCATCCCCCGTAGAGAGAACCTTATGGTTTTACTGGATGGGTGGATCAAAACGACCAGTGAAGATGGATCCAAGGATGCTTGGGTCCCTATAAAGGGGATTCTAGATTTTACCATTGGCTTGGATTGAACCTTAGGAAGGCTTCCAACGTACCCTATCCTTGGAGGCAGAGATCAAAACCTACGTAGTTAGGAGGGGTGAAAAATAGGATTGAGGTGTGTGCATAGGACATCAACTCAAAAATAATGTTGGGGGATTACACATGTTTAGAAGCCCAAGGGGGTGGCATGATCTCACTAGGATGTGGAGGCCTAGGTAAGAATCAGGATGGATGAGGGATAGTTGAATGAAGTGGGTGGAGAATGAGATGTATCCTCTGTGAAGATGATGGTGTTATTGGGATTGAACCTCAGAGAGTTTTCCTACGTATCCCATGTTAGGGAATCAAAGTCCTCATAGTTCAGTGGGGTGGTTTGAAACATGAGGAAGCCACCCGAGCGAATGGACGCATGGATGAGACCCATAGGTAGTAGAACCTCTGGGTTGGAACATGACCTTCTCGAAACACAGTGGCTTGAGGGAGAGACTAAAATGGGACATGGGATATGGGATTGAACCTCAGAGAGGTTTCCAATGTATCGTTGTGGCAGGGAATCAAATTCCACATAGTTTAGTATGGAGCATGGAATCAGGTTGTGCACAGAGGACAACGAACCTATGACATATTGGGGTCTTACGTGTGGTTGCGGGCTTGAGGGGTGGTCTGGTGCGCCTAAGGGACATAACAAGGATTTCTGTCCCAGCAAAGGGGACACCGTTGTTTCCCGGTGTTTGGGTTTGAACCTCAGGGAAGCTTCATACAAACATTGTCTAGGAGACAGGGATAGAAACCCACATCGTTTTAAATTTAATCATCTTTTTGGGATTGAACCTCAGCGAGGCTTCCTACATACCATTTCTAGGAGATAAGAATAAAAACCCACATAGATCGATGGTTTAACATTGTTTGGTGTTGATCCTGAAGGAGGCTTCCTATGTACCCTATCTAGAAGATAAGGATCAAAACCCACATAGTTTGAATAGGAAGCATTGGATTATGGTGTGCACCTAGGAAAACAACCAAAAGATGATGATGGGTTTTACGCAATGTTAGTAGCCTGAGAGTTGGTCTAATGCCCAAGGGGTGCACCAGAGAGTTGGACCACAAAAAGGGTAATATAATGGCTTACAATAGATTGGGATTGAAACTTGAGAAGGCTTCTTTCATACCATGTCTAGGAGACAGGGATCAAAACCACATAGTTTTTATACACGCAATTTAGCATCATGCAGGACGAAAAGGAGTATATAGTTTAGCGTCATGCGGGATGAGGGTAAACCGACGTGGAGATGGTCAGGACCGATGGGTGATGGGCTTGAACCTCAAGGAGGCTTCCTACGTACCATGCTTGGAAAGGGAAAAGGATCAAAGTCCACTATGTACATAACTGGGGTTGGGGCTTATTCACTAATGAATCACGGAGAGGATTTCATGGTAGTTTCTTACTCTAATCCCACACAGGTCATGCTGAGTCTGAGAAAAAAGAGTAAGAAAATACTTAACGGCCACATCACGAAAGGTACGTATGCAAGGAATAAAGCGGTGCTTACACATGGTAGTGGCCCAGGGAGGTGGAGATTGAGACTTACCCTAGGATAGAGGCTCGATTAAGATAAATCCCAAGGGGTCAGGGATGGGGTAACAAAGGTCTCTATGCCCCTCTCACCTCTAGACATGGCACACAGAGGAAGATAAGAGGATTAAGAGTACCACCTCCTGTACTAAATTTTAGGGGCTTACACCAAGATGGTTTCCCTTCCCCATGGATAGATTCCACTATTGAAAATAGGATCTCATTCCATGTGAAGAATATCCCACTCCCGTGGAGACCAGTGGGCATAGAAAATGTATGAGGTGGGGAACCCCATGTAAATTTTACAAAAAGAAGCTATAGTTTAATGTCATGTGCTTAGAATGATGGTGCTTGGAATTTTAACATCCTACAGCTTGAATGATGAATATTCACTCCTCAACCCACGAATTAGATAATTGATATTCATCCACAATTGGGGATGTGGTGGAATCAACAATTCCATAGCGAGTCGGTGTTATGGGGTTATCCATTGAGGGGATCACGTTAGTGTTGCTATGTAAAGAAGCTATAGAATTTTTTGTGCTCATGCAAAGAAGCATGAGGCTAAGAAACATAACATGAATAACCACCTAAGGGAACCTTCAATGACTTTGTAAAAACATGGAGGGTCTTATTAGAGATGTTATTGTAATGTAAAGTGGTTCACAGGATGGGACCTTCTGAAGCTATGGTGCCCCACAAAGTGGAGAGACTTTGCGAAGGGGTTTGCATTACAGAGTGAAGTGGCCTAGCCTATAAATGGGGTGTACCTGAATCTAAAGGGTTGTTCACAAAGTTCTGGTTCTTTTGTGGAGTAGGACTTCAAAGATCATGGGTTCCTTGAAAAGCATGACACTATAAAGATATGTACTTTGCAAAGAACAACGATCATGCCTTATTATGGGGTTCACATGTACATAGAAATTAATTCACGAATCATGAGTTCTACGAAAAGACCCATGATCCCTTATGGAACTCCTTCCTTCATAGGGGCATGTGGGATCTATGAAGGGCATCCCTACTTGAAGAGGGGTTGTATTTGAGATAAAGAAAAGGTATTTCACATTGCTCAAATACCATAAAGATATCATTTTTATCAAGTATTCAGAGCAGAGGTTGCATAACGATTTGAAAGATGAGAAGGAAACTGTTTGAGGTATATAAACATTGGATCCAAGGGATGTCTGGTATTTATAGGTAATAGGTGACGCAAAGCACTGACAGCTCATTGTGAATCCCTGTGGTAATTTGCGATTGGTCGCACACTGGGTCATGTTTTTCGTAATTATGGAGTCGACCGTCATCCCCTCCTCGGCATAGAGACCTCATTAATTCCATTCAGGGAACTCGCGGAGGCTTTCGTCTGTTTCATAAGGATCGAAGAGGCGATATAGTTCCCTCTATATCATGAATCTCCCCATAAATTGCATCGTAACCCAAAATCCATCCTCCTATTTAACTCTGCTGTTATTGTAGAGGAAGAATCATCTTTTCATCGACCGTAGTGCTGAGGGGATCCATGAAGGAGCTTCACGAAGTCTCCACTTTGGTATTGGTGTGATCTTTGTAAATTCTTTCATCTACACGTATTTTGGCACCCAAATTAAAACTACTAATTAACTCAATAATTAATTAATCATCTCAATCTCATTTATTAACACTAAAATTAACTAATCATACCAATCTCATTACTAATTTTACAATTAGTTTATTAGATCAATCCCTTTAATTATTTTCCCAATTAATTAATCACACCAATCCAACTAATTAGTTAATAATTAATTAATAATCTCTATATCATTAATAACTCAAAAATTAATTAATCATCTCAATCCCATTAATTAACTCAATAATTAATTAATCATCTCCGTCCCATTAATTTAATCAACAAATCATTAAACATCTCATTAAAATTACTAATTAAACAATTAGTTCAGTCACATCAATCACTTTAATTAATTCAAAATTTTTAATCAAACTCCAAAATCCCAATAATCCCATAATTAATTCAACAATTAATTATTAAAATTCTATAATCCCAATATCCTACAATAAATTCAATAATTAACTATCCCAATCAAACAACATAATATATATATATAATTCAATAATAAATTATTTTAATTAATTAAATATCAATTATTCCTCAAATCCCAAAATTCAATATTCTAATAATTAATTGAAAAAATTAACTATTCACATATCACAACCACATAGTTAATTAACTCACTAAGTTAGTTAATTAAATATACAAAACTCAAATTATAATAATCTATTTTAAATTTTATAATTATATAATCATAATTCAAATCATGACTGTGATATTTTAAAAATATTACACCTACCTCAACTGGTTGATAATTGATTGTACAAATGAAATCCTCACTATTAATGGAATGAAAGTATTTAACGTCATCTGCATATTACACCCAAAATAAAGATAAAAAAATTCCCCACAATTATAGAACTAGATCGACAATAATACATCCATTTTCAAACGAAATAGGTAATAAAAATCATTTATTGGATTGAAGAAGAATGTGAATGTGTACGGAAACCACACAAAATGGGATCCTCTTACCACGAGTTGTGTTGATGTTTAATCTGAGCTTCGAATCAGGAAGAACAAATTCTATAATGGATTGGAATCTATTCAAGAGGCTCTAGAATCATGAAAATGTGTAACATGTCAAATTATGTCTGAAGATGGGTTAAAATGGGAGAATGGGAAATTTTAAATCTAATTTTTGGGGGACAAAAATCCCCTTCACACATTTTTCTGATCAGCGTGCTTAGTTTTCCCAACCCATGTGCCTTAATTTTTCACCACTTCTAGGGGTGTAAGATTTCTCACAAGAGGGATCATTGTTTGAAAAAACATGTGCCAACCATGAGAGTCCACTCTGTTTGGCATGACACATTTTGTTGGGATGGGGAACATGATTGGAGAAAATCATACTCTAACCATGCACTTCCCATCCTACTTCAATATTTCTCAAATTTTTACCCAAATGCATCCCATTTAAAATCCACAAAAAATTACTCAAAATAAGGAAAAATAATACCTTAATATATCTTGATAAATCTCTATAAAATTTTGGTATCTTATACGAGGTATTCCATCTTTATGTGACTATTAATGCATTTATAGATTGTAACTTCTTGTTCAACATTTATTGGTTAATTAAAAGATTTAATTTTTAGGAGTGATTTGTTAATTTTTTTGTAGGTTAATAAAAATATTGTATTACACCTCTAGATTAATTATTATCGGCAACATTTAATAAGATTATTTTCATTAGATATTTGACCTCATTGGTTTTCTTCTTAGATCTTCACTACATTATAACTTCATGTGTCATTAGGGATCTGATAAGTTCTTCGACATAAATTTTCATTACATATTTTCCATCCTATATGGATGTGACAATAGAATTTAAATTTCATATAATGAACTATATTATATTTTTTACTAAATTTTATTTTGAAAAATCATCAGTGATGGACTTTCAACCATTTTAAATTTTTGTAGACAATATAAAAATACTATTAATAGATTCAGTTGGTTTAATATATTATCTTTCAAAATATTGTATAAACATGATTACTCTATAATTTTTAAAAATTTTGGTTCCTTCATGGGGTAACACTAAATTTTTCTTATTTATTAGGTAATCATACTTGAAGAAACAAGATTCAATTTAGTTTAGTTATGACTATAGTTTAGAACATTTATGGTTTTTCCATTAAGATTGAAGGATTTGATTTCATTGGATTTACACTTATCTTCTACTTATTTTGTAAGAGTTTACTCAAACATAACCCTATTTTAAATAGATTTAATAATTATATAAATAAATGATGTCATACATGTTTTTCAAAAAGATTAATTTTTTCCATAAAAAACAGGGCCTGCGAATTAGTGTTACATGGATTCATAAAAATATTCTACACTGAAATGAATTAAGATTAAAAATAAGTAAAAAAATATCTAAACAAATTTAATAAAATAAAAATATAAAATCAGAAAGAAACCTCAAATACCAATTCCTAGTCATAGAATATCCAAAGTGGGGGTGAATTCCCTTTTAAAAATAAATTTAAAAGCTAAATGAAAAATAAAACTAAAAAATGAATATGATAATGTGATTACATGATATATTGATAAAATGATTAATTTTATATGTATTTAAAAGTAAATTTAAATATTAATTTATTAAGTATCAAAATTGGAATTGAAAATAAATCTAATTTAAGAAATTATATTTATCATTTTTTAACAATGCAATGTATAAATTTAAAGAGATTGAAAATATAGTTTGACAAAGGTGTTAAAAAAGTGTGAGACGTGAGCCCCAACACCTCCTCCCCTAGGTTTGTGAGGATTATTTTGTTACTCCGTATATTTTTTTGGGTGATTAGGAAACTTATACCTCAGGATTATGGTTTTGATAACCCTCTTGAGCTTTATTAGTATCTATTGAACTCATTCGTCACTTTTATGATAGTGAGAACCAATTGTAGAAGAACATGGGAAGAAAAAAAATTCTTATTTTAGACAAACTAAAAATATACTCCTTAAATATGTCATATATATTTTCTTAGCTAAGATGTGAGATAAAGTGATGATTAAGGAAATGAGAGACTTTTCGATTGATGTAAAATTAGATATGGGTTTTGAAGAAAGGCTTTGAGATTGATAGAGATTCATAATGATGGTGTCTTTGATCTGAGAGAACAACTCTGGTATATGTGTGTTTATAAGACCCAAGACACATTATATATATTATTTTCACCTTTAGTAGTTCTAGTAATCTTTCAGAAATCACATGGGTCTATTGAATATAAATATGACAGATATACTAGTATTTTGATGCATAATAATTGCATCATTTGATATTTTGACTCAATCCCACTAGCTACTCAGGGCACCTCCCTAGTAATTTCATGGGTCATGTTTTTACCCTAGATCTAAAAAAACTCCATCAGCGATATTCTACTAGCCAACTATCTACTAGTTTATTTTTATAAGAAAAAAACATTGGAACTATCGTCATCTGGTTAGTGCCCCTCCACCAATTGTTTGATGGACATCTTAGAGAAAATTCATATCCAAACTGGACATTCTAGTCGATGCATCTTGAATATCTCCATATACAATAAATCACACATTTAATTCCATACAAGGAATTATATTGGACATCAAATTTCCTTAAAATATCTCAAAGAATAAATAATTATTTTTCATATCCTTAAACAAGTTCATCATATTATCATTGTATTTACCTTATTCCTTCCATTAGGATCATCAATAACATTACATAATGTTAAATTAAATAGACTGAAATTTAATCAAATTAAAATTTAATATACATATATAAGTGTTTTTTATCCAAAAAATGTAACAACCTATGTAATGATAGGATAAATCGCATCCAATTTCACTAATGGAAAATGAAAAGATATATTGGTTAGAAAAATATTGTGTAAATTTTTATCAAAAATAAAATTGTTTAAATTAAGTAAATTTTTTAAAAGGTTTTTTATAAATTATTAGTTTCAAATTTTTATTATAAAAAATGTTAAAATTAATATCATATATTAAATAATCATATGAAAAATAAATTTGGGGGATGTTTTGGGAATATTTATAAAATATTGAATTTTCACTGAATACTAAAAAATACAGTTTTTTGTAAAAAGTCATTTATTGTTAATAAATTAGGTAATTTAAAAGTATAAATATGTTTTGAATAGGTTTTCACATATAAATATATTTATTTAATTATATTTAATCCACTTAATTACTTTTTAATAAAATTTATATTGTTTTTAGTATATGTTTGTTCATGGTTTTAAAAACTCATTTTAAAAAAATTGCATAATGCTCGAGATTTAAAATAATTAAAATAATCCCTAATGGGGAATGTTTTAAAATAAATTTATATATTATATATCAATAAATATTAATTTTTTCATAAATGTTTTATTATTAGTCATAGATTTATTAAATAATCATAATTTTCTAAACAAATAATCTTCTTAAAAACTTATTGCCTCATTAGGTCTGCTGGATTAAAATTAAATAAAATTTTCCAATTTTATGAATTGAAATTGGAATATTCAATTTTAAACTATTAATATTAATAATTTATAATATATATTAAATAAAACTCACTTTTTTACAATAGTGATTACTGAAAACATTTTAATCTTATCACAGTGATGGAGTTAAAAATGAGTTTACCAAGATTAAACATTAATCTTAATTGGGAAATGACCTAGAAAAATCTCTAACACCCATTATATAGACATATTTCAACCATATAAATTATATTATATATAATTTACTATTATTTGTCATTATTGTAGGATAATAATTTCAGTAGAACACACTCATTCAAATAATTAAAAGTGTTCCACTCAACCTACTTATCAAAGGATACCCCCCTCTTCCTCTCAAAAAACCATCAAAACCATCTGGTTCAGAAAATACCCTCACCAATAGCATTTCAATTTCTATCCTATAATTATATAATCCTTACATTGGGAAAAAATTTAACCATGAGAGGCCTTTAGGGAAAACCAAAATGACATACCTAAATAAGAGGCAACACTCATCATTGAGCATTCTTGTTTTATTTCTTCCTCCACCCACATTCAATTATTCATAAACATTGATTATATAATATAATAAATATATTAAAAATAATTATATTTTATTATTTTTATTTAATGACATAAATCCTTTCCAAGTTCCTTCAAATGGGTTACAAACTCATAATTCTTGTGTACAATAATCATCTGCCTCGAAAATGGATGCCATTAGTTTTTCCAATACCACCTCTCATAGTTGGTATTAATATAGATATAAAGCATATATATATATATATATATTATATTTATAAAATAATTAAAATAATTTTTTAATTATATAATAAATTCATTTTTAAATTTTATTCTGTAGGGTATATGATAACGTCGTTTGTGTGTATAGAGGATTGCCTGCCTCACGAAGCAATATGATTCAGTTTTCACTAACGCATTACATGGAAGTTAATAAGTGAAAAAATAATGAATATATGTGATATAAATGAAATATTAATGGTATTAATGAAATATATATTAAGTATATCTATATAATATAACATTTATTATACCTTTTCACTCACTAAAAAAGTGATAATAACGTTCATAGATGTTTCGACTACCACCTCCACAAAGAGAAATGACTGTTTTTTTCATAACCACCAAAAAAGAATCATATATATAACTATATATAATTATATTATATGGTATTGATGATAATATTATAATTCCTTAACGATAAAATATTACTTAACTTATTTCTATAATGATCACTTAATAATGGAAACACTACTCGTGCATACGTACAATCTACCATCTACTTGGTCTTAATGTTAGTTTATTTTTCATAACCATATTTCATGATGGATTTCATAAGTATAATTTATATATAAATATGACAATCCTTTCATTATTTTTATTTAGTATATGATTAATCAATGACCCCTTTGATCATAGTTGACATACCAAAGCCTTTTTTGACACATAAATCCAATATGGACTAAACATCGAACAAAAACATTATTGTTCAATTAATTATATATAAATTGTTAATAAGTGAAATAAAATTAATAATATAATTGAAAAAATCTAAAAAATTAAATTACTGACATAATTTTATTATTTATAATTATAAAGACACATGTTACATGTCATAGATATGGTAATGGACCTCGTCTCAATTCCCGTCTATTGAGGCATGTTTAGATGTTATAAACCAATATTCTTTTATAAGGTCTATATAAAAACCCTTTAACATGTTATGTGATTTATTAATCTATTATCATGGTATTTAATGTTTTTTATAATGTTATTCTCTCATGGGGCTTATGATTTAAATATACTTTATAGAGATATGGGAATTTTTCTTTAAATAAATCTCAAATTATTGTTTTTCTTTAATAATATATTTCTCTTACATGTCATAATTTTTTTAAAAGAAAATTATGAAAATTTATATATGGTAAAAAAATATTTATAATTTACATTTTAGGTAACTTTTCAAATTATTTTAAAAAAATTTAAAAGATATATTTATATGGGTTTTATGTGAAATGTTTTGGAAAATGACCAGAAGAATTTAATATTCTTAACATATAGAATAACATCAAAATGTCTGATATCAGGACAATTTTTTGATTACTGGATTCCTTTCCAAGATATCATGATTCCCATAAATGAAAAATAGTTTCTCTTTTAATTTTATTACTTTGGTTTTGAAAATCGTTTTTCAAAAGGAAAAATGTATTCTAAAATTGAAACTATGTTTCTAATAGAAAATGGTATTTTGATATCCAAATGTGATTTTGTTGGCTTTTAAAGGGTATTAAAAATGTTTTATATTGGAAATGTGAAATCATAAATAATTATTCACGATTAGGTACTTGAGAATTATACATGAAAAATGGGAGTTCCTATGTACTATCATGTGATCTAGTTATAGTACATACGATGGGACGTCCCAAATAGCATCATGTGAGCCTGTTATAGCTTATATGATGGGTCGACCAAGATAACACTGCGTGAGACCATTATAGATTAAATTATGGGATCACCCTGATAACACTCAAATACATTGGGTAATGTTCCTTGTCTAAATAGTAAATATGAAGTGAGTTACTAAAGGGTTTCTCTTATGGATTTACCTAGGATATAATTACTTATGAGACAAAAATAAATGGTCTATCAATGTGATGTTTTAATTATTGTGAATGGTTTTTAATTAAATTTGATGGGTTTAAAATGATTTACTTTAGAAAATTGTTTGTATTCCCTATGCAAATGTTTTATTTAATTTTCTCAAAAAACATTGATGTTTTGGTAAATTATTTAGGAGTTTTCATGTTCTCACTTGACTAATGATTTCCTTTCTTTTTATTATACTTTTTGGATATTTTTTTCTTATCCCAAATTTTGAAATTATTTTAATTGGATAAGTAATATAAAGGATGGGGTCAAGTTGAATGTCATGAATAATTTTCAAGAAATTAAAAATGTTTTTTATGTTTTAAATTATGTTGAAAATTAATACTAATAATAAGTGTACACTTTTTGTTATATATATTTGTAATGTATGATTTATGACAAAATTATCTAAAACACTAAACATTAAATGATACTCAAATATAAGAGAATGAATTATAGACTTAAAACTCAATATTTTTTAATGTTTAGGTTTATATACTCAATGTTGGTATTAATGTTTGTTTTAGATAAATTTATAATTTTGGATATTATTAATATCATTACCTTGAAATATTTTACTTTTTGGTTAAGTTAAAATAATATATCATTTAAATATTACCATTTTTCATATTATAAAACACTTATATTAAGATTTATTTTATGCATAATAAACAATGGATCAGTTGTGGTAAGTAACTAAGGTGAAATTATTCTTCTAAATCAAAACCTTGAGATGGTTGGAATCTAAAAAGAACGGTTTGGTGCAGTGATGGCTCAACATATAAAAAATATTAATGGCGTTGGTTTCCATTCTATATAGGAACATGATCTACCATGATTTAAATTGCATATTTTCTAGTATTTAATGAGGAATAATCCCCCTATATTTAGTGGTTCACCATACCTCATGATATCCAAAGGATAGATTAATTACCTAGAGATGATACTTGATGTCACGAGACGTTCTCAATGCTAAAAATCAATTCTTACCATTTATTGTTTTGAAGGCGATGTTAATCAAACTTGTTAATTGGTCAATAATACAAGATAGAAAAATTATGTTCATGCCATAGAATTGAAACTTTTAAGTATATTTTTCTTGATTAATATTTCCCAAAAGATTTTTAACATAGTATGTAAATATAACTACTAGAAATAAAAAAATTGATGATTTTGTAGCTACATAGGGAAAAAATCAAAATATTGGCTAGGTATGTTCCATATTATGTTCCAAACACTGATAGTAAAATTAATAGGTTTTCCTTAGGGTTTAAGACATAGCTATGAATATTTTTTCCCACATAAGTATTTAAAAATTATGATAAATTGGTTCCTTTTTCTATAAAATTTGAGATGGGTTTTGTTGAAAAATATGTTCCTTGAGATTAAAAAAAGTAATAAAAATTCCAGGTGGTTGGAAACATAGAATTAACACTCTATGAAGTCTATAGTTAAGCCCCCAAAATATTCTATGTCTGAAAAAAGGAATTTCGAGGAATGTTTCATAGGGTGTGGGATGTTTTTTTATGGGCTATTTAGTCAAATAGCTTGTGAATATAACAAATAGAATACCTAATATCCAATTACTAGAGTAAACAATAGAAATCCAATGGCGAGTTTTTTTTAGATTCAATTATTTGGTCTATTATGTCAATTTGTATTCAAAGTCAGTTTCATATGATAAAAATCATCATTATTGGAAACAAAATGGTGTAGAAACGACCTTTACAACTAAAATAGTTGATGATAGTCCATAAAATGATGTCATGATAGTTATGTTACTTATGTATTAAAATTATGAAAATACATTGTCTTACACTTGATCTTCGCATTCAATCATTTATGAGAAATTTGCATGTAAATTTGTAATATCACCCAATGTAATTAAGATTGAATTTTTTTTGAAAATATCGGTTGAAGTATTTAAGTAACCATGATTTATAGGATTATTTTTATTTTTACTAGTTTGATGGTATTTCCAAAAAATTGGGCCAAACTATCAAAATTCTAATTTGAAATCATTATTGGTATGTATTGACATTCAGTTTATCATGACAAGATATAATATAGTTCCAATAATGTTTTATTTCATGATTTCATGCTTTCAATATCTTACCAAGTAGTTGAGAAATTTATTATATATGGGAGTGAATGTATCCCAAATAATAATTTTGAAAATAAAAAAACATTTAAAATTAGTGAGTTGTTAATAGTAAATGATTACAAAGAAGTTTGTCCTGATAAAGTTCCATGTGTTATTCCTGATTGAGATATTGAGTTTACATTTGAATTACAACACGATTCTAAGCCTATTTTAATCCTTCATATCAAATGGATCAAGTGGATCTTTATAATTGAATAATAAATTTCATGATTTAGCAAATAAAGGTTTCATCTGACATAGCCCTTCACTAAGGAGTAAACATATTTTATTTGTAGAGGAATATGTTTGAATGAGACTATGCATTGATTATGGACCCTTGAATAACATAACTATAAAGAATAAGTTTGAATTGCACAATATCGATGATTTTTTTAATCAGATCCTTGGAGGTCGATATTTTTCATTGGTTATCCTAAAGGTAGGGTTCCATCAGTTTAATGTAAAATAATTATATATTTTGATGATTATATTTTGGATTATATATGGTCACTTTGAGTTTTTAGTTAGGTCATTTGGGTCATCTAATGTAGCTGGTATATTTATAAACCATATGAATTGAATTTTTTATGACTTCTTGAACATGTTTCTGGTTGCCTATATTGATGAAATTTTGGAATATTATAAAATTAAATAGGAACATGAAATACACTTAATGGTGGTTTTGAAAACATGAAAATAAAACAAACTATATTGTAGGTTTATATACTATGAATTTTGGTTACAAAAAATATATTCCCATATACATATTGTTTCTAAATATGGAATAAATGTTGACCCTGCAAAAACAATTTTTTAAGGATTTCCAAGACCCAGAATTATCTTATATATTTTTATATTTCTTAGGTTATAGAGTTACTACTACATGGTTTTTAAAAAATTCCTTGGTATTCTATCCCACTAACTAAGATAACTCAAAAATAAATTAAATTCATCTGAAAAATTGTTGTGATTATTTTTCATAGGAACTAAAGAGAAGATTTGGGTTTTCCTTGGTTTTGTACATGTCTTATAGAAATAGTGAATTTTTCATTTATAGTGATTCTTTATTGAAAATAGTTGGTTGTGTCCTAGTGAAAAACGATTGGGTAATTTCTTTTACATTACATCAATTGAAATATCATGTGTTAAATTGACCTACATATAATTTTGAAAGAGCTATTGTGGTTTTTAATAAAACAATTTGGAGGAATAATGTTTTCGTTTATAGTGTAAAATATATGCTGATAATTGATATTTTATATATATATTGACTCATAATGAATTGAACATGTGTCTTAGAATGTGGTTGGAACTTGTCAAGGATTATGAGAGAATGATTTATTATTATCCTAAAAGAGAAAACAATGTTTTCGATGATTTGATTTGAAAAAATAATACTATATTATCCATGAAACATTTGGAATGTGTCCATTTTCTTAATTATTTTATAAATTTGGTACTAGAAGTTGTTGTGGTTGGGACATCCTCTATTGTGTTTTAGGGTTCAGTGAATAGTTTGTCTGAAATTTTTTAACACACCCAGAAGGAGGGTAAATATTTTTTAAAAAAGGTAGAATCTGTTAAAAAGGGTAATTTTCTATGATTTGAGTATCAATGAATAATGTTTACTATGATTTGGAAAAATACTATGTGTTCCTTTTGATTTTTAGTTTAAGAGACATTTGATGATTGAATAGGACATTTCTATGCTTTCCATTTTCATAGAATCCCTAATATGTACATAGACCTTCAGTAATATTACTAGTGGGGTGGAATGTAAAGACACATTGGTGACTTTACCGTGAATTATTTTAAATGAAAGTAGGTTAAATAAAAATTAAAAATAATAAAGGTATGTATTTATCTTTTTCTATTATTGGAGTCGAAATAGGAAAATATATCCTTGGATTTCTTGGTGGGATTTCTATAGATTTCAAGATGTAACATTGTGATTTGGGTTTTTATTGATCAATTAAATAAATATGAAAATTTACTTCCCATTATAGATAAAATATCTTTAGATAACCCTTAATGAATTCATCAATATAATACATTCACCTAACATGGAGTTCCTCTCTTGATTTTATTAAATAGTGATCTCAGGATTACATTCAATTTTTGGAAAGGATTTCAGAAATAACTAGATCATGAATTAAATTTTAGTAAACATTTTCATCCTAAATGTGAAGGTAAGTATAATATAAAAATACATAACTTTTAATATATTATTTTTTCTTTCTAAATGGATTTCTAGGGATGTTGGGATCAACATATTTCATTGGTTTCATTTTTTTATATTAACTGTTTTCATTCTAGTATACAGATTGAACCATTAGAGGAATTATATGGAAATTGGTTTTAGACACCACATTTTTGGGATGAAGTAAGAGAAATAAATTTTTTGGGACCATATATGGAATAGTAAATGATTGATAATGTGCATTTGAATCATAAACATATGATTACATCTTAGAGTATGAGGAAACATTATGAAGATAACTAAATGAATGATCTATCTTTTATGGTTGGTGATATTGTCTTTATCACAATTTATCTATGGAAAAGTATTCTATGTTTTGGAAAAAATGAAAAATATAAATATGAGTATAATTAAACTGTATGAAATACATGATAAATTTTAATAAATATCCTACCAATTGGCTTTTCCACCATGTTTATAACTGCTACACAAAATTTTTCATGCCTCATTGTTATGGAACTATTTTCTCGATTCATCTCATGTTTTTAGCCCTGATGTAGTTAAGATAGAAGAGAATATTTAATATGAGGAATAATCAGTTATTATTCATGACTATAGTGACAATGTGTTGCAAAATAATTTGATTTACCATGTTAAGGTTTTATAGAAAACCCATACAGTTGAAGAGTAAACAAGGGAATCTGAAAATTATATGAGGGAAAGATATCCCCATATTTTTAATAAGTGAATAAAATTGCAAGGTTGTAATTTTTAAAAGGGAGGAAGGTTGTAACAACACATTAAATTATAGAATAAATAATTTTCATATTTATTAATATAAATTAGTTAGTTATATTATTTATACAAATATTAATTAATTCTTAATCAAATAAGAAATTGTTATAATTAAACACATTTATTATAAGGTTTTTTAAATGGTTAATTTCTAAATTTTATATTTTGTATTTTAAAAAATGAAAATAATTTTTGGAATCATCATATAAAAGTTAACATTGGCAGAAATGTTTTGTTTTTTTGGGTAATATTGATTTTTTAGTGAATGGGGAAAAATAATGAATTTCGTTAAAATATAATTTCTTTTTATCGAATTAAGTAATTTAGAAGTATAAATATTTTCTAATATATTTTAATGAATCCTAAATATTATTTAGTTTTATTTAATTCACTTAATAATTTTTTAATCAACATTATGTTGGTTTTTAGTATTTGTTTTTTAGGATTAAAAATGTTTTTTTTTCTTAAAATAATTTTAAAATGCATAATTTTTCTAATTTTTTATTAATTAAAATAATTATTAATGGGGAATGTTTTTATTTAAATATATATGATATATATCATTAAATAATAACTAATTATTAGAAAAGTTTTATTATTAGTCAAATAGTTAATATATAATCAAGTATTTCTAAAAAATTACTCTTGTTAAAATCCTATTATCTCCCCACATATGCGGGTTAATATTAAATTATGAATTTCTACTTCTGTGAATTGAATTTGTAAAAATAAATTCCATATATATATTTAAAATAGTTTATAATTCCTAAAAATTACAATTTAGTTGTTTACCATAAGTATTATTCAAGATAAGTAAATAAATTCTAGCGATAAAGGTAAAAATCAGTTTTCCAAGGGATTATACGTCAAACGTATATGGAAAATGATGTATAATCTCTTCCAAAACCCTTTTTTGGACCTATATAGACCTTATAGATTATAGTATTAATAATTTAAAATTTATTTGGGCCTACTGACCTGAATAAAATCTATGTGGAATTCACTCCATAAATTTAAAAGTGTGCCACTCACCCCACTTTTATAAGTCCACCAATTCTCCTACTCCATTAAAAAACCTAAAAACCAATTGGTTTGGATGTTTCCTAAACAAATATCTTATAAAACCTATCTTATAATCCTATAATACTTACATTTCCCATAAATATATCCAATTGAGGCCCTATGTTCAATCCAAAAGGGGATGCCTAAAGAAGAGGTAATATTCATCAACGGGTTTTTTATTTCTTCCTCTACCCCCTTCATTTATTCTTAAAACATTATTATATAATAACATAATTATTTTAAGTATACTGAAAGATTATTTTTATAATGTAATAATATAAATACTTTCCATATTCCATCAAATATGTTAGGTAATCATCATTTATGTGTATAGTGGATTACCGTCTCGATAAACGATGTCGTTTGTTTTTCCATTACCACCTCTCACGGTTGGGTATAATGATGGATAAAAATTATATATATGATATTTAATAAATAATTAAACCTATAGGGTAATTATGTCATATATAATTTTTTTTATTTAATTCTATAAGGGATATGCTAACACCGTTTGTGTGTATGGTGGACTATCACTTCAAGAAGCGATGTGATTTGTTTTTCACTAATGTGTTATGGGGATGGTAATAAGGTTAAAATAATAAATAAATTTTTGACATAAGTAAAATATTTTTGAAATTAATTACAAATATGTAATTAATTAAACATAATATATAATTTTTTTCATTCTTTCTCACTAAAAAAGATATAACAACATTCATTGACATGTGGACGACCACCTCCTCGAAGCGATCTGATTCCTTTTTTCATCACCACATCACAATAATGATACACTCATAGATATATATATATATATATAATTAAATAATATAGTATTTAAAATATAATTATAATTATATAATGATAAAATATTAATTTCATTTTTCCATAATGATCACTGAAAAATAGAAACGTTACTCATGCGTACATATGGCATACCGTCTCAATGATCACAATGATTGTTTATTTTTCATAACAATATTTCTTGATTGGTTTTAAAATTGTAATTTATGTATAAATATGATAATTAGTTAATGATTATTATTCTATATATGTTTAAATAATTTTCCCTTAAACTATTATCAACCTTCCAAATTCATTATTGATACATAAACTGAATTTGGTCAAAACAACTGACTTAAACGTAATTAATTAAGTAATTATATATAACTTTTAAATAATTAAATAAAACTAATAATATACTTGAAAATGTTATGAACAAATAAAATCATCCACAAATGTTTATTATTTAAGAATATAAAAAACATGTGACAAGTCAAATACAAAATAGGATATTTTGTCTCAATTCCCTTTCATTGAGGCTTTTTTTGTGTCTCGTACCTATATTATTTTATAAAGTGTATATAAATCCCATTTTAAATTTTATATCATGAATTTATATATTATCACATAATTTAATGTTTTTTATAATGTTATTATTTAATTTGACTTAAGATTTAAATATTTTCCCATGGGATATAGGGCTTTTCTTTTTAAGAAAATAATTTTCTAATGCTTTTACATCAAACACTTTTTCTATTCCATGTCCATATTTTATTAAAATTATATGGAAAATATATATGAAAATAAAATATTTATCAACTAAATTTTATTTACCTTTAAATATTATTTTTAAATGTGTTCTCAAGTAATCATTTTAAGCATTTTATACAGAATGATTTAATAAAAAAATAAAGTGTTATTCTTAACGTACATAGTGAGAACGATCTTTCCTCCACCCTGACCATTATTTGAAATCTATATTTCATTGATATATTTCATTAATTACTTTAATTAAAACATTATTTTCCCTTTATTTTTGTATTTAGGTATAGAAAATTGATTTCCATACTAAAAAGTTATTTTTTATGTTAAAATGGGGTTTTCAATGATTAGGATATTTTGATATCCAAAATTGATTTGTTTATGATATTAAAAAAATTCAAATATTTTATAATGGAAGAGTGAAGTATAAAAATTATTTAATAATGATATAGTACTTGAGAATGATACATGACCTATTGGTGTTCCCATATAGTGATGGGTTAGCCCATTACAACATATATGATGGGGTATGTCAAATAGAACTGGGTGAGCCAATTACAGCTTAGAGGGGATTCCTAGATAGAACCGGGTGAGAATATTATATCTTAAATAATGGGTGATATTAGATAGTGATCCAATGAAATGTGTAATTTTTATTTTCTTAAAAATAAATAATGAGGGAGTTACCCAACATTTTCTCCTGTGGATTAAATTGGGCCTAGTAACTTATAACTCGGGTTTAAAATGAGTTTCGAATGTTACACTCTAAGTTATGTAGTACACTTTGTAATTTATTATTATGTATTCTAAAATGTTTTTTAGAAAAAATGTGTGTGTTTCTCATAAATAATTTTTATTTATTTTTCTCAAAGAACATTGATGTAAAGGTTAATATTTTATGTGTTTTCATATTTTCACTTAACCAATAGTATCCTTTATTTTATTATTCCTTATTGATATTTTAGTGCTAATCCCACTTTATTAAATTATTTTGATAGGATGGGTAAGGGAATGGATTTTGTCAAGTTGAATTTCATAAATAGTTTTAAAGAATTAAATAATGGTTTGTTTTAAAAAATTATATTATATAAAAAATTGACACTGATCGGAAGTGTCTAAATTGTATTATATGGTTTTGTAATGTATGAGTAATGACCTAATTATATAAAAATATAGTCCTTAAATGATCCTAAAATTTAATAAAATAGACTCTTAATTTAAAATTCATGATTATTTTACATTCATTGTTTCTTCCATATAAAAACACATTAAAAAGAGTGGTTCAAACGTTGCAACGAATGTGGCCACCACACTCTAGGTCAGAGTAGTGCATTTGTATATTATACATAAGATATACCCCCCCATTATAATTTTTCATGTGGCATGATAGGAGGATTCTAGGAGGCCCTATATTTCAAATACATTGAGTTTTTGTCACTTTCAAACTATATGTAACATTCTAGTAAACAAATATCTTATCCCGGGTATTTTTCCATACATATCATTATGAAACAATATTTTTGGTTGTCAAATACTATTTTTGTGATTTTATTTGTACTTTTAGTATATAGATATTTATGGATAATGATGAGGTCTAGTCATGCAGATCAGATCATTAATTATATGGTAGGTACCCATGGTCTGTTGTGTACTTCTTAGCGAGGTGAAAGTCCTACATTTTACTAATAATGTTACATCCTCTCCCATCAATTTTGTGATAATAAATGTTTTTGAAACTTTAATTTTTTTGATAATTAATGAGGTGTGGTTCCTTTATTTTGATTCCAGATAGGTAATGGGGCATCTAGTTGTGTGGGTTTGATTCTTCGGGTTGAATATTTATTCCTTTTATTTTTGGGTTGTGAAGAGTGGAATTTATTCATATGCATCATGTTATCTCAATTCATAAATATCTATATTTTTGGTGGAATTAATATTATATATACTCGTATGGTATTAAAGGATTATACTTTTTAATATTTATTCTATCACTATTGAAAAATGTCTTTCCCCCATTTTTTAAACATCTTTTACTATGTGACGCTCTTGTAGATGGCGTTTTAAAAACATTTTAACATCGACTAATAAAATTACCGACATAAAAGGCCGGTTATAATTTAGATTTCAAATATTTTTTAAAATAAATGATACAGAAAATCATATTATTTATTTTTTACTATGTTGGTTCTAATACAACTGACATGAAAAATCTTTTCACACATCAGTTTCTCTAAAAAACTCACATGGTAAATCTGATTTTTAAAATTTTCCCATTGGTTATAAAATAAGACACATGAAAAATAATTTTTTAAAATATATAATTCAATTAATTAATACCCACTAAATAGTACAGTAATATTCAATAATAACAGTAGCATACAATAAATTCAGTAGCATAAAATAACAAGAGCACAAACATTTTCAATGAGAACATTCAACTTTACACTACTTATTTGAAATAAATTGAAATCTAATCATTCCTATCAGAAATTAGGTTGGGTATCCATCCAACATGGCATTCGACATGGTCCATGACATGGGCCGAGGGGCATTACCGATCCCCATGTGCTAGAATAAGTGCATAAGTATCAAAAATAATCCTAGGGAATGATTTACCCAAAATAGTAAACCCAAACAAACAACAAGATAGATACAATAAAAATTGAAACCTCACAAAAAAATATTCCATTAAAATAAAATAAGATTTAATGGTTTACAACTTGAACCAACATCCAAGAAAAAGTCATCATAATAAACTAAATCTCTAACTCAAACCTCCAAGAAACAAGAGAGGTGCAACATTCAAAAGCTACTAACACCAACCATCATGTGAAGACCATCAACAACCTGATCCACCGTTGCTGAGCATGATGCCACAACCCGAGATACAAAAAGAACAAGGTCTACATACACCCAAGGGTGTTTATAGGGTGTGATCCAAATGACTAGTAGGATACCACCCAATAAAAGAGTTCTATTCCACAACATCAAAGAGATAATTAAATATTCTTATTAAAAAACATTCTTTCAAAAAAAATTCTATTAAGGAAAAAATTTACAAGATAAATTTAAAAAAAGGAAAAGAATGTTCGAAGGAAAATCATTTCACAAATACTACTTTAATGTGGATGAGAAAATACATAAATAGCACACACATACTCAAGTGGTCCCCCATATTATGACCGAACGTACCATGCCATGAATAGTAGAGCATGGTGAGTAAATCCCCTAAGGTCGCTAGTATGTGTAGGGTACTAGAGACATCATACCTCGGTGTAAACATGGCTATAAACCACAATAATAAATTCTCTCGTGCACGAGCCACTAGTAGGGAAACAAATCCATAACCTAGTGGTCTCTAATCATCACAATTGTTCAGTTAGTGTTATAACGTCAATCATGCTAGATGAAACCAAGAAGTACCAGTTCCATAACATCTAGCGTACTAGTCCTAATCCTCCCACCTAGGTTCCCAGGGATCCCTCTTTCAGCTCAAAAAAATTTCACATTCACATATCACTAACACAACACATTTACTCCCACAAGTCAATCCAATGAAAGTATATATAGTGTGCAACCACTTTCACACCAAAACCTCACTCACAAAACATACACAAACTAAACCATTTGATGAACATGTCTCACACCACCAATGTAATTTCAAAGTTCCTAAAAAAAATTTCCAAACCAATTTCCAAAGGCACCACAAATATTTACACCTGAAGACATGCAAAAAAACCCCTTTTTAGACCAAAAGCACACTAAAACCAGTTCACATCATAAATCACATTACATGCATGACATCATAAATTATTTAAACAACAAATAAAACATTTATAATTGGTACATGAAGGGTTTCACAGGAAAGACTCATAATGTTCACACAATAATGTAACCTAAAATTGAACACATTTTTAACCCTATCAAACACCATATCTGCACATCACATTAAATTAAATAAATTCAAGTAAACAATTTATAAAAAAATTAAAACTAACACAATATAGTTTAAAAAAACAAACTTCCTATCATGAAAAAAACCACTTTAAAACTGAATGTAAATCACAACTATTCAAAAACATTTTTTTTGTTAATCCAACTATTTAAAATTTAAGTAAAATGGTGTGTAATAAGTTCAATGTTCCAAGATAAATAATTTTTTCATTAAACCACTTTTTTATACACTTTCACCTTAATTACATTAGAAAATATTTTTCACTTTTTAGATAGGACTTGAAACCCTTTTCAGGAAACACTATAATATGATACACAATAAACACAACCAATTATTTTCAAGATAAATATATTTATAACATAGATACATATTAAACTATTACCAAATCATATTATTCACACTTAAATAATTAATTGAATGTTTCTAAAAACTACCACCACAAGACCCATAAGAAAATTAAGACCATTTTGAAAGGAAGACCCAATTCCACCACATGTGAATGTCAAAAATATTTCGAAACACATTTTACACTATCCCAAACAATTCATTAAACACTACCAAGAATTTATGAAAAAACAAACATATAAACATCAAGACTATATTATTTAGAAAATCAAATTTCATCTAACGAGTATGCAAAAAAAATTTAAAACATAGTTTGCGCCATGTAATTAAAATATAGAACATATTAAAATTAACAAAATAAATAAATTAAATTATCTAAAATATGAAAAGGCATGGAACCACCTACCTCGGGTGTAATAAACCTCAAAATTGGTTTTAATTTCATTTAAGCACCAAACGCACCTCAAGTGTACCCTAATGAGTCAAGATGTAACAAAAAACAACAATATTAAACAATATTAAACTTTAAACCTAACACCCTACCCACTTAAAACCAAAAAACCAAACTATAATTCTAACAATTTGAAGAAAACAACCAAATGATGAAGTATGAACCTATGGTGTGGGTGAGAGATGATTACTGGGCATGACGGGGAGGTTTTGGAGGTGCTATGCACCAGAAAATCGAGCCGAGAAGGGATGTTCTTCCATGGGAGGTAGTGCATGCTTGTTTTGAAAGGGAGGTAGGGACCGGCGTGCTGCTATTCATCATAGTGAAGGGAGTCGGTCAGGGAAGACAAAAGGAGGGGATCTCATTGGATTTTCGGCTGAACATGAGGTGGTGTGTGGGTCCGAGAGGGGGAGGAGGGAGTCAATCATAAGGAATGGGAGGCAGGTGAGCGATCTGGTGAGGGAGAAGGGCGCGGCGTGAGGGTGGCGTCGGTTGGTGAGGAGGTTAGGGAGGGTGGTGCCAGTTTGTTTGGAGGTTGGCAGCTAGCCATGGTTGTGTCACAATAGGAGCATGAGTAAGTAAGACTAGCAAGAGAATGAGGATGGGGAGGGACGACTCGTGATGCACTAGGATGATATGACCGTAAATGATTGACCCACAGTTCAGCAATAATCACGAGATAAAAATAAAGTGCAAATGCGGAAATAAATGGGACACCAGATGTAACGTGGAAAAACCCCCAAAATGAAAGGGGTAAAAAACCATGGGAAGATAGAAGGATCACTATGAGGTAAAAAAGGGTACAGAATCCCTCACTATTACAAGGAGAAAAACCCTCGTAATATTCTCTCTTGAATAAAGGGTAAAACTGTCTCACTAAATACCGCTCACAAATGGAATAACTAACGATGAGAAAGCCGATGAAGGTTATGATCAAAGTGGGAGGAGGCTTCTACCTTTTATAGGCTTCTGCTAGACCTGCCCAGCCCTCCTGCTTCCTTCTCTCGCTGGTGGGTTTGGTGGGGTTGGCCACCCACTTCCCAACACCACCCTACCCACCCTTTTGTTAGTCATGGGGGCAGCCACCTATCCATGGAAAATAGTTGCTGCTGACACATCTCCCACTTGGTATTTGATTGAGAAACAATCACATCTCCACATATCCTTTCTATCTGCCCAACCATTCTGCTCATGCATCTGTGAGGCCGCTCGAGGATCTGCACCATCTGAAATTATCAAAGTTAATCGCCTTCATCAAGAAATCTGCTAGATTTTCTTTAGTATGAATCTTCTTCATATCCACACGTCCTTCCTCCACCACATATCAGACAAAGTGATACTGTACCCCAATGTGCTTCTTCCTAGAATGAAAATATGAATTCCTTGAAATGTCCAAGGCACTCTTACTATCACAAAACAATGGAATCTACTCATGTTTGATCCCAAGCTCCTCCAAAAACCTTCTCATCCAAATCGCCTCTTTGCAAGCTTGTGTATCTGCAATGTAAATACTGCTCACAAATGGACTAAATGATGATGAGAAAGCCAGTAAATTTTATGATCAAAGTGGGAGGAGGCTTCTACCTTTTATAGGCTTCTGCCAGACCTGCACATCCCTCCTTCTACCTTCTCCTTCCGGTGGGTTTGGTGGGGTTGGCCACCCACTTCCCACCACCACGCCTACCCTCCCATTTGTCAGTCAAGGGGGGGCGGCCACCTATCCATGGAAAATATCTGCTCCCATCATGGGATAGGGGAATGAATGGGGGGTGATCCAATTGGGTAAGTTAGAGGAAAGGGAGTTCCGAAATGGAAGTGGTGAGGCGCGACATACATCGGGGCTAAGGACGTATGACGCCACAACTCAAGGGGGAGGCGCAAACCATACGTAAAATGAGGGTGGAGTAATTGAATAAATAAATAAAATGAGTGAAATAATAATAATAATAAAATGGTAACACCTATAAAAAATATTAAAATTAATATTTATAATGATAATATTAGTAACAAATTATTAAATTTTATATTCTTAATAATATTAACGGTAATAATATTATTATTCTCAAACACTATTCTAATTTTTATCATAAAAACAATTTCTTATATTTTATTTAACTTCTTATTTTCATTTTATTTCTATTTCATTTTTCATTATTATTTTGTTACCCTCTTATGTTTTTACCCATTTTTAATGATGGGCTGATCGCGTGGTCTCTGAAGCATGTCCTTCCCATGAATTCGGTGATGCTAAAGTAAAAACACTCAATATAATAATAATAATAACAACAACAACAACAATAAACTAAAACATGAATAATGATGATTATAATAATAAAATGAATAATAAAACACAATTGATAGTACTAAAATAAAATAAAATGTTATATCAATTATGATAATAGTAATAAAAAAAATAATATCCTTGAATAAAATTACTATTATGATTACTTTTAAAAACTCTTAATTTTTTTATAACACTTTTAAATTTTAATTCAATATTATTAATCCATTTTATATAATAAATTGAACCAGGAGAGGTCGTGCGGTGACCTAGCCGAGTCCACGCGCCTTTGACCATGGGGAGCTAGATGCAGCCAAGGGAAAACATTCATTTTTAAATAAGAACCCAAAAATTTTAAGCCGGGCTTTAACCCAAACTACATGATTTCTAGAAAATAAAATATTTAATTTAAAAATGTAGGGTGTGACAATTCTCCTCACCATAGCACTTTCTATCCCTATAAATCCAGAACTAAGGCTAAACCCCGAAGGAGAAAATGGTACCCCCTTGATGTTTAAAAAGGATTCCAGTGAAAAAAGTGAAAAGAGGTTATCAACTCATGCTTAGAGAAAGTGACTTAAATGAAAACCTCAAGAAACTCGTAAAAATACATTCTAATATGTGTCTCCCACCACAAAGAGCTAGAACACCTATAGTTGATTAATCTAGGTTAGGAACTCTCACACACACAAAAACCAACTTCACAAACCAAAACACCTTGAGCACCCATGAACGAAAACGACATCATTTGACTGGAACGAACATACAAGAACAATCACATCCAAGGAACACTCTGATCACCTACCACCAAGTTATCTCTTGAAACATAACTAAAAGGCCAACATGGGGAAAGCTCGATGGGGTTTCCCACCATTAGAAACTTACAAACACCCGAGACAAGACTGTAAAACTGACCCGGGAGGCCCAATCAGACTCCCCACCATTATAAAAAAGGCCATCACTGATTCATTCCAGATACATTTTCACATGACCCATTGTGGGTATCTCCACCATTAGAACTAACGGAAGATACAAAACTTTGAAAATTTTCTGATTGTGACCACACACCCTACCACAAGGGGCAGGGAGGGTAGCACCCAACTACTAGGGTGTCAAAAAAAACCCAAGACAAACAAACATCCTCACATTCCTTGATGATCACTCTTCAACTTTGGGACTGATTTACCCAATAGTCTCTATAAGGAGCAGTAAAAGAGAATACATTCGGTGGGACGCAACCCCCGGGACATTAATATAACAAAAAGACCACACGTCCTCATGGGAACGAGAAACCACAAGCATTGAAATAGGTTATTCAGAGTGGAAGAACAATATAAAACAATCCAAACTGCCTTCACCTTCAATACCAATGATAGAAATAAAGGTGGGGTCCCATACACTCCCGGGTATCCTGATCACACGCCAACTTCACTCTGAGGCATATGGTTGGAGCCTTGATGTTAAGAGAATATCTTGCCTCGCAGTTAGGCATCTAAGACTCCAAAATGGGGCTTCTCCTTTTGGTGCCAAACACAACCACACCACAACCAAGACATCACCAAAAAACACAAAACCAAACGTCGTCCAATTAATCGGTCGTGGCACATCAACCAAATCATGGGTTTCTAAAGGATTCTACAAAATCCACCTTTTCTCTTCATAGAGGACTCACAGTGCGACACATCACCAAACATGGCCTTTTAGGATGATGAAAGCACTAAAAATCCTTTCAAGACACCATTCAACACTGATAAATCTGAAATACCTTCACCCTTCCCTGCTGGAATTCTTTTCACCACTCTCAGGGGGAGCCTTTAGACCCAACGATGTCAAACTTCATACCTAGAAACTCAGAAAAATCAAAGATACCAAAAATCCCTTCAAATCCCCTAGCATATGTAATCCAACATTGAGAGGATCCAGTTAGTTATAAAAATGAGAGGTGGGTTCAATTCTATAATTCATGAAGAGAGTCCATCGATCAACTGGAGGGCTTACCAATGGAGAATTGCCCATGGCCTCACTTTAATTTCATGTTAATGCTTTATGGGGGGCATGAAATAGTCAAGAAATAAATCCATGTAACCAATAAAACTATTCCAATGGAAAAGACATACCACAATTAGACAATAAACATACAGGGGGAAGCACTGCTTGGGCTTTGAGAAGCACTTTTCAAAAAAAATCCACTAACCACACGCTTGCACACTAACTTACCATTAAGAATTATAACTCATGAAATAAATCATCCAAAATTATTCTTGGATTGAAACACCTCACATGAAACATTTCCAAACTACAATGACACACCACACAATCATCGGTTATTAAACCACCAAATACTTCCTTTAAGGTTTTTCTTTGAAAATAAATGAGGATGGTGGGTTGGCCAAACACCAATGGTGTCATGTGGGCCTCACACATGCATGTTCTTGTGCCACACTGAATCCCACCTCATGTCCATCCATGCACTCATTTTCTCGTTCCATTAACAATTTCTCTTCCTATATATACCCATGCATGTGGTTTCCCATTAGAGCACTAGTGATCAAAACCAGACCCTTCCATTTTTCAAATCCAAAACATTCAACCCACACTTTTCAATCCATACACATCATTTTATTTTTAAATCACTTCATTTCAAAACATTTTACAATTCCAAATAAAATTTACATAAAAACCATATTTTCACAAATCCAAAATAAAGAGACAAGGAAAGATGCAAGAGGAAACTAGTGTCAGCAGGTGGCTGGTAAATATGGTTAGCGGCCATATGAGAATCATGCCACCACCACAGAGAGTATTCTAGGATTTTATCCCTATATCCACATGTCTGGGCATACCCTATGAGCTCACTGGGACCACAAACCCTACTCCCTTTAAATTTCCCCAAAACAAGATTAACCACAATGAAAAAGATTCAGACAAACCTCAAATTATCCTAGTAACTTGTGTCCCTTCATGAGGTGTGCTAGCCAGACCCCTTGCTCATAGCTAGAACATCGAGTTATGACACACTTAAATTTTGTATTACATGGATCCATCCCAAAGGAACACGACCCAAGAGATAAAACCTCTCTCTGATACCATTTTGTCATGAACCATGCCAGGTCTCTATTGGACCCGATGCACAAACTGATTTGTGACATGACTCGAGGGGTGTTCTTGATCTCCATGGGCTGACACAAGTGCCCAGGTATCAACCATAATATGAGGGAACAATAAACAAGAAATATTAAACACAAACAACCAACAAGATAGTTAAACTAAATATTGAATACTGACAACTGAACAATCCTTTAAACTAAAATCAAATTTAATGGTTTACAACTTGAACCAACATCCACAATGAAACGAAAACATAATAAACTACAAATCTAAATCAAACCTCCTTGAAACTATAGAGGTGCTACATTCACAAGCTTCTAACACCAGCCTACATGTGAAGACCATCAACAACCCAAACCACCATCGCTGAGCACAATGCCTCAAACATGGATAAACAAAGAACACGGTCTACATACACCAAATGGTGTATGTAGGGTGTGATCCAAATGTCCAGTAGGATACCACCCCATAAAAATATTCCACGCCACAACATTAAAGATATAATTTAATATTCTTATTCAAAAAAACATGCTTTTAAAAAAATACTATTAATGAAAACATTTACGAGATGAATGTAAAAAAATGAAAAGAATTTTTGAAGAAAAACCGTTTCACAAATACTACTTTAAAGTGGATGAAAAAATACATAAAGGACATGAACATACTCATGTGGTCTTTCGTATGCTGACGAAAGGTACCAAGTCATGAATAGTAGAGCACTGTGGTTAAATCCCATAAGGTATCTAGTATGCATGGGATGCTAGAGACATCGTACCTCAGTGTAAACATGGAATATGAACCACAATAATCAATGATCTCATGCACGAACCACTAGTAGTGAAGCACATATATAACATAGTGGTCTCCAATCATAACAATAGTTTAGAGAGTGTTGTAACGTTAATCATGCTAGACAAAACTGGTATGAACCACTCCTATAACATCTAGCTTACTATTCTTAATCCACCCACCTAGGTACTCAGGGTTCCCTTTTTGTGGTCAAACTAATTTCACATTCACAAATCACTAACACAACACATTTACACCCACAAGTTAATCCAAACTATGTACACATAGTGT
Source organism: Viscum album (assembly GCA_963277665.1). Taxonomy (NCBI): domain Eukaryota; kingdom Viridiplantae; phylum Streptophyta; class Magnoliopsida; order Santalales; family Viscaceae; genus Viscum; species Viscum album. The sequence goes on from OY728153.1 coordinate 268,499,586, forward strand.
GTCACCACTTGCACATCCAAACCTCACTCTAAACAGTTACACATACCAAATCATTTGATAGACATGTATCATACCACTTATGCAATTTAGTTGTTCATAAAAATTGTTTCTCGAACAATTTTCAAAGGCACCGCAAAACATTACACCCCAATACATGCTCAAAACCCCAATTATTAGACCAAACACACACCAAAACCGTTCCACATCATAAATCACATTACATGCATGACATCATAAATTATTTAAACAAATAATAAAACATTTCTAATTGGAACATCAAGGGTTGCACATGAAAGACGCCTAATTTTTACACAATAAAGACACCTAAAATTTAACACATGTTTTACCCTATCAAACACCACATTTTTTCTTTACATTTATTTAAATAAATTCAGGTAAAAAATTTATAAAACATTTAAAATTAACACATGACATTTTAAACCAAAATAACACTTGATCTCATGGAAAAAAACACAACTTCAAAACCAAATATATAGCCCAACACTTCCAAAACTTGTTTTCTACTATTCCAACTATTTAAAATTTAATTAAAAATGTGCATAATAATATCAAAATGCCAAAATAAATAATTTTTCCTTCAAACCAATTTTTATACACTCATACCTTAAGGGATTTATAAAATATTTCACACTTTTAAGATAGGAACAAAAACACTTTTCATGAAACACTACACTATGATACTCAGGACATACAACCCATTATTTTCAAGAAAAATACATTTCTAACTCAGATACGTATTAAACTATTACCAAATAATATTTTTCAAACTTAAAATAATTAATTGAATGTTTTTCAAGAACCCCCACAACAATACACATAAGAAAAGTATGACCATTTGGAAATGAAGAACCAATTCCACCACACGAGCATATCAAAAATATTTCTGATAACATTTCACACAACCCAAAAAAATCATTAAACACTTCCAATCATTTATCCAAAAACAAACATATAAATGTCATGAATATATTATTCAGAAAATCAAATTTCATCCATTGATTATACAAAAACATTTTAAATCATAGTTCACGCCATGTAATTAAAATATTAAAAATATCAAAATTTACTAAAAAACACATTAAAATATCTAAAAGATGAAAATGGCTGGAACTAACTACCTCGATGTAGAAAACATCAAAATTGGTGTGAATTTCATTTGCACGCAAAACTCACCACAAGCAAACCCTAAAGATTCATGTTGTTACCCTAAAAAACAAGGTTAAAAAGGATTCAACTCTAAACCTAACACCCTACACATTGAAAACCTAAAACCCTAACTGTAATTATATCAATTGGAAGAAACCAACCAATCAATGAAGTATGCACCTACGGCGTGGGTGCAGGATGCTGATCGAGCATGACATGGAGGTTCTAGAGGTGCGTCATGCTTGAAAATCTAGCTAAGAAGGGATGTGCTGCCAAGGGGGTAGTGCGCGCATGTTTTTCGAGGGAGGTAGGCATCAACGTGCAGTTTTCCATTGAGGTGGAGGGCACCAGTCAGGGAAGACGAAAGAAGGGGATCTCACTGAATGTCCAGCTAAACACGAGGAGGTGTTCGGGTCCAAACAGTGGAGGTAGGGCATCGGCCGTGAGGAATGGGAAGTGGGAGAGTGGGATAGAGTGGAAGAAGGTCAGGGCACAAGGGAAACGCCGATTGGTGAGGAGGCTAGTGAGGGCTGAGCTGGTTGGTGAAGAGGCTGACAACGACCACAGTTGCAGTGCGATGGGAGCATGAAGAGGGCATACTAGAATTTCTTGAGGAGGTGCAGGGCCAACCCGCAACTCGCTTGGGGGAGGATAAAGAATGGTGGAGGTGAGTTGATCAGGTATGGTAGGGGAAAGGGTGTGCCGAAATTGGAGGGGTGACGCGTGACAGACACTATGGGTAAGGGGGTGTGATGCTACAACTCAAGGGGGGTGGTGTACAACCCCTATGTAAAATGAGGCGAGGAAGTAATGAAATAAATAAATAAAATGATTAAAATAATCATGAAATAATAAATTGGTAATAACATTACACAATATTAACATTGATATTAATTATCAAAATATTAGTAACAACTTATTAAATTTTATATTCCTAACACTATTAATAGTAATAATAATATAATTCTCCAACATTATTCCAATTTTTTTCATTAAAAAAATTTCAAAAATTTTATTTAACTTCTTATTTTCATTTTATTTATAATTCATTTTTCATTATAATATCATTATCTTTTTATTTTTAACCCATTTTGAACGGTGTTCAGACTGCGTGGTCTCTGAACTATGCCCCGCCCATGCCCTCGGTGATGCTAAACCCAAAACACTCATCATAGAAATAAAAATAATAAAAATAACAATAATAATAATATACTAAAATATGAATAATGATTATAATAAAAATAATAATAAAACACAATTTATAGTACTAATAAAAAAAACTTATATCAATTGTAATAATTATAATAATTATAATAATATCACTGAATAACATTATTATTATTATTATATTTAAAAACTCCCATTTTATTTTATTTTTATATAATCACACATTTAAATTTTATTTTCTTTATTTTTAATCCATTTTATTTAATTAATTGAACCAGTCCAGGTCATGTAGTTACCCAGGAAAGGCTGTGTTGCTTCGACCAAAAGGCGCTAGATGAAGCCAAGGGAAAAACATACATTTTTAAATAAGAACCCAAAAATTTTATGTCGGGTTCAACCCGAACTACACGATGTCAAGAAAAAAAATTAAAAAAAATTTAAAAATTATAGGTGTAGCAATTTCATAAAATAATTCACCTTTTAAAATTTTAATGGTCTTATATCTTTTCCATTATAAATTTATTGTTCATCTAAAGGTTAAATTTTTTAAAAACATTTAACATGTATTCTGATTAAAATAAAATAAAAAATAAAGGAAAAATTTATAAAAAAACATCACATTCTAGAACATTATAACCATCCCGGTTGAAATTATCTCAAACAAAAATCCCAGAGAATTGATTCTACTTTACATTATTCCATTTTAATAAATATATTTTTAAAATGATTTTTCAATTTAAAATAACATTTTATGTATATACATCTAAAATATAGTAATTATAAATGAAAAGTCACCTTTTCTTTTAAATAATTTATCTTTTCACTCTGATTTCTTATTTTCATGTGAATGTGTTTCCATTTCATGTTAAAAAATAATTATTATGAATTAAATTTCATTTTCATTTTAATTTATACAAGTATTCATAACTTAAATGTTCCATACATTCCTAAAATTATCTCACACTTCAGCATGAATAGAGTATAATTATCAACGTGTCTTCTCCCTTGAAAAAAATCACCCAAAATTCAATAGCCACTAATATATAGAAAATATAATGTGAGTGGTTATTTTAAAAAGAAATTTATAAAAAATTATGATATATATTTTTCATACTCTTTATAATGAGTAAGAATACAAAATTCTTAATTGAATTACTTTTAATCCTTTAGTAATATAAATTATTCTTTCTACATCATCCATTGTCCTCGGTAAATGTGAAATAAATTGTTGGTCCCTAAATCCATATACTACTTATATGTCATACTTTATACTAATTTAAAAAAGATATATAATCCCAAGAAACAAAATTATAAATTTCTAATAAATTAAAATAATTGGAAGATGTTTTTTAATCATCTTATATAGAAAATACTTACATCATGTTTTTCCCCAAAACATCTCTAGTTTCATGCTCCGTGATATATTTTTTAAAAAGGTTCACAATCATTGAACACCAAAAATATTCAGCTTCCATTGGAATTTCATAAAACTACAAGTAAAAATTTGTATATTTTTATAATATATCAAGTCAAAAAGATGTTTTTTCTGAATCCATAAGGACATTTATTTGTTGTAATATGTATATAATGTCATTACCTTTAACTTATTACTATAGAAATAGATAAATATATAAACATTATAACATCAAAATAAATTTTACAGAAACATTAAATTAAGGATATACTATAAAAATATATATATGTAAATTTGTTGAACAATAATTTATGGTCTAAAAAATGTTCTATAATTATTTCAAATTTACAGACTTTATCAATTGGAAATAGTATTCTTCTTGATCTATCTATAATATCATGTAAAATTACCCTAGGATTTTCTACCTCAATTTGTTGATAATAAATGGTACCCTTTATATAATAAATAATTCTATATGAAAAAATATTTTTTTGGATAACCAACACTTAACTCATAATAAATTGGATGTTTTATAGGAGGTGGTGTAGATGTCTGACAAGTAGAAGGTGGAGGAGTGGGATCTGTGGGCGGAGGTGGAGGAGTAGGTTCAAATTCTAGAAACTATCATGGCATGTCTATAAAAATCAAAAATACTAAATATTGATAATTTCCACCATCTTCTCATGGATATCCTATTTTTTTGATTCAAAATATTCTATTTTGATTTTATAAACATCCTCCATTGTAGAAAATTCAGAATGAGAAACCATTTTTTTCGATACACCTGCCAGGAATCCTCGTACATGACTCGAGTGTTGGTTACTTCTCAATATAGTTTCTAAAATATTCATCCTACCCTTATCTATGAATTTCCGATATATGATTGTCTCCTAAAGAGATTCTTGTATAGGTCATTTGAAAATATACTTAGTGAATCAAAATATATAAATAATTAATGTAACATAAATAAATAAATAACTTAATCAATATAAAATGCTCTCAACTAAAACCATATAATCTTAAATAAGTTATTAACCCTTTTTTCTCATCCAATCCCTCTTCCATTTTTCATTTTTAATAGATGTGGACGGAGGGTCAAGCTCTATAGAGCCAAAATACTAAACTCTTAGTTTTTTAAAATTTTCTAGAATCATTTTTTATTCTAATAATTTATACTCTCCACAATAAATATTATGAAGGTATATATTTCTTCATTGGATATTCTGATAATATCACCAATTATTATATAAATTAAGAAAAATTTAATAATTATAATGATCATAAATATAAAAAAACAACTAGAAGGTAACATTTCAATTTGTAAAAATTCTACTAGTCATACAATTTCATCAAATTGATTCGTTATATTTTCATCTAAAAATTGATATATATCACTTGGGTTTTTATGTTATCTATTCCAAAAAATGATATACAATGGGTGTACTGATTTAAATGCGCTCAAACTTCTTATATCATATGATAAAAATTTCATCCTGACTCCCCTAGAGGCAGAGATATCATATATAATTTAATATGTATGGGTAAAACGTGTAATAGTATAATCAATTCCTGATAACTAAAATAAAAACAAACGAGCTTACCAAAAATGTGTGTCATAATAGGGATACATTCATGTGGTTGATACTTATCCAATCAGCAATCACCATACTAAATTTTTTAACCAGTACTTTAGTAAAATTAATGAATTGTTTTGAATTTGTACCCCTTTGAATATCATTATTGTCAATGTCAACTAGAATCCTCTATCCATGGCTACGGGAAAATAACAGTTTTGTTAAATTTCTATTTCCACATTTACTGGCCCTTAAACACTTTTATACCCTATAGATGCAGATACCTCTTGTGCAGAATGTTAAGGAGGCTCATCAAAAGGAGTGTGTGTATGGTCCTCCCTAGAGGTATATGTACGATATTTCCTACAATTATATGGTGGATCATAATTTTGATATTCCATTATCCTACAAGTCAATGGAACAAAAAACAATTTTAAAAATATAAAAAACAGACTATTACATTGAAATGAATATAAAAAATGGAAAATGATCAAACAAAAAGTAATATAATGAAATCAATATGTTATTGATATTTTTTGTAGTTAAATAAAATTATAAGAAAATAAATAAGAGATTAAATGAAATATAAAATTATTATAAATCATTATTTGATGGGTTAAAAACAAATAATTTTAAAAAAAAATTAAAAATCCAACTAGTACATATAAAAGTAAATGAAAAATGAAAACGAATCCATAAAGTAAACTCAAATAATTTTTTTTAATAATATTAGTTAAATTATTTAACATAAATGCTAAAAACGTTTATAATATATGAAATTCCATAAATAAATGGAAAAAAATCCAAATTTGGTGTGTTAATAGTAAAAATTCTCCAACATATTACACTATTTTTACACAAAAATGAATATTATTTGAATATTTTAAAAATGATAACAAAATAGGCTAAACTAGATATTGTTTTTATTTTTTAGCATTGTTTAAAAAAATGATGACAACTTAATTAGAGATGAAATGACATAAAATAATGAGAAAAATTAAAAAAATTGGTATGTGATTAGTAAAAATGATCCAAAAAATTACATCCTCTTTTTCTCCAAATAGATTATTCATTGAATATCCTCCTTTGTAAAATTTTTTATTTTTTATTTAACAAATTATATTAAAATTAATTTATTTTCTAAAAAATCAACAAATATATAAGTTATTAAATGGACAACATGATAAACTAAAAAAAACTAAACTAATATAAACAAACAATTTAATATATTCGTTATAATATGTGTTTTAATATTGAAAATAAAAAATATATATATAACATTATATGATATTTTAAAAATTATTCAAGAACTAAAAATATGTTACCTATAATAATAGAAATTTACTAACGGATATTTTTTCAAAATTCCTTCCCCAGGATCATTCTGTATGGCACAAACCATGTCTATGAATTTCACATCAATATTACCAGTTACCCATTCCATGTAAGTAGGGATATCACATAAATAAACATCTTTTCCAAGTTAATCATCACCAACATAATATTTTTTCCTTATAAAAAGTTAGAAAATTCAATACCATATTGATCAATTACATATAATTTTTTTCATATTTTTCCTGGATAAAAGTATTAGTCGTGTATTCCAATGTATTAATATTCACTAGAGTAATTCCAAATTCATCAGGTTAAAAACTATTGTTACAAATAACCCATTTTCAATTACTAATGGAAACTCAAAATTTAATGTAATCAACCTCCCATATTTTAGTTGAGACTCCATATTGTTCACTTGATTCAAATATTGTGTTCTTTTATTGAGTAAAAGAAAAATCATTGCATTGGTGAACACCAATACACTACTATTCTAAACTAAACTTATATGGTCATGTTCTTTTTTAAGAAATGAATATCCATTTATTTCATTCTTGGAATGTGTTATAACATTTTATATTGGGATTACCACTAACCTTCTCAATGTTTCAGATGCATCTACTCTACCAAACATAATCTATTTAATCCATGGAAAAAAGTGTTGTTATGATCATTCCAAATCCACATATCATTCTTCTTTGGATAACATTTCTTAACACATTAATATTAAATGTTATATATATATATTAGAATCATCTATATGTATAAATTTACGTTCTTCGATTTTTCACCTATAAATTATTTTACTATCATGATATGGATCTCCTTTCCACCTTAATTTAAAGGATTATGTATAGATGTTGGAAAACCCATGTGCTCCACTTTAGACCAAAAGCATGTACAAAACTCTAAAACATCCATAGAAATATAATTTTCAATAATGGAGGGGTCTGGTTGACATGGATTTTTAACATACCCCTTTAATATCATTATATTCACTTAAAATGAATACATCCAATGTATATATAAAAATATCCAGTGAATTATTTCTTACTCTAAAAGAAACATTAAATGATGTATGATATGAAAAACATAGAGTAAAATAAATTTCCAATTGAAAAAAATATAAAGTCTACTTCATTATCCAAAATTTTCAAAACATTCATATCAATCACTTTATTACAAATTTAACTTAACAATATAATTCCTTCATTATAAACATTATGAAATAGATAGGAAATATTCCATGCAATGAAATTGGTCAATGTTGTTTCATCATGACATGACAGTCATGATATTTCATACTTTTCAACATAAAATAACTCAAAGACACAAAATTTTTCATATTTGAACAATAAACCTAGTGAACTTTAATATCTAGAAGAAACTAAAAAAATATTGTTTTCTCCCACTTATATAATTCACGAAAAGCCATAGCTAATTATGTTATCCTTCCATCAGGATTGGGGGATAAATACAAATTTACTCCCGTTCAGAGTCAATCCAATGTTGTATTCAATCAATTTTTTGTCTTTCAATTAACATCTAATAATGTTCAAATTAATATTTGATAAAAATTATTTTCCATTTTTAAGAAATCAATGTTATATTTGACCTCATTATATATCTAATATGGTTGCTCCAAAAATATTTACTATCTCTTCCAAATATTTATATCACTTCCATATTTTTTCGTCATTATGAATATCACATCAATGATTTTCACCCTATAAAAATCCTTATTAGTGGAAAATTGTGTTGGAGAAATATAAATTCTTTATGATCCATTTAATGCATTCTTTGATCTTTTATAAGAGATTTCCATTTATAAAAACCTTTGATGAACATTTTTTGTCCCATATTGTAGTTGATAATATGAAGATTGTTGCCCACAAGTTGGACAAGATTTATACCCTATAACACTATATCTAGAAAACTTTTCATATGTTGGGAAGCCATTTATAGTTAACATAATCACTAAATTTAGGTGAAAACAATCCATCTTATAAGAAATATAAAACCAGATACCTTCTTCCAAAAAAGGTTCAACAGATCAAATAATGATGATAAGAAAACACTGATATAATTTTTGAGATATTGTTTGTTCAAATATCATTAAAATCAACTTAAAATACTTTAATCTTCATAAAAAACATAAGATATAAGTTTTAAATTACCAATAAAATTGGCCATGAACTACGTGTGGTAATAAATTTTGATATAGATTCATCCCATATATGAACAATATAAGTTTGATATTTAAAACTTCATTTCTAAAAGTAGTAAATTTTTGATCAATTTGTTTCCATTATGGACAATCTATTAGATGGTGTTATTTTCCATCACTTATCTACTCATCTGCATGCCATATTAACATGTTTTTTGTAACACCCCAGGTAAGTATAGAATATGACATTTTTATATTTATCTATATTTGTGAATAAAATGTTAATATTAATTTAAAGGGAATTCTATGATCGATGGCATACCCAATATGCAACAACGGGTTTTTTTGAAATCTTACGTTGCACTCTACTAATAATATAATATTATTTTAAATGGTAGTTAACACGTAGCCGTTGTATTGGATGAAGTGAATATAAATAACAAAAATATGATTATTTATGTTTGTTAAATGTTTTTACATTTATCCAATAAAATATAAAGGCTTAAAATAAGAAAGGAATTCAATCTTAAGCATAATTACTCTAATATTCACTAAAAGGTCTATTTATCGCCTTTTGATGGCGAACCCTCTTTAAAAATAGTTTTCGTCACTCTTATAAATTCTCTTGGACCAAATTAATTTTTTTATAATCTGTACATCAAAATTTACTTTGTGCAAATTTTTGGTATTTTTCTGATAAAGATCAATTTTTAATGAATAGTGATAAATGTTGTATTTTAATTAAAAACCTCTTTTTAATCTAATTTATTTATATTATTAGATTATCTTTTGAATTGTTTTTAAAGATAAATTAAAATATATTTTTACCATTTAATCCAATGGTGGTCATTGGAATTAATATAACTTTGAAATTGGACTTAAACTAGTGTCAATCTTTTAATAAATATTGTTTCTTAAAAACAGGCTATTTGTTTTGACAATGGAAATTAATTATTAAATTAATTATTGCAACATATATGTTTTGAATTTTTTAAAATACACATAATTTTTGAATTCAGAATATCAAATATATCTTAGGGTGAATTTTTTGTATTTTTCTCAAAAACCTCAATTTTTTATGAATAGTGAAACCACTAAGTGGTAGTTAAAAAACTGATTTTTCGTTTAAATGAAACATTACCACTTCTGTGATTTGATTTTCAAAAATTCGACATATATGGTTGTCATTAGGATGTAAAATGTGGTATAGTGGGAATAAAATAATTTTTTTGGTAAATAGTAACTTTTAAGTTTTATTAATCACGATTAAAGGTAATTTGTGTAATTTAAGGTAAAGATAAAGTTATAATAATATGAAATAACTTTGACACATGTCCTACAATTATTTTATGTGTCATGGCCGACCAATAAAATCCATGGTTCAACTTGTGGTCCCCATGGAGCCACTTTTGTAGTAAAATGACATTAATAACTTTTTATTTAAAGTTAAAATTAAAATTTCACAAACATGTATTGTTTTACTAAAACAATTTTTACATGGGGTTATACAAGTCATATTTTTTACTATAAATGTCCAATAGAACTATATAAAGATTTAATACATCATAGTATCTTTTTTATAATTGTTAGACATTAAATAAATTAATTTATTTATGACACCATGATGATGCAGTGATTACCACATTAATAAACGATTTAAATAAAATGAAATGATATTGTAAATTATAAGACATAAACTTGTCCAAAAACTATTGGATGAGTATATTTCGAACCCTTATCACCTTATCCTCGAAATATATCAATTTGGGACCTTTATAACTCGAAACACAATTTAATATAAAGTAACATTTCATTACGTTCCAAGAGCGCCCCCTCCTCCCTCTTATAAAAGGCCCCCACCTCTACCTCCTTACCAACACCTCTGAAGCCATTGGCTCAGCAAAACTCTTATCTTTTATTCCCTACACATATCTCTATTACTCCTAGAAGCCTCAATTTGTTCATAATCCTTTCCAAGGAAGCCTTTGTGCTCAAATAAAAAAGAGTTACCCGATTTTAAGGTAATGTATTCACTTGTGTTCTTTTGTTTTATTTTGCTTCTACAACCCCCTAAACACTTTTTATTACATTTTTTATAACAACACCAGTATCTTCAATATAATAGGATGTAGTTATAATATGTATTCGAGCTACACTTTCACACACCTCTATATAATGGTTAAAGAACATACTATTTCTGTGGATGGCGAATTACTGCCTCAAGAAATGATGATTGTTCAATATTATTTTAACACCATCAAAGGTGGACATTAAGATGTCACTATTTTTATATATGATATATAATATTTTTATGTTTTCCTTAAGCTTCTGTTTTTTTATTTTATGGCAAACCTTTATGCTTTCCATTATGGGTAAACGTGATATCTTCATTTTAGGAAGTGCAGACTACCACCCCCTCAAAGCGATTTGATTCATTAATGCCATATGTGGGACTTATAAAGGATGGAATTAATGGTATTACATATGATATCCTACTGTAATTATAATATACCTTTATATCATTATTATTTCATTCCATTTAATACAAAAAATGAAATTAAAGTAGCGTTCATGCGTACGTACGGCTTACTGACTCCATGAACGGTACATTTCATTTCTTATCTCCAAATGTTATGTACTATTATAAGTACATATATATAATGGATATATATTTCATATATTACATATAAATTTTTGATATCATTCTGGAATTATAATATATATATCTCACAATTAGTTTCAATTCCATTAATATGACAAAGAAAAGAAAGTAGCGGTCATGCGTACGTACGGCCTACCGTCTCCATGAACGGTGCATTTCATTTTTTATCTCCAAATGTTATGGAATAGTATAAAATGAATATATACTAGATATATATGATATTTAAATCGTTGATAATATTTTGGAGATGATGTACATATAACTTCATGGAAAATTCTTTTCCAACAAGCTCAATTTTGACTCTTGTACCGAACATCGACAAAAACGTTTGATATGAACTCAAATTATTAACCCATTATTATAACATTTTAATTGGTTATATGAACTTAATAATAATCTTTAAATTAGTTCCTTATGAATTTATAAATTTATCAAAGTTTATTATTTAGGAATATAATGAAACGAACAAGGAAAATCAGACTTGAGGTAAAGGATCCTACCTCTCTCTTTCTTTTTAAGCACTCTCTTTTATGTCATTTCTTTTATGATCATATTTATTATGATTTGGGATGTTATTTTATATTACTAATACTTTAATTTTTATGTTAATATTATTAGAGACCCTATTTGATCTCATAAATCCATTTTTGGAAGTTTTAAGTGGCGGCGTTAGGCTACCGAGTTTTCGTAAGGGATTTTCATCCCACTTTTATTCCCATGAGATTTATGATACATTTTCCACCATTTCATTTGATTGGTGTATTTACTACCCATTATTATACTCTTTGTGTAATATACTTTAATTTATGGGTATTTAAATCAATTTTTTGTAGTCCTTCTTTCTTGGGGTATACGTTTTAGAAGTTACCCAATTCGGTAAGGGAACCTTTCACCCTCCTCTTTTTAAGACTTCTTTTGTTATGTCTTTTAATTTACATATTATTATGTTGTAATATGTTCTTATATATCCTTATTGATGTAAATTTTATGTCCACGTGATGAGATACCCTTCTCTCTCTCATCGACTAATTTTATGAATTTTGAAGTGACGCCGTTAGGCTGTAGAATTTTTGCAAAGGAACTTCTAAACTCAGTTTCAATTCTTTGGGTTAAACCTCTACTTATTTATTTTATTATGCCAAGATTATGTGTGGAATATCTATGTTGTAATTTCCAAAAACCTTTGTGTGGATATACTATTTCGACACATAATCATATCATTGATAAATTCTTATGTCATTTAGACGAACTTGTATGGGAAATCATAACTCAATATCATTTCATTGAGTTAAATATATATGTAATTGGTTTTGTTTTTCGAAGATTATGTGTGAATGACCACTGATTTTTTTACACTTAATATACACTTATATTGTGTGTATTCATATTTGTCACACATAACCATTTAATTGATTTATCCTTAATCTAAGGATACTGACTTTGTAAGGGACTTCGTCTCAATCTCCTTTCATTGAGGCATATTTTGTTTAATACAAAACTTTCTTTTATATAGTGTATAAACCCCATTGACTTCTAATTTTATTCAAAAGGAATATTTTCTATACCAAGTGCTTTACTAAATGAAAAAAAGTATGTTTCTTTTTAACGTACGCAGTGACAATGACCTTTCCGCTGCCGCGAGTATTATTTGATCTTTGGATTCCTCAACAAGCCGTTATATTTTTAAAAGTAAATAAATACCATATATTCTTTTTTGGTATTGAAAATGGTTTTGATAATGGATTTTTTATGTCAATATATTTAAGTAATATATTGTTCTTGAATTGTGTAAATGTTTTCTTTCCATTATAGTTGTTTTATGTTTTATGATTTTATAATGGTACATGGACATTTGACGGGTGGTTACGTGATAAACCGTATGATTGGTGGTGCCATGAATACCATGACAGGTGGTTACATTATAACCTCCAATGCCTTGGGTATGGAAGTAGGTCATATGGATATTCCATTTAGTGAAATGTGTGGATGTCGGTCGTATGGTTATTCCATTTAAGTATGTTTATGTCCCATGTTACATTTATATGTTATGTGTAATTTATATGGGTTATATGGTAATATTTTGGTTAAAAAAGGGCTAAGTAATGATCTTTTATTTAGTGAAGAGTATTTACTACTTATTAAAGGTGAAAAGTATTACTTTGATAATTTATTCATGTTTTACTTGATGTTTGGAAAAACTAACAGTTTTCCTTCTTTGTGTATCCTTTACTGGGATTTTTATGCTCATCCCATGTTTTTGAAATGTTCTCCACAGGACTCAAAGACGAATAGGGTCAAGGATGGGATCAAGGAAATGTCAGGCTGTCTAAAACAAGGAACTAGACATTACTCTTTTGTTCAAGAGTTTTTATTTTGTGAAAAAAATGGAAGCTGAGTAGATGTGTCTACTTTGTAATCTGGAGATGTAATAGTAATGTCCTAATTCTCTAAAACTCTAAACTTGAAAAGATCATCAATGTGAATTATTCATTTAATTCAAAAATAAGTAATGTTTAAGGCTGGGTCCTTATAGTTGGTTTCAGAGGGAATTTTAGATAACTTTAAAGGTTAGAGTGTTGCTTAAGAATAAGTGACAAGTTGTGTATAACCACAATGAGTAGTATATTAGATGGACTCATTGTTTTTTTGAAAGTTAGAATTATTTTGAGATAACTTGGATAACTATATCTTATTGTTTATCTTCCTCATTATTATATTATGATTTTACTGATATGATCACACTGACGTTTTTGGTTTTAGTAAATGGATAGATCTAGCAGGCACCAAAGTAACAGTGAATGTGAAGGAAACTGTGACAATTTTCTGAGTCAGCAACTGAATGATATGAGAGATTCAATGAAAACTCTTGTTTTTATCATCAACTAACTATCTGGAGTTATGATTGACCACCTAACCCTTGGTTATTTTTATAAGTCATCATATATGCGAGAAAAAAATCCCTACAGAACATCAGGTAATAATCATAAAGGTAAGTGTGTTCAAAAACCTATGTGTCAATGAAGGTCATAAAGCAAGAACCTGACATGGAAAAAGGAAGCATCCAGTTGACTCAAGGAAAGGGAAATATGTTCTTTCTGACGGATCAATTGAATGTTTAAAATGTGGTGTGCATGGTCATTATGAAAACAGATGTCCTATGAATAAGTTTCGGGAATGGGATCACCAAGATCGTACAAATATTTGTTTACCAATACCTAATGCCATTTCGATTGAGGAGGAAGAAACTGACAATGACCAATCAAAGGTATGGATTATTTCTTAACATTTTTTTGCTATTTTGGAATCTTAGGATATGATTCATGATTTTTTTTGTAGGAAAGAAGTATTTCATAATAAGTTGGAAAGGAATGGTTAATGGATCATAAAGAATGTTTAAGGAGTAAGAAGTCAGCATATAAGGGCTTCAAGAGTTATGGAAAAATTCATAAAAGTATTAAGTCTCTTTTGATGATGGGGTTACATAAGAAGACTTTTTATAGTATGTGTAACCATGATGTTTGATATATGAAAATTTTATTCAAAAAACAGTTATCTGTTCTTTTGTGGACATAGTTATAAAGAACCATTTGTGTTAATTTGATCCTTACATTTGAGGTAATTATTGGCTACTATATGTTATGATGGAAAATGAAAGGCATGAGATAAAATTGATGCTAAATTATGTTATGGTTATTTTTTATGATTTTATCTCTTTTTGGGGAATGTTTTGAGAATTATATAGTTTGGAAAAAGGACAACATGCAGACCGTGTGAAAACCCGTCACGTCAGACAAAGCTGTGGGAATCGAACCCACAACCAAAGTACGACTGGTATTTATCACCTACCATTGGACTACGTGAAGTCCCTGGTTAGTTTGACTAATTATTTTTAGTTAGGTGATTTTTCTGAATCAAGAGTAAGTTGATTTTGGGTTATCTATAGAAATTATTAACCTATCATAGAGGATATGTGAGTAGGTTAATTACTTTTCAATATGAGACTTTAAGAGCAACTGCTTTTATTTGGAGATAAATGTTAATTTGTAACTTGGAATACTATGTGATTAAATCCTTCAAATATTTGGGTTTAAATCTTAGTTTGGTTTACTTTGAAGAATTTTATAGAAAAATTGTTTATCGAATGGTATTTGTTGAACTTTGGGTTTTGTTGGACAAATTTTGGAGATTAAGAATATATTTTATTTTTATAAAAGATTATCTTTGTGTGGATTATCTGATCTCGTACTAACAATTTTGTTTTTGGTAATGGTTTAAAGACACGGGAATTATATAGTTCTCTTTTGAGGATTAAGTGATTCTCTAGATGTTGACTATAGCACTCTTAATGTGAACAAGTCGTCCTAAATACTCATCATTTGGAGAAAGTGTGAGTTTGTGTTAGAAATCTGGTAAAAGATGAAAGTCTACACGACAAGTATGTTTCCTTATGATTTAGTTAAGCTCAAAAATAAATTACTCAATGAAAATTAACTTAAAAAATGTTTTCCATTAACTTTTCCTACTGGGGAATCCAATACCGTTTAACCCATCACAAGTTTGTTATTTTCTGGTGGTTAACATTCTCCTAAACTGTTTTCTATCACTCACCCTCAGAACATGAACCTTTGTTTTTTCTTCCATATCAATGTATTCATACATGGAATCCTAGTATGGGTTATCTTAGGTGACCATTATACTTACCTTTCTTTCTATTAAATTTACAGTTTAATTTACTTCTTTTCTGATGTGGGGCTTTCAATGAAGTTTCCAAGCCCAATTTTAATATTACGGGGACGCAATTCCCAAAAGGGGGGAAGGATGTAACACCCCAGGTAAATAAATAATATGAAATTTTTATATTTATCGATATTTGTGAATAAAATGTTAATATTAATTTAAAGGGAACGCTATGGTCGATGGCGTACCCAATATGCAACAACAAGTTTCTTTGAAATCTTATGTTGCACTCTAATAATAAAATAATATTATTTTAAATAGTAGTTAACACGTAGCCGTTGTATTGGCAGGAATGAATATAAATAACTAAAATATGATTATTTATTTTTGTTAAATGTTTTTACATTTATCCAATAAAAGATAAAGTCTTAAAATAAGAACGGAATTCAATCTTAAGCATAATTACTCTAATATCCACTAAAAGGTCGATTTATTGCCTTTTGATGGAGAACCATCTTTAAAAATATTTTGGTCACTCTGATAAATTCTCTTGGACCAAATAAAATCTTTCTTTAGAATAAGGACATCAAAATTTACTTTGTGTAAATTTTTGGTATTTTTCTGATAAAGTTCATTTTTTAATGAATAGTGATAAATGTTGTATTTTAATTCAGAACCACTTTTTAATCTAATTTATTTATACTATTAGATTATCTTTTGAATTGGTTTTAAAGTGAAATTAAAATATATTTTTACCATTTAATCCAATGGTGGTCATTGGAATTAATCTCACTTTGAAATTGGACTTAAACTAGTGTCAATCTTTTAATAGATATTATTTCTTAAAAACACGCTATTTGTTTTGATAGTGGGAATTAATTATTAAAATAATTAATGAAACTTATATGTTTTGAATTTTTTAAAATACATATCATTTTTTACATTGGAATATCAAATATATCTTAGGGTAAATTTTGGGTATTTTTCAGAAAAACATCAATTTTGATGAATAGTGAAACCACTAAGTGGTAGTTAAAAAACTAATTTTTCATTTAAATGAAACTTTACCACTTCTATGATTTGATTTTCAAAAATCCGAAATACATGATTTTCATTAGTATGTAAAATTTGGTTCAGTGGGATTAAAATAATTTTTCGGTGAATAGTAACTTTTAATTTTATTAATCGCGATTAAAGTTAATTAGTGTAATTTAAAGAAAAGATAATGTTATAATAATATGAAATGACCTTTAAACATGTCCTACCCTTATTGGATGTGTCATGGACGACCAATAAAATCCATGGGACCACTTGGGGACCCCATGGAGCCACTTTGGTAGGAAAGTGACATTAATAAGTTTTTATTTAATGTTAAAATTAAAATGTCACAAACATGTATTGTTTTAATAAAACAATTTTTACAATGGGTTATAAAAGTAATATTTTTGACAATAAATATACATTAGAAAGATAAGAATATTTCCTACAGAATAATATTTTTTTATAATTTTTAGACATTAAATAAATTTATTTATTTATGACACCATGATGATGCAACGATTACCTCATTAATAAACGATTTAAATAAAATGAAAAGATAATGTAAAATCTAAGACATACACTTATCCAAAAACTATTCGATGTGTATATTTCGAACCCTTATCACCTTATCCTAGAAATAAATCAATGTGGGACCTTTAAAATCCGAAACTCAATTTAAAATAAAGTAACATATCTTTACTTTCCAAGAGATCCCCTCCTCCATCTTATAAAAGGCCCCCATCTCTACCTCCTTACCAACACCTCTCAAGCCATTGGCTCAGAGAAACTCTACTCTTTTTGTCTCTCCACATATCTCTCATACTCCTAAAATCCTTACTTTTGGCATAATCGTTTCTAAGGAAGCCGTTGTACTCAAATCAAAAAGATTTACCCGATTTTATGGTAATGTCTTCACTTGTGTTCTTTTGTTTTATTTTGCTTCTCCAAACCCCTAAACTCTTTTTATTAATTTTTTTGTAAAAAAACCAGTATCTTAAATATTCTAGGATTTTGTTATAATAACTATTCGAGCTACACTTTCACACACCTCCATCTAATGGTTAAATAACATACTGTTTCTGTGGATGGCGAATTACTGCCTCATGAAACGATGATTGTTCCATATTCTTTTAACACCTTCAAAGGTGGACATTAAGATGTCACTATATTTATATATGATATATAATATTTTTATGTTTTCCTTAAGCTTCTGTATTTTTCAATTATGACATACCTTTATGATTTCCATTATGTGTAAACGCGATATCTTCATTTTAGGAAGTGAAGACTACCACCCCCTCAAAGTGATTTGATTCGTTAATGCCATATGTGGGACGTATAAAGGATGTAATTAATGGTATTACATATGATATACTACTTTAATTATAATATAACTTTATATAATTATTATTTCATTCCATTTAATACCAAAAAAAAGAAATGAAAGTAGCGTTCATTCGTACGTACGGCTTACCATCTCCATGAACGGTACATTTCATTTCTCATCTCCAAATGTTATGTACTATTATAAGTACATATATATAATGGAACTATATGTCATATATTACATATAAATGAAGTATATAATTCTGGAATTATAATATATATATCTCTCAGTTAGTTTTAATTCCATTAATATGACAAAGAAATGAAAGTAGCGTTCATGCGTACGTACGACCTACCGTCTCCATGAACGGTGCCTTTCATTTTTTATCTCCAAATGTTGTGTAATAGTATAAAATTAATATATACTGGATATATATGTTATTTAAATTATTTATAATATTTTGGAGATGATGTACCTATAACTTCATGGAAAACTCTTTTCCAACAAGCACAATTTTGACTCATGTACCGAACATCGACAAAAACATTTGATATGAACTCACATTATTAACAAATTATTATAACATTTTAATATGTGACATGAACTAAATAATAATATTTTAAGGAGTTCCTTATGAAATTATAAATTGAACAATGTTTATTATTCAGGAATATAAAGAAACGAACAAGGCAATTCGGACTTGAGGTAAGCGATCCAACCTATCTCTTTCTTTTTAAGCAATCTCTTTTATGTCATTTCTTTTAATATCATCTTTCATATGTTTGGGGATGTTATTATATATTTCTCATACTTTAATTTTTATGTTCATATTATGAGAGACCCTATTTGATCTCGTAAATCCATTTTTGGAAGTTTTAGGTGGCATCGTTAGGCTGCCGAGTTTTCGTAAGGGATTTTTATCTCACTTTTATTCGCATGAGATTTATGCTACATATTCCACCATTTCCATAGAGTGGTGTATTTACTTCCCATTATTCTACTCTTTGTGTAATATACTTTCGTTTATGGGTATTTACATCAATGTTGTATAGTCTTTCTTTCATGGGGTGTACGTTTCGGAGGTTACCCAATTCGGTAAGGGAACCTTTCACCATCCTCTTTTTAAGACTTCTTTTGTTATGTCTTTTAATTTACATCTTATTATTTTGGTATATGTTCTTATATATCCTTATTGATGTAAATTTTATGTCCATGTGATTAGATACCCTAATGTCTCTCATCGACTAATTTTTTGAATTTTGAAGTGACGCCGTTAGGCTGTCGATTTTTTTCAAAGGAACTTCTTAACTAAATTTCAATTATTTGTGTTAAACCTCTACTTCTTGATATTATTATGCAAAGATTATGTTTGGAATCTCTATTTTGTAATTTCTACAATCCTTTGTGTGGATATACTATTTCTACACATAATCATCTCATTGATAAATTCTTACGTCATTTAGATGAACTTTAATGGGAAATCATAACTCAATCTCATTTCATTGAGTTAAATATATATGTCATTGGTTTTGTTTTTCCAAGATTGTGAGTGAATGACCTCTGATTGGTTTACACTTAATATCCACTTATATTTGGTGTATTCATATTCTTCACACATAATCATGTAATTGATTTATCCTTAATGAAAGGATATCGACTTTGTAAGGGACTTCATCTCAATCTCCTTTCATTGAGGCATATTTTGTTTTATACACAAATTTATTTTATACGGTGTATAAACCCCTTTGTCTTCTACTTTTATTCGAATGGAATATTTTCTATACAAAGCGTTTTACTAAATGACAAAAAGTATGTTTCTTTTTAACGTACGCGGTGACAATGACCTTTCCACCGCCGTGAGTATTATTTGATCTTTGGATTCCTCAACAAGCCGTTATATTTTTAAAAGTAAATAAATACAATATATTCTTCTTTGGTATTGAAAATGGTTTTGATAATTGATTTCTTATGTCAATATATTCAAGTGATATATTGTGCTTGAAATGTGGAAATTTTTTCTTTCCTTTATAATTGTTTTATGTCTTATGATTTTATAATGGTACTTGGACATTTGACGGGTGGTTACGTGATAAACCTTATGATGGGTGGTTATGTGAATACCATGATGGGTGGTTACGTTATAACCTCCAATGAATTGGGTATGGAAGTTGGTTGTATGGCTATTCAAATTAGTGAAATGTGTGGAATTCGACCGTATGGTTATTCCATTTAAGTATGTTTATGTCCCAAGTTACATTTATATGTTATGTGTTATTTGTATGGGTTATATGGTAATATTTTGGTTACAAAAGGGTAAGTAATGATCCTTTATTCAGTGAAGATTATTTACTACTTATTTAAGGTGAAAAGTATTACTTTGATAAAGTATTAATGGGTTACTTGATGTTTTGATAGACTAACAGTTTTCCTTCTTTGTGTATCCTTTACTAGGCTTTTTATGCTCATCCCAAGTTTTTGAAATGTACCTCACAGGACTCAAAGATGAATAGGGTCAAGGATGGGATCAAAGAAATGTCAGGCTGTCTAAAACAAGGAACTAGACATGACTCTTTTGTTCAGGAGTTTTTATTTTGTGAAAAAAATGGAAGTTGAGTATATGTGTATACTTTGTAATATTTGAGATGTAATAGTTATGTCCTAATTCTCTAAAACTCTAATCCTGAAAATATCCCCAATGTGAATTATTCATTTAATTCAATAATAAGTAATGTTTAAGGCCGGTTCCTTATAGTTGGTATCATAGGTCAGTTTATATAACTTTAGAGGTTAGAGTGTTTCTTAAGAATAAGTGACAAGTTTTGTATAACCACAATGAGTAGTATATTAGATAGAGTCATTGTTTTTTATTTTGTTTTTAAAGTTAGATTTAGTTTTAGATAACTTGGATAACTATATCTTAGTGTTTATATTCCTAATTATTATATGATGATTTTACTGATATGCTCACACTGACCTTTTTGGTTTTAATAAATGGCTGGATCTAGCAGGCACCAAAGTAACAGTGGATGTGAAGGAAACTGTGACAATTTTATGAGTGAGAAACTGGTTGATATGGGAGCTGCAATGAAAAATCTTGTGTTTATCCTAAACCAACTATCTGGAGTCATGATTGACCACCTAAACCTTGGTTATTTTTATAAGGCATCATATATGTGAGAAACAAATCCCTACGGAACTTCATGTAATAATCATAAAGGTAAGTGTGCTCAAAAACCTATGTGTAAAAGATGTGGGAAAAAACACCTAGTAAAATGTTTCAAGGGGATAAAAATATTCTATAGATGTGTAAATGATGGTCATAAAGAAAGAACTTATCATGTAAAAAAGGAAAAATCCAGTTGACTCGATGAAAGGGAAAGAAGTTCTTTCTAAGGGATCAATTGAATGTTTTAAATGTGGTGTGAAAGGTCAGTATGCAAACACATGTCCTATGAAGAATTTTAAGGAACGGGATCACCAAGATCGTAAAAATATTTGTTTACAAATACCTAATTCCATTCCGATTGAGGATTAAGAAACTAACAATGACCAATCAAAGGTATGGATTATTTATTAACATTTTTTTTCCTATTTTGGAATCTTAGGATATAAATCATGATTTTGTTTTTAGGAAAGAAGTATTTCAGAATAAGTTGGAAAGGAATGGTTAATGGATCATGAAGAATGTTGAATGAGTAAGAATTCAACATATAAGGGCTTCAAGGGTTATGGTTAAATTCTTAAAAGTATTAAGTCTCTTTTGATTATGGGGTTACATTAGAAGAATTTTTATAGTATGTGTAACCCTGATGTTTGATATATGAAAATTTTACATAAGGAATAGTTATATCTTCTTTTGTGGACATAGTTAAAAAGAACCATTTGGGTTTATATGATCCTTACTTTTGAGGTAATTATGGGTTACAATATGTTATGATGGAAAATGAAAGGCATGAGATAAAATTGTGGTTAAATTATGTTATGGTTATTTTTGATGATTTTATATCTTTTTGGGGAATGTTTTGTGAATTATATAGTTTGGAAAAAGGAAAACACACAGACCGTGTGACAACCCGTCATGTCGGACAAAGCTGTGGGAATCGAACCCACAACCAAAGTGAAACTGGTATTTATCACCTACCACCGGACTACGTGACGTCCATGGTTAGTTTGACTAATTCTTTTTAGTTAGATGATTTTATGAATCAAGAGTAAGTTGATTTTGGGTTATCTATGGAAATTATTATCCTATCATGGAGGATATTTTATTAGGTTAATTACTTTTCAATATGAGACTTTAAGAGAAACTGATGTTATTTGGAGATAAATGTTAATTTGTACCTTGGAAGACTATGGGATTAAATCTTTCAAATATTTGGGATTCAATTTTAGTTTGGTTTACTTTGAATAATTTTATAGACAAATTGTTTATCGAATGGTCTTCGTTGATCTTTGGGTTTTTTTGGACAAATTTTGGAGATTAAGAATATATTTTCTTTTTATAAAGGATTATCCATTTGTGGATTATCTGATCTCGTACTAAAAATTTTGGTCTTGGTAAGGGTTTAAAGACATGGGAAATATATTGTTCTCTTTTGAAGATTTAGTGATTCTCTAGATGTTGAATATAGCACTCTAAATGTGAACAAGACATCCTAAATACTCATCTTTTGGAGAAAGTGTGAGTTTGTGTTAGAAATCTGGTAAAAGATGAAAGTCTACACGACAAGTAAGTATGTTTCCTTTTGATTTAGGTAAGCTCAAAAATAAATTCCTCTATGAAAAGTAACTAAATTTTTTTTCCATTAACATTTCCTACTGGGGAATCCAATACCGTTTAACCCATTACAAGTTTGTGATTTTCTGGTGGTTAACTTTCTCCTAAACATGTTTTCTATCACTCTCCTTCAGAACATGACCCTTTTTTTCTTCAATATCCATGTTTTCAAACATTAAATCCTAGTATGGGTTAACTCAGGTGACCATTGTACTTCCCTTTCTTTCTTTTAACGTGACAGTTTAATTTTCTCATTTTCCGATGTGGGGCTTTCAATGAAGTTTCGTAGCCCAATTTTAAAATTGCTAGGACGCAATTCCCAAAAGAAGGGAAGGGTGTAACACCCCAGGTAAATAAAGAATATTACATTTTTATACTTATCCATATTTTTGACTAAAATGTTAATATTAATTTAAAGGGAATTCAATAGTCGATGGCTTACCCAATAAGCAATAACTAGTTTCTTTGAAATCTTATGTTGCACACTAATAATAAAATAAAATTATTTAAAATGGTAGTTGACACATAGTCTTTTTATTGGAAGGAACGAATATAAATAACTAAAATATGATTATTTATCTTTGTTAAATGTTTTTACATTTATCCAATAAAAGATAAAGGCTTAAAATAAGAAAGGAATTCAATCTTAAGCATAATTACTGTAATATTCACTAAAAGGTCGATTTATCCCCTTTGGATGGAGAACCCTCTTTAAAAATAGTTTTGTTCACACTTATACATTCTCTTGGACAAAATTAAATCTTTCTTTAGAATCGGGACATCAAAATTTACTTTGTCTAAAATTTTGGTATTTTTCATATAAAGTTCAATTTTTAATGAATAGTGAAAAATGTTGTATTGTAATTCAAAACCTCTTTTTAATCTAATTTATTTATATGATTAGATTATCTTTTTAATTATTAATAAAGTGAAATTCAAATATATTTTTACCATTTAATCCAATGGTGGTCATTGTAATTAATCTCACTTTGAAATTGGATTTAAACTAGTGTCAATCTTTTAATAGATATTGTTTCTTAAAAACACGCTATTTGTTTTGACTGCGGGAATTAATTATTAAATTAATTAATGCAACTTATATGTTTTGAATATTTTAAAATACACATCATTTTTTAATTCAGAATATCAAATATAGCTTAGGGTGAATATTTGGAATTTTTCTGAAAAAAATCAATTTTTGATGAATAGTGAAACCACTAAGTGGTAGTTAAAAACTGATTTTTCGTTTAAATTAAATTTACCACATCTGTGATTTGATTTTCAAAAATCCTACATACATGGTTGTCATTAATATGTAAAATTTGGTTCAATGGGATTAAAATATTTTTTTGGTGAATAGTAACTTTTAAGTTTTATTAATCGCTATTAAAGGTAATTAGTATAATTTAAGGTAAAGATAATGTTATAATAATATGAAATTCCCTTGACACATGTCCTACACTTATTTTATGAGTCATGGCCAACCAAGACAATCCATGGGTCAACTAGGGACCCCATGGATCCACTTTGGTAGGAAAATGTCATTAATAACTTTTTATTTAAAGTTAAAATTAAAATGTCACAAACATGTAATGTTTTACTAAAACATATTTTACATGGGGTTATAAAAGTCATATTTTTTACTATAAATATCCATTAGAAATATAAAAATATTTTCTACATCATATTATATTTTTATAATTTTTAGACATTAAATAAATGAATTTATATATGACACCATGATTATGCAGCGATTACCTCATTAATAAACGATTTAAATAAAATGAAAAACTAATGTAAATTCTAAGACATACACTTTTCCAAAAACTATTGGATGAGTATATTTCGATCCCTTATAACCTTAGACTCAAAATAAATCAATGTGGGACCTTTAAAATCTGAAACTCAATTTAAAATAAAGTAACATTTCTTTAGTTTCCAAGAGTACCCCTCCTCCCTCTTATAGAAGGCCCCCACCTCTACCTCCTTACCAAAACCTCTCTAGCCATTGGCTCGGCCAATGTCTGATATTTTTGTCTCTCCACATATCTCTCTTACTCCTATAAGCCTCACTTTTGGCATAATCCTTTCCATGGAAGCATTTGTGCTCTAATCAAAAAGAGTTACCCGATTTTAAGGTAATGTCTTCACTTGTGTTCTTTTGTTTTATTTTGCTTCTCCAACCCCCAAAACACTTTTTATTACTTTTTTTTAACAAAACCAGTATCTTCAATATACTAGTATGTTGTTATAATAAGGATTATAGCTACACTTTCACACACCTCAATCTAATAGTTAAATAACATATTGTTTCTGTGGATGGCGAATTACTGTCTCACGAAACGATGATTGTTCAATATTCTTTTAAGACCTTCAAAGGTGGCCATTAAGATGACACTATATTTATATATGATATATATTATGTTTAAATTTTTCTTAAGCTTCTGTATTTTTCATTTATGGCATACATTTATGGTTTCCATTATCGGTAACCGCGATATCTTTATTTTAGGAAGTGCTGACTACCGCCCCCTCAATGCGATTTGATTCGTTAATGCCATATGTGGGACGTATAAATGATGGAATTAATGGTATTACATATGATATCCTACTGGAATTATAATATACCTTTATATCATTATTATTTCATTCCATTTAATACAAAAAAAATGAAAGTAGCATTCATGCGTAGGTACGGCTTACCGTCTCCATGAACGGTACATTTCATTTCATATCTCCAAATGTTATGTACTATTATAAGTACATATATATAATGGATATATATGTCATATATTACATTTAAATGATTTATATCATTCTAGAATTATAATATATATATCTCTCAGTTAGTTTTAATTCCATGAATATGACAAATAAATGAAAGTAGCATTCATACGTACGTACGGCCTACCGTCTCTATGAACAGTGCATTTCATTTTTTTTCTCCAAATGTTATGGAATAGTATAAAATGAATATATACTGGATATATATGATATTTAAATAATTTATAATATTTTGGAGATGATGTACCTATAACTTCATGGAAAATTCTTTTCCAACAAGCTCAATTTTGACCCATGTACCGGGCATCGACAAAAACGTTTGATATGAACTTACATTATTAACCCATTATTATAACATGTTAATATGTGATATTAACTAAATAATATTCTTTAAAGGAGTTACTAGGAAATTATAAATTGACCTAAGTTTATTATATAGGAATATAGAGAAACGAACAAGGAAAGTCTGACTTGAGGTAAGCGATCATACCTCTCTCTTTCTTTTTAAGCACTCTCTTTTATGTCATTTATTTTAAGCTCATATTTCTTATGTTTGGGGATGATATTTTATATTACTCATACATTAATTTTTATGTTCATATTATGAGATACCCTATTTGATCTCGTAAATCCATTTTTGGAAGTTTTAAGTGGCGTTGTTAGGCTGCCGAGTTTTCATAAGGGATTTTTCATCTCACTTTTATTCCCGTGAGATTTATGCTACATTTTCCACCATTTTCATTGAGTGGTGTATTTACTGCCCATTATTCTAATATTTATGTAATTTACTTTCATTTATGGGTATTTACGTCAATGTTGTATAGTCCTTTCATGGGGTGTACGTTTCGGAAGTTACCCAATTAGGTAAGGGAACATTTCACCCTCCTCTTTTTAAGACTTCTTTTATTATGCATTTTAATTTACATCCTATTATGTTGGTATATGTTCTCCTATATCCTTATTGGTGTAAATTTTATGTCCATGTCATGAGATACCCCTCTCTCCCTCATCGACTAATTTTCTAAATTTTGATGTGACGCTGTTAGGCTGTCAAATTTTTTCAAAAAACTTCTTAAATCAATATCAATTCTTTGTGTTAAACCTATACTTATTGATTTTATTATAAAAATATTATGTATGGA
Source organism: Viscum album (assembly GCA_963277665.1). Lineage (NCBI taxonomy): Eukaryota > Viridiplantae > Streptophyta > Magnoliopsida > Santalales > Viscaceae > Viscum > Viscum album. Next base: position 268,526,817 of record OY728153.1, read on the forward strand.
ATCTATATGTTGTAATTTTCACAATCCTTTGTGTGGATATACTATTTCTACTCATAATCATCTCATTGATAAATTCTTAGGTCATTTAGACGAACTTGTATGGGAAATCATAACTCAATATCATTTCATTGAGTTAAATATATATGTCATTGGTTTTGTTTTTCCAAGATTATGTGTGAATATCCTCTGATTTCTTTACACTTAATATCCACTTATATTTGGTGTATTCATATTTTTCACACATAATCATGTAATTGATTTATCCTTAATCTAAGGATACCGTCTTTGTAAGGGACTTCGTCTCAATCTCCTTTCATTAAGGAATATTTTGTTTTATACACAACATTCTTTTATACGGTGTATAAACCCCTTTTACTTCTACATTTATTCAAAAGGAATCTTTTCTATACAAAGCGTTGTACTAAACGACAAAAAGTTTGTTTCTTTTTAACGTACGCAGTGACAATGACCTTTCCGCCGCCGCGAGTATTATTTGATCTTTGGCTTCCTCAAATAGCCGTTATATTTTTAAAAGTAAATAAATACCATATATTTTTTTTTGGTATTGAAAATGGTTTTGATAATGGATTTGTTATGTCAATATATTTAAGTGATATATTGTGCTTGAAATGTGGAAATGTTTTCTTTCCTTTATAATTGTCTTATGTGTTATGACTTTATAATGGTACTTGAACATTATAAGGGTGGTTACGTGATAAACCATATGACGGGTGGTGCCGTGAATACCAGGACGGGTGGTTACGTTATAACCTCCAATGCATTGGGTATGGAAGTCGGCCGTATGGATATTCTAATTAGTGAAATGTGTGGAAGTCGATCGTATGGTTATTCCATTTAACTATGTTTATGTCCCAAGTTACCTTTAAATGTTATGTGTTCTTTATATGGGTTATATGGTAATATTTTGGTTAAAAAAGGGTAAGTAATGATCTTTTATTCAATGAATATTATTTACTACTTCTTAAAGGTGAAAAGTATTACTTTGATAAAGTATTCGTGGTTTAATTGATGTTTTGAAAAACTAACAATTTTCCTTCTTTGTGTTTCCTTTACTGGGATTTTTATGCTTATCCCATGTTTTTAAAATGTTCTCCACAGGACTCAAAGATGAATAGGGTCAAGGATGGGATCATGGAAATGTCAGGATGTCTAAAACAAGGAACTATACATGACTCTTTTGTTAAAGAGTTTTTATTTTGTGAAAAAAATGGAAGCTGAGTAGATTTGTCTACTTTGTAATCTTTGAGATGTAATAGTTATTTCCTAATTCTATAAAACTCTAAACCTGAAAATATACTCAATGTGAATTATTCATTTAATTCAATAATAATTAATGTTTACGGCCGGGTCCTTATAGTTTTCATCATTTAATTTACAAATAAATGTTTCAAAAAATAATTATAGGAAGAAACTGGAATGTCTCTATAGGAGTCTCTGTAACTACTAAATATACCTGTGATTTTTCTCCCAACTTATATAATGATGTCCCACATTTGGAAAAATATGATATAAATTCATATTCCTTCTTATATAGTGTATAGTCATCCAATAAGGAATTAATTTTTCTGTATCCACACCCCTTCAGAATAATATTTTCATCACTTTATAATGTCAATATAAGAGATTGTTTACTTTGGGAATTATATATTTTAACAATTATAACAACTCAATAAAAATATTACACTCCATCCATTCTCACCATGATGTTATTTGATCATAAGAAAATAGATAAAGAAATAACTTATGTACAACCCATATATAATGGGTTTTCAACATCACCAAATACATTCTCAATTTTTGGTTCTATCTCAATTTCATATACTTTAATATCATGAATCTTTTCTTCAATTTGATTAGAAATATTGTCTTTCAAATCATTATAATAAATAGATCTGAAATCCTACCCTCATTCACCATGAAAAATTCAAGGGTTGTATCTCATATTAAAATCATCGAAATTAAATTATCTTTTATCTCACCACTTTTCAACCTCTTCATATTTAGACATTTATGGCATGGAGAGAAAAGTGGGATGTTCTTTGGAACATTTCACTTAAAAAATTTTCAAAATGAATTTAATCCTTCCTCATATTATTTACATATTTATAGTGTTTTAATATACCTTCCAATCATTATTATCTATGAAAAATTTCAAAAATAATAATTAAGTTATTATAGTTTTAATTTTACTTTTATATTTACTTTTTTAAATAAGAAAATACTATAAAATATTACACAAAAAAATGAAACACAACATATTTGATAAAAACAAAATATAAAATTGAACATATTAAACTACAATTAAATAATAACTAAATCTCAAACCTTTATAAAGTAATTATTCATCTTTAAAAATATATATAATATATGAGAATAATTTTATCTATGAATATAAATATAGGAGAAAAAAGAACATCAATGGAAAATTTTAACAACAAATAAAATTTAAAATATATTGTAATTAAAGAAAAAAATAAAATGAAACCAAAACATAAATTTATATTTGAATTTTGATGGTTGATAACGAGATACTGATGGGAAGAAGGCGTAGTTGGCGTCTACTGATGGGTAATGATAGATTATGGTGGTAAATGTAAACTAAATGTTAAAGAAAAATAATGGCAACATTTTCACCCCAAATAAAAATTAAAATACCTAGATGTAGTAAAAATATGAACAATAAACAAAAACTATAAATTGATATCAAAACTAGGATGACTGGGAAGTCAATGCCAATGGGAAGATGTCATAAGTGGTGAATGATGATAGATGAAAGTGGTGGATACTGAATCAATGAGAATGTGGCGTAAAAGATAAAGTTTTTCAATAAATACAAATAGTTTGAATTCATAAAAAATATAAACAATAAACACAACCTACGAATTAGAATCGTAATTGGGATGTACAAAACCAATGGGAAGAAGCAAGGGAGAATTCAACAATGGGTGATAATGGATAGTGGTTGTGGATACCAAATAAAAGATATTCAAATCCAATGTTATAGGAAAAAATAGATTTGAGGCCACATATTGGAGAATGAATATATTATATTCCATGTATTGAAGACGTAAGGTTTAGGTTTCCATTAGTGAGAGAAAAAATGGGAGCCTTCACATGAAATAATGAACCAAAAATGAATTCTCTCAATCCCATATTAAAATTATAAATATTTTCCATGTCGATTATTTAATAACAGACCTAAAAAAATTTTAATGCAATTTTCTAAAGACTAATGGGGGGAAACATTATTTCACATCAGTTCTTCAATAATTTCTAAAAAAATGTTTTCTCATTTTCCACATAAGTTAATAAATAACTGACATGGAAAACTGTTTTTTATAGATTAGTTATTGAATATCCGACAAGAAAAATTATGGTGTTTTATTTTCACAAATTTAATTCTATAATTGATGTGGAAAACCATTTTCTATATCATTTATTGATAACTAATATAAAAAATGTTTTAGGATAAATCAATTTTTTTCATGTGTATTTTTCCATCCATATAGGTATGAATGTACTCAATCCTTCATAGGAATAATTTAATGCACATGTCATTTCTTATGTAAATTAAAGATAGTTCACAAGTGAACACGGTTGGAATAGTGTTGGTGGAGTTTAGTTTCGTCTTGTGGTGATATTTACATGTGCAATTTTTTATTCAATCTAATTCATTGAGGGGTCCTCTTTTTAACATTGGTTTATGTTTTTCCATTTGATTTGTTAGGCATATATCATATGTTTTTTATTATGGTTTATGAGATGATTTTCCTTTGTGGTACATATCATTAGTTACATGCATTAAATATAACAATTAGTTTTATTTATCCCTTCCAAAATATTATTACATGTTTGGAGGTGTGTGATGTGTACATGGTCATTAGGATAAGGCCTTATATCATGTGTGATATTCCAATTCGGTTTTAGAAACTGGACTTTAGCCCATTGGAGGTGGGTTGGGATGGTAAACTCAACTTATTTATATTTTGGATTGGTCCCAGTTGGTCTGAAAATGTTATAGGGGTTTCAATGTTTGATTTTTGTAAGGGAAAAAAATAGAGTGACGTGTCTTGTGGGGATAGATTTGGGAAATTGGGGTAATGTTGTTAAGGGGTGTCATGTTTTAATATTATTCTAGGGAACCTAGTGTTGGAGTGATATATGATATATCCAATCACTATAACATTGATAACTTGTTTACTGACACATTACAATTAGGCATTTATTAATGTTAACAAATAAATGGTGCATGCATCATAAAGAAATGGGATATTGATTTATACATCCTTCTTCCATTAGATCCCAAGATCTTCAATAATAATCAAGAATTTTCATATTAAATTTTAATATGTCACCACATAGATATCGAGTTAATATCCTAATACTAGGTTGTGATGTGCCTATACCCACAATTGATCCTCCAATAAATGAACATATAAACAATGAGGTTTCCATCCAAGTAATAGATCATGAGGAGATTCCATTGTGCTCATAGGGAGCAGTACCTCTACCCATTATATAGAAATCAGACCCACCCCCTACAATGTGGGAGAAAATTAACCAACATCTTGTAAATAAAATTATTATAGTCGAATGGGATTTGTATTTACATTTTCTGAGTGTGTTTTCAAGAGTACTAGTGATAGATACCACCAAGCTTCCAAAGTGATAAAGTTACCTTTGTTGTAAAGTATGGGAATTAGTTTAAGACTCTGATATTTTATGATATATTTTTCATCAAATAAATTTCTTCAATATCATGTCAAATATGAAACACTAAGCGTAAATGAACTATAATATAATATAATGTACTAAAATAGATATTAAAATAATAGAATTAATAGTAACAACCACATTTATAATAATATGTATAAATTATTTAGAGAACGAAAATATATTGAAAAATATGTTCTCAATTTTTTTAAATTCATTATATTCTTCAAAAATACATTTTCCCTCAAAAATGATTCAAATTTATTTCTGTGAAAAAACAAAAAAAAAATGAAACTTTTAGAAAATGTATTTGGAAAAATGAATATTATTTTTTAAATCATAATGAAAGAAATTATCTTAGAGTTAGGCCTTTAAATGTTTTTGAAAATATATATTTTATAAAGAATAGTGAACAAAAATGATTTTTTTAGAATACTGATATTTCATTTAAAGAATTTAAAAATGTAAATTTTCATTTAAAATGATTTATAAATTATAATTAGTTAAACCATATTATGAAAAATAGAATTTATATTATAAAGAAAACTAATTTGGAAAGACTCTTTTTGTCATGTTTTATGGGTTAAATTTTAAAATAAAATTTCCACCTCTGTGAATTAAATTTGATATGATAGATTCAATTTTTTGAATAAAAACTGTTATTTTTATATATTAATATCAACATAATATTTTCATAAGGAATAGTAATAATCTAAACAAATTTCATCATAGTTAATGTTAAAATGACTTTTTAGGGGGTTAAACTAAGAGATAAAGTAATGTTTTCCTATTAAACTTGTCAAAATTATTTTTTCATGCAATATTTATACCCCTTTATATTCAAATTTTTAATTTATATCCATTTTTTAGTATATTTCTAGAGAATTAGTTTAATATTTATTATTCCATTAATAAATTTCACATATGTCCTCTCACCCACTTATAAAGGACAACCCTTCTTTCTATTCTTTAGAAAACATTCACCCATATAGCTCAACCAGGCCATAATGAAAATTAACATCATAACATAAATATCTAAGAATTAGTGGTGATGGTATTTTTAAAATACCATTCCATGGTTCCATAAAAATGATCTAATTAAGGCCTATTAAAAAATATGTAATCATCTTACCCAACATATTTTATTTTAATTCATCATCTACCTCATATAAATCACTAGTATTTCTATGTTAAAATAAATTCATTATAATAAATATACTAAATTTTCATTATTATTTGAAAAAAAATTACATCCATCCATTTTTCTAAAAAATGGGATGTAAAAGTATTGCTTGTGCTTACGTGTGGACTACTTCCTCATAATGAAAATTTCATTTCCCTAAAAAAATTCTATTGTTGATGTAAAGGAAATATATATATATGATAAAATACATTATTGATATATATGCTTTAAAAGGGTTATGATCTTAATATACCGTCCTTATTATTTAAATGGATGGTTTATGATTAAGATGATGAGATGTTTATGAAACCCATCTCTTTTCCATGGGTTATGATATGATGAAATGATTATAAAAACAGTATCCCTTCCATTAGTTATTATGTATGATGAATGAATTATGATCTTGTCAAAAAAATAAATTTATTATGATTACAATATGGGTGATACTAGAATTATATATACCTAAAATGTATCATGAAATAATGGATAACTCATGAGATTATAAGGAGGGGAATGTGGAGTGATCCCAGTTCTATAAAGGACTTTGCCTACTATGACAGTACTAACTGTAATCCATGAATAATGATATGAGGGAATATGGACTGAACCCAATTCTATATAACAGTCTTATAAGGGGACATTGACTAAGAAAAGTGGTTTCAATGCTTATGTATATGCCACAAAATTCTGTCTTATGCCAATTTTATGCACTCATGGATTATGTTTAATGGTTCATTTATGATTCATGTCTTATGAACTACCAATATTTATTCCATGACTCATGATTATGTTTTATGAAATTATGGGTATGATTTATAAATGTTAATATCATTTTCTAATACTTTTATGATCATGTTTTGTTTATGTGATAATTGAAATCTCTTCTTTTTTCCCTTGTTGAGGATTTGAAGTCATTGTTTCTTATGTTTCCTTTCCCCAGGTTATGAATAAATGTTTCAATTTTGATATGTATAAGAAGGGTCTTGGTTATGAAGAAAATAACAGGATATTTTGTAGATATATTATGATCAAGTTATATATGGGTCCAGGTTTCAAAATATACCTAACATATATGATAACGATATGGATTGTTATATTATGTCTTGAATATTACATCTAATAAGATATAAAATCTTTTTATGAAATTTATGTGTCATTATAGCTAGTATTGGAGAATGTTTTAAATACTTTTGGAAACAAGAATGGAAAAAATTTAGTGATATCCCTTAGGATAATCCAATGTATAGTTTAGGTTTCTATAGTGTAGTAATGAAAAAATGTGGTTTTACTACAAACCATATTTTTTCATATACTAAAAGTGGTTGCGGTTTTAGAATATATACATTTTAGATTAATAACTCTAAAAATGTTTTTTAAGTATATCTCTACCATCATTCTAGTGCACATTGTTTGTTTTGTTAAAGTGCCCCTGGTTTAACACATCCAAAGGATATTGATAGGTTGATTCAATTTTTCATTATAAACCATTATGAAGGATTCGAATAGATGTTGACAATAGATGACTTTGGTTACCCCTAATGTGTTATAAGATGAAAATAATATTTCACTAATTATACATCCTATTAATTATTTTTCATTATTATGTATTTTTCCATGATGAATATTTTTTCACCTATAATGATTTTTGGTTTTAGTCAATGGAAGGAACAAGGTGGAACCATGTTAACATTGAATGTGATGGATAATGTAGTGATTATGAACAACTAAATGGGATGATGAGAATTATGAAAAATATTTTGACAATTCTTAATCAGTTATCATGATAAATTATTAAAAACCTATTCATTAAACAACTCTTGGACTCACAAAAGAATATAATAATGAATTTTACTGAGTTCTCGGGTGTTGGTGATTATGGAGGATGGAGGGATTAACTTCCTTCATGTAAAAAATGTCCAAAAATACACCAAGGATAATGTATAAATGTAATTATAAAATTGTTTATGTGTGGAAAAGAAACAAATAATGAGATTAATTGATAATGAAAATTGAATATTTTGATGGAGGTAAATAAATTTAATAATAGGGCACTGTTTATATTATGATGTTTGGAATGTGGGGAACCTGGGAATTACCATATTCAACACCCCCTTGTGAATTCTTACTCCAAGACAAAGGAAGTTCCATTATCATGTTAATATTTATAAGAATTTGCCTTATGAAAATATTGTTAATGTTGCATTTGATGATATTTTGGGAATTTATTATCATTCATTATATAAATCTCAAATAAATTGTGGAGGAAGGGAAGTCAAATTTTTTATACTGAACCAACCTATGATCTTCTATTAGTGTGGTGATAAATATAAGCATCCGATGAAAGTTCCATTAATTTTTTGGTCAAGATTTTTTTAAAGGGTTACTTATCTCAAATAGTTAGGGATAAACTCATCATATAAAATATTCCTATTTTTTGAGAGTTTTATGATGATTTATATAATAGATTCCTAGTCTTATGAAAAATTGTGAAGATAGGTTTTTAATAGAGATCACGCATAGTTCTACACCTACATCAATTACTCCATATAGAATGGCCCTAAATGAATTGCATGAATTGCATAAGAATATATGTGATAATCTCTATAAATAATTCACTGATCTTGGTGAATCACTATAGGGTTCACCTTTTCATTTTTTTTATAAATAAATATAGTTCAATGAGACTCTATATTGATTATTATGAATATAGTAAGTTCAAAATCAAGAATAATTATCATGTTCTCTATATTTATGATTTATTCAATCTTTTATAAGTAGTATAATATTTTTTTCAAGATTTATATTTGATTTACAAATATAATTTTACGGTTCAATGTGAGTACATAATAAAGATAGCCTTTTATACAAGGTATGGACATTATAAATTTATAGCGATGCCATTTTCTCTTAAAAATTCCGTAACTATTTAGATAGATTTAATAAATAGAGTTTTTATATATTACCTTTATCTATTTGTGGTAGTATTTATAGATAATATTTTTATTTATTCACAAAGAAAATAAAATAATCAATATCAGATGAGGAATATAGTTAAGTACCATTGGAAATATAAATTAAATGTAAAATATACCAAGTGTTGATTTTTTCTACAAAAGTTTTCATTTATTGTCATATAATCTCATGTGATAGTAAATATATGGAATTGTATTAGATTAAAGTAATTTAATGATGGAACAAAATAACCATAGTCAATGAGATCCATAGTTTTATTGGATTGGATATACATTGTCAATTATTTTTAGAGAATTTATTATGAATCTATAATACACTCATCATGTTAACTATGAATGGATCTAAATAACTTTGGACAGATGAATTTGGGGAGAATTTTAAAGTAATAATTATAAGTTTAGTTAGTAAAAATGTGATTATACTAACCTATAGTGGATATGGTTTTTTGATCTATATTGATGCATTGACGAAGGTACTAAGATGCACCCTCATACAGAATGATATGGTGATAGCTTATGCCTCTTTATTATTAATGGTTGACAAAAATTATCCAACTCATGATTTAGATTTTGATGTGGTATTTTTCTTTAAAGATATTTATGAATTATCTTTTTAGAAGAATGTGTGAAATATATAGTAATAATAAAATTCTAGAGTATATATTCACTCAAAAAGATATAAATATTTGACAGAGTGGGTGGTTTGAGTTTATTAATGAATATAAATTATCAATGCATTACCACTCAACAAAAGTGATCGAGGTGTCCAATTATTTGGTTTGAAAGGATCATGATAGATTATTTATGATAATAATCACAAATGATCCAATATTTATATATTTTAAGAAGATGGATTTTAAAAACATTAACGCAGGAGAGAAATATTATATTACTCATAGTTCATCAATCTCTATTCATCCAAAAAAAATACTATTAAGTATGAAGATATGAAAGACAATTTTTAGTGGGACAACCTAATGAGAGTTATTGTAGACTATGTATCTTGGTTCATGGTATGAAAAATGGTTAAGGCCAACATATTGAAGTCTAATGAGATGTTACAACCATCACACATAATAAAATTTAATTGGGAAAACATCACTACTGATTTTTTCATCGGGCTCCCCAAAAAGTCTAATGGACATAATGTTATTTTTTTGTAGTCAATAACCTTATTAAGTCATAAAAATCTATTTCTATCATATGATATTTCTCTCTTGATTATATTCTAAAAAAATATATTAAAAATGTGGTAAGTTTTCACGGACTACCACATTCTATTTTATATGATCAGGATATGAGGGTTTCCTCAAGGTTCTAGAAAAGTATGAAAATATATATTGATTTAGAGTTACTCTTAATATTTTCATATGTTACATATATATATATATATATATATATTCTATTTCTGAGGGAATTATTTAAATTCTAGATTATTTTATGAGGTCTTGTTATTGGGATTTAAAATGTTGTTGTGATCCACAACTTCTTATTTTCAAATTATCTTATAATGATAACTCTCACTCATGAATTCAGATGGTTCCATATGAATTTATCTAAGGAAGGAAGTGAAAACTAAAATATAGTATAATGAGGTCGGCTAAAAAAGTAGACCTGAACTCTCTGAGGAAAAGATAGATAAAATCATATCGATTCAAAAACCTGTTAAGGAAACTAATAGTTGAATTAAATGTAATGATAATAATAAATTACAAAATTTGGAATTTGAAGATAGTTGGAATGTATTAATTTAAATTTATTCATGGAATAAAACTATAATTTATGTTTTTTTCTGAAGAGAATAATTCTTAAACATACCAAAAAAATTGGGTTTTATGTTTCTTTCATTATCTTCTTCATTACATGCAATTCAATTTCTTATTATTCTCTATATATTCCTTTCGCATTTGATAATGAATTATTTTCTGGTGAATTTATTTTCCCTTCTTTATTTTCTACTTATTCTTTACTACTCATTTGATCTGAAGTGTTAATTTTTTTAATTTACAAAACCCTAAACAAATATTAAATTGGTACACCTCTCTTGGACTCCCTCAATATGAAATTTTATATTATTGAATATTATTATAGAAAAAATCTATTTTTGATGACTTAGAGGGTTTCTAGATTTCCACATCAATTCTTCACCAGACTTAGATAAACTGGTATAATTTTTTCCTCAATTTGTAAATATATATATTTACCCAAAACTTGGAATTGATGAAATTTTTTCTTCAACCATATCTTCAATTGTTGGTTTGGTATTCCATGTTTGTCATTCATATTTATTTCAAGAAACCGATATATTTTTATTATTTAGTATGTATTCAAATATTTGTTAGTAGAAAATTATGAAGTTGAATTTTTTTACTTCAATTGATGTATTTTTATTACTAATAGTTTTTTATTTCTCTTTCTAAAACAAATGGTTAGTATGTGATTATATGTTTATGTATGTTTGATTGATGCGTACCATATGTCATTATTAGTAATAAATTTTTTATTAAAGATTTTAATTTGATGATCATCAAAAGATTCAATAGACCATCAAAATAAAAACATATCAAATGATATATAATATACTAATAGATTATACACTTTCAATTAAAACTATCATTATTAAACACTAACCATTCAATGTTATTTCTACTAATTTACACAATAATTTTCATAGAATACTAAGTGTTGTTGATATTTATTAATTTAAATAGAGTTCATGTCCATTTATATTTATGGATGTGATAGCTATATATCATAGACTTCCATTTTTTTAATACTTCATTTACTTATTATTTTTCCCGTCTTCTGAAATGTAGAAGAATAAATGGTCATGTCCATAACTCGTTAGTTATCCCATATACCATTTTACCTCATTTAAATATATAGTAATATAACCAAATATGGGTATCTATCCAACTATATTCTATTATAAATATATATTTCCTATTTAAAACCAAATGATAAAAAATTAATGATAATTTTGTTTCTCTGAGTATATTTTTTGTTTCCATTATAATTTTTTAGAAAAGAAATTAAAATACACTTTATATGTTTTGAAATACAGTTTCCTTATTACAAGTTTAAAAAAATTATATCTTAGTATACTCTTCATCTAAATTCCATATAGCCTATTATTTGATTATATCATTTTTGGATGTTTGAGTATCTTTATGTAAATTTTTTCAATAGGTATATTTAGGTTGGATTTTTTTTGTAATCCTCTTAATAATTTTTTGAAGTTTATGGAATCAATTTTATTTGGTGATACTATTTTGTTTCCTGATGATAATTTTATTAAAGGAGTACTATTTTATTAATTAGGTGTTTTATTTGGGATTGATCAACTTTTGTTAAATTTTTTGTTTCCTCTTCAATATTTATTTCATTTTCTGTAATTGAAACGGAATCCAAAACATGTTTTGAGGGTTTTTATTTGGGTTGATTTTTGATGTTTTGAGCTCTTAGGTCTCGCTGATGCTGGTTATATCTACTGTCATCAATGGTATTGTTTTATCCATCATTTTAGAGTATGTCTTGTTCCTTTTAAATTCATTTCCTTTTTTAAATTTAGGGGTTTGGAGGTTTTGAGTTTTCAGAGTTTTTCTAGAGTATTTTGGACCTTCTGTGACGGTTTTTTGTATCTATTATCAAAGATGACTTGCCCATGTATGCACAGTAATGAATATAAATATATATGTTCCTCCATATATATATATATATTCACTCATGGTGTCAAGAATATATATATTGAGGCTAGGTGTGCTTATGTATATAAATATGAGAAATGCATATGTGTTTAAGGTAAAGGGGTATATGAAAGTATTAACATATAAGTAAGGATACACTTGTATATATTTTCCAGGAAAATATTTACATATGGGATGGGTTTTATTATATATATGAAATATTGCATAAATGTGCAAGATGTAAAGGTAATATTTGAGTTGACTTCATCATAAGAGGAGCACCTTGAGTTTGATGTAGGTTTCCTTATGCATTGCCTTTTAAATTTAAAATATTATTCATTTATTGTAATTAAAACCATGTTTATGTAATAAATTGTGATATATATTTCTTATAATAATATTACTAAACAGACTTTTAGAAAAAAAACTAACCTCTATAAAATTCAGATACATTGAATTTTAGTAAATTGAAAGAAATGTGGCATAAAATTAGTTTGAAAACACAAAATAATACAAATATTATTAATATATAAGAGTAAAACATAATATCCATAAATTAGTCTTGAATAAATTAAATTTCCCTATACCTAATAGATTAATTAAAACTAATGACATCTAAAACAAAACATATCATGTTGTACCAAAGTCAATCATACATAATAAGTATAATCCATTTATAACTCTCCTGGACAGCTTCAATTAGGATTGAATCAAACCTAAAAAACCTAAATAAACCAAAATAAATATAACCAAATATGATTTAGAAGATTAATCCCAAAACAAGTTGAACTAAATAATGTGGAACTATATAAACCCATAATTGATAGAATAAAACCAAATAAAAATAGAATCAATCATTTTTAAAATAATCAAAAACTAACTAAAACATACTCATATAAATGTAAATAAAATCAATAGAAATGGAACTAGAATGATCAAAATAAATAAAATGGAATTAAAATGGTAAAAAATTGGATGAAATAAAATTAAACCAATTCATTCCAATCTAACATGACCTAATATGATATTACAGATGATGACTAAAATTGTACCGAGTATAATGAATTCCAACCACTATGAAGGAAACTAACATATACTAAACTAAACTGATATGGGACAAATAAAATAAAACTGAATAGATTAGAACCCAACATATTGAAAATTTCCAAGCGAATATAAATAAAAACAAGGCAAACTAAATCTAATGAAAATTTCACAAACAAATTTATATAAAAAACAGACCCGAATTTTATGGTTTATAATATTTCAATAAAAAATAAAATTATTATTATAAACCTAAATTGAACCATACATTGAAAATTAATAACTAAAACAAACATAACTATATCGAATTGAATAAAACCAATTAAAATTGGCATGAAATAAAAAAACAAAATTAAAGTGTACCAAAATAAAGTAATGTGAACTAGAAAAAACATAAATAACCAGTACCCAATAAATTAAACAATACATAACATAACCAAGAAAAATCTATCATATCTGAACAAAACAAAAAAAATGGATGGAACTATATACTCTTTAACTAATCTAATCAGTTTAACCCTTTATTATTATAACATTTTTTAACCCATAGGGTGTTATTATTATTATATATTGGATGGTGACTTGAATATTAATAGGAGACCAGTATGTTATAGATTTATTTTATATTATTTTTTCTATTACATCCAGCACTTAGGCCTTTTAAACCTTCTACAGATGTAGGGTAGTTATATTCTTTGAAGGAAGACAGAATGGTACATGAGGTGACTACACAATTTTCATGGTAGGGTAGGGAGATCAGGGTAGTGGAGTGATTAATTAGTGTGTTTAAATTTGGTTTAACCTTATACTGTATTGATTTTATTTATTTTATTTTCCTTCATCATGGACATCTGATGTAAGGATGGTTCATGCCAAAATTTTATTTATTTTCTACTACTATTTAAATTATTCTTTATTGGGTGAAATAATTTCCAAGAGAGGATTCCTTCATTCTCAGACACTTCTGTTATCCAATGGATGTAGCCTATCCACCTTATTACATCCTAGTCATTACTATATTAGAGTCTAACTAGGTCATTATAATGTCTGAACCATCAGAAGGGATAGGAAACATTTAATAATTAGGGAGGGATGGAAAATGTTTAGGAATGAGTTAGGAATTATCAAGAATAAGGAATTTGGACATTGGAATTTATAATCAGGATATGTGAGAGATCATTTAATAATATTAATTTTGAAAAATAATATGGTATAAAAGGTGGGGAAATGGTAATGTGTTTGGAATACTAAATAGAAATTCACATTTATAACCAAGTTTACAATGTAATATCACATCATGAGTAACTGTACAATATTTGAGTTGACAATTAGAATATGTCCCAATGATACTATAGAAATATCTTGGTTCGGAAAATACTCTTTCATACACTATAATGTTTTGTTTGAAATTCCCAAAACATCCATCATTGAGCTCCCATTTTTTCCCGAATTTAATTTCAATTATTTCACATAAATTCAACACTATTCAATTCCAAGCACGAAAATGACCATGAATACACTAGAAATACCACTCTAATAATCTAGGTGGATGGATTGGTTCACTAGGCTAGAAATAGAGAGAAAATCAACCACTATGATGGGCCAGATACTGGAATTGATTACTCATAATCTAGGGGGGTTTAAAAATAGTGTATTGAGAGACTAAATTATTTAATGTCAATAATTATTAAACACATTTATTTGGTTCAAGAAATTATACTACCATGATGACTTGATTGTTCTGAAATGATGGTGGGATTTTAGACACCAGTTTCTCATTAATACATGTAGATGTTTCCCAAATAAATTGTGTGTTCTCAATTGGAATTTTGGCTCACAATTGTTTTTTTTAAATTTCCTCAAGATAATGGTATATGTATAAATTTTCATATAAATAATATGTTTTATACCACATGATTAGTTAATAACATTATTAATAATGGAAAAATATGGTTGTATAAGTTCACCTTAGTAGACCGTTCTTCAATAGGAGTGGCCACATTATACACTATTTGGATCCCAACTTCCTAGATTGGGGTCTAACCCAGTATGGGTGTCTATGGAGTAGTTTGGAAATTCTCTATGGATACTTCTATCACTAGAATCACATACTGTGGGTATTAATTCCATGAGAAATTATGACTAACATGATAGATGTCATAAAACAACCAAACTAAACTCAACTAAAACGATTTATAGTTATATTGTTTTAGGTTGATATGTTGAATAGGGTTTTTACCTATTTTTATATTTAAATTAATTCCTATACAAGTTTCTATTTCAACTATTTCCATTCACTCATGATATCCACCATGAACTGCTTTTTGTATGTGGTTTGTATTTTTTATAGGTTTGAGAGGGTAGGAAGGATACTAAGAGCTATTTATTATAGGTAATTATATACATAGATCAATGAATCATGGGTATATTATCTCTAATTCAATAATATATACACAAATATTTATAAACCGTGGGTATAGATATATGGCCATCATTTAACTAAAACTACGGGTATTATGAAACTCTCCAAGGCTACACCCATTGTTTCTATATAAATTTAAGGATTATATCTATACCATTACATTCTATGGCGATGTTTCAGGGAACCATGGATTTTTACAATATGATGAGTTTTAGGGTCTACGCCCATGGTTCCAAACTATAGATATAGGTGGTGTTACCAGTAGTGTTTTGTATTCTATATTCATTTATTCTATAATGTTTTATATAATTTCTTTACTAATTAAAATTATTTTTTCAATTCAATTTTACCTTTTTTTTAATTTATACAATAGAGTTTAAATGTAATCTTCTTGTCATTTTCCGAATGACGTACTTTGGAATTCTAACAAAAAATGTGAAAATAATCATTATTTTTATGTAAAGAACATGAATTAAATTTCACATCGCCATGAGTGGTCAATATTTTAATGATTATATTTCAATATTCAAATTTTTATTGAATTAAATATTTCCTTAATGATTTTGATTTTTTATTATTCAAATATATGATTTCAAAGTGAACAGGTTTTTTTTCCTCATGAAATGTTCCAGTGATATTTTAAATGGGTTTTTCATCTATGATTACATCCATTTATGTTAATTATTCATTACTACGATTATGTTCAATGTATATTATCCTTATTATTTCTTCATATGGTCTAATATTAGGATGATGATATGTTTATTAATCTCATTTACTTTCCACCGGTTATACAATGATAAAATATTGAACTTTTTATAAATGTTTTTCCCTACCATTGGTTAAGATATCTGATGAAATATTTATGGTCTTATTTAACACATAAAAATAGTCTATTATTATAAGATGGGTGGGCCTAAAATTATACATAACTTCAATATATTGGGTAAATAACAATATCTCATGAGATAATAAATAGTGTAATAGCGAGTGAACATAATTCTGTAAGGGAATTTTTTTACTATGATAGTCATGAGAGTGATCCTTGAAAAAGGATATCATATAATGAAGAGCAATACCAATACACTATAATGGTTTCGGGAAATTATCCTTGACTAAAGAAATGATATTCCAAGATTATTTTATTTCCAACGAAATATGTCTTATGCTAATGTTATCATGTCATGGCTCATTCTCAGTTCTTCCTTTATGAATCATGTCTTATGAACTGCTAATATTTATTTCATGATTCATGATTATGATCATTGATATATTGGGTATGGTTTTAAAATTATAAGCTCAATTTATCTTACCCTTATTCTCATATTATAACTAATTGATTATTTATGTCTCTATTTTTATCCATAAGGAGCGTATGAACTCACCTTTTCTTATGTTTCTTTGTCTCTGTGATTTGAAAAAATGTTATGTATATGATATTTCTAAGAAGGGTGAAAGTTTTAAATAACTTATTGGGTGATGATGTAGATATATTATGAAAAATATATTTATGTATACAAATTTCCAAGGAAATAAACCTCTAATGTTCTTGTGTATATTGTAATGTTATGTATGGGTTATTCATCTAATAAGATGTAATAATTATATATGAAAAATATGGGTTGTATATATTGAGATAGGTGTTTGAGTGTTATAAAAATAATGTATTCTTATGTATCAGATGGTATGTTTTGAATATAATCCTTTATTTGGGGTGGTGGGGTACTATTTAACATTATTATCCAGAACCATGATGAGGTGATGCTTTCTTAGATAGAGTTTATGTACCTTTTACTATGGGGAGTACTACCCATTGAAATTGAGGTCCAACTAAATCTAGGACATTATTTAGGGATATAAGGTACCAAATTATCATATATTCATCCAATAATAGATCAAACTATAGTGTCTATCCTACATAAGGCTTCAGGGACATTACATAGGAGGTGGGTGCTTGAGCAATCACAAACCAAATAATCAGAAGGTTTAGATTCACTTAGATGACCCATTTAACTAGAAAAGAATATTTTTTATTCCTATAGAGGATGAGATCATATGGAACATGAATTCTTAAACCATCATTTATTAGAGGGAATTTAGGTAGTTAACGAACCTCTCTGTTAGATAAAACAATGTGATTTGGGAACATCCAGATGTGAATAGGGTGGTCATTAAGAAGGAAAATTATTTAGATGATATGGATGTGCATCATGAGGAAAATTTTGTGTAAGATTATGATATTTTCTAGTTTCACTAATTTTAACACCAGTATAGTCAATTCCAGGATCAGAGGTCTGGAAATCTAGGATGCATCTAGATGTATGTGGTGAACATTTACGAATATGTGTCGCCTAAATTGATTCAATGTACAAAATTTGAAATCTATCAATTAATAACCATACTTTTAGATATTTTAATAATCCATTTATTTTTTTATATATCATGAGTTCAATATATATAGAAGTGGTGGATCCCAATTCCCAAATCATTCTCTTAGATAATACTATTGGAATATATTAAATACTTAACCATATCTACCAAAAATAATATCTTTTTATTAGTGGAGAGATATTTCTTGATACATTATTGTGGATGTGATAAGTCACTATAATTTCAACATTGATATAGACTATATATCGATATTACATTCCAATTTAGACTACTAACTTTTTTTGAGTAATATACTTCTGAGATGATAGATATATATTCTCTTTTATGGGGGACTAAATCATTCATTCGAGATGATTGGGGCTTCTGTATGGGAAGTTATAACCAATCACCCAATAGTTTTCATGTTTGGTCCTTTATGTTGTGTGTGGCAGTAATGATCATATTTATTACATCAAAGATTAAATTCCATATGTGCTTCTTATGGATGTTTTAGGGTTTACCAATAATTTAATGGTAAAAGGTTTTATAGAATTTTACCCTAGGACCCCTTTGATTTATTAGGAAGCACATATGATTCCATTGGTTGAGATCAGGGAGGTAATGGCACCATTCAATGACTATATAGAGAATGGTTTTTATACAAAAATGTATCACCCTATGTATATCTAATCTTATTCTCCAAGATGGAGGATTCAATTTTGAGGCTTTCTATTAACTAGAACTGCATGAATCATGTGACAATCAACGATAAGTATCCCCTAAAAAGACTCGTGACCTCTTTAACTAGCTGAAGGGTGAAAATTATTTCTTGAAGAATAGTTACAGGTCATGTTATCATTGTATTGGGATTTTTGAGTAGGATATTCCCAAGATGAAATTCAAATTTCTCTATGAATATAATGATTTTCAAGTGATTCCCATCGACATAATGAACACCCATGTTCAATTTATGGACATTAGGAATTATATCCTTAATCCTTCGTAGAAAAATATGTGGTAGTCTTCATTACAGACATCCTCATATATTAATCATTATAGGATAATAATGTTGATCATATTAGGTTCATCCTAGACTTACTTTGGGAGACTCATCTATATAATAGGATCATGAGGAGTAAGTTTTGAATTTGAGAGGTCCACTTCCTGGTGAATGTCAGCTCAAAGGGTGGATCTGTTGTGGAACCTATAAAGATTGAGCCAATTATAAATTAGGATCCACCCAACGTTATATTTGAGGTGTATATTTTTCTCTTTTTTGGTTATACATAAGATTCATTAAAATATTCAATGTGATTGTTGGAACAATAATTTAATTTACATGAAATGAGATACTGTTTTTTTCAAGAGATGATAAATAGATTTTGAGGATCTGAATAAAAGGTTGATGAGTGATACTGTACTATGGTCTCCATTTAAGGGATTTAGGTCTAGAGTGTTCTATAATTTCACTAGAGTAGGATTGGTTGTGTCATAATATAGCAGTTGGAAGTGGCTATTTATGGTTCTAGATATTTGAGACCTCAAGATCGTAACTACCAAACCAATTATTTCATGCCATTAGTGGTAGTATTTTCCATGATAACATGGAGAGACTCCCTACTTATTGAACATTTTTTATTGTATACATACCACAAGAGTCTTGGGTACATAATTAATCATATATATATATCAACCTGAGGTAAAGGTTTTTTTCAGGGGGTAGGGTCTTACAGTTCTATGTCTTCACGATTTTTTATAATCTAGAAACAGAAAATGTGGTCAGTAATTCCCTTTGTAGGATGTCTCATTCAATGTTTTAGGGGTGATATAAGAAAAATTCGCTTCATTTATAATTTAATTAGTTTATTAGGGAGAAGTACCCAATCTTCGATCAATGTTGTTGGCCTATATGATTATTTATCTTATGATGTAGGTCTATATATGATTCATAAATTATGATTTTTTTCACAATTAAATATTCTTATTTTTTGTACAGAATTTATTTTCTGATGATCGAGGGAATAGATACATCTTCCAAAAATGGAAAGTGGTTCCAGTTATGTTTTGTGAGGATGTTTTGAGGTACATCCATAATTCATCCTTACTCGTGAATCGTGGATTGAAAAATCGAGACCAATAACTCAATAAGTATTTTTATTGGGTAGGTATAAAATGGGATGTTTTTCAGTTTATATTATGTGGCCTCACCTATTAGAAGGTGAATAGAGAGCATCGAGACCTAGAATTTGGAGCATAACCCCTTGAGTTTCTAGAGTAGTTAACTAATGAAATATCAATGGATTTTATTATGGGTATTCCATGATAATCGAGACATCATGATTCAATCAATGTAACCGCTCACCTACTGGCCAAGACGACCAACATCCATGATATCATATAGTAAATTCCAATAGAGAGATTTAGATTCCTATGCATGGTGGAGAACATATTACTTCATCAGATACCCCTTAAATATCATTTCATAATGATACGCTTGATTTATGTTCTTGTTTTGAGGATATCATAATAAGATTTCATGAATCTGTTAAGATTGAGTATAATGTTCCACCCTCAGACTAATTTCTAGACCAATTTAACCATTCTAATTCTTGAGGATACAATTGTTAGAGTTGGTTATCTAGAACCAAAAAAAATTACATTATATTTATAATATATATATTTGTGTACCTTAGTATTACTAATCACATATTGAATTATCTTATTCAAAAATTTATTTTGATATTTTCTTATATTATCTATCATGTTTAAAATGGAATATTAGTTATCGTCTATGATTAAAACATTAATGTTATATGATCGTATTTTTAAATGATATATACTATGGTCCTAAGAATGTTTTTTATGGGACACAGATGAGGTATAATTTTAAGTGATCGATAATTATAATAGGGTGAGACATTATCCAATGATTTTCACACTTGGTGATAGTTATTATAGTATATTATGAGGACATACCCACCAATAGGAATTCCACATATTTATGTGTCATTGGATATTCCTTCTTGTGAATTCATATAAATATCCTTTGACTATAATATATTATTAATTCTTATCATGAGTCATATACTTTGATCTATATCTATAAAATATGAATACATATGTTCAAGGTGAAGTTATTTATATTGGGAGCATCCAAAATGATATTTAATTAATGAACAAGTCATTGAAGGATTTTTCACTTCTATATTAATGAAAGTTGATATTTTAGTCCTTTTATTGAAATATAGTTTTCAAAGAAATTTCTATGGTTTTTGTTTACTGATTATGTCATTTTTAAAAGGAAATTAAAGACTTATCAATCATGTATATTAATGAAACAATTATGCAACCTTCATTATGAGATATCAGGATAGAGGGATTATATTTCACCATGGGTATTCATATGTGGTTGTTGACATTGATACATAAATGTACTCCACTATGATATCCATTATTTGTTACTATAAACTTGTATTAGACATTTGGAAAATACATAAAAAATATGGAGGACGATTCCAAGAGGGCCACACACTAATTATTTCAATCTATCTTAGTTAGATTTTATTTTATTTTATTTATTGTAATAAATTATATTATTAAAAAAGAGTAATAATATATATCTTTGATGTTATGATTGAAAATATTTAGCCACCATATTAATGTGGGAACTGAATATTAAATTTATTATTTTCTAAAGAAAATGAATATAATTTTTTTTATCAAATTATTAATATTTATTATTCTTGATATGGTAAATACATTGAAAGGTGGATGGGCTGGTTAAGGAAACTGGTAAGTGAAATTATATACTAAATATCGTTTACAGAAATAAAAATTTATTTTTCTGATATTTATATTCTCCATAGAAAATGTGCATATAAAAGAAAATATAAAATTATTATAATTTTAAATTATATTTGATAAAAATTATGATATCGTCTATGGTCTATTATGTAATAACCAACCCTCTAACCCTTTATCTATATAAAACTTATTAAATCACATTCACTGAGGTGGGAGAATCATTTTTTCTTCATACTATTTATCCTATCAGGAGAAATATATCTCAGAGGACAGAATTATAGGGTTCCATTAAGGATTAAAAGAAATCATCCAATATGGTCATCCTACTCAAGAATGAGAGAACCGTACTCAATACTTTAAACTTGAATTATTTTTTATAATCAACAATGATTGATTCAAGATGATTGGTACCACTAATCCAGCACCCTGAGTACCATAGATGCTTCTTTGAGATCAAGGGTCTCATGTGGAGCTCTACTAGAGGGATTTTACATCAGATCATTTCTATGAAACAACGATGAAAATCCAATAGAATTTGGATTGATCAACAGTTAAATCAAATAAATAATTTAAGAATGAAGTAATTTTCATATTATTAATCAAAGTTGATCAAAAATTGATGACACCCATTCTAAATAATTTATTAAAAAAAATTAATACAACAAAAGGAGGGTCTACAAATTTGAGTTTAATTTTCACCTCGAGTATCTGAATCAACTAGAAGTGAATTAAAAATTTGTAAATCAAAGGACCACATCAAGATTACTTCGATAATTGGTTTCTTTGATACTGCAAAAACCACATTCTTTTCATCCATATACGGAAATTTAAAATTTCTATAGAAGGTAATAAAAGGAATGATAAAATTGTAATAAATATGGATAGCTTTCCCTAGGAAATTTTCCATTCTCCTCTTCAATGTTACCACCATGGGCATTTAATCAGATTACTATGATAAAAACATCCATACCAAGTGGAGAAAAACATGACCGCATAAATCATCGCCCAGATTTTTGCTTCATATACATCTCCTTTTACAACTTAATGATAAAATAATCACATGGAAATGCCAAGATATCTTTGAAAATCTCATCTATGTGCCGAGGGACCTAGTACACCTAAATCCACACCATCAACATTTACCATGATTCACATTAGGATCAGGGTATCCATCTTATGTGCTTTACCATGAGAATTGATTTACACTTATTATAAATTCATGGAATTAATAGTATAATTATTTTTTCATTGGAATTTCTCATTTAACCTCTAGGAATTCATGAGTTTTATTGGACCATCGTTAGTTTAATAGAAACTCCCACATTAAAAAAGGATTCTCTATTTTCAAACATAATGATTTTACTATTAGTACATATAAAATCAGCAATGAGAAATGTATTAACTAACAAGATATTGATAAATATTCTCATTATAAAGAGGGTCACTTATTGAAATAATAATCCCTACAAGGCTGTTCCTCATTAAAATAATGACACTGGACACATTATTTATATATCCCCATATTTTCATCACAAAATCACAATTGATAAAAATGTGATTTATAGTCTCATTCATCTTCAAAAATAAATCATAGTCCAAGAATGGTTGTATGGTAGACATATGAAGATAATCAAAAAGTGGAAGTGTGTAACATTCTGGATTAGGTGACACAAATGGATGTCATGATCTGATCGGTTACATGACCACGGGTGCACCTCCTTTTATGCAAGAGGATTCTGAGTAGCAATATCGGTCTTCTATATCAATATGGAGAGACTATACCATATTTATCAAATAATCACACTAGCAGAAAAAAATAAGAATAACCAAAACCACTAAATAATAATCAAACTAAACTAAAACCATATAATGACCAAAATATTTATTACAATATCTAAACCTAAATAGTAGACATTTCATGTCAAAGTATGTGTCAAGTGTCAATATAAAAAATCCAAAATAAAAAAAATATTAAAATCTCACATGGGGTTTTCAAATCAAATATAGTTCTCTCATCCATGATCCATCCCGACATAGCCATATAACATATTGATATTTCCCTTATCTTAACCTACAACCATGAAATCTACTCAGGTACTAATCAGGCAGCTTGTGTAGGCTTTGTGTAAAACTCAGTATGTCACCACTAACGACATCTAAAATAATATCTAACAAATAATAGTGTATTAAATTTTATATAGAATAAAATATAAGTAATACGGCAAAAAATTTAAATTTTTTCAATTACTCTTTCTTTAAGAACATACCTCTCGGGTTCGTGAGGACACCAGAACCATCAATACCAGTTTTGGCCTATGGTGATGTATGATCCATATCACATATTAATTTCAAAATTCATTATAACATATAGAGTAGGATTGTCCATTTCATTTCAAATCATTATCATGACCAGTTTGAACCATAGTATGATGTCATCATTTTGGGTCTAGGTCCCCATGTCTAAGACCCTATGGGTAATTATAGTAGCAATACATGAGGCACAACTAATTTATCAAACGATCACACAATTTGAATTTTGAAGCAACTATTTATTTCCAAACTTATTTATTATTATAGACTTTTTATGTAGTAGTCCATGTCCTACACACCGTTTTTAATCAATTTATCACTATCAGATTTTGATGTAGTCGACCATGTCTCACACATGAATATGAAAATCAAATTTATATCACATTTATCACAACATTTAATGTTTTTCAACAATAACCTTATTATCCCATTACACAATCAAAACATCAATTAATTTATTCATCAATTAATTAATCCACTTTAATAAATTTCATAATCACAAAAATTATTATTAATTTATTGAAAAATTAATTAATCTGATTAAAAAAACACAATATTCCCAAAATTAGTTCAACAATTAATTATTTCAATTCATTCAATTTCATAATCACAAAACTTTCATTAATTAAATCAACAATTAGTTAATCCAATTTCAAAATCTAAATATCGCCATATTTAATTGAACAATTATTTATTCAAATTCAATTAATTTCTTAATAATAATAATTCTCATTAATTAATTAAAAAATTAATTAATCCAACTCAAAAATATCTGTATCCCCATAATAAATTCAACTACTAATTATTCTAAATTCAAAATCCAAAAAATTATTAATTTACCAAATTAATTAATTAAATTTATGAAAGTAAATTTCTGATCTTGAATATAAATTCTAAAAATAAATACACATAAATGAAGTCATGAATTGGGGATTCGAATAATATAACACCTACCTCAAGTCATTGATGATAAATCACCCAACATAAATTCCCCAAATTGAAACAAAAATGTCAAACTATTGTCGAAGAAAAAGGTCTAGTTCTAAAACCTATATCCGAGATTAAATGAAATGAATAATAAAACCTAGCTTTTAATAAAAAAAATAGTAAAATCCCTTTTAAAGGATGGTCAATGAATGGCAGAGATATTGGAAGATAATCAGGGTATGAAGCACTTGTCACTATGGGTGAAGATCTATAATACGGCCTTAGAAACACTAAGAACAGAGGGCGGATTCACTTGGAATCCATCTGAGAGTCTTTATAGAATTTGTATAGGTCTGATTTATGGTAAATTATGGGTTAATAATAGGGTTTTAAGTATTTTAAATATAATTTTTGAATAATTATAATCCCATGGACCATTTCTATGGAAGGGACGTAAGGATTTACAAACCATACACCTTAACCATTTACCATTTCTGGGGGGTGCATGGATACTCCTAATAGGGAACAGGGTTTGAAAAACTGTGTTCCATCTTTGTGAACTCTACTATCTCAAAGGTAAATGGTTTGCTGGGCAGGATACGTAGTATGGGAAAATTGTGCTCAACCATGCATAACCCATATTCCTTCCAAAAACTTCAAATTTTTTCCCAAATTCACCCAAGATAAACCCCTAAAAAAGTAATTAAGACAATGAAAATAGAGTTCCTACAAGTGATCATGATTCATAACTTGAAAATTTTGGGATATTACAATTTATCCACATTATAAAAGCATATCCTAGAGTTATACCCAGATAACCCTAAGATTCAAAGAAAAAAATATCTGGCCACATATCCCACATATCCACTTCTCTCTCCCACATTTTCTCTTGAACAAGAACAAGTATCCAAAAAACACAATCTATCTACATGATCATTCCCCCACATAAATTTCTCACTATGATCTAACACAGGTATCATATTATTCTCAAAGGATGAATAAGTCTCAATATCAAAATCATCCACATAGATCACATGAGAATGGTTGGGTTGATACTAAACAATTTGTGACACACGAAAAACATTGTTATTGAACTACACCACTGTGGATGATAAAATTGGTACGCCACCATTTTGATTATCTCCACAACCTCAAGTGGCCTAACAAATCGAGGCACAATATTCCTTGTCTATGCATCCTATGATGTCCCAATCTAGGTGACACTCGAAGGAATACAGGATCACCCTCTATAAACTCAAGGAGTCAGTGATATCCATCAGTATAAATTTTATATTTAATCTAAGCCCTATCTATATTATTTCAAATTAGTTATTCTTTGTCTGATTTATCTTGATCAAGAATGGTTCTTAACTCTAACTCTCTAATATCCTTCCATAATAGAGGTGATATGTGTGTCCTACCATAAAGTGCCTCATATGGTTCCATCTGTATAGTTTCTTGATAACTATTTTTATTATATAAATCCATGAAAGGTAGTTTCTTCTCCCAATACACAGTGAATTCAAGGACACATACTCATGATATATCCTCATGAACCTGTATTTTATGTTTTGAAATCCCATATTTCATTGGGTGGAATTTTTTACTCAGTAAAACCTGCATATCAAGTTCCTTTAGTAAGCACGAACATAAGAATGAAGTTAAACATTGGTCATATTTTGAGAAAATAATTTTTTCACTCTGTAAAGACGTACTATCTCTTCAACATACAACTCTTATAACTAGTCCACTAAAAGAGTCTCCATTGTAGACAAAAAATTCACTAATTTAGTAAAATCATCCACAATCACAAAAATAGAATCATTCTTCCAAGGTATCCTTTCGGGACCCACCAAAAAGTCCGTATTATCATCATCCCACTTCCTTTCATGAATGTGAAATGGTTTTAGTGAACCTCATGGTTATTTATTCTCATCATTAATCTATTGAAAGGTATAAAATCATGTGAAGAACCTTATTATCCCTTTTTTTCATTCTTGGCCAACAATACTATCTTCATAGTTCATATAATATTTTGGTCACACCTAGATTCATCACCCACTTTGAGGGATGAAAATCACACATCAACTCATTTCGCATGATTGTAGCCCCAAATAAAAAATTACTAACATAGATGATATCATACTCATCTATGCTCCAATCTAATGTTAACTCCCCAAAATCTTGGATTTCCCTAAAGGATAAAAAATTTAGGATTCTCATACATTATATCACTCATCCATTCCAAAAATATATGATCATCTCAATGTAAATTGAGACGCACGTTCTATTGGCCTTCCAATGATACATCATGCATATCATCCATCATGGTCATCATCTTTCACTTCGTACTAGACTTCTAAACCTCATATGTTTGAGTTTTCCTACATAATTCATCAGAAACATTGTTTCCCTTTCCGAACGAATATTCTAGATCAATATCAAATGAAATCGTAAACTAAACCCACCTCTGCTACTAGATATTCAAATATTTTTTCAAAAATAAATTTATTAAACTATTTTAATCATTATACACTATAAAAACTGTTCCCAATAGTTAAATCCTCCAACACATCAAAGTACAAAACACTGAAGTTATCTCTAGGCCATGTGTAGGGTTGTTCTGTTCATGTGGCTTCATATTCCGAGACATAAATTTCAGAACATGATCTCCCTACATCAACACTACTCCATGCTAGATCCAAATTTTTTTTCAAAACAACGTATACTCCTCACTCGGCTCAATTAGGATTAAGAATGGTGTCATTTTCAAACTCTGCTTCAAGTCATGGAAGGAATTCTCATATGATCTAGACCACTCAAACTATACCCCTTCGTGATCAAGCCCGAAATAGTTTTTTCCAATCAGTAAAAGTCATGGATGGACCTTTGATAATACCCAAACACTCCCATAAATCTAAAGATATCAAAAAAGTTCATGGAATACACCCAAGACCCAATTACCTGAACCTTCATTGGGTTACTCACACACATTCCTCTGATATGATGTCACCCAATAAGTGTACCTAATCAATCAGAAAATGAAACATATTTATATTGGCGTATAGATGATTCTACTTGAGTGTACTCAGAAAAATGTCAAGATGTTGGGAATGGTCATCATGATTCTTAGAGTACACCAAGATTTCATCCTCAAATACAACCACAAACTGATCTAGGTACAAATGGAATATTCAATTCATCAAGTCCATAATCATTATCGGTGAATTTGTCAACCCAAACTATAAGGACATGACCTTAAAACACTATATAATCTAGAATTTCATAGAATACCATACATTATTACACATTAAGGGTGTTTTGGGTTTATAGTTCTAAATAATTAATATATCTTAAATACATGACCTACCAATTTTATACAAGAGGATACTACTAAAATAGTATCAATTATTTTGAAAAATTAAATAATTCAAACTTAAAACATGATTTCTTTAACAACACTCCATATCAAAAATCATGACTCCGTTCTTTATTTTACCCATTCTTATATCTTGTGATAAACAATATAAAAACATGGTATGAGTATAAAACTCAGTAAGGGATATAAAAGAAAAAAATTGTTAGTCCATTGGTAACAGGAAAATAAATAAAACCCACAATCATGCAAAGTCATATGCATAGAAACATCATGTAGTTTTCTTGGGACATATTTTCCATATCACTCTTACATTCACCCTTACACATGGAATAACCTTTTGGTCAACATCCACCACTGGAGTACCCAATTCATTGGAAAGATATAATGGGGCTCACCCATCATATCTTGAGCTATAATGTAGAATAGGATAAACCCATCATATATTGAGCAATAATGGTCTCAAACCAACAAAAATAATGTACAAGGAACATATCATGGTAAAAAAGTATCCCGAAACTCATAAGAATCCACACCTTCAATATAAATATAAAAAACAATCCTTTTTATATTTATTAATATGTGTTTTAAAAGGATTGTAAAAATAAAGTAACTTGAAATATAATTGGAGTTAGAATTAATAGAATGAAATGGACGTTTGTATAAACTATAAATACAAATAGTTCAATATTATGTTAAAAAAATCATGACACCAATAATCTTAAAACCAAATAATGAATAAAGAAGAAGATTAACCCAATGAATGGAAATTTGGATTGGAATTCGCTTACCTCAGGTTATTCTTACTTAAAATGTTTTTAAACCACTTATATAATGGTTAAAATAGTGCTATTTAAATATTAATAAAATATATTCATGTTTATAACACATTATAAGATCATTTTACAATATCATTCGACACAATTATTAGTAATATTTTCTTATTTACATTGTGTTAGGTGGGTTATTTACATAGTTTCCATGATCGGTTCATGACAGATATTCTTTTATATTGGGTGTGAAACTCCATAATTATAAAGGAATGGTGTTAGATATTTCCATAACCCTAAATTATACCAGTTATCATTTTTAATTTTTAAATAAGGATTATTTTTAAGTTAAAACATTAATGATGTTCCTTTGGAACATTTTAGTGGTTCTTTGATAATAACGACCTCATATTGTTATATAAATTAAAACCATGTGTACAAAAGGATTACAGAACCATGGTTGAGAAATAATACATAAATTATAACATGATTCAACCATAAAAATGGTTTCATTACTATTCCTTAAAGAAATAAAGAAAATCGAAATTACATCATCCATAATGTCGGTAATTTGACACATCATGGACAATGTTTTTATTCCTTCAATAAGTGGGAGAAAAGAAGAAGAATGTTGATGAATTTTTCATTATTAGAATAAAATCAATAATATACAGGATTTGTGGATCTTTCATGCCTCTTGGATGAGGAGGGGAATAGAATATAAAAGAAAATGAAAAGAAAGGGAAACAGACGAAAAGGAAGAGGATTTCTTACCTTTTGATCTCTTCTTCTTCAGATCCTCTTTAAGGGAATTGATTTTGGCCTTTGGGTGATACCAGTAGGTCTTGGACATGGGTAACGATATTGGGGAGGTAATTTGAATGAAATTATACAATGATAAATTCTTAAAAGTTGTGGGAGGATGATGGGATTGAGGGAGGTATTTATAGTGGAGGAGAAGAGGTATTTAAGATTATTTTAATCATTGTTATAATATTTTTGCTCAAGACTATGAATAGTCTTAGTTAATGGGACCCCAAATAGTAATAAAGGCATGTGAGTTTGAACCATGTGGTATTACATCACTAATGATGTCATAAATAGTGTATTTACCTGATAATTTGAATATACTTTGTTCTACCATATTTCATTATTCATCAAAATTTCATGAATTTCAAAAAAATACCAAAAATTCACCATAACAAAATTTCAACTTGTAGAATTCAAAAAGAAACTCCATTTTTTAAATTAGTTTTTTATATATTTTTAATTTAATTTTTTAATAAAATCATACTTAATTCAAAAATTAACAATTTTAATTCTATAACTACTTTTATGTCACATTGAAAAATTAACCAAGATGTAGTTATCCTAAATTTTTAATAGAATAAAATAAAAATAAAATTTAATATTAATTAGGGTCATAATTATCTTTATAAATGTATTTCACTATTCACCAAACAAACAAGTTTGTTCTATCAGACTCCAAATAACTTTCTGAACACAATTATAGATGACTATTTTTCCAAATTCAAAACATAGATGGAGTAAAAAAAAATTAAAGGATAGTTGTAAAAATATACATAAATATAATTTTATTCTTTCCATTTATTTTTTTAAAAACAACGAGGTGTTACATTATCCCCACCTTCTTGAAATTGCTTCCTTGTAATTTTATTTACTCATTAAACAAGTGTGGGTACATTTACCTCATAGCATTATCAGATTTCTATTTTGCTTCTTCAACAATGAGGTTTCTCTACAAAAACCATTACCTGGAGGATTACCTTATTCTGAAATACATGTTCACTTCGATCAAGAATCCGAACCGGTTTCCCTTCATAAGAAAGGTTCTCTTCCAACTGAACTATTTTTGGACTCAAGACATGTGATGAATCTAGGACATACATTCTCAACATCAAAACATGAAAAAAAAAATTATGTACCTGAGATAAACTCGGAGGAAACGTTACTCAGTATGCAACTGGTGCACCTTTCTCTAGGATTTCATACGGTCTGATGAAACGTGGACTTAGATTTCCTTTCTTACCAAAACACATCAAACCTTTCCAAGGAAAGATTTTAAGGAAAATATGGTCACCTACCTTGAAATAAATGTCATTCATATTTCTATCTGCAAAATTTTTTTGCCTGCTCTGAGATGTACTCATGTGCTACTGGATCATCTATACTTTCCCAGCCACTTCCTCTACTAATTCCGATCTCATAAACTTCTTTTCCCCGAAATTATCCTAAAAGCAGGAGTTTGACACCACTTACAATACAATTCATCAAAAGGTGACATCTATATTCTGGAATGAAAACTATTATTATAAGAAAACTCAATGAAATAAGGATGTTGATCCCATATTCCTGGGTAGTCCACTGAAAAAGCCCGAATCATATCCTACAATGTCTGAATCATTTATTCTGACAGCCCATCTAATTGAGGATGAAAAGCTACACTAAAATTGAATTTTTTGCCCAACGACTTTGGTATCACCTTCCAAAACATAAAAGTGAACCTGGGATCCCAATAAAATACAATAGAAAGAGGAACTCAATGTAACCATACAATCTCTTTTAGGTCAAATCAAGAAAGCTGATCCAGCGACATTATATCTCGAATAGAAAGGAAATGAGTAGATTTTTCTACCTAATCAAAAATAAACCAAATTGCATTGTTACCTAGAAAAGTCTTAGGTAGTCCCACCACAAAGTCTGTGTATAGGTTCTCCCATTTCCACTCTGGCACTACAGAAGGCTAAAGCAACCCCTTCGGTAACTATCGCTCTGCTTTAACCTATTAAAATGTCAAACATTTAATAGTAAATTTTTCAATATCCATATCCATTCCATCCCACCAGTAATACTCCCAAAGGACTTTTTACATCTCAGTACTTCCAGTATGAACTGAGAATTGATAAATTTGAGCTTCACACAACAAATCATTCTTTAACTGAGAATCACATGTCATATGAAATCTTTTTTCAAATATTAAAATAAAATATATATCAAGTTTAAATTCTAAAAATTTACCCATTTTAACATATTAAACATTTTTCTGTAGCTCACAATCATCTTTATGCGCTTTCTTAATTTTGAATCATAACGATGATTGCACTGGAACGTAAAACCAAATAGTTCTATACCCTACACCAACAACATATATTCCAAAATCAATCAAATAATTAATCAATGGATCATATTCCAAATGTAACATGGTTAATGATGCATGATGTTTTGTACTCAAGGCATATACCAATTTGTTTTATTTTCCATGATGTAAATTGATCATGCAATCATAATCATTTATCAGTTCAATCTATCTTCTCTACCTCATGTTTAATTCCTTTTGAGAAATTATATACTTCAAACTTTTAATGTCAGTATACATTTGAAATTTGGATCCACATAAATGATTCTACAAATTATCAAAGAAAAAACAACACCTTCCAATTACAAATCATGTGTGGGATAATTTAACTCTTGATTTTTTAGTTTTATTGATGCAAAAGAAATTACCTGTTAATTTCTTCTTTGAAAACAACCGAGTCCCTTCAATAAAGAATCACTATAGATGACACACTCACTATTTTGGGAAGGCAAGGCCAAAACTAGAGCATTCACCAATCTTATTTTATTTCCTGAAAACAAATATTACATTCTTCTCTCCAATAAAATTTAGCCTCTTTTAATGTTAACTTTGTTAGAGGTCTAGATAACAGTGCAATGTTTTTAACAGACCGTCTATAACAAACTACTAATCCAAGAAAACTATGAATATTTGTATCATTTTTAGGTCTTTAACATTCATGAACCACATTTGTTTTGGAATGATCAACTATTATTCCATCCTTATTTACAATTTTCCCTAGAAATTAAATCCATTGAACAAAATATAACACTTTCTGAATTTTCCATAAGGTTTCATTTCTTTAATGTTTTAAAAAAAACCTCAGGTGTTTTCCATAATCCTCATTACATCAAGAATATACCATGTTTTCATCAATAAATAAAACCAAAAACATATCAAAAAACACATTTAATATTCAATTTATAAGATCTATGAATATAGCAGGTGAATTAGTTAACCCAAAAGGAATAACTAAAAATCATAATGACCATATGTAGTATGGAACATAGTCTTCAAGATGTCTTCGTTCATTACTTTCAACTAATGGTGCCTATACCTTAGGTCAACCTTCAAAAAATTATGCACTCCCTGGAGCTGATCAAACAAATCATTGATATGAGGAAAATGATAATTATTTTTAAAAGAAATTTTATTCAAGACTCTATAATCGATGAAAATTCTAATTGAACCGTATTTTTTCATAACAAAACAAGATGGGAGCGCCCCATGGTGAAGTGTTGGGACAGATGAATCCATTATCTAATAATTATGACAACTAGTTTTTTAATTCTAGAAGTTCCATTAGGACATTCGATAAGGATGTTTAGAAATTAACATAGCATCAGGAACTAAGTAAATTGTAAACTCAACCTCTCAATTAGGATTAACACCAGGAAAATCATCAGGAAATTCATACAAGTATTCATTTACCATGGGTACATCATTATTCTAGATAGTTCCACTATCTTCAAAATTTTATGCAAGATAACTTTCATTTCTATCCATTATCTGTTTCTTAGCTTCCTGATATGTAATTAATTTTATGGGTTCATTTTTGTCCACAAAATGAAATTCTTTCTGAATAAAACATCTTTTTCTTTGTAATCTATCTTAGCATGAGAAAAAGAAATCCAGTCCATACCCAAATAAACATAAAACTCTTCAAAACAAAATACAATATGGTTTGTAGGTAAAAACATTCCATATATAAGGATAGATAGATTCTTATAATTACTTTTTTCCACAATATTTCCTCCCAGTGTTTTAACCATGTGATCTGGTTTCATTTTATAAGGTTGAATTCCCAATTTTTTCAAAAATTTATTAGCAATAAAGGAATGTGTAGACCATGAATCAAACAACAAATTTGTGAAATATGTAAAAACAATCAATGTACCTAAAACAACCTCATTTTACATCTCAACATCTGATGATGTGGTTGCAAATAATTTTACCAAACACTTTTTCTTCCAATATTTTTGATTCCCGGCTTGAGTAATTAGATTTGGAAAAACATTTGAAAAATGAACCAATTCCTTAGAGTTAAATAATCTCACCATTAGCTTCTCATTTATTTATGGATCATTTTCCATGAAATAATGAGACACGTGTCCAAACACTCCACAATGGTATCATTTCCCAGAATTTACAATATAGTCAGAAATATGCCTTTTAGAAAACATGTCACAAGAAGAAAAATTCATTTTCTTACCTCTAGGCATCATTGAAATGTTATTCCCAATTTTTTTCCAAAATAAATACTTCTTATTCTTATCCTCATGAGGAACATATATTAAAGAAAAATCCATCTCAACTTTTTCATCACAATGAACATGCTTTACATAGGTTTTAATCACTCATGAGGCCAAAGGTCTTCACAAAAACGGTTTCAAACCAGCAAAAAATCTATTAATTTTACATTCAAAATCCTGAGTAAAATCTAGTATATACCTTAATAGTATTTTAAAATTGGATTCATTGCTGCCACAGAACCATCATCGTTCTGATTCAGTTCGAATAATTGTTTCTCTATTCAGAGCCGAACAAATTTGGGAAAATATTTTTCTAGAAATAGACTCTTAAAATGATCCCATTCCAGACTATCATGATCATAAATTTCCCTAGTATTATTAACTAGAGACCACGATTGATCATATTCACCTTAAAAATGATAAATGGCTAGTATTACCTTTGGATGTTTAGAACATCCCACGACATAAAATATCTTTTCTAGAGCAATAATCCATACTTAAACTATCACTAGATCCGCAGTTCCTCTGAATACTGGTAGATGTTTTCTTATAAAATACTCTAAAAAAGACATATATATTCATATTAGATATTTTTAATCACTAGCATGGATACCAACCACTTTTATATCTTCTGTCAACTGATCCATTTCTTTCAGAAACTACCCAGTTCTGATTCCCACCATTTCGGGCTGCAGATTCGAATATAAATTAACCTCTCGGTGCCTTCCTACTTCAGCTTCCCTGTTTCTTCTATGGAAACCCATTCTGTACAAACATAACATAGATAAATCAATATATTATCCTTAAATTCTATAACATTTCAAATTACCGTAGAGTGAAAATAGTTTATTGTATTCTTTTAATATCATCATACCCCCTAATGTTATCTAAAACATCCCTTGATACCGTCTATAAGGACCTTACAATAAAACGTTACTTAATCTTGAATTTTATACAATTCCATACATTATTACACATTAATAATCCTTTCTGGTTTAGAGTTTTATAGAATTACGATATCTTACACACATGACATACCACATTTATACAAGAGCATACAACTAAAATAGTATCCATTTTTTCAAAAAGTAAAACATTTAAACATAAAACATGATTTATTTAACTACAATCTATATCAAACATCATGATTTCCTTATTGATCTTACCTATCAATATATCCTATTAAAAACATTTTAAAAACTTGGGATGATGGAAAATATAAGTAAAGG
Organism: Viscum album; assembly: GCA_963277665.1. NCBI lineage: Eukaryota > Viridiplantae > Streptophyta > Magnoliopsida > Santalales > Viscaceae > Viscum > Viscum album. The sequence goes on from OY728153.1 coordinate 268,563,032, forward strand.
ATATTACGAAAGAAAGTGTTAGTCAAGTGATAACATAAAAACCAACAATGCCAATAATCATACAGTCTCATATGCATAAAAATATCATATAGTTTCCTTAGGACATGTTTACAATATCACAATTACATTCAACCATATGCATGTAATAACCTTTTGGTCAACTTCCATCTCCGTAGTACCCAATGCATTGGATTGCTATAATAGGGATCACCCATAATGTCTTGAGCTATAAAGGGCTCAACCCATCATATCTTGAGTTATAATGGGCTCCACCCAACATATCATGAGATATAATGTGATGAAACCAAAATTAATAATGTCCAAGGAATATGTCATTGTAAAAAAGTATCTTGAAAATCTGAAGAAACCACTCATTCCATATACAGATAAAAAATTGTCCTTTTGAAAATTATAAAAGAGAGTCTTAGAAAGATTTTATAAAGAAAGTCCCTTAGAATATAATTGGAATGAGAATTAATAGAATGGAAGGGATATGTGTATACAATAAAAGTACACATAATGAAACATATTATAAAAATATAATTATCACACAAATAATTTTATTACCACATAATGAATAACGAAGATGGTTAACCTAAAGAATAGGAATTGTGTTAAGAATTCACTTACCTCAGGATCTTCTTACATAAAATGTGTTTAAACCACTAGTATAATGGTTAAAAGAGTGTTATTAATATATTAATGAAACCTATTCATGTTTATAATACCTTGTAAGATCATTTTACAACATAATTATGCACATTAATTAGTAATATTTTGTTATTTTCATTGTGTCAGGTGCATTCATTATATGGTTTCCATGATCTATTCATGATGGATATTCTTGTTGATTGGGAGTGACTATATATAGTTGGAAATAAATTATAGATACATATTTATAGAAACATCAATTATACCATTTATTATTTTGAATATTTAATTGAGGATGATTTTTTTGTAAAAACATTTATGATGTTCGTTTAGATCATTTTACTGGTTCTTGGATAATAATAACCACATTTTATTTTATAAATTAAAACAATGTGTACAAAAGGATTCCAGAACCATGGATTATAAATAATACATATATTATAACATTGTTAAACAATAAAAAATTGTTTCATGACCATACATGAAATAATTAAATAAAATTAATATCACATCATCCACGGTGTCGGTACTTCGACACATCACATACAATGTTTTTATTCTTTGAATAAGTGGGAGAGGAGGAGAAGAATTATGAAGAATTTTACATGATCATGAGAAAATCTAGAATTTACAATAAATCTGGAGATTTCATTACTCTTGGATAAGATTATGGGAAGAGACTATAAAATAGAAGGAAAGGAAATGGAAACACATGAAAAAGAAGTGGATTCCTAGCCTCTTGATCTTTTCTCCTCGAGATCCTCTTTAAGGCCTTTGATTTTTTCCTTTGGGTGTGACAACAAGGTCTTTGAATTGGGGAAGGTTATTTAAGAGGTAATTTGGATAAAATTATTCAATTTTCAAGGCTTGATATGTGTGTGAGGAATAGGGGAATGAGGATGGTATTTATAGTGGAGGAGAGGAAGTATTTAACATTATTTTTATCATTATTATAATATTTCTACTCAAGAATATGAATAGTAAAAATTAATGTGACCCCAAATAGTAATAATCACATGTGAGTTCGAACCAAATGGTCTTACATCACTTATGATGTCGTAAATAGGATATTTAACTACAAATTTGAATATACGGTATTTTACGGTATTTCACTATTCATAAAAATTCATGTATTTCAGAAAAATCCCAAAAATTAATCCAAAACATTTATTGATGTGTAGAATTATTAAATGAAATCAATTTTTTTAAATAATATTTTAAATATTATTATTTTAATTTTTAAATAAAATCATACTTAATTCAAAAAATTAACAATTTTAATTCTATAACTGCATTTATATCACATTGAAAAACTCACCATGATTTAATTGTCATAAAGACCTAAGAGAATAAAATAATAATAAAATATAATATTAATTAGGGTCATAATAATATTAATATTACTATTCAAAAGGGTATGTTACTATTCACAAAAAAACAAGGTGGTTTCATCAGACTCCAAATAACATACTAAACTCAATTGTAGATGACTGTTTTTTGAAATTCAAAACATAGAAACAACAAAATTATTTCTAAGGGATAATAATAAAAATCTACATAAAACAAAGTTTAATTCATTTCATTTATTTTTTAATCCTTGGGGCGTTACAAAAATGAAATTATGACAACTCATGTAAGGAATACATACTTCTGAATGAAGTCCTTGTTATATCAGAAGGTTAAACTCTCAATTGATGATACCCTGATCTCAAGCGAATCGTGGAGAAGGCACAATCTCCCCTCAAAAAGTTAAAAAGGTTATCGATATGTGGAAGAGGATATGAGTTTTTCACAGTCATCTAGTTCAAACTTCGGTAATAAACACATAAGCACAGAGTCCATCCATCCTTCCTAGTAAATAAAACTAGTAAACCAAAATGTGACAAAATCGGATAGATAAAACCCAGAAACATAAACTTCTATAGTTGAATCTTTAACTCTTGAATTTCTATTGGTTTCATTCTATAAGGTTGAATAAAAATGGTCTTATCCACATCATGGGGTGAATTGTAAATTTCATATCTCTCACATGTGGAGTCCCTAAGAAGTCTTTCAGAAACACATTATAGAACCTATCCACCATTGGTGGAATGATGTTCTGCTTCACACTCCCACCATTCTGAAAAAAACTCGAAACATGGTTGGTGACCTCCCCTTATTTCAAGTGAACTATCCCATCATGTCATGTCCGGATATCCCACTCTCTATGGTGAATATAATTTTCACCCTTTAGTGAGATAAAAGAAAATATAATTTGGTAACCATATATGTTAGTACAGTATTCTACCAAACTATCCATAACCAAAATCAGGTTGAATAATAACGTATTAAGTATTTAAAGATCCCATAGAAAATGGTACTCCCCAACCTCGATAGAACACCACTTGAAACATTAGATGCCTTTCAACCATACTCTCAAAGGTTTATCTATCATCATTACCCCACTCACGAACTCCAAAACTAGGATGAAACCATTCACAAGTTATGTTGAAATAAAAAATTGAGAGGCACTAATATAAAATAAGAAACTAGCTACTATGGTAGCTATAATAATAGTACCTCTTACTTTCAATGGATCACCCCACTATCCAGAAATATAAGTCGAACTGCATGTTATTATCATACCTCTCTTCCATGTGATGCAGTCTGAATCCCCTGAGCTGCACCACTCTTTTGATATGGACTCTCTTTCAAAAAAGATCCACATCGACTACCACTACATCCATTTCCGGTAGAACTATAACTTCCAAAATGGTATGGAGTATAAAATACCAATCCCATACTCAGGTTTTTTTAGCTTCTCCGTCACTACCTATCTAGTGTCGGTTCCCTAAGAACCTATGTAGACGAACCACCTTTCTAAAGGCTTAACACTCTATCAGTGGTCTGTTGAATTGTCTACAGATGTTTCTCAACCTACTACACTGGTGAAAGATAATCTGGCAAAGGTACATTGTGGTTTACCCTTCCCCTTGGATACTCTTCTTGCTATCACCCCGGTTAACATTCTTGTAATGACACCTCATGATCTTAGAAGTCATACCTTCTAACCATACAATATAAAACACATATCCTCCACTAAAATCCTCATTCAGATTCCACTTATATATGATATCCTGATTCAGCACTTCTAAAAACATCATCATATTTAAGATATTCACCTAGGACCTAATTTCACATTTTAACCCATCCAGAAACTCTTTTTCCATAGTAGCCTCATCTACCGCCAAGGCTGGAGCAAAGCACTAAAAATAAATAAAGCACCCAAAATAGTCTATCATAGTCATTTTCCCCAAATTCAACCTCATAAACTTAGATACTCTCTCATACCTGAGCAACTTTTGTTAAAATTTCTCCTATAATATCTCTTGAATGTCCTTCCACTCCATGTTTTCCAGTTGTCTATCACATGTCATGATATCCAATCAATGCTATTCTTGACCAAGTAATATGTAAATATCTACTTTGAATCTCTTTTTAGAAGTAGTCTCCATGTGTTCAAGTATGTTCTAGATAGACTCAATCCATAACTCAACTACTTTAGCACCACCCTCCCCAGTGAATGTCATAGGGTGATGCTAAGGGAACTCCCATGTCAGGATAGAAATATACTTCACAACCCACTATAGGTATCTTTACATAAAATGTATTAACTGATAAAATCTCTCACAGTTTTTCTATCCTAATTCCTCACATAAAACTATCAGTTCCTCAAGTACCACTTTTATAGGTTCATTTTCATTCATAAAATATTTTCATTCTCTAAAAAATAACTTTCATGGAGGAATATCTCTAGAATTTCAATCACACATATTAGAAAACATGACACAATAATAACACATTTATGTAAGAGTTATAAATAATATAAATTAAAATTCATCCCTACTTCCCACCACATGGTCAAAACCGAGGAACAATTACTCACCATCATACATCTAGGCCATGGTTTAGAAAGGGTAAAATCATTCTAATTAATTAAATTTTCATTTTAAATATATTTATTCACATCTTATATCATTTTACTATTTTAAAATTCATATTTGGAAACTTTTTTAGTTCAAACACACAATAAAGGAAAAACATTTCAATTTCAACAAATTACCGTTAACCTATTTTTCTATGCATGACTAAAAATTACACATGACATAATATAATCATTAGTCCCTATAATGTTGATTGTGTACTCAATTCTTGTTCCATAATAGGACATGATTCAAATCTCATAAAATATCAGAAATAATAATCTCATCAAACAAAAAAGTTCATCACACGAGGTGAAATAACATCCAACTGTAACCACACACATCAATAACTACAATCCCACCTTGGGTAAGTCGATTTAAACCTCGTGTATGGGTTCCCTACTCCCATGAATGAGCTCTTAACTATGTCCTGAATCATCATATTCTTATGTCCACTTTCCGAAATAGTAATATAAAATAAAAAAATAAACCACCTCTAATAGAACTTTGTAACATTTTGACCCGAGTTTCACACACCAGTTCTCTAATTTGGTTAGTCACATGACCTCTAGTGTGGGTCCCTATATTCGAGAGGATTCCAACTAGTATTGAGAGTCCGATATATTAGTATAGAGATATTATACCCTCTTTATCAAAGCATCACAATAGTGTAAATAAATAATAATAACCAAATGATCTTACACATAACCAATCCAAATCAAAATGACATGATCACCAAAATTGGAAATATAATATCCAAAACTAAATATTAGATATGTCAAGCCAATGTACATCATAAGTGTCAATATTAATAACAAAAAATAAACAAAGAGATCGAAAATTCCAATGCAGATCTAGAATCACATCTAGTTCAATCATCCAGGATCCATCCATGCTCATCCATATTATATATGGATCGTTAACTTATCATGTCACGAAACCATGAAATCTGTTCAGGTAGTGATCAGGTAGTTGAGTAGAGCGCAATTACAATTAAATTGGCCAACACCAATGGTGTAAAAAATATTATCATGTAAATGATAGTGTACACTTTTGTATAAGAATAATATATAATAAATAATGTAAACATTTTATGTTTATTCAATTATTCTTAATTTAAAAACATAACTCACATATTCCCAACATCACCAAAACCATACATAACTAATTTGGCTCATGTCGGGGTCTATATCTCGATGCCTAGGACCTTGTGGGTATTTTAAATAACATTCCATAACCCACAACTCATTTATCAAACAATCACACAAGTGGGATTTTGAACCAATAGTCTAGGTCCCACACTCATTTGGGATTTTGATGTAACAGATCATATCCCAGAAACATTTATTTATCACTATGGTATTTTAATGAATAATAACATGTCCCACATAAGAATATCACAATAATAGAGATATAAAATTTATCACATTATTTAAGGTTAAACAACATTAACATTCTTACCACATTCCACAATCAAAACATCTTTTAATTAATTCAATAATTAATTAATCCAATTCAATCAATTTCAAAATCACAAAAATTCCCATAAATTAATTAAATATATAATTAATATAATTCAACAATCTCAATATCCCCGTAATTAATTCAATAATTAATTATTCTAATTTAATAAATTTCACAATCAAAACAATTCCCATTCATTAGTTCAATAATTAATTAATCAGATTCAACAATATCAATATCCCCATAATTATTTCAAGAATTAATTATTATAATTAAATCAATTTCATAATCATAACAATTTTCATTAAATAATTAAACAATTAACTAATCCAGTTAAACAATATCAATATACCTATAATTAATTAAACAATCGATTATTCCAAATTTATAATCGTTTATTTAATTAAATAAAATTAATTAATTCAATTTAATTAAATTAATTGTAAATCCTCCAATTATAACGCTATATATATACACATAAGTGAAATAAATACTTTGGTATCTAAATAATATACCACCTACCTCAATTCATTGATGGGTGGTCTCCAAATAGAAATTCCCCAAATTGAAACAGAAAGATCAAACACATGAAGAAGAACACGATATTCATCTAAGAGATATATCCAAGAGTTAATAGACAAGATCTAACAATAAATATATCTAGATCCCCCAAAAAATAGGATAATAATCCCTTTAAAATATGGGAGAATAATGGTAGAGAGATGGGAATCCAATCAGGATAATAATCACTTACCAGTCGGGGTGTAGATCTATAATACGACCTTTGAATAATCAAGAACGAAGGTCTTAAAGGCTTGAAACATATCTAGGAGCCCCCAAAATGAGATAATTCATTGATGTAGGATTTTGGTTTAATACTAGGGACTTGGGTATTTTAAATCTAATTATTATGCTAATTTAAAACATGTACATGGTTTCGTGGGTATGGGTGCATGGTTTTCCAAACTAGGTTCCCTAACTATGCACCTCTTATAATGGGGAGGTTACTCCTAAGAGGGTGAATGATTTGAAAAAGTGTGCACCAACCATGGAAACTACACTATCTCGAGGGTGCATAGCTTTCTAGGCTAGGCACACGGTTTAGGAAAACTATACACAATTGTGCACAACCCCTATTCCTTCCAAAAAACATTATATTTTTACCCAAACTCACCCAAGATAAAACCCAAATAAAAATTACTTGATATAATGAAAAAATAGTGCATTTAAATGACCTTAAGTCATATCTAAAAAAGGTCAATATCTTAAAAACACTCCTCCACTAAATCCTACATAAAAATAGAAACTTGGATGGTGGAATTTTTTTATTTTTAAATTATTTATAATTTTATTGGAATATTATTTATCTTGGTCATTATATTTTTCATTATTATTCATTCTATATATTCATGATACTTTTTATTCTTGTCATGTTATTATGGTTTATTCATTAAATTCAAGGAGAACCCTTCTTTTCAAATTGTCCTTGAAGATTTGTTGTTCCCCCTATACATTCAAGTGGTATCAAATATTACATCTTCAATTTTAAAATTTTTTATTAAACATTGATCGATTTATACATTAAACAATAGTTATTTTATTTTTGGAAATTCATTCAATAACCGAGAAGATGGGATATATACATTAATCATCTTTATATCACAAATAATTAGTTGAAATTATTTTAAGAACATCAAAAAATGGGGGTGCTTATGATTTAGTATGGATAACATGAAACTAAATAACATATATCCCATAAGTATACATTATTTATCTTTGTTATTTTCACAATGATTAGCTTCAAAGTAATTCAAATTCACAAGAAAATAAAATGGCACATAATTTCATAACATGGCGCATGTTTTTATAGTCAGATTATTACATGGATATCTAGAATACACAATTTATTTCTAGCATACACATTCTATAATTTTCATAGTTTTTCAAAAAAATTATGTGAAACCACATGGTCACATAGGCATTTTGTATTATTACATAATGAGTTGAACTAGAATCCACAAAACAAAAGTTTAAATGTTCTCTAAATACAATAAATTCCATGTATCGTTTTAATTTACATTATTAATAAACACTAATTCCCTTATATTTTATTGAATATTTAATTAAAATAAGGCATTTGGTGTGTCTTTAGCCTGTTCACATTGTGTAACATTTACCTATTTACATGAAAAGGAAATATTAATAAGTTACACTATTAAAACTAATCAACACATGTCAATGTGACATAAATTTATAGTAACAACCATGTGATATGTTTTAATAGAATACTAAATTCTCAGTTAATTTCTGTTAAAGATTCTAAACTATATATCATGTATGGTCCTTACACACTAGATAATGACTCTATCCTTATTCAAACCATAATATTGGGATTTAAATCAATAATTCATTTTCTTTAATTATGTAAGACCTTTAGCATCTTATATAATTTGTTAAAAACTCTTAAATAACAACTTCATATATTAAAAAGTTGAAATGTACACTTGGTATCCATTTTTTCATAATAGAGTACTTTTAAAATTAAACAAATTTTTATTTCAAGAAAAATAATCATGATTTTCAACATGACTTTATCATTATTAATAGTCATCCTTATACCCAGTGAAAAACATTTCAAAATGATTTATGATCATAAAAATCACAATAAGAGATATTTAAATAATAATCAACAAAAAAGTTTGTCTATTTCAGAACCACGTGATCATATAATAGTATTTTCCTTTAACATAAGAAAGATTGAGGTCAAATGACAATACCCTTACTTAATAAATTATCTCTACTAAATGATGTAATTTTCATATAAAATAATATCAAAAAACAAAAAGGAAAGATCATAATCATGAGTTTTTCTTTGAAAAACAAGAAAACATGAAAGACAATTCTTCAAAACATTCATTCTTGTCCCAAAAAAGAATAATCATTCCTAAAAAAAATTCAATTAGAATACCTTATGGAATCAAAATATTTCCATGAAGCATCATTAGTATCATATAAATTTATTTTATGTTCCTTGAGACATCATCATAATATATCCCTAATAAGAACCCTAAGTGAAATTTTATTTTAAGGTATTTTTTTGGATATTGTATGGATCCTTTACGGGACTTGGTGTTGAGATGAAATTTGATTCTGAGGCCTGATGTGAAAGAAATAAATAATCAAAAAAATGAAATATATTATATTGAGCATATGAATATTTTTTTGAAACTTTATAATAAAACAAAAATTAGGATTCTAGATAAAAATCTAAGGGAATTATTGAGTTCAAAATGTGGTTTCTACCTTTGGAGAAACATAACCCTTGTCAGCACGGGGCAATTGTGAAAAAGTAACTACATTCCTAAAATGAGTAAAATTATTTAAATAAATATATTATTTTAATTATTTAACATAAAAAGTATTTTTATAATTTATGTAGATGACAGTGATGGAATTCTAGGATTAGTTACGCAACCCTGGATCCATTAGAGAACTGTATGGGAGAGTGTTGGAGGAACTCTCCCACACAAACACCTAACATATTGTAGATAGGTGATCTATGTGGAACAAGATTCCAGGATCTAACCAAAGACAAAGAAAAATATTTTTTATTCATCAGTAGTTGATCTAAATCAAGGTAGGATGTTTATTTATTGGATTCTTTCTTCTTTTTATATTTCTATGATGAATGTGAATCAATCAGCCAACAAATTGATTTGTAGAAAGATCATTTTATGAGATTTGTTTTTTTGGAGGATTTTTTTGGGGGAAATACTTCATTTTCATTTTATTATATCTTCAATAATCATTATAATGGATACATATCATTTCCAGTATAAATGTTTTCTAATGTTCATTCCTCAAGGTTGTGATTATACATTCCTTCCCCATTTCCCTATTCATCGTCGATTATTTTCTTTTCCATGCAGTTTGATGAACACTTATAAATTGAACATTGTGAAATCATTTCATGGAACAATGATTCTGTTATATGGATCTAGATGCAGTTCGATGGTGGGACAATGTGATGATGAAAGTTATAGTGTATCAGGTGGAATTGGTGTTATAGATTTGTGTTCTTTGACGCATGATGAAGGTTTGACGTGTGAGGTCATTTTGGGGATGCATTAAATTGATATATTCAAATGTTAAATGAAGGAAATGTAAGAACCACATGGATTCATGTTTTTTGGTGATGATCGTGATAGAATAGTTTCCAGATGTGATGGATTAGATTTGGAAACCATATCTATAATTGTTAAAAAGGTTTAATAACACCACATGTAATTCGGAGATACACATCGTGTGTGACCCCCTCAATTGAATCAATGGTTTTAGGATATAGATAATTATCATAGGGTGTGTGAAGATGTCACATGGTGTGTGACCCCCCCCCCCACCCCAATAATTGCTTGGAGTGTACCTCAGAGGGTAAATGGACTCGATAAGGAGTACATGAGAACATGAATGTCATGTACTCCTACATAGACATGTCTAGACCATGTGTACATGGAAAGATCCATGTAATTGGACTTGTAAAGAAGTACATGGGAATAATCACACCATGTACTTATACATGGACAAAGAAATGGGTCATTTCAGATGGGAATAATTCAGTTCCGAAGGGAAACTCCATTTATTACTATTACATGTTGTGTACTCCATCAATGTTACTGTGGAACTCATGCCATCTATATCATGGATTGTTTTCATAAGAGTTTTTTCCCAATATCCAATATCATATTTTTATTATGGAATCGTATCCTATAAATAAGATTGTGATACCTATAGTAGGAATTCTTGGAGAGAGTTTTTGGAATCCTTCTGTGTGTCATGGAGTAATATCCTTTCTCATCCTTATGCCCTAGGTGGAGTTCTAGCATTGTCATGACTAACACTACATGGGTGAAGATCCTCAATATAGTGGGTTAATCTAAATTGAGTTGTTTTTACACCCCATGTCCTTGAGTGAGATCCTCATATATGTATCATATCTCTTCTAACTTATAGTGTATCTTTATAGTGATGAGACTTGATGAGTATGACCTCTTAGACGAACTTCATCATGGTTATCTGGCTCATGAAGTGTGTTCTCCCGGATGAGTGATATGTGTAATCATTGAGATGGGATCCTTGGATGACATTACAGTTGTTACCATATCTTGTGATTGTGTGTATTTGTTGGTTATATATATATATATATATATATTCTTTTTATATGTGTTGTATACATATACTAGTATATATATTATTATTATTATTATGTAATATGATTTGTGGTTTTGGGATGTCTTTATGAGTATTTTTATACTCACCCATTAAAATCCATTTCCCACATGTTTCATGTCTTGTGCATAAAATATTCCATTTGACACAGTCCTAGATGGACCAAGACCATGCAGTGCTTAGTGATACCAGACAGATGAGGTTTTTCATGTTGTATCTTGATAGCAGTTCCCATCTTATTTTGAGGTTGGAATTGTTTTTTGAATATTTGTAGTGGTATTGTATTTGGACCTACTCACTTTCCATTTTTTCTTGTCATACGTTGGTTATGGGATTTAGATTCATTCACGAATTTTTTATCAATATTTTTATATTTCAACATCGTATGGGCTTGGATATAGGTGTGTTTGTGTACATGTAATTTAATCTAAGGCCACCCATGTTAGTGATATGTATAATAACCAGTAGTCCCCATCCCCTGACCAATTGGAGGTGAGATTGGAAAGTCACAACAAGCTCCCCAAAGGAAAGGGTCATGAAAGAGTGGTATCAAAGGCAATTGGTTCTACCTTAGGACATGAGTTTGTGAAATTGGTTTGGGGAAATTGTGTTAAGTGTCTCATGTTCTACTTTTAAGAAAGGGACTCCAGTGCTGGTGCAACGGCTGACGTATCCATACACCAGGAATCTGATCTCCTATATTTCAAACCAGTACATGAGAAATCTAATTGTAATGAAAAATGGTACATGCATCATATATTAATGGGTAGCGGATTCCATTTAATTCTAGATCCATGTCTCTAGATATACTCTCTAATAGTGGTACATATTTTCTATTTCAGGATTCCTCCATGATGTATTCCATCAATGATTCAGAATTAGGATCATCATGATGAACCCCTTAGTGATGAGGCATCAATATAGGGACTAGTTCCATAAGTGTTAACTATGGGTGCTGCACCATCCAAACCACCACATGTTGAGAAGCAGATGGTACTAGTGGCACAAATGGAAAAGGGGCATAGTTTGAGAAAAATTCACAAGTTTTAGTGGTAATGACCACTCAAATTCTAAGGTGATCCATAAAAATAGGTGGTTGCAAACTGGATTGAGGGGGTGACATACGTTTTCAATCATTTTAGGACACCAACATATTAGATGTGGTTCTGGAAGCAAGCCTTCTCTATGAATCTATAGGGATATTGTGTTGTTTAGAAACCCAGTCATATGACAAGGTGACTTGATCATGGTAATTGAATGGACACCATTTTATAGAGGTTTTATCTCTAGACACACTGATGGATGTATGCATCCAGGTGCTTATTCAGCTCTAGCAGTTTAGTATAATAGTATCTGAGTATTCATTGAGCTTCACCAACCAATCAAGTTACTCAATGTATATGGTTCATGGTCAGTAATTCTGAGCTCGAACATTTGAGTTATTTTTTACTGGATACATAAATATAGTGTTATAAATTTATTAATTATTAACTATTCTAGGGTTCTAGAGTTCTCTATATAGGTTTATTGTTTCCAAAATTAGAACAAATGGATAGTGGTTGTTGGAAATAGGAATACATTAGAAGATACTACAGTAATAGGGATCCAATGACTGACTCAGGGACCTGGACGTGTAATACATTTTCAAGAGGAGGTTTCGGGGTAGAGGGAATATATTTTCGGTATTGCAGGATGGTTCTATTCATCTCTGGGATATGTGGTGCTACTCCTGTGATGATAGGTGACATCATACGTGAGAGTGTTTGAATTTCCATGAAGCTTATATAGAGACAACAGATTGGCCACTAGTCGGAGTAAGTATGTCTATTGTTTGGATAATGTGGTATAAGTGTTGGGAGTGATGTTTGAGCTGGTATATACTTCAACCAATTACCTCCAACAACACAAAGAGGTCAAAACCAGGCTCAATGGGCTAGAGGATAGGGTGGGGGTAGCTGTATGTAGTTTAGTCTAATGAACCAGAGGCTCTGAGAATGATTCAAGGTACAATTAGTGTCTTTAATACCTGTGATTCATTACTAAATGAAACATGTGATATTCATTATTCTTTTTCCACATAGTTGTTTCAAGACATAGATATTCGGGTTGAACCCTTTCCTCGACCCTTCCCCTTGGAGATTCCTACTAGAGATAAGTAAGTGATCACACAGTGATGCAAATAGTGTGAACTAACTCTTGACGGTGATAGTTTTTAAGGATATCGTTTTGGAAATAATGAGGCCTTATGACATCAGCTTAGGTGTGGAATGGTTATCTACATTTCATGCCTAGGTCAACTCTTTCAGGTGGAGGATGTGTAATGTCCATAGCGATCAAACTAGGTTTTCCTCTGATAGTGAAAAGGAAAACCAGGTAGAATATATAGAATCAAAAAATGGTGTGTACAACCAATTAATCAACATTTGGATAGAATAACCCTTGTTGTAGTGGATGTTAAAAAAATTCAATTCCTTATAGTGTTGGGGAGTATGAGGGTGTCTTTCTAATGACGTTCCAGTTTTACCTCCCCACCGATAGATATAATTTTTTATTGATCTACACCCTAGGGAAACACCAATATATGTTTTATCATATTAGTTAGATCTCAGAGATCTTCGTGAGACGAGGGTGCAGTTGGAGGACTAGCATAAGAATGGATTTGTTAGACACAATATTTCACTATAGGCAGTGCCAATGTTTTTTCCAACAATGAGAACAAGAGATGGAGTTTATGTGTGAAATAATGATTCTTGAACTAGGTGACCATGAAGAATAAGTATTAAATATTGAGGATCGATGACCTCTACAATCAGTTGATAGGGGAACTACTGTTCTCAAAGGATGAACATAGATTTGACTATCACTAGTTGTGAGTATGTGAAGAGGGTATACCAAAGACAACATTGAGATGTCACTGCTGTGAGTATGAGTACTTTTTGATTGAATTTGGTAATAATAACACTCCAGAAGTGTTCATGGGACTCAAGAAATGAATATTTTATCCTTTACTATATTGGTTTGTTGTAGTTTTCATTGATGATACCAAATTTAACTCGGCATCTGAGGAGGAGCACATGATACACTTTTTGACAGTTTTGGACGTACACTGAGAAAACCATATTCAAAGTATTCTCATGAAGTTTTAGTTCTCTATTTAGTAGGTCCACTTTATAGGACATGTTATCTCATCAAATGGTGTGGTATTCTACCAGGTGAAGGTTGATGCATTGTTTACTTAGGATCCAACAAAGAACATGATGAAGGTTTGGGGATTCCATATGTTTGGTAGGTTATTGCTGGAGATTCATACCTAACTTCTCCAAGGTACCATCACACATGATATTATTGAAATAAAAGGGGAATCATTTCATTTAGATATGAAGGTACTATCATGATTTTTAGGAGTTTAGGTTGATATTGACAAGTTCTCCCATCTTGAAATTTCCAGAGGAGGGTGTCAAGTATTTAATATTCTCTGATGCGTCCAGATTTGGGATTGGTTATTTCTTGAGGAAGACTCAGGAAGTGATTACCTATTGTTCAAATCAGTTGATACCACATGAGTATAACAATGTGACCCACTATATTGACTTATAAATTGTAGTCTTTTCACTGAATATGTGGCTATACTACCTTATGTGAGAGAGGTTTATCATCTATTCTGACCAAAAAATCCTCAATAATAACTTCTCTCAAAGGGCATTAACTTAATACAAAGGATGAGGCTAGAGTTCCGCCTATATTATGACTTTGAGATTTTCTATACTCGTGGGAAGGGGAATGTGGTGGAATATTTTCTCAATAGAAGATCTTGTTTGGAGATGCTGAGTGAGGCATTAGAGCAATTGGCCTCATTACTATTATCTAGTATGGATGGAGATTTGGAATATTACCTCCATAAGATGGTTTTTACCCCTCTTATTTTATAGTGAGTTAGGGAGGATATCATGGGGATATAAACCTCAAGACGCCATATACTGAGATATCCACTAGACATACTCCTGGTGGATTTTCAAAAGGTGGGGAACATGTTGTTATTTTCAAATGATGCATGATGGTACTAGTGATGTTGTGGGAGGAAGTTTTCTGATATTTTCATTATCTATTTTGGGGGTATATAGAGGTGTGTAAAATATGTACCATAAACTCTGTTGTCGGTTTTTTTTCTTGATATAAAGAAGGGAGTTGTAGAGTTTTTCAAATGATGCCTTACTTGTTAGCATGTGATGGATGGGAACCACGTTCAAGTTGTTTTAGCTCAACCCAATGTGGTACTAGAGAGGAAGTGGGAGGTGGTACCCATGAGAATCATGTTAGGGTTAACATGTAAATATTTGGGACATGATTCCATTTAAGTTATCATAGATAGACTCACAACGTAAGTCCACTTTCTAGATATCTAAGAGCGGAGTTCAGTGGTGTGATTGAGATTCCTCTATATGGAAGATATAGCCTGACTCCATGGAGTTCTCTTGACAGTCATTTCTGACCATGATGCTTGCTTCACTTATCAGTTATGGACGTTAATGCAGGATGCATTTGGGACTCATATACGTTTCATCACATCTTCTATCCCTAGATTGATGGTTATACTAAGTGCAATTTTTATGTTTTAGAGGACATGTTGCAAGATTTAACATAGGACTTGGTCTATAACTGGTAGGATCACATACCATTGGTAGAGTTTGTGTAAAAAATAGCTATCATTAAACAATTGGTATATCTCCATTAGAGGCCTTGTATGGATGACCCAACTAGTCACAACCTTTCTAGACTAGCCCAGGATAGTCAATACATATGATCACATAGTTGGTGTGAGCCACTACTGAGAAGTTGAATATCATCTAGGAGCATATGAGGAATGTACAAATCCTTCACAAGACTTATGATGACCAATGAAATACTCCAATGGAGTTCAAGGAGGGAGACCATATTCTCCTAAGGGTTTCTCCTCAACATGGATTATAGAGATTTGGCCAGGGTGACAAGCCATATATGAGATTCATTATCCCTTTCTAGATACTATGTAGAGTTGGAAATGTGGCATACCACCTAGATCTACCTCTGCAGTTAGACTAGGTACATGATGTCTTCCACATGTCACATATGAGGAGGTCTGTGGATGAACCCACACACGTTATCCACTAGGGAGATATGGACATCAAGGATATAGATACCTTTGCTGAGTATTATATAGAGATTGAGGATTGATAGGAGAGGGTCATTAATGGGAATTAAATTCTTTAGTGTGTGTCTACTGGCATCATGGTAATCTTTAGTAGAGCATCTAGTAGTGGGAGCCTCATATTCATGCTCGTTACCCATATTATTTTGCTTAATTATTTTTTTCCTTTTGGGTTATAAATACCTAAGTTGGGGAAAATTTAGAAAATTGGAATATACATTTAATACTTTTGTATGTTGTATAAAATATCTTTGAAACCAAGTGTTGATACATCATGTGATTCTAAGGCATAGTGTTCCTGGAAAAATTGATTGAAATATATTATATATATTAAATAGAATGTGTGTTGTGTTTTTATAAAAAACTAGAAAAATTTCCAAATGGGGCTTCAGATAAGAAATATAATGGAACTTTTGAGTTTAGAATGTGGGTTTTATGTCAGACATGACATAACTATTATCCACAAAGGGTGTTCGTAAAAAATTCATCAAGGGAATCAAATGAATAAAATAACTAAAATAATTATTTTAATTTAATTTTTTGACATAGTTAATGAAATTTCCTTTATGTGGACAATTATGATGGAATTCATACATTATAATCATTACCATTGAGCTTTGAGAGAACCATTGGAGAGAGAATTAGTGGATCTCTCTTAGAATAAAGTCAAATAGACCATAGATTGATGAATGATGTGAAATAACAATTGGTATCTCATCAAAAAAAATAAAAAAGATTCATTCTTCTTCATCTATAAATAAAAATCAAGTTTGATCAATTTTTTGATTAGATGATTTGCCCTTTATGTATTTCTATAATGAACATGAATCAATTTACCAAAATATTGATTCATAGGTCAGACATTTTACAGGATGGGTTATTTTCAAGGATATTTTTTTGAATTATATTGTGTTCATTTGATTATATATCCATTCATAATTATAATTTTTATGGATTGAGGATAACACAAACATTGTCTAAGGATCATTAATTTGGGATTAGATAGTTATTTTCTTCCACATTTATTCATTCATCATGGGGGATTTTCATTGGCTCGCGGTTCAATGAACACAGATTAATTGAATGTCCTGCATCATTTTCTTAGTGAAATTATTCAATATCTCAAAAAAAGTCAGCGTGATGAGGGGGACATGTATGAGGGAATCAATATCAATTTTGATGGATTTTGGATACCCAATTTGTGTTCTTAGACACACAATGATGGTTTGAAGTGAAAGGCTATTTTATGAATGGATTCAAGGGATGAATTTTGATGTTTGATGACATAATGGTCAGATGGAAATGGATTCATGTTTTTCGATGAGGAGGATGGATGGAATGGTAGTTGGAGGAATGGGAGTAAAAAATAGAAATTATATATGGAATTCTGGAATTGTTTTAGGAACAAGGAATGTACTTCATAGCTACAACCCATGTGGGATTCTCTTAATAGAGTCTACGGTTTCTGGAGAAAGATAAGGATCACACGACATGTCACAATGTCCCATGCCCTGTGACCCCTCACAGATGGCCTATACTATACTTCATAGGGTACCCATACATAACTCAGATTATAAGAAAATGGGAACAATATGTGCTCCAATATATACATAGCCATACCGGATGTACATGGGCAGAGGTGTGTACTTGGATATTCCATAGTCATTCTATTTAATTTTACATGGACATGGGGAAGGTACATTTCACAAGATAAAAACCTAGTTCAAAAGGTACATTCCATGTATTACTAGTACATACTGTGTACTCCTTCAAAGTTGGATTAGTGTACTTTTACTATGTATCTTGGACAAGTTTCGTTAAGGTGCGTTCCCTTTATCCATTCCATGAGGGTTATAATAGAATCATGTCATACACATAGGATGGTGATCCCTTTAGATGAAATTCAGGGATAGAATTCCTAGAATCATTCTATGAGGCATGGTATGAGATCCTTCATCATATTTATGCCCTAGGTGGAGTTATTAGTATCATCATGACCAACACTACATGAGAATTCATCCTCTACTTAATCAGTTAATTCAAATTGAGTTTTTGGTATACCCCATGTCATTGGGAGTGATCCCCATATGTGTATCATATCTCTTCATACTTCTAGAATATCCTTCTAATGACAAGACCATTTGAGAAAAACCTCTTAGACAGACATCATTAGTGTTATCTGACTCATGGAATGTGTTCTCCTAGATGAGTGATATGTGGAACCTTTAAGATGGAATCTCAATCCGGAGTTGTGGTTCGGACCTTACCTTGATATTATCTGTCTTTTTTAGTATATCCTGATATTAATGGAATATGTGTTGTTGAAATATACCTATGTAGAGCTGCTTATTAGTCTTCTGTCATTTTCTTTGTGTTTTTAGGTTGTGCTATCAGTTATTTTTATACTAACCCATGCACAATATTTTCTCGAATTTTTCATGTATTTTGATAACTTTTAAACTTTTGACAGAGTCCTAGAGGGACCATGATCGGGTGGTACTTTGTGAGACTGGATAGAAGAGGTGTATTCATGTGGTATCTTGATAGTAGTACCCATCTTACATTCTTGTTGGGCTTGTTTTTAAAATTTTTGTGATGGGAATGTATTGTTCCTTGTTTATATTCCATTTCTTCTCGTGGTACTCTGGTTGGGAGATTTTAATGGAATCAAGAATGGTCCATCAGTTTTTTTACATTTCAATATTTGATAGTCTAGGAGATGTTCTCTTGTGTATAGGTACATTAGTATTACCCCCCCCCCATGATAGTTATATTCCTACTCGGCGCTAGTCACCGGCCTTTGGAATATTGATGGGTGGCTTAGGGAGATGTGACATGGGTCCCACTAGGATGGGTCATGAAAACCCATTCAAATGGAATAACCAATTCTGTTATTTCCAATATAATTCACTACATATCAAAACCATTTTCCAATACATTAGGGAGATAAATCCGGATATCCCATTATCATAAAAATTTTCTGTGGACATTAACATATGTGAACCCCTTCAAATCTTCGATTTCTATCATCAAACTCATAAATAATGAGTTTTTAATTTATGAGTAAATAATTTTCAAATATTTATATATTTCCTTACATTAAAACACACTTTTTAATACTAAAAGACCCATAACAAAATGGAAGAAATGTTTATATTAAAAAAAATCAAATATATTTTTTAATACAAAAATAAAACAATGTTTTTTGGGGTAGGATAATTTATGATTTGGTATATGTTAATATAGAATATTATTTGTTTTCCAATTTGTAAATAATGTCAATACTTTCTATATAATATATATAAAAATATTCCCTTTCAAAATTATTGAAATAAAGTAAAATATATCATAAAATCACCTTTATAAATTATGTATTTCAATTTAAACATATCTGTATTATAATTTAATGAAAATTTACATGGAGGAAAAATATTTAGAAAATAAATCATTAAAACATTCACAATGCGGTTTTTAAATAGTGTTTCCCTTAACTTGAGTCCAACTTGTTACATAGATTGTTTCTATTAAAAAACATTGTTAATTATTTACATTCATAAAAATATTTTCAAATTTATTATTCCTTTTATTTCAATTATATCCATGTTATAGATAATTACAATATCTATTAGGTTCACGTTGGATGTTTGGAAGACATTTGGAATATAAGTCAGAAGGGGATTGGGTTGGTTGACTATGGTCAAATAGACCAACACTATATCATTTATTGATTATTAGTCAATTAATAATAATTATTTTTATATATTACTAATGTTTTTATAATAAATTTAATAATATGATTATGAAAAATGTATTGTGTTACAACATGAAGATGGTAGTTCGTACATATGCATGTGTAACATTTCCATTTTATAATGAACAAGAGGGAAAGAAGGTAAGTTTTGTATTATAATTAATTAATTATAATTAAATCAAAAATATAAAATTAATTGTTTAACACCATATTTATATTTATTCCATGTGTGTTGGTGATTAAATATTAAAGACACTTATTCCCAAGGTGGTATCCTAAATTTATGCATGAGCCATGTTTTTTCCATAAATTGTAAATAAAGAAGTATAATATTTTTTTCAAATATAGAATAAAATTAATATCATATATAACATATTATTTAATTTTTTATTTTTATTATGACAACCATCGTGATTTGGTGAGGAAAAATGAAATGCATTGTCTCATAAGGTGGTAGTATTCAAGGACACATGAGTGATGTTTTTATTTTTCTTTTGATTATTAAGTAGGTGAAATGGTCTATACCATAGATATGAAAAAAAATTCACTATATTCTCGATATGGATTTTTTTATATGGAAATTAATTAGAGTGTTTTCAAGAAGGTAAAGTAGGAAATTAAATTAAAACATTTGGTTAAGAACTGTACAACTTGTCTAAACATCCTTATTAGTTTTATACCTGAATCCATTCATAGATTTTATAATGATCAATAAAAGACATATATTATGTGGGAGGTGTTCTTGGAAAGAATTAGGGTAGGTATTGTATTATAAAATAGGATCTTGAAGTGTTAAGTTGATAGGATAGGTTGTGTCCTTTTATAAATGTTAAATTGGACACACATTGAATTTTTCAAAAGGGAAAAATGTATTAATGACTTTTTTCAAGAAAAAATGGTCAAACATGGAATATATTTATTGAAAATATAATATATGGTTAAAATAAGACTACTAATAGGATTAAGTGAAGTTATTGAAGACATTTTAACCATTATCATTTTAGTTTTAACCCTTTTAACTCATTTTAATTGAAATTATTGTAACTAAATTTTATACCAAAGTTAATATTCATTATGAAAAAAATTAAATTGACCTCAACACCAAATTTGAACTAGATAATTTTATATATGGATTACATTTTTAATAAAAACATTTATATAAGTGTAAGAAATTATTTTTAAAATCAGAACACGTATCATGACAAAAAAACCAGAATAATATTTTTTTAATTATAAAAATGTTTTTATTAAAAAATCATGTGTATAGTTAATTAAAATTTTATTTATTGGAATAAAATTTATAAAATATTTTTGAATTTAAATGTTTTTAATATTTTTATCCCTCATAATTTTGGGTAATCTATTGTACCTCTTTTCTCATCTTTATATTAATGACCACACTTGTTTGTGAGGTATGGGATTCCAGTCTAACATGGTATCAGAGATAGGTTACATTTCACAATACTCCTCCATCGTATCACCTCCTGCATAATGAAAAAGAAATATCTTCTTTATGCACAATATCTCATCCCTTCAATATGTGACCCTTGCATGCCACTACTTCCTGCCAGGTGTGCCCTTGTGTACCACACCTCCCTATCGGACGATCCCTATCTCGACCTCCTCATGTGCTTCCCTAATTCCTATTCCTCCCTACTGGATAGGCCCCATCACGAATTCCTCGTGTGTGTTGATCCTCCCTACTAGAGGATTCCCATCATAAGTACCTATTTCACATATACCTCCCTATGAAATTTCACCTCCATTCATGATATCCTCTCCCAGCTGTACGTGCCACTTTTTCCTAGCTCCTCCTGGTCGGGTGATCCCCATTGTGATCACCTACCTTCTGAACCCTTGTGTGACCCTTACCAATGCAACCCCTCCCTCAAATTAACCCTTTTTACCCAAACCATACCTATGAAACACCCCTTATAAATGATGCCCCTCATGTGTGATGCCCCGCTATGCATGACATCCTCTCTCTTTATGATGGCTTCCCCTGCGTGTGATGGACTCCTATGTGATGCCCCTACTTGTTACCCCTCTCTATGGAAAGAAATACAATCTAATGGATCTCTAGTACCATTACCTTTGGTGTGTCGCCTCTCCTGGTGTGAATATGTGACACCCCAAAATGAATTGCATCACCCCACCACCACCCATGTAGATATCTCATTTATAACCAAATTGATAGCTGGATGATTTAGCTATGAAATTTCCACACCTATTCTCTAAAAACTATTCACCTTCAGAACCTTCTCAACATGCACATTCATTACCCAATATATTGCATCATAAAGGGTGATTTTTTCCAAGGAGACACTCATGTGTTGTGACTATCACAATAATCCACCTCATTTGTTCTTGACTCTGGTGCCTCAGAGAACAAGACTGGGGATGCAGGTATTCATCGGTCGCACAAATTGACCTTTTCGAGATGTAATAATACTATTTTCGATGGATAGATAGTGAAAATTGTTTGTTATGAGAGTTGTATGATTATTTATAGCTTAACATTCTCTTCTGTTTTCTTTATTCCCATCATTCCCTTCAATTTACTATTTATTCGAAATCATATAGCTCATTTATAGTTCATGTCTATCTTCTAACCTACTTTTGTCATTTTTTAGAATAAATTGATTAATAAGGTACTTGGTAGTGGAAGCCATTAAGGTAGGGTGAATTTTCTTCACCCAATCCTAGTTCTTGACTATCCCACCACTTCTACTCATGACCTCTAACTTCACTATGGCTTAGGTTATCCACATGCCCCCATTTTTCATATTTATTTCTAGGGTTGGTTCCTCCTCCATTTAACAATAAACCCTATCATTATACAAAGCATCATCGAGTCACATTTGTTTCCCGATAAACCTAACATGCATCCACTCATTTTCATTTTGTCTATTCTCATATCTGGGGACCTAGTCCTTGTCCATCTAAACATGGGTATCAATATTTTTTTCTTTCATCAGCTATTTTTCACTACTAAAATTGGTTTATTTGTTGAAAAATAATTCAGGAATTTTTATCATGTTCTCCTCCTATTATCACGAAATCATAATCGAGTTTTCTTCTAAATTTAATTGTGTATATTCTAAAAATTGCTGTGAATATTTATCTAGACCATTCCAGTATTTTCTTTATGATCATGGAATAATCTATCAAACATTTGGTATTAATACACCATAAAAAACAGTGTTTTAGAACAAAATAATCTTAATCAACTAAAAGTTTCTCCGGACCTTTTATTTTAGAATAATTGTTCGACTATGTTTTGGGGATTTTCCATTCTCACATTCATTTTTTTATCAATAAACTTCAATACACTTTTCATTAGGGGAGAGATATCATTTTATTAGTTATTTAAAAAAACATCGCTTTATTCTCTCCTTCCCCACATGTTTAGTTGTGTGTGCTATGATTTGGATATTCACCCCTCTATTACCAAGTTTAATGCGTGCACTCTCAAATTCAAATTTATTTTCTATTCCCACACCCAACAAAGATATTGATTATTCCTCCCAAACTAGTGTCATTTGGTTGTTTAAACTAATGATTCCCTTGTCAAATAATTAGATATTTATGTTCCCGAGTTCCCACCACTATCTATTTTTCCGGATTCCGAAGTTACATTACCATATTATCTCAATACACCACCTCACCTATATCTACCTAGTGAAAATTTTGGATCCATATTTGTCTTGGTACTTACTCATCGATCCAGAGTACCTTACACACTGATACCTATAGTTTCTACCACACCTAACGAATCACATGCTCCTGATCTTCCATCACTAGAATTTCATATTTTTATTAGGAAAATCTCATGATAATATTAGACTTATAAATGATTATTTTTTTATACTTCATGAGTTTTAGAGACTCTCACTAATAACTCTAAATTTGGAACTATTTTTAAGGCCTTATCGCATCTAATATGATTATAGGATATGCAGGATAAACTTCAGGATCTGTATTCTGACCAAATCTAGGATCTTGTCCTTACTCCGTCAGATAAGTAGGTGGTCAATTGAAAATGGATATATATAGTATGAATAAAAATTTATGGATACCTTAATTGTCTCAAGGATAATGTTTTTGCCAAATTTTGTCCACAAACATAAGGATTTTAGTATTTTGACACACTCTCTCATGTGGTAAAGATGGCATCAGTTCACCTGTTTATTTATCTTGTTTCCTCCTCTCCCTGGCCTCTCCATTAGTTGGAATCCAATAATAATTTTCTTCATGTTTTCCTTAAATAAGAATTTTATATTGAGAAAGCACATTGGTTTGGTTCTCAAGGGGAGTCCTCCAAGGTTTTCCACCTTAATCGACTGTAGTACGGACTCAAGAAGTATCCACATGCTTGGATTAGCGATTTTTCAGTGTTTTTATTAGACATATCATGTGCCAAAGAATAATTGATTCCTTTATTATATAACATCAACATGTAGTAGGAATCATCCTTTTGACGGTCTATGTGGATGAAATTTGTATTTTTGGTATTTATGTTTTAGGGATTTATCGAAACAATCCTTTTTATTATCATAATTTTAAAAAAAGATTTCTATCCACTATTGTTTTTAATTGGAATTAAGGTCTCTATATGTAACGCCCCGACCCCAGTTGCCCAAAGTCGGTGCATTAATTACATAACATTGGCATGATCACAAGAAAGATCAAACCTCGAAAGACTGATTGGTTTAGTAGCCTTGGAAACACTAGATATATTCATAAGTTTTACATTACATCATAAAATGAAAAACTACTACAACAACATAATGTTTCCACAGTCCACACTATAATCCCCTCATAAAATCCCTGCAGGTCATTCATAACTTACATCTTCACTTCCTGGGAAAAATAAAACATAAAAAAGGGGTGAGCTCAAATGCCCAGTAAGGATAACAATATAGCGGAAACTTTCATCAATAAGAATAAACATTTAAAGCATTGTATAACTAAAACAAAAGCCTTTTATACATGAACTTTAAACATGGTATGGCATAAATAAAATGAAATAATGCCATTTACTTATTCACATGGATATTCTTCTAATCGAATAATCACATGCATAAATCAATAACCACTTTCATAATGTTGGAATTCATAATGCCAGACTATCATAACCACATAGCCAAGGCCTCGTGCCAAGACTACAAATAAGATTTTGTCAAGGCCTTGTGCCAAGACACTAGTTTGTCTCATGAGACCTACCGATGCATCGAGGAGCTATAGCGGGCTCCACCCGTCACATATTAAGTCCAATGCATTCCCATATGAAAAGGTTTAAACATAACATAAACATTCATATTAAAACTAGCATACGAAATGTTAATAATTTCAACATAAACTATGAATGGTATAAAAATAGCACATCCATAGTCAGACATATCACAAAACCTTCAATACAATATAGAAGTTTTGTATCATAATAAATCAACTTCAAATAATCTTAAAAT
This sequence comes from Viscum album, assembly GCA_963277665.1. Lineage (NCBI taxonomy): Eukaryota > Viridiplantae > Streptophyta > Magnoliopsida > Santalales > Viscaceae > Viscum > Viscum album. Next base: position 268,588,742 of record OY728153.1, read on the forward strand.
CCATCAAAGGATGTTTACATAGATGAAATCAAAATTCTTTTTAAAGAAATATCTCCTTTTATTTTGAAATCATTTAAGATCCATATAAAATAAAACATTTTCTTTGAAAATATTCTTATAAGCTTGTAAGGAAAGCTTTGAAGATTTTATAACGGCATAAAATAACCGCACCCGCCGTATAAGTTAAAAAAAACAACATTCTTACCTCAATTCTGTCGAAAAGGTTAAAAAGGACCTTGTTTTGAAAACGACGGAAAGATTCTTTTATAAACCTCTTATAAAAAGTCAAACAAGGGTATAAATGACTTTAACCCATATTCTTGTAAATAGTAAAAATGTTTTGAAATACATTTTTAAGAAAACATGGATGTGGATGATAAAGAGATCCCAGTAGATTATTACGTATAAACAACCTCGGATAATGAAGAGATTTTGAAATAACCCTTACCTTGTACTTTTCCTTTGTTTGGGTAGGTTAACCTCCTGTATAATGGTGAAATAATTGTTATTAAATTATACAAGAATCATATACATTAATATTATATCATATATGATCTTTTAATATTGATTTGATAATAATATCTTAGTATTATCGCTGTTTCGGGTGTGAACTTACTTGTTTGCTTTTGTATGTTTTGTTACGTAAGACATGTTTGTAAAGGATAAGTTGTATATTATTTAAATCCAGAATGGTATCAAGTCCTTAAACATGATTTTTAAATCATCAAATGATAATTATACTTGAATGGATACGATGGAGAATGAATCTCATCGCGTTCGTGGAGACGGTAGTCCGTACGTACGCACGAACGCTACTTCCATTTAATTTTTATTTTAAAAGAGTCGAATACAAATGATACATAGGTATATTACTATTCCAGTATAATATAATATTTTATACGTGTTACTTAAGTTCATTAACACCATCCTTTATACGTTCCATGTGTGGTATGAACGAGTCATATCATTTTAAGGGGGCGGTAGTCCGCACTTCCTCAAATGAAATTATCGTATGTATATACAACATGAAACGAATAATGGTATGAAATAAAATGGAATTACAGAAGCTTATATATAAAATATATATCATTAATATCATATTTAATTACAGTGCCATCATAATGGCCACCATGAGAGGCGGTAAGATGTATTTGAACAATCATCGTTTCGTGAGGCGTTAGTTTGCCATCCACAAGAAACATTATGTTCATCATCCATTAGATGGAGTTGTGTGTATATGTAGTTTGAATCCTTCTTATAACAACATCCTAGTATATTGAAGATACTGGTGTTGTTACAAAAGAATGGAAATAAAAATATTTTGGGGGTTTAAGAAGCAAAATAAATGAAAATAATTTAAGAGAAATCGTTACCTTTAATTTAGGTAACTCACTTTGGTTGGAACCAAAGGACTTCTTGAAATGCTTTATGCCTAAGGGGAAGCTTCAAGGAGGAGGAGAGGGATGTGGGGAGCTTAGTTGGGCAGATTTTGGACGAGCCAAGCGGCTTGAGAGGTGTGAGGAATGAGTAGAAGTGGTCTCCTTTTATAAGGGAGAGGAGGGGCTCTTTAGGAAAGAGTGAAAGTATTACTTTATAATATAATTATATTCGGTTTATAATGGTCCAAAAATCATTGAGGTAGAAGTTAAGATGACTCATATTCTAAATAACATCAACCAATAAGAATTGGACAGGTTTTAGATAATACTTTAATCATTATAATCTTATTTATTTAAATGATTTATTAATGAGGTAAACATTGCATCATTATTGTGTCATTAATAATTTAAATTATTTGATGTCTAAAAATTATAAATAAAATATCATTATGTAGGAAATCGTTTTAGCTTTCTAATGAATATTTATAATCTAAAATCCAACATGTATAACCCTATGTAAAAATTGTTCTTCTAAAAGATGTAAGCTTATGCCATTTTTATTTTTATTTTAACTTTATTAATATAAAGTGTCCCTACCACATACAAGTGGCTCCAAGGGGTCCCCAAATTGACCCAAGGATGCCCATGGTCGGGTATGTGTCCACCAATAAGGTTAGGACACGTTTTAGGGTAATTTTGTATTATTATAATATTATTTTTTAACCCTTATTTACCGGATTTACCCTTTAACCATGGTAAATAAAATATTTACCGCAGTAATTATTCAAAATGTGTAAAAATAAAAGTTACCTATTTACATAATTTGGACATCCTGATTCCAAATATGGAATCCATTTTCCTAAATTCAAAACACAGAAGTGGCAGAAATTAATTTAAAATTAATTCCCGCTGTCAAAACAAAAAGCGTGTTTTTAAGAGATAATAACTATCAAAAGATTGACACTTGTTTATGTTCGGTTTAATTGTAAAATTATGTCCAATGATAAACATTAAATTGAATGGTAAAAATATATTCTAAATATACTTTAAAACCACTCAAATTCATAATTTATCACTATTAATTATTTTGATTAAAAAAGTTGTTTTTAATTAAAATTTAGAAATTTTCACTATTCATCAAAATATGAAAGTTATCCGAAATGTACCAAAATTTCACCCTAGGCTAATTTTGATATTCCGAATCCAAAAATAAAGTCCATTTTCAAATATAAAATATATATAATTTCAAAAAGTAGATGTTACTATTCACAACGGCTAGTTTAATTAGTTGTGGTGTGTGTTAGAACTCGAGGTTGCGTACAACACACGCTATCGCATTATTCGAAGGGAAACGTACCGTAGAAGCTTGGGGTGTTACATTCTCCCCTCCTTCAAATAATTGCGTCCTCACAATTTCTAGGGTATTACTTCATAAAACGACTCGGGTGGTTCTTCATCATAAGTTCCTCGGGTTCCCACGTTGCCTCTTCCATCTTATGGTTTCTCCACAAAACTTTTACCAGACGCGTCGTCCGGTTTCTCAGTACTTGTTCTCTTGTATCAAGAATCCTGACGGGCTCTTCGCAATAAGACAGATCGGGTTCCAGTTCTAATTCCTCATAGGTGAGTACATGCGTGGGATCAGGCATGTATTTCCTCAATAGAGATACGTGGAACACATCGTGAACTTTGGAGAGACTTGGCGGCATTGCCAATCGGTAAGCTACAGCCCCAATTCGTTCTAGAATTTCGAAAGGTCCGATGTACCTGGGACTCAATTTACCTTTCATACCAAAACGTATGACTCCCTTCCACGGAGATACCTTCAAGAAAACATGATCACCGACTTGAAATTCCAAATCCTTCCTTCTATTATCGGCATAGCTCTTCTGCCTACTTTGAGCTTCTCTGATGTGATTTTGGATTACCTTCACCTTTTCCACCGTTTCCTCCACCAGTTCTGGGCCCACAAGTTTTCTTTCACCAACGTCATCCCAACAGGTTGGTGTACGACATCTCTTTCCGTATAACGCTTCATATGGTGCCATCTGTATACTTGAATGGAAGATATTGTTATAGGAAAATTCTACCAGAGGTAAATATTGATCCCACATACCCTGAAAGTCAAGTGAGCAAGATCTCAACATGTCTTCTAAGGTTTGAATAGTCCGTTCTGATTGTCCGTCTGTCTGAGGGTGGTAAGCAGTGCTTAAATGAAGTTCAGTATCCAGGGATTTCTGAAGACTTTTCCAGAATCTTGAAGTAAAACGGGTATCACGATCAGAAACAATTGATAAGGGTACTCCATGAAGTCTCACAACTTCATTAATATATAGTCTTGCTAGACGTTCCAGGGGTAGATCTTCTCTTATAGCAAGAAAATGTGCTGACTTGGTAAGATGATCAACAATAACCCATATTGCATCGTTCCTTTTAGGAGTCTTTGGTAGCCCCATGACAAAGTCCATCGTAATATTGTCCCATTTCCACTCCGGTATAGGAAGAGGTTGCATGACTCCTCCAAGCTGTTTCCTTCCAGCTTTCACTTGTTGACAAACCATACATCTTGACACAAAATCAGCAATCTCCCTCTTCATATTGTCCCACCAAAAATGTTCCTTCAAATCTCTATACATTTTTGTGCTCCCAGGGTGTATAGAGAAATTGGAACTATGAGAATCATCCAGCAATTCCCTTTTTAGATCAGGTATATTGGGAACACAAAGTCTCTTCCCGAATTTCAAAATTTCATCTTCATACACAAAGTCTCTCAATCTCCCATCATTCACAGCTTTAATCTTCTTTTGGAATTCTTCATCATCGGTCTGAGAACTCTTAATCCTTTCTAGTAAAGATGGTTTGGCAACCATTTGAAAAAGCATTGATGTTTCACCTTCCCTGGTTATTCCCATGTCCATCTTCACTAGATCCATGAAAATTGGATCCCTTTCAATTCTCATATTGTTCAAAACTCCATGGTCTTTTCTACTCAAAGCATCTGCCACCTTGTTTGCTTTCCTCGGGTGGTAGTGTATCATACAATCATAATCCTTGAGTAATTCAAGCCATCTCCTTCGCCTCATGTTGAGTTCTTTTTGTGAGAAAATATACTTCAAACTCTTGTGATCAGTATAAATCTCACATTTTTCACCATAGAGGTAGTGCCTCCATATCATCAAAGCAAAGATCACAGCTGCTAACTCAAGATCATGAGTAGGATAGTTTTGTTCATGAATTTTCAACTGTCGTGATGCATAGGCAATAACTCTATCATTCTGCATAAGGACACAGCCAAGTCCTTTCTTCGATGCATCACTATAAATAACGAACCCATCATTCCCCGATGGTAGAGTCAATATAGGAGCATTGACTAATCTTTTCTTCAGTTCATCAAAACATTCTTCACACTCTTTTGTCCAAACAAATTTAACCCCTTTACGTGTGAGCTTCGTTAATGGGTTAGCCAGTCGGGCAAAATTCTGGACGAAACGTCGATAATAACCTGCCAAACCAATAAAACTACATACCTCAGTTATACTCGTAGGTGCTAGCCATTCTTGGATTTCCTTGGACTTAGAAGGATCAACATAGATTCCATCTTTAGAGACAATATGGCCAAGAAAAGAAATCTCTTGAAGCCGGAATTCACACTTGCTAAACTTTCCATATAATTCATGCCTCCTCAGAGTCTTCAAGATAATGCGCAAGTGATTTTCATGATCTTCAAAGGTTTTGGAGTATACCAAGATATCATCAATAAATACCACCACAAATTCATCGAGATACTCCTTGAAAACTCTATTCATTAGATCCATGAATACAGAGGGTGCATTAGTCAATCCAAACGGCATTACAGTAAACTCGTAATGCCCGTACCTGGTTCGAAATGCTGTCTTCGGAATGTCTTCCTTCTTCACACACAACTGATGGTATCCAGATCGAAGGTCAATCTATGAAAAGTATTGAGCTCCATGCAGTTGGTCAAATAAATCATCAATACGAGGTAGGGGATACTTGTTCTTTATCGTTATAGCATTGATCTCCCTGTATTCGATACATAACCTCATAGATCCATCATTCTTTTTAACAAAAAGAACAGGGGCTCCCCATGGAGAAACACTAGGGCGAATAAATCCCTTATTACTCAATTCCTCTAGTTGTTTCTTTAGTTCGACTAACTCTACAGTGGCCATTCTATAAGGGGTCTTCGATATAGGCCTTGATCCAGGAATCAAATCAATGGAAAACTCAACTTCTCGTTCTGGAGGATGTCCAGGTAAATCTTCCGGAAATACATCTACAAATTCTTTCACAACAGGTACATCCTCTATTTGAACATTCCTTTCCTCACCCGCAGTTATTTCATTCTCTTCCTCCCCAATAATTGAATTTAGTTGAGCTACTAGGGGTGGATCTAAATAAGAATTAGGTGGTGACGATTCTGCTCTAAAAATAAGGTGTTCCTTATCATTATCATCAAAAATCGTAACCTCTTTCTTCTTACAATAAATCTTCACATCATAGTCCGAAAGCCAGTCCATACCGAGGATTATATCAAACTCAATCATAGGTATGACGATGAGATCAGCAGATAAAGAAAATTTATGTGCTCTAATAGGGACTGATTCACAAAACTTTGTTGCAACGATACTTCCCTTATGAGTTTTGACTGAAAACTCCCTTATTAAATCAAATTGGAAATATCTAATTTTCTTAGCAAACTGGGAAGATATGAAATAATGCGATGATCCAGAATCAAATAATGCATTTTCTAAACTTGAGGAAACCATTAAATTACCTGCCACCACGTCTTTCGGAGCTTCTACCTCGGCAGTAGTGATAGCATAAGCCTGGCCTTGATCCCTTGGCCTTTTCTGAGGTAAGTTCTCCTGACGCTTAGGACATGAATTTGCATAATGCCCCATCTCCCTGCAATTGTAGCACTGAACATTGGTAGCTTCCTTCTTCCCCTTGCAATCATGAGCTTGGTGGCCTTTTTCATCACACTTGTAACAGACTCCCATTCCCTTCAGGCAAGCACCGGGGTGTTTCTTCCCGCATTTACCACAAGATGGATATTCAACCTTTCCCTTCTTCCCCTTATTTCCATTCCCAGATTGATCAGCAGGTCTCTTCTTCTCTTGCTTCGCTTTAAAGTCATAAGACTTAGAGAATTCCTTTTAGGTCTTGATAGCACATGAGACAATGTCTTCGTACGATGAAAAGGATTGTGAGACTAATGCTCGACGGAGAAATGGTTTTAACCCATCAAAGAAACGATAAATCTTACTTCTTGGGTTGCGAATATAATCACCAGCGTACCTCGCTAAACTTGTAAAGTTAGCCTCATACTTTGTGACATTCTCATCCTCCTTTTGTCTCAGACTCATAAATTGTCTTTCCATATCTTCTCGATGGTCGCGAGGAAAGTATTTTTCTAAAAATAGATCTTTGAATTCCCTCCATTCCATATTTGATACTTCATCATCTTCCTTCATGTTTAGAATCAATGACCACCATTGATCAGCATCTCCAGTGAGCCGGTAAACTGCCATGATAACTTTTTCCCTTTCACTGCTCCCCAAAGCCTGAAATATTTTCTCTAGGAAATTTATCCATTGCTCAGCTACTAAGGGATTTGTACTCCCATTGAACGTTGGTGGTTTTTGCCTCATGAATCGATCTAACATTGATCCTCCACGCTGTGGATCATGGTGCTCCATACGGGTAAGGTTATTATTCATAACCTGAGTAAGTTGTCCCAGTATGGTGATTAGCTGATCGGCACCAGTTGCATCACCAGCCCCACTATAATTATCTTGAGCAGGAGGGAAATCCCTATATGGAGTGTGTGCATTGATACAGTTTCCATTTCTTCCACTAGGCGCCATTTTTAAACAATGGCATAAACTAGATCAGTTTATGAATCAAAATACATAATCCCATACTTATAAAACACTTAACATAAATTGAACTATTTATGGATATAATCCATAATCATAAAAATGTTTTCTTTGAGGAAGTATATACTCATAAACCCTTCATAATGATTTGTAAAGAAAATGAGAGTTATCCTAAGCATATCCCCCGGGAGTGTCGTAACCAAGAGTGCAGCAAGGCCCATTGTCGTGCACCAGTTCCCGTTCGAGTCTAGCTCAAAGCGGTGTTTTCGGGTTTTACCCCTAGGTACATCTGTGCCAGAGCCGCCTCTACCTGCTCGTATCCAGACAGGGATGTATTGCTCAGAAAACTCACAAAATCTCTACAATACCAAAATTCTAGGAAGTTCTTCTATACTAATCCTCAAAGTTCATCTTAGGTCTATGTGCTCTAATCCGAGTTTATCTAAATCTAGCTTCCAAGGTTTGTACTAAACTTCCTCTGATACCAACTGTAATGCCCCGACCCCAGTTTCCCAGAGTCAGTGCATTAATTACATAACATTGGCATGATCACAAGAAAGATCAAATCTCGAAAGACCGATTGGTTTAGTAGCCTTGGAAACACTAGATATATTCATAAGTTTTACATTAGATCATAAAATGAAAAACTACTACAACAACATAATGTTTCCACAGTCCACACTATAACCCCCTCATAAAATCCCCGCAGGTCATTCATAACTTACATCTTCACTTCCTGGGAAAAATAAAACATAAAAAAGGGGTGAGCTCAAATGCCCAGTAAGAATAACAATATAGCGGAAACTTTCATCAATAAGAATAAACATTTAAAGCAATGTATAACTAAAACAAAAGCCTTTTAAACATGAACTTTCAACATGGTATGGCATAAATAAAATGAAATAATTCCATTTACTTATTCACATTGATATTCTACTAATCGAATAATCACATGCATAAATCAATAACCACTTTCATAATGTTGGAATGCATAATGCCAGACTATCATAACCACATAGCCAAGGCCTCGTGCCAAGACTACAAATAAGATTTTGTCAAGGCCTTGTGCCAAGACACTAGTTTGTCTCATGAGACCTACCGATGCATCGAGGAGCTATAGCGGGCTCCACCCGTCACATATTATGTCCAATGCATTCCCATATGAAAAGGTTTAAACATAACATAAACATTCGTATTAAAACTAGCATACGAAATGTCAATAATTTCACCATAAACTATGAATGGTATAAAAATAGAACATCCATAGTCAGACATATCACAAAACCTTCAATACAATATAGAAGTTTTGTATCATAATAAATCAACTTCAAATAATCTTAAAATCCATCAAAGGATGTTGACATAGATGAAATCAAAATTCTTTTTAAAGAAATATCTCCTTTTATTTTGAAATCATTTAAGATCCATATAAAATAAAACATTTTCTTTGAAAATATTCTTATAAGCTTGTAAGTAAAGCTTTGAAGATTTTATAATGGCGTAAAATAACCACACCCGCCGTATAAGTTAAAAAAACAACATTCTTACCTCAATTCTGTCGAAAAGGTTAAAAAGGACCTTGTTTTGAAAACGACGGAAAGATTCTTTTATAAACCTCTTATAAAAAGTCAAACAAGGGTATAAATGAATTTAACCCATATTCTTGTAAATAGTAAAAATGTTTTGATATACATTTTTAAGAAAACATGGATGTGGATGATAAAGAGATCCCAGTAGATTATTACGTATAAACATCCTCGGATAAGGAAGAGATTGTGAAATAACCCTTACCTTGTACTTTTCCTTTGTTGGGGTAGGTTAACCTCCTGTATAATGGTGAAATAATTATTATTAAATTATACAAGGATCATATACATTAATATGATATCATATATGATCTTTTAATATTGATTTTATAATAATATCTTAGTATTATCGCTGTTTCGGGTGTGAACTTACTTGTTTGCTTTTGTATGTTTTGTTACGTAAGACATGTTTGTAAAAGAAAAAGTTGTATATTATTTAAATCCAGAATGGTATAAAGTCCTTAAACATAATTTTTAAATCATCAAATGATAATTATACTTGAATGGATACGATGGAGAATGAATCTCATCGCGTTCGTGGAGACGGTAGTCCGTACGTACGCACGAACGCTACTTCCATTTAATTTTTATTTTAAAAGAGTCGAATACAAATGATACATAGGTATATTACTATTCCAGTATAATATAATATTTTATACATGTTACTTAAGTTCATTAACACCATCCTTTATACGTTCCATGTGTGGTATGAACGAGTCATATCATTTTAAGGGGGCGGTAGTCCGCAATTCCTCAAATGAAATTATCGTATGTATATACAACATGAAACGAATAATGGTATGAAATAAAATGGAATTACAGAAGCTTATATATAAAATATATATCATTAATATCATATTTAATTACAGTGCCATCATAATGGCCACCATGAGAGGCGGTAAGATGTATTTGAACAATCATCGTTTCGTGAGGCGTTAGTTTGCCATCCACAGAAACATTATGTTCATCATCCATTAGATGGAGTTGTGTGTATGTGTAGTTTGAATACTTCTTATAACAACATCCTAGTATATTGAAGATACTGTTGTTGTTACAAAAGAAAGGAAATAAAAAGAGTTTGGGGGTTGAAGAAGCAAAATAAATGAAAATAATTTAAGAGAAATCGTTACCTTTAATTTAGGTAACTCACTTTGGTTGGAACCAAAGGACTTCTTGAAATGCTTTCTGCCTAAGGGGAAGCTTCAAGGAAGAGGATAGGGATGTGGGGAGCTTAGTTGGGCAGAGTTTGGACGAGACAAGTGGCTTGAGAGGTGTGAGGAATGAGTAGAAGTGGTCTCCTTTTATAAGGGAGAGGAGGGGCTCTTTAGGAAAGAGTGAAAGTATTACTTTATAATATAATTATATTCGGTTTATAATGGTCCCAAAATCATTGAGGTCGAAGATAAGATGACTCATATTCTAAATAACATCAACCAATAAGAATTGGACAGGTTTTAGATAATATTTTAATGATTATAATCTTATTTATTTAAATGATTTATTAATGAGGTAAACATTGCATCATTATTGTGTCATTAATAATTTAACTTATTTGATGTCTAAAAATTATAAATAAAATATCATTATGTAGGAAATCGTTTTAGCTTTCTAATGAATATTTATAATCGAAAATCCAACATGTATAACCCTATGTAAAAATTGTTCTTCTAAAAGATGTAAGCTTATGCCATTTTTATTTTTATTTTATCTTTATTAATATAAAGTGTCCCTACCACATACAAGTGGCTCCAAGGGGTCCCCAAATTGACCCAAGGATGCCCATGGTCGGGTATGTGTCCACCAATAAGGTTAGGACACGTTTTAGGGTAATTTTGTTTTATTATAATATTATTTTTTAACCCTTATTTACCGGATTTACCCTTTAACCATGGTAAATAAAATATTTACCGCAGTAATTATTCAAAATGTGTAAAAATAAAAGTTACCTATTTACATTATTTGTACATCCTGATTCCAAATATGGAATCCATTTTCCTAAATTCAAAACACAGAAGTGGCAGAAATTAATTTAAAATTAATTCCCGCTGTCAAAACAAAAAGCGTGTTTTTAAGAGATAATAACTATCAAAAGATTGACACTTGTTTATGTTTGGTTTAATTGTAAAATTATGTCCAATGATAAACATTAAATTGAATGGTAAAAAGATATTCTAAATATACTTTAAAACCACTCAAATTCATAATTTATCACTACTAATTATTTTGATTAAAAAAGTTGTTTTTAATTAAAATTTAGAAATTTTCACTATTCATCAAAATATGAAAGTTATCCGAAATGTACCAAAATTTCACCCTAGGATAATTTTGATATTCCGAATCCAAAAATGAAGTCCATTTTCAAATATAAAATATATATAATTTCAAAAATTAGGTATTACTATTCACAACGGCTAGTTTAATTAGTTGTGGTGTGTGTTAGAACTCGAGGTTACGTACAACACACGCTATCGCATTATTCGAAGGGAAACGTACCGTAGAAGCTTGGGGTGTTACACTATATGCCAGAAAATAATTTTTCAATCTCATAGAAAGTATGTTATTTATCTACTACAAGAGACCAGTACGAATTGAGCTGACTCGGTTTACTCACCCATCAGACCTGGGGAAAGGTCGTTTCAAACCAATAGTGAGATGTTTTCATCACCCGATCTATATAGACTGGTTTTTGGGAAACTCCAATACTTGATGGTGAATCGAACTGATATTTATTATGGAGTTATAAAAGAGAGTAAATTTATGGAATATCAAAAAAACATAATTGTATTATGTTATTTTCATTGTGAGATATATGAAAAAGGAACCAAGTTTATGTATTTTATATTCTGAACATGTGAATAAAGATATTGAGGCATTTTATGATGAAAATTATGTTAGATGTATCTGTTCTCGAAGATCTTTGTATGGTTTTGTTGGTTTTTTGAGGAAATTGTATCTCAAGGATAAGTAAGAAGAATAATGTTTTCTCTCTATCTAGTGTAGAGTTTTAGTGTCATGAAATGTAATATGTGACTATAGATAATTTTCGAACAAAAAAAACTATATAGGAGATCAGGCATCCAATCCTGAAACTATCACATATTAGGTGTGACAATCATGTTGCTACCAATATTTCCACAAATTTAGTCTTCCATGAGTGAATTAATAATACTGAAGTTAATTTTCAATTCATTCATGAAAACTATGAGAAGGAGAATTCTACAATAAGCCATATTTACACCTCTGATCAACTTGCAGATGTTCTCACAAAAGGATTTCTTGGACCATATGTCCACTTTTTATATATCTATATGTCCATGTTAAATATATATAAACAACTTGAGGGGGAGTGTTAAGAGTTAAATGTTTTTAATATTTGTATCTCGCATTGGTTTGGGAAATTTGTTTTGATCCTTTTCTCATATATAAGTTAGGCACCCTACATCATTGTTAGGTATTAGTTTCCATTCTAACAAAAATAATGAAATGAAATTTTAAAACCATTCCAAAATAGAATATTAATTTTGTAATTAAATGAATAGATAAAATAGTTTTCTTTAAAATTGGTATTTTTTTACAAATAAATTAAAATAAATGTATTTAGAAAATTCCCAAAAAACCAATATAAGATATTTTGGACCTATAAATATAAAAAATGATATCCTTTTTAAAATAATTCAAATTATAAAATTTATAACAAACTATTTTTTTATAAAACGATATAATAAATTAAAAAGAACATAATAAAAAAAATAATAATTTCCATTTTTTAAAAATTAAATTATATTCTTAGAGTAAATATAACTCTATAAAATCATATTCGTGAATATTTTTAAAAAATAAAATTAATATATTATCAAAATTAACTAGATTTTTATATCCTTCCTTATTTTATAAAATTATTAATTGTAGTTTTATTCATTACATAATCAAATTTGGACATTTTTCCTTCATATCATTTTTTGATTACCATGTTGCTTCTTCAATAGCATGTTTTTTTCCAAAAAAATAATAACCCAGTAAATAAACATATTCTTCAATACCAAATTTTATTAGTCAAAAATATAAATTGAATATTCCACATAAGAAAGGTTTTATTTCAACTTATATAATTAAATACTCAAAACATTAGATGCACCGGGAACATCCTTCCATTATATTTAACCATGAAACACACCAAGTACCTGAGATAAACATAGAGGAAAGTCCACCTAATAATAAATGATCCCATATTTTCAGGATTTTCATATTATCCCACGATCTTGGGCACAACTCTTCCCTCTTACAAGAACACATAACAATTTTCAGAGAGAAACTTTAAAAATACATTACCGCAAACCTCGAACTAAAAAACTTTTCTGGAGTTATCAATATCAAATTTTTAGATTCTCATATCTGACATCATATGATGTTTAATCACTAATGAATTATCAACCATCTAATCTAGAAATGCTATTATAAAACACATTTTTTCATAAATTTCATCCCCAAAAGTTGTATTCTGAAACTAATTTAAATATAATTCATAAAATGGTGTAATTTATATTATATAATGAAAAATGTTATCATATGAAAATTTAACTAGATAAAATATTAATCTAAAATTCCTTGATAATCCAATGAACATGATTGAAGAATATATTCAAAATTATAAATTGTTTACTCTAACATACTATGAGATTAAGGAATAGAATATATTCAAATATTTATTCCAATATCCAATGACATTTGAATACTTATTCAAAAATTATACGTAATTATGGGGTCAGGATCAGATACAATATAATGAGAGACTCATTGAATTCCAATTGTCTCTTTAACATAATTCCTTGATAGATTATACAAATACATATTATAATGAATTGGAAGAAAATGCACTAATTTATTTTATCGATACATAATAAAACATATCAAGTTATTATAGTAAAATTTATTTTCTAATCCAACAACTAAATCCATGGATATATTATCACATTTCTATTCAAATACTTCTCAAGGTTAAATAATTCACTTAGGTGGTTGTTATTCATCTTTAACCAACTAATAAGTCAAATATTTTACAGTGATTTCACAAATGAATTTCTTCATTCCTTCTCTAAAAAAATTTTCTTGAATTTCTCTATACATTTTAATGATTCCAAGATGAATAGAAAATAATGAAATGAGATATTTAATCCAATATTAATTCCTATAATGGGAATCAAAAGTCACACATAATTGTTTTTTATTTCTCAAAACATCATATTTATCAACGTTAAATTTAGGAAAAATTATTTTCTTGAAAATTTCTTCATTTTCCTGTAAAACATAAACCTCTTTCTATTATTTTTTAGTTTGGTATGACAATGATGATTATTATGACTTCTGAAAAAAAATTGGAGTTCTTTAATGTACAATTGTTATACAAACATTTATAAAATCATTTACCTGAAGATCGTGTTTCAAATATAACAATATTAATAAAATCTTATATTATTTACTTGAAGCATTAACTAGATTTTTTACATGTCCGAGATTGTAAGGAATTGTTCCTTAATTATCATTAATCAGTTGTAGCCATCTTATCTACCTCATATTCAACTATTTTTATGTGAATATATACTTAAAACTTTTATTGTTAGTTTATATTTCACACTTCACTCTATATAAATTATATTTCTAGATTTTCAAATAAAAACCCACATAATTATGTTGATGTTAATGTTTAGGGTAAATTAACTTATGAGGTCTCAATTGAAATAAATCATATGTAGTTATCTGATTATTCTCCATAAGAACAGAACCAATTCCCTTCAAATGGGAATTGATTATAATAACATACTAACTATTTATGGACAAAAATAGATAAACAAGAGTATTAAAAAATCCAAATTAAATTACAGGAAACATACATCACAATATTTCATCTAGATGAATTTAACTCATTTTTTAGTTTAATTAGTCCGTGGGATAGATAATTAGGAAAACTTTTCTACAAATTTTCAATAGTAACCTATTAATGGATGACTATTATGAATATATGTGATATTTTTAGTTCTAGAAAACTATAAAACTACATTATTTTTAGCTAGATCAATAGTTCTTCAATATTTATTAACAATGTATCCAAGGGAAAAAATCAGTGAAAAATTGAATTCACATTTATAAATGTTCCATATATAACCTTTTATTTCATGATTTTTGGAATAATATATAGTTTTTTTACATTATCCTCGTCAATTTTATAATCTTCAAAAAAACATCAATGACCACAATAAAAAATTTATCCAAAAAATCATTGAAAACTCAATTTATAAAGTCCACAAATACTTTTAGAGAATTATTCAACCAAAAGGAAAGAAACCACAAAATCATAATATTCATACATCATGAGAAATGTCATCATTGAAATTTTGTCCCCATTAACCATCAATTTTTGGTACCCAAACCGAAGATCAACCTTAAAAAAATTTAAAATCCTTAAATATGATGAAACAATTCATTAATATGAAAAAAAATTCAATTATTATTAATTGTTATGTTATTAAAATTTCTATAATCAATGTAATGACTTATGGAACAATTTTTCCTTATAATAAAAAAATAGTATCACCATATAGAGACTTTTTAAGATGAATTAATCCATTATCATGTCACTCTTGTAATTTCGTTTTCAATTACAAAATATGTACATGGTCTCTTAAATAATGTTGTCATAAAATTTCATTAAACATCATGAACTATTTCAATAGTAAATTAAATATCCCAATTAGGTATAATAACCCTAAATTCTTTAGGAAATACCTCCAATATATTCATTTACTATAGGAATAAAAAAATTGAATTGTTTCTGTGATCTAAAAGTATGTCTCATGTAACATTCATTTCATATTTAATAAATTTATAAAATTATTTATATGTTTTAAAAGTTATGAATTCATTATTTTATTAAAAAAACTAAATAAAAAAATATTTATCTCTACAAAATCACATAGAATGATCAACAAAAAACAAATCTATACCCAAAGTAATATCAAACTATCCACGTGTAAAAAAAACCAGGTTTATAGGTAAAAACCATCCAATGGTGATAAACATAATATTTTTATAATTTATTTTTTCCCTTAATACAACCCCAATAATTTTTAAAAAAACTTATATCATCATTTCATAAGGTGAAATTTCCAATTTTTCTATAAATTTCAAAAAAATTATACATTTTATAGAACCAAAATTAGAAAACAATATTGGAATAATTTTATTAAGTAATTACTATTCCAAAAACCACATAATTTAACAGTAGAAAATCTTATGAAGTAGTAAAAAATGTTTAGACACAACCATCTACTTGTGATCTTGAATAAATCTATCCATTATCCTTATATTTAGACAAGTACTTTAACAATAACCCTTCTCATTATATCTAAAACATATTACGATAATGTTTTTATAATTTATCCAGTAATTAATTTGGCCTTTTTATTTACATTCCTAAGAAATATGTAAAAACATAACACATTATAAACAATTTCAGTTATTCAAAATACATTTCTTACAATGATTTGTACCACACATATCAGACGGTATAGACTTTATTATCTTATAATGTGATTTATTCAATGTATGCTTTCCCATTACCTGCCATTGAGGAAATAAATTTACCAAATTTAATAGAAAACATGATCATTAGAATACTCGATTTCTACCTTCTCGTCACATAAAACATATTTATCATTTCATCTAAATTCATAAGAATAAAATGTTATTTGATATGTTATATTTAATTTAATGTAACACTTATTAATTTTACTATCAAGATCCCAGAAACAATTTAGGTCATACCTTTCCAATGTTGTGATGTTTTCTTCATATGTTGCTACTAAATATTACTCTTTATTTCTCAATTAGATGAATTTATTTTGCATTATAAGTGTAAAATCATTAGTAAAATACATCTAAATAAAATAAAATAAAATATACCATTTTCCATGGAATAAATATCATCTCTTTCTAGGATATTATAAACCATTGGCCACCATTGATCGAATTCACTTTCAAAACAATAATTATAATGAGTTGCCATTTGATTTTTTTTAATCATGAATTTGAATATATTATCCAAGTATTTAACCCATCCTTCATCTACCATTGGGTCAGTTGATCTATTGGATGTTAAAGTTTTTGTTTCATGACATAATCTATGATGGACTTTTTCATCAATTATTATCATTTCTTCTCTCTCACCTAGACACCAGTAGTGTTTATAGCCTACATCAACCAATCCATTAGTGTAACAGGATACTATATTATAATTATAACCTTTCCAAGTATCTAATTTTGAATTATATTTTCTTTTTTGTGCCTTCATACATCAACTTCCATGTTTCCTCTATAGAAAACCATTCATAAAATACATTTTTTAGATGAAACAATATGGTAGTTCTAAAATGATATATCCTTTCAACATTACTAAAAATTATAATCTCTCAATTGAATTCTATTGAAATTATCCAAACCTCTAAAATTATTTGAACACTATTCTAATACACACTATATCGACTCAATCCTCAATAAAACTATAATTTTTCATCATAAATCATGAATTCATTTCATATTATTTCTAGAGATATTTCCTCATTTATATTTTTATATAATTTGGTCAAAAAAATTCATAACAAACCAATCGAATACATTATCTGAGACTACCACTCTGGATCCAACGTTTCAACAATATAACACTTCTAAAATTGAACATATTTCTATTTCATGAAAAATGTTCATAATTTTTCAAACAAATTAATCATTATTCCTGCTCATCCTTAAAAACTAAGAATAAAATTTGAAAAAGTAGAATGACCAAAAAATATCATTAAGGTACATATAAAAGAAGAGGAATGTAATATGTTTGTCCATTTCAAAACCATGAGATCATATAAGGGTGTTTTCCTTTATCAAAATAAATACTAAACTCAAATAATCATTTACTTACATATTAAATTATATTTTAAACCAAAATATTTTTTCATAAAAATATTTATAAAAAAAATAAAGTCAAAATCATAATCAGGATGGTTTCATAAAAAAACATTATGACCCATGATTTTTTTTCAATAAAAATATGCCTTTTCCGTGAAGGGAATAATTATTCCTTTAAAAACATATCATTATATTACATTTTGGAATCAAAATATTTCCATGAAAGTCATTAGAAAAAATTTAAAATTAATGTATGGTCCTTCATACATCATCTTTATAAAATTATTATAGTATCCCAAATAATTTGATAACCTAGTCAGAGAAATCTAACATATTCATCTAGAGTACATATTCATTAACCATTGTATTAGAGAGATATAACATTCTCAATCATCATCGTAAATTATTTCAACAGACCATAACATTCATTTAACCTATAAAATATTTCATTAACATCATTATAATAAAAAAATTACTTTTGAATGCATATGTAAAATATTTTTGGATATTCATATATCACTTTCCTTTAAAACATAGTTTTCAAAAGTAAAATACCCATAAAAAAGCGGTAAAATTTTCCCATTGAATAAATCATGGAATATTATAAATTAATCCCAAAATAGATTAATGTTTATATATTAATGAACATACACATTCTTCCTTTATGTAATAATAAAATATTCCTTTCTTCCTATTTGTAAAGAAAGTTAGAAAGATTTGTATAAACTATGTAAAAAAGATTACTTTTGAAAACTTTTGATAGAAATTAAAAAGAGTAAAAAATGTACTTTATAGTCTATTTATATCAATATAAATAAATCCAAAAAATAATGATAATAACTTTACCAAGGATGAAATGTATTTATTAATTAAATAATTATAAAATTCAAAATGAGTTTTAAGGTAAATTGTCCATTAACATGAGTCTGACATTATATGTGAATTATTTATCAACATGAAAAATAATATAATGTTCATTATTTAATTTTTTAATAATATTAATCATGTATGTAATACCTTTTATTTCACTCATATACATGTTATTCTTAATTACATTATTCATTAAGTTTATGTCGGTTATTTTGGGAACATCCATCTTATAAGATGAAAATGGATTTGGTTGGTTGACTATGGTCGGATAGATACTGATTATGTCATTTTAAAAATAATAATCATGTTATATTTATCATGGTGATACATTATTTATATTTTTTTAACCATACAAGTAATATAGTAATGAAAAATAAATTACCTTAGAATATGGAGATGATGGTCCGTACTTACACCTAAGTACCATTTCAATTTTTCAAAAAATATTAGGGAAAGAATGGTAGAATTATTTTACCATAAAAAATTATAATTATATAATATATATCATATTAATTATTTATATTAATCTATATATACCATAAATGTGAGGTTCTGGTGAGAAATAAAATACATCAGTTTGTAAAGTGATAGTTCTCATGTACTCACGAGCACTATTTTTTATTGGATGTTAAAGAAATAATTATAATAATTTTTTACCATTTAGAAATAAAATTTATTTCACATATGTCATATTATTTCATTTATATCCATTTTTATGACCATCCATAAGACTCAGTGATGGAAAATTAAATACATCACCTCAGGAGGCAATGGTGCACACATATATACGAGAAACGTTTTTTGATTTCAATAGATGATTATGTTTCTTAAAAAGGTTAATAACATGAACATAATAAATTTAAATTATATAAGTTAAATTTTATTATAATATGAAAATTATTAATATATTTTTTTAATGAGGTAAATTAAAAAATATAATGAAAACACTCAGGAATGAACTATACCTCTTCTTTCGAAAACCTCAATACATTTAAACATAAATCTATCCTAGGATGTAATTATGGTAAAAAAGGGTCCTATAGAACTTTTTTATATCTTATTATGGTATTAGGATATATCTTCATAGATATAAGAGGATATTAAAGTATGAATAATAGGGTATATGGGGCCTCCTATTATAAGTGAGTGAGACGACATGCTTGAATGTTTTTTAAATATTAAAGTATATTATTTTCTTATTCCAGATAAATGGACCCAAAATAAACCATATTCGAAAAATAGATATTATAGGGTCAACATATGACTCTAATATATGATTTATACAAGTTTTTAGGTCATTTTAACCCTTATAATGTTTATTCTAACCATTTTAACTAGTTTTAACTCCCACCGTGGTAACATATTTTTTTACCAAAGTTACTATTTATAATCACATAAAATTTAAGTGACCACATTAAAAAATTTGAAAATTTAAATTTAATATATAGATTACGTTTTTTTAAAAAAAAATTCTAAAATTAGAAAAAAAAATTTAAAATTAGAACATGTAATCTAATGAAAAACATTTTTCCAAAAAAAATCATTTTTAAGTATAATATTGTTATATAAGAATAAAGTGTAATATTTATTCAAATGACAATTAGTTAATTAATTTTAATTAAAACGATCAAATAAAATTTTCAACCCAATATAAATTATAATGTTTCTTTTAAAATATTTGAAAGGAAAAAAATTTTTCTTAAAATTTTTTATTATTTACTATTTAACAAAAATATATTTTTTTTAGAAAATACTAAAAAAATTCTCTCTATGATAATTTTGAATTGAAGATATCAAAAATGATATAATTTTGGTTAAATTTACTTTATATTAATTATAAATTAAAATTTTTAAATAAAACCATATAATACATGTAAACGAATTTAGTAGAAATTAATTTTTTTCTTAATTATTGGAAACTTACATAATATTCTTATAATGAATAGAGCTCTATAAAATATAATTCTTGTATAATTATACAGAAATAAATTGAACTATAATAAAAATTACCTAGGTTATTACATGTTACGTAATCTATGTTCATTAAAGAAAATACATGTAGCATAATTAAACATGTATTCATGTTTCATTAATTAATTGTACACTGTGTAATTACATGAAATTCCTTGTATTCCATATTCCATGTGAGTGAATAGTATATGATGAGGAATGCTCCAAGTTGATCATATATATATACACCATGTTTCCTCCTTGTACACTCCATTTACATTGTTAATTCTATATAATATTAATTTGTTTCAGTTTGTTCAAAAATATAGTGGATGGAAAACTCAAGAATTATTCGATGAACATAAGATAAATGAAATAATTAACTAATAATACAATTAATTTATTAATTCTGGAAATTTTTCTTTATCAATAATGACTGAATATAAAATCTAGTTTATTAAATTCATATTCATTATAAATGTGTAACAAAATATGGTCTTGACTGACCAATGTATGTATTGGATTTATATTAAATTAATTACATGGATTTTATTATTATTAATGTAAAATGATGGATTTCATGTCATCTATGACTTTTTTTATGAATTTTTTGTCTGTTAATTATTTATTGTAAACCCATTAACCATTCCAATTGTTTCCTTAACCAATTTTTGATTAGATATGTGTAAATTATAGAGCTTCTAGGATATGAGTGGATTCAAAACCATAGTCAAGGTGAAATCAATATAGAACATTAAAATTTATGTGGTTGACTACTGTAGCATGAGATAAAACCATATTAAAGAGTTTATTCTCCCAGGGTGATATGTTGATTAATTATAGCCTCCAAAAATATACCTTTATAAAATATTTAGATTATGTTATTTTAATCATTTTATTTCTGTATATGTATATGTTTAATTTTATCAATACTTTGTTGTGATCAAATAAATTTATTAATTAACAACAATTTCTATATAGAATTAAAATAAATTTTATTATGAGAAAAATTTATTATATCAAAGAAAAGGTTGATTAATTTTTTTAAATCCACATACTATTAATATAACATTGTTATTAATAAAAACCCCATTATGAAAAAATTAATTCAATATGTCTTTTATAAACTAACTTATTATGTACCCATAGGTAATGTGTCCACCAAGAAAATGCTTGTGGATTGTTCAATTATCAGTATTCTAAAAATTTATAATTTGTTGACTCAACCAATTTGTTATTGACTTTAATTTCCAAATACTTTTAAATTAAGTATTTTAGGTAATTTTTGAGAAGATACTTACTATTTTTTCAAGATTAAGGATTTTAATTCCCAGAATATGGAGTTGTGATCTAGAATTTGGAAATACATCCAACCTAAATTTTTTTTCCCTAAATGTTAGTGAAAATTATAGGTCATGATAAGGGAAATATGGACTATTTCTATTAGAATTTCTATAAAATGATATATTTTGAGTCTAATTGTGATGGTTATTGTGAAATTATTAAATAATGGTTGGATAATAATAAATTTAAATATTTCATCTCAAATATTTTTATATTCCAAATATAGTAATTTTTTATGATTTTATATTATTGTTGTTAAATTTAATGTTCATAACCCATGTTATAAATATGATCAATACTAAATAAAGATAATATAATTACTGATAATAACTTATAAGAATGGTACATATTCTTATGCACTTTATTCCACAATGAATGTAATATTACATACTGGCATCCTTAGTCTTTAAACCCACCATGAAAGTATGAAGAAGAAATTTATATCTAAATAAAATACATGTATGACATGTTAGATGTAAAAAAAATTTATGTAATCCATGTCTGATAAACTTAAAATATCTATTAAATATATATATATATATATATTTGGAATGATTAAAAATCATAGTTATCTATATTAGAATAGATGTGTAAAAGATGAGTTAGTGATCCCCATGACACTCTTTGTGTGATAACATAGACAGGGGATACCATCTGGAAATCATGAAGTTAAAATGATTGACTACATTGAGTTTATAGAAATTCTAGGGGTTATGCTCCCTAATTAATTGTACGCTGATCTCAATCTTGTGTCACTACATTTAAGTTATTTCTATATATTTTTATTTGAATATGAAAAGCATTAAAAAATACCTCACATATTTCCTCACACTACTTCTCTAGGTTAATATAGATATGATGTGGGAAAATTATTCTTTCCTTATGATCATCAAGAGTAAAGTAAAAGAAAAAATTCATAATATTAACTCCATTTTTAAAGATTCTTTGAGACACTCATCCAAGATAAGGAAGATCATGGGGGAAGTGAGGTAGTATGATTCCAAAAATTTTCATGTCTAAAAAACGGGAATGAAAAAATGAATTTCAATATGAATAATAAGAAATAGGAAACATTAGGTGAATTTTCATTTGATTGTAATCTATCTATTTTAATATGTTGGATATTATATATTCCCCATGGTTCATAAATTTTTATCCAATTACATAAACCAAATAGATTAAAAATATTTTAATATGTTTTGGTGGATATATGATCCTCTAATAGATCTAATATTGTTGGAGTTTCATGTAGATATAACAACCTTGGATTACCGAAGGAACTCGTCATAGTTTAATATAATTTTATTATGTGCCATCAATTACTATATCCAATATATCTTTTTTCTTGTCCAAATTTAGATGTATTTATTTTAATATTTATAAATAAAATACTCATCTTTTGAAAAGATAGAATATTTTATGACATGTATCACTGAAATAATGGAATTTTTCTTTTTCATTATACAAACCAAGTAGTGGCTATTGATAATTATTTTTTTTCATGAATCATATCACACCCAACTTTTTAATCACATGAAATGTCATGTAAATGAAAAGGTCATGACTAAATTATACCAATATTGATATTTTAATTCTTTTAAACTAAAACAACTTGGAATATGTTATGAGTATTTACAAGGAAAATAGACCAAATTACTAGTCATTAAAAATTATAAAGGGACATTAAGCTTCTATAATTAGTTTATAATTATTTCTGTAGAACTTTTCTAGTTGAACCAGTGGGTGGGTACTCATACATATTTACTTTTAAGGATATATTTCATATATTTGTATATGAATTCTTAATGAGATATAAGTCATATTTCTTCATTAAATACAAAGAATATTAGATTGATGTTGAAAAAAAGGTTTGAAAATAAAGAAACTCTATTTAGGCCATTGAGAAGAATATATTTATCAATAATTTATAGATTATATATGGGTGTTTGGGATAATATCCCAACTATCTCCACCTTATACAATAAAATGTAGTGGTGTAAGTGAATGGAGGAAACAAAACCTTCTTGAAATGGTGAGATCAATGATTAGTGATTCAATTCTTCCATTTTCCTTTGTAGGTATTAATTATTGATAGTTGAATACACATTAATAAAATTTCCAACTAAGGTAAGAAATAATTGTACCTTTGAATTATGGAGTAGAAATAAACTCATGTTGTCAAATATATGTGTATAGGGTATTAAAGTGTTTGTTAAGGATATCTTAAACAACAAACTTGAACCATGATGTACTAAGTGTATCATTAAGGTATATTATAAGGAAAATAAATTATATTACCTATATGATCCATTATATAAAACGATTGTGGTTAACAAATGACATGTCATTATTAAGATGGACTACATTTCAAAAATAGATTGTGGGAGTGATATTTAATTCAATAAAGATATCACTAAAGATACACTAGAGTTGTCACATGAACCGATTTCACAATGCCTCATGGAATATGATATTCCACAGACACTAGTGTAATACACAATATTTTTATGAAATATTTCTCATTAAATAATTTAAATTCATCAGTAGCTTGTGTTTCACACAATAAAAACATTAAACTAACAACAAATAATATATTATTAACATAACATAAATATTATAACAAATTTTATGGATTGGAGGGCATGAATAAGAATAACCATATTATGAAATATATTAATTCTTAATATATTAAAACATCCCTTTTTTAATAAATAAAATTTATTCCTCAAAAATATGTTTTATTAAAAACGATTATAAGGACCCAACATTAAAAATTACATAATCTTGATTTAAGTCAACAATTTGACATTATATCCCATTGAGGATCTTTTCAAGTTTTATGATTTAGAGAATTTGGCCATAACTCATACATAACAACTCATTTATTAAACAGTAGAAACTTATACTCACTATCCATTTTTTCATAAAATGAAATCATTAAAAAAGATATATGGTTTCATTTTATGTTTAATCCTCATAACTTTTCCTTGATCCCATCATTGACACTATTCTACATTAAATCTTATGAAACCCATTTCAAAACATTAGATGAGCATAAAAATCTAGTTAACGGATACACAATGAATGAAAACTATTATCCTTGAGAGAAAATGTAATCCATGAATAATTTTTCATAATGTAATACCTTTCACCTTTAATAAGTAGTAAATTCACTTCATGGAATATAACCTAATTGCGTACTATTTTTATAATGATAATATTACCATAAACCTATTTAAATAACATATAACATATAAATGTAACTTGGGAAATAATCATACTTTAATGCAATAACCATACATTCAACTTCCACACATATCACTCTTACACATGGAATATCCATATGACCGACTTCCATTCCCAATGCATTGGAGGTTATGACATAACCACACTTTCATTTTTGCACCATGGAACCACTTATATTTGGACTATCACATCAACACCCATATGTGGTTTATCACATAACAACTCATAAAATGTCTATTTACCATTATATAATCATAACACAAAAAATATATCAATTATTAACATTTCACTCATTAACTTTCATTTTCAATCACAAAAAATCATGTAAATAGTCAATACAAATTTAGAACTATTTTCAATACCAAAATGCCAAAAATGTGAATAAGTTATTTCATTTCCATTTTAAAACATTAATAATTATTGAGGAATCCAAATATTAAATACCAGTAATGTTGGTGGAGATGTCTTAATCGTTGTATACATTATAAAACAGTCCTTTTTCATTTTATAATGAAATTAAAGCCCTCCATATAAAAAATTCCTTTTTAAAAACGTTAAATTAATTAAAAGTCAAAGGGTTTTATTATACATATTATAAAAGAAGACAATGTATAACATAAAAATATGCCTCAATGAAAGGATATTGAGATGAAGTCCCTTACCTTGATTTTGACTCGTCGTGTACAATATTAATATTTCTAAATAATAAAAATATGATAATTTATACTTTATTGTGAACCTTTTTCATTTTTATTATTCCTTTTATATAACTTATTATAATTTTATAACAATTAAATATTTATTTATGTTCATATTTGATATTTTTTATATTTGGTACATGAGTAAAAAATTAACATTTTATGATGTAAATAGTCTATGTGGTCATAAGTCCATCATATCCATAATAATATTCATGAATTTATATTTATTTTAATAATTTTCATATCATTAATTTGATATTTCTATTAATAAAAAAATTATGGTATCACTGATGTTTCAATATTTATGGTAATTATTTGGTCTCTAAAAATACTAATTAAATTAAAATGAAGTAGAAAATTTCATTATATTTATGGGAACTATTTATTATATAGGAGTTTTCATGTTTATCCCTATTTTAAAATTATTATACTTATAAGAAATAAGAGGGCGACATGTTGTCACTTTCTTTTGTTTTAATAATATTTATATCATTTCAAGGGCCAAAAGATTATTAAATGAGTCCATTACGGTCCTTAGGTGATAAGGATGAACTTTTATTCATATTCTTATATTTTCGTACGTTTTACAGTAAATTTTTCGTCCTTATAATAATTTTTTTTACGTTAATTTACCTTATTTTCCTTCAACCACATTAAATAAAAATTATTTTAGTTCCTATTCATAATATCCAAAAAATAAAACTAACCTGTTAAAATAATTTCGACCCACTAATTCATGGTATGGAATCCATTTTTCCATATATAAAACACCTAAGTTACAATAATTTATTTAAAATTAATACCCATTAAAAAATGAGAAAATGAGTTTTTAAAAAATAAAAACCATTAAAATTTTACAATAGTTTATATTAAATTTCAATGTGAAATTACTTCCAATGAACAAAATATTATTCCGTGAAAAAAAAAATTAAATTAATTATACTTTAAAAGCAATAAAAATTATAATGTATAAATATAAATAAATTACATGAAAAAATAGTTTTAAATTGAAACATAGTATTTTTCACAATTCATTAATATATGATTTTTTTCAGAAAAAATAAAAAAAAAATTAATCAAAGTAAATTTTGATTTACAACTTCCGAAAAAAAGAGTTTATTTTTTAAAATATAACCTATAAAATCTTCGCAAAAAATTTCATTCCATGGTCACATTGTTTCTCAAAATGGCATGCCTATTGATCCTGTGAAAACAAAAGTTGTGGAAAAATGGCCATAAACCACAAATATAACTGAGATACATAGTATTCTTGGTTTAGCAGGTTATTACCGGATGTTTGTTGAGAATATTTCATTGTTATCTAGTCCAATGACCATGTTAACTTGAAAAGGTGTTATGTTCATTTGGACAAAATAATGTGATGATTTTTTTTTAGAATTGAATATAAGATTGGTGAATGCTCCAGTTTTGGCACTACATTCCCAAAATGGTGAGTTTGTTCTTTATAGTGATGCATCATTGAAAGGACTTTCTTGTGTCCTTATGTAGAATGACCATGTAATGGCTTTTGTATCACGTCAGTTGAAACCTCATGAGTCAAATTACCCTACACATGATTTAGAATTAGCTGATGTTGTTTTTTGTTTTAAAAATTTGGATGCATAATTTTTGTGGAGTAAAATGTGAAATATATAGGGACCAAAAAATATTAGAGTATATATTCACTCATGAAATAAATAAACATGATACAAAAGAGATGGCTAGAATTAATCAAGGATTATGATTGCATGATCCTTTACCATCTGGGAAAAGAAAACAAAGTGGCTGATGCTTTGAGTTAAAAAAAATAATTATTTATTAAAAATGATACGTTTGGAACAAGATCATTTGGTTTTTAATTTTATGAGATTTGGCATAAAAGTTTTCAGTGCAAAAAAATATTCTATTTTGTTTTAGGTTCTAGTGAGATCATCTCTATCTGAGAGAATTAATAAAGCGCAGATGGAAGACAGCAAGTTGCAGAAAAAGGTAAAGTTGGTTCAGAAGGGTAAGTTTCATGATTTTAACTTTGATATTGATTGTGTTTTAATGATTAGGAAAATATTATATGTGCCTTGTGATTCACAGTTGAAGAATGAGTTGTTATGTGAAGCCCATAGTTCCCCGTTTTCAGTTAATCCTAGAAGTACCAAGATGTAAAGTAATCTTTGGGGGTATTAATGGTGAGATTGAATAAAAAAGAGATATTTTTTATTTTACTGTGAAGTGTTTGACCTGTCATTAGGTTAAAGAATATAGGTAGTTACCAAATTTTATGCTTCAGCCTTTACCGATGCCAGAGTGGAAATAGGAAAAAATATCCATGGACTTCATTGTAGGAATACAAAAGACATCTTGAGGTAACAATGAAATATGGTTTATTGTTGATCAATTGACTAAATCTACTCATTTACTTCCTATTCAAGATAATTTGTCTCTAGATCATATTTCTCCATTGTATGTTAAAGAGATAGTCAGGTTACGTGGTGTTCTCCTCTCCATTGTATCTGATCATGATCCCAGGTTTACTTATAACTTTTGGAAATTTTTTCAGAAGTCGTTGGGTGCTAAATTAAATTTTAGTACAGCTTTTCCTAACTAATCAGATGGGATGTCAGAATGAACAATTCATACCCTGGAATATATGCTATGTGATTTCTAAATGGATTACAAGAGATTTTGGGACCAACATCTTTCTTTCGTGGAATTTTCTAAAAAGAACAGTTTTTATTCCAGTATACATATGGATCTGTTTGAAGCATTATATGGAACGTGATGTTGAACTCCAGATTTTTGGGATGAAGTAGGTGAAATGAAGATAATGGGACCAGAATTAGTAGAAATGATGGCAGAAAAAGATCAATTGATTTAGAAGCACTTGAGAACAGCTCAGATAAGGAAGAAAAGTTATGCATATAATCGAAGGAATGATCTTTCTATTGATGTATGTGGTCATGTATTCCTCAATGTTTCTCCATGGAAGAGTGTGATGTGTTTTGGTAAGAATGGAAATTTGAGTCTGCGGTTCATTAGGCCTTATGAAATCTTGGATAAAGTCAGATCAGTTTTATATAAAGTGTATTTACCTCCATGTTTGTCCTAGGTACAGAATGTTTTTCATGTTTCAATGTTGAGAAATTATATGCCAGATCTATCTAATGTTTTGAGCCTAGAGGTAGTTTAGTTGGAATAGAATCTCCCTTATGAAGAATAACCAGTCCAGATTCTTGATCGAAGAGAGAAATTTCTACAGAATAATGTAATTCAATAGGTAAATGTTTTGTTGAAAAACAATTTGGTTGAAGAGGAAACTTGGGAATCTAAAAATTCTATGAGGGATAAATACCCCCATTTATTTGTTAAGTGAATAAAATTGTGAGGACGCCATTTAAAAATGGGTGGAACGATGTAGCATCCCAGGTAAATAAAGAAATATGACATTTTCATATTTTTTTATATTTGTGAATTAAATATTAATTTTACCTTAAAAGAGATGAAATCTTTGATGGCATACTTGATATGCAACAACAAGATTCTTTGAAATATTACATTACACACTAACAATGTAATATTATTATTTTAACTGGTAGTTAAAGCCTATCCATTGTATTGGAAGGAATTAACAGAACTAACTACAATATGATTATTCATGTTTGATTAAATGTTTTTAGAGTTATCCAATAAAAGTTAGAGGCTTAAAATGTGAATGAATCTAATTTTAAGCATTTTTTACTTTAAATGGTTGATTTACCACCTTTTAATGGAAAACCCTCTTTAAATAAATATTTGGTCACTTTTATATGTTCTATTTTAAAGAATAAAATTTTCTTTAGAATCAGGACATTGAAATTTACGTTGGGTAATTTTTTGGTTTTTCTTGATAAAATTAATTTTCTTAATGAAGAGTGAAAAATAATATATATTAATTCAAATTTTATATTTGATGTAATTTATTTATATGGTTTAATTATCTTTTTAATCGGGTTGAAAGTTTAATTATATTATATTTTTACCATTTAATGCAATTTTGGTCATTGGAATTAATTTCGATTTTAAATTACACATAAACAGGTGTCAATCTTTTGATAGATATTGTTTCTTAAAAAAATAATATTTGTCTTGACAATGGGAATTGATTTTAAATTAATTATTGAAACTTATTTGTTTTTAATTTTAAAAAATATACATCATTTTGGAATTCAGAAGATCAAATATAGACTAGGCTTAATTTTTGTTATTTTTCTGAAAAACATCAATTTTTTTTGATGAATAGTGAAAACACTGAGAATTAGTTAAAAAGCTAAATTTTTCATTTAAATGAAATTTTACCACTTTTTTTAATTGAATTTCAAAAATCTGACATACATGGTTTTTAATAGTATGTAAAATATGGTTCAATAAGATGAAAATATTTTTTTGGTGAATAGTAACTTTTGACTTTCATTTACCATGGTTAAAGATAAATAGGGTACCTCATGGTAAAAAGAATATCATAATAATATAAAATTACTTGAACACTTATCCTAACATTATTGGATGATTCATGGCCGACCATGGGAATCCTTGGGTAGATTTTTGGACCCCATGGATCCACTTAAGAGTGATAATGACACATTATTTTAATTAACTTAAAGTAAAGACAAAAATGACATAAAAAAATAAATTTTAGTTAATTAATTTTTACATAGGGTTATTTAAGTTATCTATTTGACTATAAATATTCATTGGAAATATTAAAATATTTCCAATATCATGGTAATTTTTTATAATTTATAGACATAAAATAATTAAAATAAATTATGACACAAAAAGGATGCAGTATTTACCTCATTAATAAATGATTTAAATAAATAAGATTATAAGTATTAAAATAATATCCAAAACCTTACCAATTATATTTAAATGAATTTATTTTGACCATGAGTCGTCTTATCTTCGACTTTAATTAGGTTTCGACCTTTAGAAACCAAAAATCATTATATAATTTATATAATATTTTCACACTTTCCTAAAGAACCCCTCCTCCCCCTTATAAAAAGCCCTCACATCTAACCCATTCCTCAAACTTCTCATGGCCCTTGGATCATCCAACCCCTGAACAAATAAGAACTAAATATCCATATAATTCACTTAAAATCCTTAACTTAGGTATAAGGTGCTTCAAGAAGTCTTTTTGGTTCAACCCAAAGGGTGTTACCCGAATTAAAGGTAACAGTTTCTCTTAAATTCTTTTATTTTATTTTACTTCTCCAACCCCTAAACTCTTTTTATTATTTTCTTTCATAACAAAACTAGTATCCTAAATATAATAGGATTTTGTTTTGATATGGATTCTAACTACACTTTCACACACCTCTATCCAATTGGTAAAAAAACATCATGTTTTTGTGGACGAAAAACTAACGCCTCAGGAAATGATGATTGTTCAATCTTCTCATACCACATCTTATGGTGGATATTATGATAGAACTATATTTATATATAATATATATTATATTTATATATTCTCTATTCATCTGTATTTTTCATTTATAGAATACCATTATGGTTTCCATAGTGGGTAAATACAGTAATCTCATTTGAGGAAGTGCGAACTACTGCCCCCTCAAAGTGATATGACTTGATCAGGCCTTATGTGGAACGTAAAAATGGTAGATTTAATGAAATTATATATGATGCTATAATGGAATTATAATATACTTATGTATCATTATGTTTCTATTCCATTACAATACAAAATATAAATGGAAGTAGCGTTCATGTGTACGTATGACTTACCGTCTCTATGAACGGTGATTTCCATTTCTTATCTTCAAATGTTATATAATATTATAAATACATGTATATACTGGATATATATATATATATGATATGTAAATCATTAATAAAATTCTGGAAATAATGATCTTTTGACCACATGAACAACTTTTAATTATAAGAAGTCCATTTTTGACTCAAATTCCAAATATCTACAAAATGACAATTATTAACTTAAACAATTACATAATGATTATAACATGGTAATAAGTCATATAAAAAAGTAATAAGAAACTTGAAAATTTTTCTTCAGAAAGTAGAAATTAACTTTAGTTTATTATTCAGGAGATTAAAGCATGAACGAGTCATGTCGGACACAAGGTAAGGTAACTTCTTAACCCAATTCTTATTCTTTGAGTTGATCTTATCATTATTATTTATGTTGTTCATTGATTATGTGAGAAAATAATTTTTATATCTTATCATATATTTATAATTTCTTTATTTGTGATTATAGTGAATACACATAATCAATCAATTTTATTTTCAAAATGATCTTTTTAAGGGACTTTGTCTCAATCTACATTCATTGAGGCATATTTTGTTTTATACAAGACATTATTTTATATGGTATATAAACCCCTTTGACTTTTCATTTCATTTAAAGGGAATATTTTTCTATGAGAAATTTTATTAAATGAAAAAAAGAATTTTTTAACGTGAGTAGTGACAATGACCTTTTCCACTGCCACAAGTATTGTTTGATCTTTGGCATCCCTAAAAAGATGTAATGTTTTTAAAAGAAAAATAAATACCATATTCACTTTGATGTATTTTCGTGTTGAAAATGGTTTTGATAATGGATTTTTTTATGTCAATATATATAAATAATATATCATGAATGAAATTGGTAAATGTTATCTTTCCTTTATATTTGGTTTATGTGTTATGATTTTATAATGGTAGTTATACATTTGATGGGTGGTTACATGATAAACAAAAAAGACGGGTGATGTCGTGATAAACTAGGCTGGGTGGTTATGTTATAACATCCAATGCATTAGGAATGGAGGTCGGCTGTATATATATTCTATTTAGTGGCGTGTATGGAAGTTGACCGTATGGTTATCCCATTTATGTATGTTTATGTCCCATGTTACCTTTATATGTTATGTGTTTTTTATATGGGTTTTATGGTAATACTTTGGTTATAAAAGTGTAACCATTGATCTTTTATTCAATGAAGAGTATTGACTACTTCACAAAGGTGAAATTTTTTACTTATGATAAAGCATTCATGGCTTACAATTTGTTTTTAAAATCTAACAGTTTTCCTTCTTTGTGTATCCCTTACTGAGCTTTTTATGCTCATCCCATATTTTTTAAATGTTTTATAGATGAGATAATGTGGAATAGGGTCAATGAAGGGATTAAGGAAAAGTCATGTTGTCTAAAATATGGAATTAGACATGACAGTTTTTAAAAAAAAAATTGAAAAAATTGAAACATGGTAGATGTGTCTACATGTAATATTCAAGTAGTTATGTATATGTTATGACCTAATACTCTAAATCTGTTAACATAAAAAGATCCTCAATGTGAATTTTTAACTAAATTCGAGAATATGCAATGTTTAAGGCTAGGAACTTACAATAATAATAAAACAATAATAAAATATATATAATAGAATTTTATATTACTATTGGAATATTTTTATCAATACATATTTTCTCATATCCTCTTATTTATGGAATGGAAAAAATTGTCTAAATTACAGCGATTAACTGTCTCCATGGATAATGAATTTTCCATTTTCATGAATTACTTTATGTTTGGTCATAAAACTATTATTATGGTCAAAAATATTGTAATAGATATATTATTACTTATTCCATGTTCTAAAAATAATATATATATAATATTAAATATATAAAAACCTAGTTCGTGATGGATTAAAAACCCACCATAATAAACTAAACATTTATCATTAATATTTTATCCCATGAAACACATAAATTTTAGAGAAAAATTATATATGGGACCATTTAAACTTCTTTAATTGTACGAATAAATTATCATTTCACTTATATAATAGTTTTAAAATTTGAAAATAACTTCCATAATTATACACAAGTGAAATGATAATGAATGGGACACTACTATAATAATGAAATTGAACATTATAAACCCTCAAAATGGTCATTAATGAACATTATAAAATTATAATAAATCAATATGATGTGTAACTAGTTCTAAATTAATAAATTAATTAATATAATTTTATTATCAATGAAATTTAGTGCATGTTAATAACACATTCAAATATAAGGTAAGGTATCTCTCTAAGTCTCCATATTTACATTGGGTTACGCTTTCTCTATCTTTTTTGCCTCATTTTAACCATTCTTTATTCTAATAAAATTATCCTATTTTATGGGTATATGAACCCAAAATATGTATGTATCTCAATTAATAATTATTTTAGGTATAATTACATGATTTTTATGGTTCCCTTCACATTTCATCCTGATAAGAAAACCCAGTTAAATGAAACTTATCTTTTTCAGAACAATTTTCAAGAATAATCCATAAAATATTTTAAGCCTATAATATTTATAAAAAATATCTCAAATTAACATTACAAACTAATTTAGTTCATTTATGGTTTATTCAAGATAATTATTATGTTGTACTCTTTAAATACACTTTATTTTCTCCTTGAAACCGTGCTTAAGTGGCACATTTCTAAAGATGCATAACCACTCTTTTTGATGTTTTCACATTAGTTAGACTTCACTATTAACAATACTTTCTTATATTTTATTTATTAATGACCAAATATAATTTACATCTCTTCTTTCAATGATACCATTGTTATACTCTATTTTTTATTCATTATGACATGATTGCAAGAACAATTTATTTAAATGGGTAACCCTTATGATAATACCTTATGTTTGATTCTTTATGTGGAGGAAAAAGCATGAAATATTTATGATGGTTCTTCCTTAATAGATCTACAATGCATTGGGTAATGTTTTAGTCTCAGGAGACATTATGTTTTGGATTAGGGAGTAAACCTAATCCACTATGAGATTTTATTTCCACCATGTGATATCATCTCAGAAGTTATCTTTGACATGTTTTTATGTCATGTTTTGTGTTTCTACTACTTTCATATGTTTCCTTTATCATATGATTCCATGTTCTACATTATATACTCCAATAAGATTATTTTTTATCCATTCCTTTTCTGTTATAAATGTATTCCTACTTACACATGTTCTATGTTTCATTCCCATGTTTATTACCTTACTAGTTTTTTATCTCATCCCTTTTATCTAGGTATTCCATTGTTTATTCATTGTACTTTTAGGATATTAATGGGAGTTACAATCTCAATATAAAGATTAATAAAAATATGTTTTATTTCAATTTCATGTTTCCTAACTCTATACTTATTCTTCCAAATACACTAGACTTTTCAATAATTAGTTTGTATTTTATGAATAATTATTCTTGAAATCATCTAATAATATGTGTAAAATGGATTGGTAGATATAGTTGGTATTAGAGAATGATATAGTCTATTTGGATATTATGACTAGAAAAATTTTAGTAAGAACCCTAGGGATAATTATATTACCATCAATTACCTAGATAGAAACATACATAATCACAAGTTATGATATAATTTTCATTTATAAGTTTATCCTTATATGTTCAAAATTACATTTTTATATTCTTATTATTTATGAAATAAATCCCTCTAGTTTTATTTTTCATTAAAAGTTAATGGACTGAAATAGTAGAACCCATACTAGAAACCGATGTAATAGGAAAAATGATGATGTACCTAATGAGATTCCAAACTTGTTTGGAACTTGATATAAAAAACTCATGACAGTATTGGCTCACCTGGATAAAGTTGTGAATAATATCCTGAATTAGGTGGAACACCCAACTGATCCTAAGAAAGATCAAGTTTCATTGTAATCTTTTATGCAAAAAAATCCTCCTATACTAAGTGGATTTTTTCATCCCCTCATCATGAAAAAATGGATAAAATCCATTGGGATGATATTTCATTACCTCTTATTCATAAGAGAAGATAATGTTGTGTTATTGGTCTATAGTTTTGATGGGGAAGCCGATTAGTAGATGAAAATGATTAAAAATTTGAAGTATTAGGGGGAAATTTATTACATTGAATTGGAATCATTTACGAAAATACATTTCAATAAAAATTTTCCCTAAACACTCCATCTTAAGATAGAGAGGGATTTTCCCAGTCTGAAGTAAATTGAAGAAGATTCCATTAGAGAATATGAGACAGACTTCACATGGCTTGCACAATATGCTTTTGAATTTTTCATCATCACTAAATGTAAGGTGGCCTTATTATTTATTGGTTTGAAACTATGTCTAAGATAAGATTTAATGATTTAGGACATTGATAGTTATGAATATATTGTAAGTTCTTCCCTTAATGTAGATGTCGACATTGGTGATTCTTAGTGGTCTCATTGTACTTGAGATAAGAAATGTAAGATGGAATTCTCTTCAAGAAGGACAATAGAGAAATAGCCTGGATGAAATTAAAACCAGCATCCAACATATAAAAATTAAGGGAAGATGAATCTTGGAAACTATCTAAGGGGGACTAGAAGGTTCTTCAAGTGTGGAAAAGTGGGCACCAAGCCTATCAGTGTTGAAGTTAAAGGAAGAATACCACTAATGAGGAAGTGTAAAAAAGTTTCAAATGATTACTATTCCCACATTTTAGTGTTTTAACTACAAGGAACATGGTAACTATTCAAGAAAATACCCTAAAAAGTTGGTTTTTGGGAAAATTCTTTGACAAAAACCTTCAAGGTAGCAAGAAGGGCATATTCTATCACTACTGTGGAGGTGGAACCCAAAAATGATGTGGTGAAATTTATTTTTGTTATTCATTCAATAATATAGAAATTAATTTTTTATTCTTTTTCTACACAATCTTTTATATAATTAAATTTTATTATAACTATTCAATCCCCACCTCAAAAATATGGATGATGACTTATCTATTAGAATAGTGAATGGGAAAATTATAGCATAACGTGTATAAGTCCTCTCTAGTCAATGTTTGTGGACTGAACCACCAAAAAATATATAATTTTACATCATTGATAAGAGTTTTATGCTATACTGGGCATGGATTGGCTATCTTTATACAAAGTAAACATCATCTTTCAGGAATGGGAGATCACCATTCACATCTCAATGCATCCAACAATTTTTAACATGTTTGTGGGAGAGGATGAATCTCCTTCAGAATCAACATCCCAAGGGTGGATATTATTTCCATATGATCAAAAATATCTAGATTAAATTTTGGATACATAGGAGAGGATCATGTCTGGGGACTTTCTCATTGTAAGTGACTACATTGATGCCATCCCTGATGAATTTTTGTGTCTTCCTCTTAACTAAGAGACTGAGTTCTCAATTGATATTATACCTCTATCTCTACCGAGATCAAAGACTCCATACAAGATTTCCACTATGGAGTTGAAAAAATTGAAGAAGAAATTACAATAGAATCTATACAAGGGTTTTATATGCTTGAGTACTTCCCCATGGGGTTCTATAGCCCTCTTTATTAAGAAGAAGGTTGGATCAATGCATATATCAATGAATTATCATGAGCTAAAAATCATGATAATAAAATAGTATCCCCTTCCAAGGATATATTACATAATTGATCAACTACATGGGTCCAAGGATTTATCTAAGGTGGACCATTGGTTATAATATCCCCAATTAAATATAAAGAAGGAATATATTACAAACACTAAATTTATAATGAGTTATGGACACTTTGAGTTCATAGTGATTCCATTAGGACTCACCAATGTTCCAACAATATTCATTAAAATAATAAATAGAGTCTTTAGATATTACCTAAATAAATTTTTTCTATTCTATATAGATGATATTCTGATATACTCAAAGATAAAGGCGGAACAAGATTAACATTTTAATACATTGATAAAAACATTTTGAATAGATTAACTATATGAAAAGTATAGTAAATGTGAGTTCTGGATGGAGGAAGTACTATTCTTGGGACATGTTATCACCAAAAAGGGATATTTTTGGACCCTTCTAAGACAAACTCAATTGAGGAGTGGCATAGACCAAAATCTATAATAGAGATCCATAGTTTCGATGGTCTATCTGGGTATTACCAATGATTTTTGAAGAACTTCACATGATTTTAAAATTCACTAACCATGTTGACTTGAAAGTGAGTAATGTTTTTCTGGAATGGTGAATGTGAACACAGCATCAAAGAGATTAAAAAGAGGCATACCACTACACTAGTACCTACACTATCCATAATTAGAGATATATTTTTAGCATTGAGTGATGCATCAAATAAGCAATTATGTTGTTTACTAATGAAAAATTATAATGTAATATCCTTCAACATAAGGATGTTGAATGTTCCAAAGTAAAAGTTTCCCACACATGATCTGGGGTTGGAAGTTGTGATCATCACATTGAAAATATGGAATCAGTATCTATATAGAGAGAAGTTTGAGATATATACTAATTACAAGATACTAAAATATATGTTAACACTGAAGGATCCTAATATGAACTAGTGAAGATGGATGGATATCATCAATTATTGTGACATTCCAATCCACTGCCATCATGGTAAAGCAAATAATGTGGAATATAATGTATGTATAAATTATCCTGAAACATTATCAATGATAATAATTTTGAGGGATTAAATATGATTATACTTACAAAGGATGGACATGGGAACCACAAGGGAAGTGATATCATCATTCCATTCACAAGATATTTATCATCCATACTTTATAGAGAAGATAAATTGTGCTCAAATAAATGATGTGGAAATTCAAAAAAAGGTGGAATCTATCAGGAACGGAAAATCCTTAGAGTTCGAAATTTATGATGAATGAGTTGTATGATTTTTTTGATTATGTGTACCCTAAATTCTTCACATTAGGAATGATGAACATATTTTAACCCTATCCCTTAACCCTAGGGTCAAAAATATGTATCGATATCTCTAATAATATTACTTGTGGGATAATATAAAAAAAAGATCACATAATATGAATTAATGTTCCTGGTATGTCAGAAAGTGATGGCTTAAAAGAAAAAACTCTAAAGGTTTGATGAAAAAATTACCTATACCTAAACGAAAATGATAAAACGTTATCATGGAATTTGTCACTAGATATCTGAGAACATTCAGAGGAAATAATTATCTATGGGTTTTTATGGATCATAATACAAATATAGATAACATTATTACAATTCGAGATGACCTATCACTTGATCAACTTTCATGGATATATTTTATAGAAGTGGTGAGGATACATTGAGTACCATTATCGATTGTAATAGATCAAGATCTGAGATTTACCGCCAAGTTCAAGAAAAGTCTCTAACAAGATTTAAACACTAAGATAAAAATTAGTATGGATTTTCACCTTCAAATTGATGTTTAGTCTATGTGGAAAATTATAACACTGGAATACATGTTGAGATTTTGATCAATATAATTCTAAGGATGATGGGATCATAATCACTTATTGGTGGAGTTCTCTAATAACAATTATTTCCACTCGACCATCCAAATTTCCCCATATAAATCCCTTTATGGTTAAATATTTAGAACACATATATGCATGGTTGTATTTGCAAAGTGTAATATATTGTGATGTAAATTAGTTGTGGAAATTGTATAAAATATTAAAGCTATTAAACAACATATTAGGGCCTCCCAAAGTCAAAAGAAGAGTTATGTAAGAAATCATCAATGGGACATAGAATTCCAATTTAGAGGTAAGGTATTCCTATGAATATTTTCATGAAATATAGTAATGAGATTTGGGAAGAAGGGAATGTTTTGTCTTAGGCACATGAGTCCCTTTGGGATTCTTGATCTCATTAATGTTTTGGAATATCGACTAGCACTTCCACCAACAATGTCTCAAATACATGATGTATTTCACGTATTCCTATGGAGGAATTACATACTATATCCCTCACATGTACTCAATAAAAAGCTGGTACAACTATAAAATGTTCTCTTTTATGAAAAGAATTTACCGAAGACCTTGGATCATAACATATTATGAAGGAACCATAAATATGAAGTGTTTGCGTGGGAACTGGAGGAAGCATTAATGTAAAATTACCCTCACCTACTTTCACCATAGTATATAAAACAAAATTTCATGTATGAAATTTCATGTAGGGGAAATTTAATACTAAAATATTTTTATTAAATATATCTCTTTAAATAATTTAAGTTATTTAGCAGCTTTTGTTGCACAAAA
Source organism: Viscum album (assembly GCA_963277665.1). Taxonomy (NCBI): domain Eukaryota; kingdom Viridiplantae; phylum Streptophyta; class Magnoliopsida; order Santalales; family Viscaceae; genus Viscum; species Viscum album. The sequence goes on from OY728153.1 coordinate 268,628,802, forward strand.
CACCGACATTCAACAAACTAGGATTAAATTATTATTATTTTATCCTAACCATTATAACCTATCCATTTAATTTTAGGTCATATTTATTAATACCCATATTATGAAATATATTAATTCTAAATAAACAAATAGTTATGTTTTTAATAAAGGATTTTATTCTTCAAGAATAGGTTTTCTTAAAAAATTATTTTATTTATTTCTATGAGAAAATAAATATATTTAATTATGAAATATTTAAAAATATTATTTGGAAAAAAAACTTAATGAATTTATCAATTCAAAGTTATCTTAGGATGAATTTTTGTGAATTTCCATAATTTTTTGAATTTTCATGAATAGTGAAAAATACTGATTTACATTGAAAACTGTATATTATTTTAAAACATTTACAAACTCAAATACTATTTAAGATTATATTAAAACAATAATAAGTGAATTTTTCCCATAAATAATATAATAGTTTTCTTTCAAAATAATTTTTTACGTGATATTTATATAAAAACATTTTATATATTAAAATGGAATTTCTCTAAAACAAATTCATTATGTTTTCTAGTTTAATATAAAATTAAAATTTTTCCCTTCTGTGTCTTGAATTTTAAAAAATTAATTACATATTTTTAATCAAGAGTTCAAAATTTAGTAAATATGCCCCTTTCATGTTTTTCAATATGAACAGTAACCATGGTAAAATATTCCATCTTGGTAAAGAGTAAATGGGGTTAATATAAATTAAATATAAGTTATAAGGTCATAAGTTTTCATTAATATTCTTATTTAATGAATTAAATTATATATTTAACTCCTAATGTTTTAAATTTAGTTATTTAGTGAACATATTTCCATTAAAATGACATAGAAATTATTAAAATCAAAGAAAGTGACAAAAATGTCACACTCTTGTTTTTAATTAGTATAATATTTTCAATATGGATTTAACCAAAAATATATACCCAACTATAAATATTTTTTTGAAAGATAAAATATTTATATTCATTATGGTAATTTTTTTAAAAAAGGAGGAATAAAATATTTTCCCTAAATGTTGCACAATGTTGATGTATAATTATTCAATTAAATGAAAAGTAAAATAAATTATAATAAAAATATAAAATTACTATAATTTATGACATTTAAGATGATCTAGGAATTATATAGAATAAAATTTAATATTTAGTATAAAATATATATTTTTTTTCTATTTTTCTAATTTTCTTGATGTTTTTTGGTGTTAAAGTAGTGAAGAGTATCTAAATTGACAATTATTATATTTTATGGGATGAATATTTTATTAAATAATTTTAAAATCATATAAATATTTTAAAAATAAAAATTGTTTATTATATGGAATAAAATTAAGAAATTGTATATTTACGGTCAAATTTACAACATATAAGTAAAAATTATAACCTTTTATTAATAATTTTTATTACCTTAATTAAAATTAAATTTGGTTTACTCAGGGTTAATCCAAATGATAAGGTATAAATAAACCCAAACCATGTATAAATTATTTTGGTTGATGATATTACCAAATTATATTAAATTACATTCAAATAAATGATCATTTTGTTTTATTTTGATTGAAAGTGAATTAATTGTAATTTAATCTTTTGATAAATTTTAAAAACACCCCTATACTCCCTTAAAAATACTACCCCTCACAACCCCTTATCCTAAAACTGTTAAAGCATTCAATATTTTCAAATATCTTCCAAAAACTCTTCCCCCTACTCTAACAATATACAAGTGATGTTGTTCTAACCAAAAGGCCAATTCTATGTTCCTAAAGGGATCCTTCAAAGATGTGATAGGAAAGAGGTAACTTTCCTTGACCAATGTAACATATTGAACCATGATGCCACTGAATGATGCCTTAAGCCTAATGGTCACTTGGCCCCATGCACATCTCGCCAAAATCTAAAGGCCATCGACTAGTAGTGAGGGACTAGGTGTGTTAGTGGGGAGACTATTCCCTCATTACCAGAGTGTGGCACAACAAAAAATCTATAATAGATACATGTTGTAAAAGCAGTAAACCAATAATATAATGAAACAACTGAAGACTAATATTATAAACAAATACATAAGTTTTATAATACAAATAATTATGACATATTTCACATTTCTAATAAAACAGCCAAACTGGGTACATAGAAAACACATACAATACAAGTCTGAAAAATAAAAAGGCCAAAATATTCCTAGCAGCATCGCAAACCTTATCTTGGTACCATTCTCTCCTGCTCCAAAACATCATATCAAGTACCTGTGTTAGGGTGATTTCCCTTCTCAACTCTTGTAATCATATAATCTTTTTGGGTCCAAAAACATGGCCTAAATAGGGAGTGAGAAAATGTCTTCATAGGGAACCACCAAATGTCTATGCGAATTAGTCAATAAATATGTATAGTAGGCAGTGTCAAATAAGAAGAGAAATAATCAAGAAAAAACTCAAAATTAAACATCATACAAGTAATGGATTTCATTTACATTCATTAAACGTTTAAATAATATATAAATTTATAAGTCTTGAGATCTAGCTTAAGTACAGAATCCCCTGTGTAACTAAAAGAAAAAAAATGAATTCTCATGTCATCTGAACCATACAAGTTAAGAACAACTCAATCTTGTGATTTTTCAGGAGATGAATCATAATTCATTCCATTTCATTCACTTAATTCATTTAGAACATGAGTCTATCATTGTCATTATTAAGTTGTAATACAAGTATCACTCCAGGTGAAATCAACCAAAACCTTATGGGTCTATCCATGGAAAACCTCTCATGAACCCAATAATTTCTCTTGATGTGGTATCGATTTTAGGACATATGATTCTATCCTTATAGGTCCTCTATAGAAGGCCCAGGTATCCATCATGACATATATTTAAATCCCCTTTGACTTCATCCTTAGTAATCCATTTGTATTCTAAGTATCTATCAGAATATATATCAATTATCATTGATTCCATCCATGGAATATCTCATTTGGATGCGAGTATAACTCATCACAATATCACATTAACCATTGAGTCTATCCATGTAATTATAAGGTGAATTAATGAGTCACTCAAGGTATAATGGTCAATAGTCACTTGATTCCATATAATGCATTCTAATTTGTATCCATGTATCAACTAGGTTTATTTATTAGTTAACCAATTAAATTTCACATGCCAAGGCCGAAATCAAAGGAATTCAAAATAAATCACCTCAAAAGGGTGACTCAGGAAAGGACCAACCTCAAATGATTGTACAATCATTTACTCAAGTATTCATCATTCATATAAAAATCACCACATTCTTAACTAACCAATACATGGTTTTAATAGCATTTTACTCATGTGGGAGTAATTAATATTACAAGAATAAAACGTATAACAAACTTATAGATATATTTAAAAACATTTCACACACATGGTCATATTAGGATAACAAGCTTTCCATTCTCAATCAATTCATTACATAGTAAGGTATCAATATAACTCACAAGGGTTATTAACATAAGGTCCATTCATATACTCACAGATACATTTTTAAAATAACAACACTAACAATACTATCAAGCTATAACATGTCTTAATTATTGTATAACTTGCATGGGGAAAGAAGTAATTCGATAAACTCAATCCAATTGCTTAAATTCATGTCATAGAATCTACATTACTCACATGGGAATGGAAATTACAAAAAATAATTCTTACACAATCAATGTAATACATGGTTCAAGGAGAAATTCATCCATATCATACCCTTTATTTGATTCAATTACAACTCAACAACATTACAATTAAATTTATAACCAAATCCATTTTTGATAACCCATGAATGGGATAAAGGTACGCCATAAGGGGGTGTCCAAGGAATAAATCCATAAAAGGTACATTCAAGGAAACTCACCCTTGGGGTGGTCCTTATTCGAGGAATACAACCAATAATATGCATCAAAACCCCAATTAAATTACCTATAACATGTCAGGAAATTATAGGGTTCAATTTCAACTTAAGGTGTCACCTTAAAAATGGACACATGGAACAACGACATATATAAATACCTTGAAATTCATAGAAAAGAATGGTACCACCTAACTTAGGTCCATTCTCGATAGCTTATCCAGTATCAGACTCTAATTTGACACAATTAGAAAAAACATGATGAACATTTGATGTATGATAAATTGTGGCATATGAGTCTAAATGAAAATAGTGAAACTGATTCCCAAAAGAACTGCATATGATAAAAAAGGAATTAACGCCTTACCATTAAAGATCTAAGGAGACGAACCATGCTTTAATTAGAGTCCATATGGAGAAGGGATCTGATGTCTTAAAATAGGCTTAAGGGGTGAGTTTTTTTAGGGGTGTGAGGCTACTCTAGGATGGGTGAGTCTCTATTTAGGTTTAAAAAGTATTTTTATTTTAATTTAATAATATTAAAAATCTCACACATCATTTCTACCATAGATTCCTGTTGTCCTAGGGAATATTTTATGATTTCCCAAAATGATTTATATACTATATGAAAACCATGATAAAACCCACTATAAAACCTACTGAAAATGATAGACATGTCGCATGTCCATGGGGATCCCTTGCACGGTTTACCTAAACCATGTTCCTTCTAAGATCCCATTTTCTTACATAGAATAGTTTAGTACAACTATGTGACATGCCCCCACACAGTTTGAACTAACTATGATCATGGCTAAAAACACCAAAACATTGGGTTTTAGGATATAGACCATCCATTGACGCTCCCGATACCTTCATGACCCCAATGGGAATCAACTACAGGCCATATTTATGAATTTAAACTAAGAATTCAGGAAAACAATTGATTTGTACCTCAAATAATAACTATTTTCTTACAAACATCCCCCCACAAATCAATTCATCCTCAGATTTCCCTTCCAAGGGTGGAGAAGAGAGATCTAAGAACAACTATGGGCACTGTGATTTTACATCAGCCACCCTCTCCTAGGTCCCATCCTACAGTCGGTTGTGATGCCACAACACTTATACTATATGAAGTTACCAACCTATGAGAAACATCGTGATACGATCCAAAATTCATATAGGATTCTAATCAAAGGGCATGTTTACCTATAACTCAACCTCCTCAGGAAGAATTGCATTAGACGGGTCAGAAAAATAGCTTTTCATCTAAGAAACATGGAAGACAACATACAGAGATCAATACCTATGTGGTAACTACAACCGATCGGAAACTAGCCTGACTCCATCTAGAATCCCGAAAAACATGACGTTTGTTGTCAAAATATTACCCTTTCTCATAATTCTCTTGTGTCCCATACATGGTGAAACTTGTAGAAAAACATGATCCTTGACCTCGAAATCTAGAGTTCATCTACAGCTATTGATGTAAGATATCTGGTAATACTCAGTAGTATCAATCTACTTCTGAATCAATAGCACCTGTTATGTAGTCTCCAAGACAAGACGGGTTCCTGAAATAGCTGCCTCTCCTACCTCTAGCCAACAGATGGGTGATCAGCATGGCCTACCTTACAAGACCATATATGGCGACATGTGAATAGTATCCTAGACTCTTTTTTTGTAGGAGAACTCTACCAGGTGTATATGCCTCTCCCATGTTCCCTCTAATTCTTGGATGCATGGACACAACATGTCCTCCAGCACATGAATCGTGTCCTCTTAATGGCTATCTGTATGTGGGTGGTATGTCCTTATCAGAAGCACCTGAGTACCCAAAACCCTTTGTCGCTCATTCCAGAATCGATAATTTAACTGATCAATCCTATAAAAAAGATAGAATGTGGGACCTCATGTTGTCATACTATCTCATGGATTTACAACCTCCGAAGATCATCAACTCAAAATGTCTCCTTAATAGGTGGGAAGTGAGAGACCTTCATGATCCTATCAACAAAAACCCATAAAACATCATTACCTAAGGGTGACCATGGTAAACCTATCATTAAATCCATTGTGACATCATTCCATTTCCACTCTATATTTGCTAGATACTTGAAAATATCCAACTGGTCAATGGTGTTCCAGCTTCACAAGATGGTAGGTTTAAAACCTCATAATAAAACCAACTACATCTCTTTTAATGCCTAACCACAAATACGGATGATGTAAATCCCAATACATCATTGTGAAAACCAATTGTATTACCAAAGATGAATCATTAAAACCCTTCATAATCTTCTTGTGAATGTCTAAAGATACCCACATGCATCCATGTACTCATAGGATTCCATCCTCACCTATGGTCCATGCAGGAGGAATCCTCACCTTCCACACACTCTCATAGAACTAGGCCTTTTGAGTCAATAGACACCTCATTCTCACTCTATCTAGATGTGTAGAGGTAATGGATAATGAAGAAAGGTACTTGTGCCCCTTACTGTGTGCACCTCCAAGTTCATCTTAGAGAAAAATGGCATAATATGCCACTCACTAGTGGATTGATGCACTAGCTGTATCTAAGTCCTTGTGGTTATTGCATCGACAATTTCATACCCTATATTAGGTGTGTTGGAAAGCTTGTAATTAAAATACTATAGGTACTCAACCAACCTTAATTGTCTCTATTTCAGATCACACTATGTAAATATTTAGTTGAGGCTTTTGTGTTCTGTGTACACCAAAAGTGCTCTCCCAATAAGTAATTCTTCTAACTGCATAATGTGTGAACAACCGCATATAACTCAAGATCTTGGATTAGGTAGTTCCTTTTGTGGGGCCTCACCTGCTAAGACCCATATATGATGAATCAATCCACCCTATATAATAGAGGCACCCAACATGATACCTAATGCATCATCGTACACTGTGTAACCCCTTTATTTATTAGAAAAAATTAGTATCGATATGGAATTAAATCTTTCTTTCAACTTCTGAAAGGCTATCGTGTAGGAATATAACCATAAAAATTACACATCATTCATATTCAATAAAATTAGTGGCACTGCTAAGAATGAGAAGTCATGTATGAAATTCCTATATTAACTAGCCAGCCCTACGAAATTCTACACCTCAAAAATGTTATTAGGATACATTGAGGAAACTATAGCTATCACCATATTTGGGCCCACTAATAATCCTATCTCTAAGATGATGTGACCCCATAAGTGAATCTGATCCATCAAGAATTATCTATTTGTGAGATTATCATATAAATGAATCTCTCTCAGTGTATTCAAAATGATATCAAGATAGGTGGCATGGTCATGTTGATTATGAGAATACACCAAAATATCATCCAATGAAACCACCACAAACAAATTTATATAGGGATGGAACAGTCGGTTCATTAGTTCCATAAAGGTTTTGGGCACATTCATGAAACTAAAAAATAACCAAATACTCATTAGCATCATACCTACTCCAAATATCTGTGTGAGGTATTTCTGATGGACAAACAAGTACCAGATGATAACCAGAACTCAAATTAATCTTCGAGAAAACCCTAGTTCTTCATATACAGTCAAAGAAATCTTCAATCCGGTGAAAAGGGTATCAGTTTTTAACTTCATCTAGTTCAAAATCTGGTAATCCACACATATCTTGAGGGTGTCGTTCTCCTTTTTTTCCAAAAGGAACAACAAACCCCAGGAAGAAGAATCGGGTAAATTGAAACCCTTTTTCTCTAAAAACTCTATCAACCTCTTGAGTTCCTATATATTAGTAGTATCCATCCTATAAGGTGGATTGGATAAAGGCGTATCTCATGGAAGCATCTCCATAGTGAACTCTACCCGTCTCACTTGTGGTAATCCAGAGAAGTCATTTGGGAAGAAGTTTCGGAAATGATCAACCACTTAAGGGAAATCTTCCTTACGTGTTCTGTGATCATCCATGTATAAACACACAATCTGGATATCATCAAGGTCATTGTACAATTTTGTATTGGGCCTCGACTCATCTGTATATCCCATTCACTATTGTGAATAATGTCATCACACTCTGGTGATGTGAAATCCACCCTTTTGCAATAGTAGTAAAAAATATCGCTAATATAGGTGTAAATCTATCCCATTTCTGACATCAAATCCTTCTATGTCAAGGAAATAAAGGATCCAGTGGAAGTGAAACCCTCTAATATAGTCTCTTGAATGGATTACCCCCTCCATTCTGATCCCCAATGGAGTATCATGTGTTATAACACCCTCAAAAAACTGAACACTAAGACCAGAGGTCTATATATTGGGAACAAATATAAAACTATGTGATTCCCCTGTATCAAATTGTGAAAAATCAAAATTATAGGATTTGATAATCCTACCTTTGACTATAAAAGGTTCGAGATCATGCTGATTTTGAGTCTATTACACTGCATATACCAAGCCTAATATGTGGCCCTATTATACAACCTAGCTAACTTGAGAAGATCCACTCTACATTCACAATACAACTAGCTTCTCACTACCATGGAAATGACCACCACCTGAACATATTTATTAAGTTGGGTTCCATCTCCCTACCTATTGAAAAGCTAGTGGCCCTTATCCTGATCGTGGATTCATTGCAGATTTTCCTTCACTGGCTGCTGGTGGAAACGCTCATCAGAAGTATTGTAGATGGACCATCTTTCCACAAGAACAACATTCTACTGGGTTCCTCATACACTGAGGACTCATATTTCCTAGTTTACCATACTGGAAGCACCTCACCTGGATACCTGAAGATCTGTTCTGACTCCTAGTATTTCCACATGGAATTTCCATACGACGCTTCCTACTACTAGATGATGTAGTACAATTCCTAAGTGTCAAACCACCCTAGATCGCACCTCTATATCCCCTAGGTTCTTCTCTTTGATCAGTGCCTAATTCATTTTCATATATATAGTAGTCAGATGGAAAATATTTATCTATAATCGAATGTTGTACTTAAGGCCATCCTCGAATCACCTAGAATTAGACAGATCGCTAGTCATCAGAATATGTGTGAAGTTATGGAGCATAGTAAAATGGGCTGAGTAATTGATAAATTAATACCATTCCCTAATCCAAATGCATAAAAATTGGGGATTTATTTTCCCTCAACATCTCAAGATTGAAATAGTAACATAAGGTTATCTGAAAATCACACCATCAATTTCCCGATGACGTTTCATTTAAATTATAACATCCCACCATCTCTTTGATGATTCATAAAGAATATACATATAGATCTTAACCCTCCACTCAGGAGGTGTCTTAATATTCTCAAATATAGATAACATGGAATCTATCAATGGATCTACAGCTTGTGGTCTACCATCCCATGAAAGCATTGGTGGATGTTTCTGCTAGAACACTCGTGTCAGCTCAGTTGTAGACATGGTAGGTTGTGGTACTTTCTAATGGTCTACATGAAGCACATAATGTTTCCAAAAAACTGTTCCTCAACATTTGCATCTGAAAAAGAATTGGTGCATCAGTGGGCACAACTAGAGAATCCATTGGTATCCCATGGCCCACCACCTTTGGGGTATGATAATCACCACCGTCCTGGTATTCAACTTCTGGACTTCATGGTGATGTGGTTCTATAATTCCTAACACACAATTCATTTCATGATCATTAAATGGTTAACTACTGAAAAACACAAAAATAGAGATAGGACTAGTACAAGACTCACTATGAGATTACACCCCTCTATATAAACCTTGGGTTAGGACTAGGTGTCAAATAGATAACCTAAATATGAGACACTACCAAAATTCCACAACTAAGTTCCAGTCAGGTCAATTTCACTTCGATAATCATTTCCATTTTCACTTATTTTCATATTCATTTCATTTCAGAAAATGTTTACAATAACATTAATAGAGTTGATACTCATTTCATGTCTATCCCATCACTTTTAGATGGGTAAACCAATGAAACGATAAATTCTGATCCATTTGAGTCCATAATCCCTAGGGATTAATGTTTGGTGTCAATCTATGCCACATCATAACATATTTCAATTTGAGTTTGAACCATGGTCTTCCAAATTCTATTACAAGGGGGACCATGCACCTTAGGGACCAAATATTAGCATCTATCCAATCCATATCGAAAAAAACCCAATATATCTATCACAACCGCAATAATTATGTATCACAACACCTATCACAACTGCATAAAATTAGTAATTCATCTTAAATTGTATTCCATAATGCATGGAATGTCAAATCTTTCAAGTTCTTATATGATGAATGAGATGGAATACCATCATCATGTTGTGATTCAATAGGATATATCCAAAATTCATATTAAAATAATACCCTAAATTGAGTGCATCAGCCATCGGTGGAATAGAATCATCTGTAACTACCAAAATCTATAAAATAGAAATTACATTCAAGGCAATTTTTCTTTTCCCTGTACATGGGGTAGCTACTCTAAGGAACACCTTATTATAAAACTCTATTCCCTTCATATCTCTTTTTATCATCACCAAACAGTAAAAAACTAGAAAACACATCATACGATACCACTTTGTAACATACAAAACTTGTATTCCATTGAATTGTGACTCAAGCATAGGGGGTCACATGGTCTCAAACATATATCCACAAAATCCAGAGGATTCTAACTAGCAGCGAGCACCTAGGTGTCACATTAGGGATACTATTCCCTCATGACCAGAGTGTATCACAATGTAAAATCAATATCAAATTCATGTAGTGGATGTAGTAATACAATAACATAACTAAACAGTGGAAGACTGATAGTATCAACACATGCAGAAGTCATATCACATACAAAATTATGATATATGTCATATGATTCTAAAAAACAGCTAAAACATGTACACATCATACATATACAATACACGTACCAAAACTAAAAATGGTCAAAAGAGTCTTAGCAGCATCACAAGCCTTAGCTTGCTCCCATTCTCTCCTACTCCAAAGCATCATATCAAGTACTCATGTTTCGGTGCTTCCCCTTATCAACTCCTACAATCATAAAATCTTTTTAGGTCAAAAAACATGACCCAAATAGAGTGTGAGACTAAATAACAGCAGGCAACCACCCGAGGTTTATTCCATCCAGTCAGTGAATATATATGGTAGGAAGTGTGTAATAAGAAAAGAAGTATGTAAGTAAAAACTCAAATCAAAACATCTTACATACACTTGTATTCATTTACATTCATTTATCATTTCAATTATATTTAAATTTATAAGTCTCGATATCTGGTAGAAATTTTTCATCCTCTGTGTATCTATAATAACAATAGATTCTTTATACGGCTATCTAAAACATACAAGTAATGATCGGATCAAGTTTCTGGGTTGTCTTGTAGAAATTTCATAAGTCATTCCATTTCTTTCATTTAATTCATATAGAACCAGAGTTCATCTAGAACATTACTAAGTTAGAATTAAAGTATCACTCTAGGGGTAATCAATAAATAGCCTATGATCCCATTCATGGATAACCTATAACGAGTCCATGTATCAATCTAGATGTTGTATAATGTCCATACCATACGATTATTTCTATGGAAGTCTTCTAAAGAAGCTCCTAGTATTACTCATGACATATATTCAATGCCCCTTTGAGTTTATCCTTGGAATACATTTGGATTGCACATATCACTCAACATATATGTCAATTCTCAATAAGTCTATCCACGCCATCTCCCAATTGGATCCGTGTATCACTCGTGACAATATTACATTAAACATTGAGTCTATCCATGGAATTCTAAGGTGGATATATGTATCACTCAAGGTTTAAATGTCAATAGTCACGTGATTCCATCCATGAAATTATAATTAGAATCCATGTATCACCTAATTCTATTTATTGTTTAACCAATTACAATTCACATTCCAATGTTAAAACCAAAGGCATTATAAATAACTCACCCAAAAAAGGTGACTCAAGAAAGGACCAGCCTCAAAGTCTTGGCCTTTCATTTACTCATGTGGGCCTATTTCATATAACAATCATCGCATGCATAAAAATGTAATACATGGATTTAACATCATTTAACTCATGTGGGAATAATTCAGATAACAACAATCACATGCATAACAATCTAATACATAGATTAAACAACATTTTACTCATGTGGGAATTTCAAGATAACGATCTTTCCATGTTTAATCAGTTCATTACATATCTTGGTCTCAACATAAATCATAAGGGATAATAAATGTTCACATGGCCATTTTTAATATAATTGGACTAACAAGCCTATAGAGATATCACATGGATTAATTATAGTATAACTCACGTAGTAAAAACATGAATTAGAGAAATTAAATCTAGTTGCATCGATTCAAGTCATAGAATCCACCTTACTCACGCAGGAAATTCAATTGAAGACAAGAATTCATAAAGAAGAAACAACATACACATGTTAAAGGGAATGTCATCCATCCCATACTCATTAACCAGTTCAATTACAAACTAACAACATTGTAATTCCATTTATAACATAAACCATTTTTAACAACCCATGAAAGGGGTAAAGGCACAGCTTCAAGGGATTCTAATGTATAAATTCATTAATGGCCATTCATGGAAACTCATCCATGGGGTGATCCTTATTCAAGGTATAAAACCAATAATATGAATTATGAATATTATTTAATTACCTATAACATGTTAGGTAATAATAAGGTTTAATTTCAATTTAATGTGTCACCTGAAGAATGTACAAGTGGAATGAAGACATATATAAACATTTTTACTTTCTACAAAAGCCACAAGAACACCTACTTTAGGTATGTTCTAGATATTTTGTCTAGTATCAAGCTCTAATTCGACCCATATTGGATGAAATCTAAATAATGGACGAAAAATTGGAAATTAGGCCATAATTTAAAAAATTAAAATAGAGTAGATGATTCATAGAATAATGGAATAATACAAAAAATGTATTAATCCTTACCATTATCGATCCAAGGAGATGAACCATGCTAAAATTGGATTCTGGACGTAGAAGGGATATGAATTCCTCGAATAGGGTCAAGGGGTGAGTCTTTTAAAGGGGCATGAGGTTATTGTTGGATGGATGAGGCTTTGTTTAGGTTTGAAAAGAATTTTTATTTCAAATAAAAATTAGTAAATATCCAAAATAGTAGGTCTTTCATGGTTTACCCACACGGTTTTTCAAACCGTGCAAAAACCATGCATGGATTCATATAGGCATAGGGTATAGCGCACAGTTACCCTGTACGGTTTATAAAACATCTGTAAACCATGATAACACCCACAGTCAATATATTTTGAAAACTATAAACATTTTTAATGGTTGGGTTGGTCCTCAAAAACAGTTTACCCAAACCTTGTGGATCGTAAACCCCCACTATCGAGCCTCACATGGTTTATTACAATAGTGGGACATGCTCCGTATGATTTGAACTAATTATGTGGCATGCTAAAAACCCAATAATTGGGTTTCAGGCTCTGGACCTGCCCCATTAACCCTAGATACGTTTATAAACCCAAAGGGAATCATTATTAGGCAATATTTAAGCATTAAAACTATGAATTTATAGAAAATAGAAGATATGTACCTCAACAAAGAACTGGGTTATTACAACCACCTCTCTTATTTTTTTTCTTATTCTCCTCACGAAATTCTTCTATAAAATCATATTAAATATAGTATAAAGTATTTACTATAATATTTTATTACTAATATAATTTTTTATTCCATCTATTTTCATTCTAATATCTCTTTATTCGGATAAAGGAAACTATTTTCCAAATTATAGGGATAAACCCCCTATGTGGAAATGAGTTTTGATTTTTCGTTACTATTTTGAAGGATGTCGATTTAACTTTTAATATGGTTAAATAATATTTTGATAAGTATATTATAACTCATTACATGGTCATTTACTAATATAAAGACATAATATTAAATAAAAAAATAAGATCATGATGGATGGAAAAACTGCCATAATAAACTAAACATTTATCAGTAACATTTTGTCAAATTAAACATCCTCATGCAAGAAAATAAAATGAAATATGGGAACATTAAAACATATGGAATTTTACTAATAAAATTTCAATTAATTTCTATAATAATAATCCCATTTTACATGAACTTGAATAATTATACACAAGTAAAACAACCATGAAACAAACACTCTTGGAACGACTAAATTGGAACATATTAATCGTAAAATTTTTCATATATGAAATTAATAAAATGATAATAAATAAAATACACGTGTAATAGGTTTTTAATTAATAAATTAATGATTATAATTAGTTTATATAGGACAATAAATGAAATTCGATAACATATGCATATATAAGGTAAGGGGTCTCTTCAAATCTCCATATTTCATTTTGTTACATTTTTACTCTCTTTGCATCAATTTAACCCATAATTATTGTTATATACTTATAATTTTTTGTATGTATATGTTCCACACATATTTATGAATCTCAATTCATATTTATTTTATGGTAAAAAACATGTTTTATATGTTTCCCTTCTAAATTATTCTCCAAAAGAAAAAAATGATTAAACGGAACCTCTCTTTTTTACCCATTTTCAAGTATACAATATAAACTATTATGAGACTAAAATAATTTTTTAAAATCACACAATATATCATGAGAATTGTTTTTTCAATTTTCGTTTTCTAAAAATAATTATTTCATTTTCCTCTTTAATGTCCCTTTATTTTTTTTCTTAAAACCACGCTTATGTTGAACATTTATAAAGATACATAGCTACTATTTTTATTGATTTCAATTCAATTGAACTTAATTATTAAGGATATATCCGTAAATTTCTTTTATTAATGTAGAACAAATATTTAAATACCTTATTTCACGGATAGTATTTATACAATCCGTTTGGTTATGGATTTTGACACGATTAAAATACCATTTTATTTACATGGGTACCCTTGTTTTTATTTTTCATGTTTGATTCTATATTTGTCACACATATTCATAAACATGTTATAATGGGTGTGCCCAAATATTTCACTAATTCATTGGGTATTGTTTTAGTCTCCTGAGATGCTAGGTATGGTATTAGAAAGTAAACCTAATCCATTATGGAACTCTATCCACCATGTAATATAGTCTTATTAGTTATACTTGACTTATGTTTAAGTAATTTTTTGTGATGTTGTATCATTCAAATGTTGTTATTATTATATGATTCCATGTTCATTATGTTATGGTTCCATATGTTTATTCATGATCCATTCCATTTATTTTATCATGTTATACCATATAAATCGTGTTTTAGGCTTCATCCATGTTAATGAACCTACTATGATATTTAGCTAATCCCTTTTTTCCATATATTCCCCAAGTTATACTATGTAGTAGTAGGATCTAAAATGGAGTTAGGAGCTCAATTTGGATATGAATAAAAATATGTTTTATTTTAGTTTCATGTTTCTTAATTATTTACCGAGTCTCCCGAAGACACTAGACTTTTCGATCCTTGGTTTTTATTTTATGGATAATAATACTTAAGATCATGTAATAGTATGTGTAAAATGATGTGGTCTCTATAAAAAGTATTGTGTAGTGGAATATGAGGTGTTAAATAACCTGAATGATATGGTTTTTAAACATCAAGGATGGTGACATATTATTAGTTGAAAATTAAGATCCAATAATCTATAAAGAAGTAGTTAGTGGAAAAAAATATTTTATTTTAAAAGAAGTAATGAATTCTGATATAGATTTAACATACCCAATTCACATCTGGATTTTGGATGACCCTCTAGTTGATATAGAGAATATTCAATGAAAATGGGTTACCATGAAAAGTTGTACGTGGATGGAAAAGAAAATAATTATAATTCATGACATATTATAAAAATGTTTAAACATCATTAAGGCATATACAATGACAAAACCTTTTATCAAGTCAAAATTTTGAAATACATTTTAATTATAATTTCTATAGTAGCATACAATTGCAATTTGATTTAGAGGATATTATTGGTCCCAAATGGTGGATATAAAATATTTTGAGAGGTTGGGGTGAATTTTATTTGTTGAATGAATTTAAATTTAAATATATACGGTTATATCATATTTACAAAATTATGTTAATAAAGAGAATAAATATAATAAATAGATTACGTAATTTTAGTAGTGGTTTAGAATTAATTGATCATTATCCACTCTACACCCCTCCCACAAATTAACAAAGATGCAACCCACTATATCCAGAATAATGAAATATTAGAACGACTTTTCCCACAATGATTCATAACTGAATTACAATTATTTTTTCTTGAGGATTGTTTATCCTGAAATATACCTCTAATTGTTTATGTGGAGGCACAACCCTAATATTATACCCTTTTCTAACCTAGATCCATAACCCAATGCCAAAATTTTTTTTAGTATTATAAACCCAAATTCCTTCCTTTTAATGGGTAATATAACTCTTTTTTAAAATTAACATTGATAATTAAAGGATGAATTCAATCCATGGAACCAGATGGACAATTCATAGTTTGATTTTTGTGGAATCAAGAAATTATTCAGTTGAAAATGATCAAATTATTTTATTTCTTTTGAGAGAAGTAGTTGATCGCCCAATATTAGAGCACTTGTATAGATTAAGAAAATATTCAACCTCTTATAATTTTTTCAGTTGTAATGTAAAATAAAAATATAGAGATTATGTATTTCTATACTATTTAAAATTTGAAATATGTTTCATCATTCTTTTTCTAATGAATAACTTCAGAGTTTTCCATGTTTTTTTCTTAGATAATAATAATCATGTAAATATTATATAAGTTAAAAAAGATACAACTCCTCCTCGGTATAGAATAAGAAAATTAAAATATATATATACATAAACATGATAGAAAAATTAATACAGTTGTAAATAATAGTCATTAATACCCTTGGAACACTTCCTGATAATAAGCAATGTTAAACTTATATATTTCAACCAATTTGAATTCGATCATTTCAAGTTCCATAATTTCAACATTAATTCCAATATATATAAATTTCATGATGTTCTCATTTCATTTATAACAAAAAAAAATTAAACCAACTTGTATGGCTTCTAAATACATTTAAAACAAATTTATAACAAAAAATTTAATTATATTCATAATAAAATTATAGTAATTGGAAATATGAAATAATATAAAAAAATATAACATATTTCAAATTTTAGATCATTATATATAATTCATATGAATTGTTTTTACCCTTACCTAAAACAAATATGATATGTATACGTAACAATATTTTACCCATACATGGATCAATACCATTATAAATACTCTTGAGAACTCAAATTATGTGAGACCTAGGGTACCCTTATGTTTCTTCTGAAAATGTACTATTGCTCTAATGTAAATAAATAAAATTTTCTAGTATCCTTAAACAAGTATGACTTACCCTTACATGATCCTCCTATTACACTTATGTGGTTAATGAAAAAATGATACTACCCTTACACAAGTATATTTGTATCCTTAAATAGGTTATGGAAAAAATATGGGTACCCATAAATTATGGTTTTCTATTATTTAATTAATATATAATGTCAGTTACCATTTTGTTAGGTTCATGTTACACTTACTTGAGATATAGAGTAACCTTATGTAGGTTCTATTACCTTTACTAAAAAATTGAAATTTTCCTGTTACCATTATGTAACTAATAACAATCCATAAATAATTATTCCTTTAGGAAAATATACCTTTACATAAGATTTTAAATTCAAAGGTTACTTTTATTTAACTAATATATAGTGAAAAATTACCTTTACATAACTAATAGAATTATAATGTTACCCTAAATCAACTCATAGAATGTATAATAACTCTTACCTAACATATGTAAACTCAATGTTACCTTTAACCAATTCCATAAAAACACTTATATCCCTAAAATACTGTTTAAACATAAGGTTAAGTTTAGACAACACTATTAAACAATAATTTCTATGACATAACCTATATAAATGTATGGTTACCTTTATGTATCACTGTAAAAACATATATAAACAAAATTTTAATCTCCAAATGATATAATTATCCTAGGAACTAAACATGATACTTGAAGAACATGTTATAAAAAATTTACTTCCTGAAATCGATAGATATTTAAAGTAAAAGATATTAAGATATAACCAAATTTAATCATACTAACAATAATACTTAAATAAATATGTATAGGTTATAATTAATCATAAATATGAACATTTTTATTTATCAAAACATAATTAAATAAATTTGATCCATGTATCCACATCATCATTCTCAACCTTTTTTATAATTACAAAACAATTTGTATTTTCATAAAATATACCCCTTTGTAAAATTATCAAAAAGAAAATGTCAATAATATTATAATTACATGAATTGATACTCAAAAATTAATTCTACTTAAATATAATAATTCTTTTAAAATGTGACACCCTAAGACTCTGCAATATTTATTTTAAATAAACATTACATCTTTTATAACATTTGATACACACATCCCCAATATTTTTATGGATGTTGTGTGTTTTTATATTAATAAATTAAATTATTCATTATTATTGAATTATTTTAACAAAATTTCTATATTATATATTTAATAAAAAATTTAATCACTCATCTAATATTTTAGTAAATTATAAGATAAAAATGATTATAGTTGCAATTTTAAAAAAGTATTTTTTTAAACGGTTTCATCCGGTTTTAAACACTAATGATAAAATTGTTTTTTCTCTCCATTATCAGATTTATTTTAAAAATTAAATGAAAAAATTTAAAATAATCATTTCAAAATTATCTTAGAGTGAATTGTTTATAATTTTTTTAGAATATTAACTTTTCATTGAATATTGAAAAATACTCATTTTTAGACTACCTGTTCCATTAAATCATTTAAAAGTTTCATTTTTTAAAATTATTTTAAAAGTACAATTACTTTAATTTTATTATAATTAATCCAATTTAGTTCATTAGGATAAATTATATGTTCATTTTTTATATAAAATATTGTTATACTTTTAAAAACATTTCCCCTAGAAAACTATTTTTTTGTCACGTATGTGGGTGTAATTTTAAAATAGATTCTGTAATTTCTATGAATATGATTTGTAAAAATATATTAAATATTATTAATCCTAATAATTAATATTATATAATGATTTTAATTTTGTTTATGGTTATAATTAATCATTAAAAATGATAAAAATTAATTAACCCAATAAATGTTAAAACGGGTTTACCCAAGGGTTAAACTAAGATGTTAAAGAATATAATGATATAAAAACATTTATAATTCCTATATTATTTACCAATTTCTGGACTATATAATCCATTCATCAATATTGAAAAATTGTAGTGTAGTTTTTTTAAAAATGGGTATAATTTATTATTGTCAAATATTCCAATTGATTCCTCTCCCCCACTTATAGGAAGGATTACACTCTCATCTCCTCCCCACACAAAAAACTGTTTGTTTCATAAAATGCCTAAAAAACTACCTTACAATAAATCCCTACACATTAAATAAATTCCATGGTTTTATCATATAATCATTTGAGGAATTCTTTATGTATAATCCTGAAGATAATGTCTGAATAAAATGTATAGTTCTCAAACATGTGTCTTCATTTTATTTCCTCCCAAAAATTCATTAGATATACATAAAATATTATTAAATATTAAAACAAATTATATAGAATATAATTATATTTTATTATTTTAATTTAACTACCATTATTAATCTCTTCTTCCATCAAATGGGTAACAAAACGGACGGTCATGTGTATAAGAGATCATCATCTCGCAAACCAATGTAACTTCTTTTCCATCATTGCCTCTCATGGATAGATAGATATAATTTATTTAGTGTTTATATATAATTTATATGAAATAATTATACTTATATAATTATAATATCACATCTACCATCTTACTTTACTATCTATTGGAAAAATCATAACGTTGCTCATGTGTACTTGTGGACTACCTCATCCACAAAGTGATGGAAAAAAATTTTCATTTCAATTTGGAATGGATATTATTGAGTATATATTTAACTAATATATATAATATATATTATATAATAATGATTCTTGAAAGGATAAATTTTATTTATCTTAATTTTATTCTATCCACTAAAAAATGGAAAAAATATTCATCTGTATGTACGGCCTAACATCTCCATGAACTTTGTGACTCATTTTTTATCATTAAATTTTTTGAACTATTATATTTAATTATATGATTAATATATAAGATTCTTATATTGTGGATAACATTTTGTATATGATGTAACCATGATCAATGTAAAATGACTGAAACTACCAAACCAAAACATACATGAAAATAGAAGTAGTTATCACCTGGAATAGTGTTTTTAATAAATAATTTCTTATAAATGAGTAATTATAAGTTATAAAAAATAATATATGTTGTGATATATATTATTTTTTTAATGGGGTATAATCAATATATACTTTTTTAAACATGATGTTTGAATACATGAGAAAAAAATTGATCCTAAGGTATGGTATTTTTGTCTCAAATTATCCCCTTTGAGACATATGTTGTGTTATGGACCAATATTATGTTAAAATGAATATATATATATAGACCTATTGGCATGTTATATATTCAATTTATTTATTATCATGATATTTAATTTTTCATTTAATGTTATTCTTTCATGGCATTTTTTATCCATTTATTACCAAATCATGTTACAGTTTTTTATCTCACATTTACTTCTATGAGACATATTCCATATTCATTGATTATTTATATAGTTCGGTGTATATACTACCAATTTTATATGTTATATCAATAATATATTTATATAAATTATATTTATTTTTTCACATGAAATTATTTATTTCATGCAGCTTATGATTTAAGAGCTATAAAAATGTCAGGGGTTTATTTCACAATCTCATCATTATTCATGACTGCTTATATTAAAGCCTCACTTAGAGAAATTTTTTATTTTATTATAAACACAATATTTTCAATTGTACGCTATAAATTTAAGAACTTTTCTTATAATATTTTCAGTTTACACTCTTTGGTACATAGAATTATTGAGAAAATTTGTTTAAGAAAATCCAAACTTTTTTCTCTCTTCGGTCAAAAATATTTTATCATCCGTATCAATGTTTTATAAAAATATTATCAAAAATATTTTTACCCTTAAACAAGTGATTTATTAAAAAAATTACCCATTTTTTAATTTAAAAAAAAATTGATTCAAACGAATATTCTTTTATTTTTCGAATGATGTACTTTGATCCTTTTTACAAATATGTGAAAATAATGTTTTTCACTTATACAAAATGTATGGAATTACCAACCATCATCACCAATCACTATTATTATTCTTATTTTAGGATTTTAACAAGAATATTTTTAATGAAAATATTTTTCATAATATTATATAAATTTTTATTTTTGAAAATATGTTTTCAAATTGAAAATGATATTTTTTCCAAAAATGTTTTAAATTTAATTTTTATTGTAATTATATACATCAATGACAAAAAACCCCATTTTATGTTACGATCAATTTGGAATATGTTTTAATGATACCATTGTATTCATTTATATGGCTTTATTATGATTATTTTAATAGGGATGTATTACTTTAATACCATTATCGATATTATTTTTGATAATTTATTATTATCTTTATTGATTGGGTTAATTATTAACCTTTCAAATGCGAGATTTCCAATATGAATTTTTATGTTGAATATGATACACCCATTTTATATTCGGAATGAATTTTACTTACGTATTGACTATAGGGTCCTTTGAATGTCCCTTGATGCATAGGTATCTATCATGATGAAAAATTGCTTGGGTTTTTTTGGTTGAGGCCTTACCCAATAATGTATGATGTCTTTAAGTGCCACCTTGATGGTATGGTTATGAGATCAGGAATTTTGAATTAACTAATTATGAGATTATTTTTTGATATCTAGATGATTATTATATTTGTTATAATATCCATGACTAAGTTTTAATCTCATGAAAGTATTCATATGGAATTACTTTGATTGTCATTTATCCATTCCATATCATTATTTATGTAAATGTTATTGATTAAATGAAATTTATTCTAGTTATTTGCCTTTATATATTGATTATGAATTATTTATTAATGTTATATTTAGTTGTACTCATACCCTAAATGATAATTAGAGATCCCCGCTTTCTTATGTTTCCTTCCCCAAAGATTCCCAAAAGTGTATTATGATTGATATATAGGGATTTTATAAAGGGAATAATGGCCATTTCGAAGAAAATTATATATTTTTTTATGTATTTAATTTTAATATGATATCCATATATGTATATAGTTTACCAGTACTTTTAAACATTTTATTCCTTCATGATGTGATTCCTGGTATCTAGTGACAATATAATAATGTCACCACTGACTTAGGGATTCTTGGGTTATAGTCTTTATAAGAAACACAATTTTATTTAATTAAATGAATATAAATAGTTTATTAACAATTATTAACAAATCATATTTAAAAAATAATGAATATTCTATAACAAATTATAAAATTATATATGGAGACTGATTTTAATATTTTGTGGAAAATAATAACAAAACCTTCATAAAAGGTTATTTTTTTTGAAAAATAAAAGTTTATGTAGTAAGATAACATCATCTATTTTAAATGAGGAGAGATGAAATATAAATATAATAAAAATTATGTAAATAATTTTTTGAATAGTAAACTAAAAATAGAGATTTATATTTTACAAATTTCAGTTAAATCTGGATATCTCAGTACATAAACAAAAAATATTGGAATCTTATCAAAATAAAAATGTATTGACTAAAAAATAAATTTTTATTATTTTAATGTTTATTAAATGGACCTTCATTCACATGGGTCATAAATAATGAAGAATAAGGTAATCTCCCTTAATAAATAACTTAAATTCATCTGGTAAGAACCCTACCCCATCACAAATAATTATATTCATGATTGTACTCCCTTTACTAAAAAGATCATTGGTTAGGAAATTACCTTCTCTGAATGTATGGATGCCATGGGTTCCCTGTTTGATAAAAATTTTACAGTTCCTATTAATACAATTCAACAGCCGAGGATGATTATATTTCCTCCAGATAAATCCCACAAGTATAAGGGGTTTTAATTCTACTTTAGTGATATGAATATTGTGCCTCCTATAAATCAGTATCCGAGTTGACAACGCCCTTGCATCGGATTTAATGGAGTTCTCTACCCCAAAAAAATACTAAAACCTAGAAGAATTGAACCACTGTTGTCTCTACCAAGTCTGCTACTTTTCATCTTCCCTGATATACCTAAGACTTCGGGATCTATTTTCCGTCCTATTATGGGATATTTTCATTGAATCCATTTACCTCACTTGTAATTCCTTTTTATACCATGAAGAACAGAGTTATGACATTAAGCCTCTAAACTCCAGAGCTAATAAAACTCCGTGAATAAGGGCCATGAGATCTTACACAAGCACTATATCATGAACATATAAAAATGTTATGTGATATTATAATGCCTTCATTTTCCTTGTTCTAAACCTCCATGATATTGCAATATACTATAGAAAAAAATGGTTTCCCAAGCCTTTACCTCTTCCCCCTGTATGATGGCATTTTGTATCCTATTGAATATGGCCTCCTATATTGATTCTCATAAAATAGTTATATTTAGGTTGAGAACTATAAACCTCCAGATCTCCTTCACCCA
Organism: Viscum album; assembly: GCA_963277665.1. Taxonomy (NCBI): domain Eukaryota; kingdom Viridiplantae; phylum Streptophyta; class Magnoliopsida; order Santalales; family Viscaceae; genus Viscum; species Viscum album. The sequence goes on from OY728153.1 coordinate 268,652,488, forward strand.
TTTGCTCATAAATAATAAGGGATTAAAATACTCTTATTCTAGAAAAAACAAAAATGGAATTTGGACTCCAACAAGATACCGTTCTTATGTATATTCCCATCCATAGGGAGATCATTGTTCCTAAATATCCAATCTAAGAAATTAATCCTTCTCATAACTTATTTACACCACAATTTTGATTCTTATTAATCTATCCCATTTTTGTGATGCGCCATTTTCCTGATGTCATTGACAGTAGAATTTTTTTAAGTCGATTCGGAAAACACACATCAGTCAGGTTCTTCATTAAGAAAAATATTATCATATACATTTTTTATTCATTATTAATAATTACATCAATAAAATATAGATACCTGGTGGCTTCTCTAAAATATTTTTTGGACACGATATCTTTTAAACAAATAACTCATCACCCGACCATTTTGATTCCAAAAAGATGATATCTCAACATATAATGAACCATAAATATTTTCCATTCAAGACCTCCATAAGGTCAAACATGTATCGTTCAAGGCTGGTAAGAAACTTGGAAATATTTCTCAAAAATTCCAATGTTTCCTTATATCTATTCCTCATAAATTTTACTGATAATGAACACAATGTGATAAAATCACGTGTGATTTTTTACAGCATGGAATGCAGGGCTTCTTCAATGTTCCAAAGATAAATATCATCTTTATCTATTATCCATTCAAAATATTTCAGGGATACCCAGTTTCACTTATCATCCTAATAATAATCCAATTAAAAAATTGCCTTATCTTATCAATACATTCTCTAGTCCCATTTGGTTTTTTTATGATAAATATGATACGAATTAGAATAATGGTGTGGATACTTTTAAAAGGGGTAATTCTCCCTCCAAATGATAGAAATTTATTTCTTAAGATGCATATATTCCATAAAATCTTGTTGATAATTCCATAAAAAAAATTTCTGATTCATAATACATGACTGAACACAACAATATATATCATCTATATTTTAAGATTCAAAAGATTAAAGAGAAACCAAATTTTTTCCTTTGAATATTAAGAAATTAATGGTTTACCATTTAATGACACATACCGAAAGTAATTTTTTCTACTATCATACATCCACTAAAATTTGTACCAGAATAGCTCAAAAAATAAATTTTAGGTTTTGAAAGGTAAAACAATCGAAGATCTAAAGATATTTTATCATATTTAATAATTCTTTTAACATAAATTATATGAATTTTTTAATTGTCACTATGAAATCTTGGACACATGAATACTGAAATTATTCAATCTATCCTTCAAAAACCTATGTATATAAAACATCTAATCCTTCATCTATAAGATTTCATATTAAAATATTATCTATATTTATCCAAATCTAGTTTGGATTTAGTAAAAACAGGATTATTTTTACTTTTAGTGGAGTCTAAACCAGAAATTTGGACAAACTCTTGAGTAAGATTAAATTCTTTTTATTTCCAAAACGCACATTTGAGGAAAATTGTGAAACCATACAAGTCAAGGCCAAAAGATTTAGGAATAGTAAGAAATCACAAAGTCATTAATAGTGACACTAAAAATATTGGAATTTCTTACCCGATATAGCCCCCAATGAATGGCGTGGGCCTTTGCATCTAGGTCATTTTTGAAAAGGTCTTCAAAAAAATTGACAAGTTTTCCCTATGTTTGGATGTACTCCTCCATGTTGATTTTACCTTCATTGAAGCCACGTGGTAAATGCAGGTCTTGTTTGTATATAATGTCCCTTTTATCTTTGCTGAAATCACCTTGAAGGTCTCTCTCTAAGATTATGTTCCTCTCCTCATATGAGGACATGAGCTTAATGGACTCTTCCTACATAACTTAATTTTTGGAGATAAGGAGATATAGATGTTTCATCCCAATTTCATCCTCCACCTTTCCAGATTCATCCCCCTGCTGTTGTATTTTGGGATCAGAACTCACCATTTTTTGTTTTCCTTTTTGAAGAATCATGCTCTTCTTAATACCCTGAACATGGTCCATAGTTTCATCAGCCATAACCTTTTCCCTACTGGTCGACCTTCTCTCCATCAGCTTCCGAAGATGAGAATAGTTTTTCCGGCCTTTAGGTTTATTCCCCTCGATCCCAATCTATCCCCCTGCATCGTGAGTCCCCTTTTGGCCTCTCTTGTTCCTTGGGGTATGGAGCCCTCTAACATCCATTCCCTCCACACATTCCTCAATAAAGAGCTCTTCCTCATTATCATCCTCAAATAAAAGGGGTGTATGCACATCCACTTCAGCTTGTATCTCCTACCCCTGGAACATGCATGGTTCATATTTGGACCCTTCCTCATCCAAGCCATCAAACCAATTACTTAACTTAAGAGATTTGTTGCTTCGTCTAAGGCCCCCCCTTGGTTCTACCTCCTCATACATGCAAGACTCTAGGGACCTACACCTCTTTCTTACAGTTGACACACCCTTCACTGGGATTTGATTCACCACTACGGTAGGATTCACACAGCTAGAACGTAGAACCCCTGCATACGAGACAAGGTCACTCCCCACCACTGAATGCACCGAAGGAGAATTACCATAGAGATATGGGATAGCAAGACTATTCTTAAAAGATGTGAAAATATAAGCAACCCTTGGTTCACCAAATCTGAGATCTTCAACTCGAGGAGGCTTGGCCAAAATGGGGTCGCTGAGTCCCAGACCCTCCTGTACAACTATAGTCCCATGTGTTCCAGAAGCTGGTCTTACCTCCTTTGCAATCTGATCTTTCCCAAAAGGATGAACCTGTTTGAATCAAATCCCATTACGGCAGATAGTAGCATGATGACCTAGCCACCCGTAGTACGCACAATGGTTAGTCCACGATTCAAAGACAACTGCTTATCTCCACCTTAATTATTCACCAATCGTTATCCACACCTATTCCATGGGCATGATTGAAACATAAACCTCCATGCATATGTGTGGACAAATAGTATGGCTCACGTCCTCTGTTCTACTGTTGGAACATAAGTAGTGACCAACTAGGTTCTTGAGTAACCGCAAAATAGAATGGTTTTGAAAGGGGAACAGGAGATTGGGTAAATTTACCCAAATCACTATAGTCAGAGCATCATGCTTCATATGGAAATTGAAGTTCCACCTAAGAAGATAGAAGAAAACCTATTTGCATCTTCAATTAGCCTTAGACAATGCTATAATCAGATCCTCCATCGACGCAAATCTTATCATTATATGCTTTCTGTCAAGAAGCCCCACCACCGCTCGATCTTGTAAATCCTGGGATCCAAAAACAAAATGGTCAAACGTATCAACTGAAGGAAGACAGTGTCAAAATCGAGCCACCAATGTAAGATTGAAGAGATCTGAAGCATGATAGAACTCTGATATTGTGATTGGAAGTTGAGGTGAACCTTGGAACATATCGGGGACTTTCGGACAAACATAAATCTCAGGATGATTTTTATTTTTAATACCTGGGATTTTCTAACATATAATTATACTAATATGTGACAATTAATAAAATTGGTTTTAATATCCTATCGAAATAATTTAAATCCATAAAAATAATTATATATTAATAAATTCTTAGTTTATTCTAATATAGATGTAGGTGTAAAATATTATTCCAAATTAATATCTTCTTCTTGATATAACCCTGAGAAACTAATTTATGACTATTTTTTACTATATTTCCACATCCATCATGATATTTTCTAAAGATCCATTTTGTTCCAATAATATGGTAACCATTTAGTGGAAACAAATGTCACACATTATTTATATTAATGTGATTTATCTCATCTTTCATAGCTAATATCCAATTAAAATAATTAATATCATCATCAATATATTTTAGTACAAAATCAGATATGAAAGCATGATAATATCAAATATTCATAATAAATTTTATAGTATTAACATTTGACTCAACATTACTAATCACATTATCTATAAGATGTTCTCTATGATTCTTCCATGATCTTTTATGAATAGATTTAAATTGAGAATAAATATTCTCCTCCTCAAAATGTATATATTTATCTTGATGATATTTTTATTCAAAATAAAAACCACTAAACTCATCATCATGTTAACTAATATTATTATCTCATTTATTCAAAGACTTTTCATAAAATTTAAAACTAATTTATTATTTAGAAAACATGGTTCTTTTATTATATACTATATATTCCTTCCTATTTTTTTAACATCACAAGAATATTTCTGCATAAAATATTTCATATTTACCTAAAGTGTGAATTGAGTGTAAAAACATCACATCCAAAGATTCACAAATTGCCAATTTTTGGTTTTCTTCCCTTAATAATTTTATAAGGATTCTTTTTTATCAAATTTATTTATGTAATTTTAATATCACAATATTTTAAAAGAAATAATATGTTCAATAGTATACAAGATACACAATACTAATAATAAATGAATCGTGAAATGGAATTAATTAAATATGACTATTATAACCAATGTGTTGAATTGGAGGGTATAAATAACATTATTTGAATTCTGAAATATATATATATATATATATAGTAAATTAATTAATCATTATTGATTAATTATTAGTAAATAATCACTTGTTTATTATTGAAGTAATTGTATTCATCAAAAATATGTTTTCATCAAAAATTAGTTTTATTTATTTTTGAGAGAATATATAATAATTAATTTCTAGAAATTTTAAAAAATTTATTTTATAAAACTGATATTATTTTTTAAATCAATATATAAAAATTATCACATGGTGAAATTTTTATATTTTTATAAAATTTTTATTTTTCAATGAATTGATCAAATACTAATATTTAATGAAAACATTATTTTCTTTTAAATTATTTACAAAGTCAAATTATATTTTTAATTTTCATTATAAATTTTAGTTTATTTTTATTATAATTAATCTAATTATAGTCTATAGAAATAATTATATATTTCAATTCCGTATAACAACTTGTTTAAACATAAAATGAATTTATGTGAAAAAACTATTTTACTTCACATTATGCGAGATTAATTATAAAATAAATTCTACCACATATATGTTTTGAATATTGATAAATGGACTCAATATTTGGAATCTGGGGGTAAATTTTTGATGAATAGATCCCTCTTATGTTTAGATATTGTGAATAGTGACCTTTGTATAATTTGTTACCGCAGTCATGTGTATGATATATAATTAAGGTTAAAAATAAAATGATAAGAATTACAAAAATGACACTAACACATACCTTAATTTTATTTGATGATTATCTATTATCCATAATTATATGTAAGTCTAATTTGTGACTTTTTTCAATTTCAAAATGATTTTCGACATTTATAATATTGAAGTGATTATAAAACTAGAAATGTCGCACTCTCACTTTGAATAAATATAATATTTTAAATATAGGGATAAACAGGGAATATGATTAAATGTGAATATTTATTTTAAAATATATGATTTTTTATCATGGTAATTTATTTCTAATTTTTAGTGAATAAATAAATACCTTAAAATATTACACAATGCTGACACATTAATTATTCAATTAGTTAGTAAATAAAATAAATGATTTTAAAATAAATTAAATATAATATAATTTGAATGTATAACTGTTATACATGAATATTTTGGATATATAGAACATTTTAGTTAATTTTTAATTTATTATATTCAGATTATATTGTTTTGATGATGATATTAATGTGAAGGAAAATGAGTATCTCTAAAATTGATATTAATGATATTTTATTATAATTATTATTATTTTAAACGATTTAAAAATTATAAAAAAAATATATTCAGAAAACTTACTGTTATATGGTTGAACATATAAACCATATTCAAATTATGAGACTTTTATTCCTTTATAGTAACTATTTTGGCCCTCAAACGGTATAATTCCATGTTATCGCGGTACGTGTGAAAAGGGTTAGGGGGACAAAACCAAAAGATCATGGTAAAAACATATTATAAAATTGTAAAAATATTATTGAATGAAAATATATTAATTTATCATTATAATATATTCAAATACAATAACTTCTGAACCATTTTAAGAAAAAAATTATTATTTATTAATTTAATATTATAGTGAATTCCCAGAGTGTCCCTCCTCTCTCTTACAAAAGGGAACCTCTGTTCTCATTTTTTTATAATTAAAAATCCTATTTGTTCAGCTAGTCCCCTCCCAAATAGCTTTCTATCATCCATATTCATGTTCTAATGGCCTTATTTTGGGAATAATACCAACCTTATCGGTCTTAAGGTGTAATGAAAAATAATTTGACTGAAGAAGAAGTAAATTTCTAAACTGAGCTTTTTTTATTTATTCATCAACCTCCTTCAAATATTATTAAAAAATCCTAAATAATAAAATTATATTTTCACATATACTTATATTATATTATATTAATAAAATAATATATATCCTTCTCCTATTCCATCAAATTGGTAAAATCCATCGTTCATGTGTACAAAGAATTACAACCACAAGAACCGATGAAACTTGTTTTCTATTACCAACTCTAAAGTATAACTATAATAATGAATTTAATTTATATATATTATATTCATTACATATTTATAATTATAAAAGTTAATATAACACATAATTTCTCTTCTTTTAATTTACAAAAAATGATAACGTTGTTCGTGTGTAAGTACGGACTACCACATCTATGAAGTTATGTTATTTATTTTTCAGAACAAAAAAAATGATGATATATAAAACAATATTTAAATACTAATACAGTATTTCTTATATTATTATATATATATATATAATAATACTTTCTTTCCAAAATGATCATTGTAATATGGAAATATTTCTCATGTGTATATACAACCTACTATCTTTACAATTTTAACGTAGTTTGTTTTCCTTCAACACCATACATGACTGCTTTTAAAGGTATAATTGATGTATAAAAAGGATGAATATTTTATGATTATTATTTTAGAGATTATGTAAAAATATCCTTTTCCATAATTAAACTACCAAGTCATTTTTGACATATGAGATGAATATCATCAAAATGTTCAATGTGAACCCACTTGATTATTCAATTGATTATAACATGAAAATAGTTTAAATAATAGATATAATAAAAATAAAAAACGTTAAAATAAATTAATTATTCACAAAATTTTATAGCTTAAGAATATGATAAATTAACATGACAAGTCTAGCACAAGGTAAGTGACTTTCTTTTAAAAATCCTCTTTTAAATTTTTTTCTTTTTAAATCTTTTTCTTCCATGTAAATATTTTTAGATTATATTTTTAATGCATTTATATGGAAAAATTAGTTAAAAGGACAATTTCTTTATCTTTTTAATTTATTTAAAATTTCAAATGATTAATATTTTGACATGTTTTTTATAAAAACATTTCATAAAAAATCAAAAAAGGAAAATTTTATTTTAACTTATATGGCATCAATAAACATTTCCTCCATCACAACCATTATTTTAAGTTTTATTCCTTCAAATTAATATATTTTTATTTATAATTAAAAACACTATTTTCCTTATTTAGGGTATTTTAGCATTTAAATTCTGTTCTTAAACAAAAATTTTCTTTTTTAGATCAAAATATGTTTTTCATAATGGTTAAAAAGATTTTTGAAATGTTTTATTATGAAAACTGAAATATTAAAATGTTGTATTCCTGATATATTAATTGAAAATTATATGTGGATAATGAGTTATCCTAAAACCACCTATATTATGGGTTTATCTCTATTATTTCTCATGATAAATTGGTGACCCTGAAATATCTTATATGATGTGTGCCCCCAAATAATGCTCTAATGCCTTGGGAAATCTTCCATATATTTATTGGAAATAAGGATGGAGTTATTAGAGGGTTTATCTTATGGATTTAACTAGGCTTCAGTCATTTATAACATGGGTTTAAAATGGGTTATGAATATAATTTTCTTATGTTTCCAAAAAGGGGTTTTCATTTTCATTCTATGGGTTTTAATGGTTTTCTTTTTAAATAAAGTAGGTTTTATTTTCATTTCGAAATGATTTATTACATTTTATCAAAGAATATTGAGATAAAGCTAAATATTTCATATGTTCTCATGTTTTTCACTGCACTAACATACTTATCCTTTTTTATGTCCCTTATTTATATTTTTGTTCTCTTCCAATATTATTTTAATTCATAGGATTTAAGGATTGGTATAATAAAGTATAAGTTGATATGGAAGTCATTATGTTTTTTTCATGAAAATAAATATTGTCTTAAAAGTTTTATATTATGGGAAAATGGATACTAATCATAAGTGTCCACTTTATAAAACATGTTTTTTATATATGAGTTGGGACCTAATTTTATGAAACTCAATACTTGAAAATATACATAAAATATAAATAATGAATTCTTAATAGATAACTCAAGATTATGTAACATTTAAGGCCAAGTCTGTATAGATTTTATTAGAGAATGGTTTAGATAACATTAGATGTTAAGAGCTTATTTAACATATTTCAATATACCTCTATTATCATAGAGGATAGTATGTTAGAGATAATTAGCGTCATTTGGGATAAATAGATAGAGATGGACATACCATGGTTAATGATATCTTAGTTTTTCACTAGTATAAATCTCATATATACCAAAGGTTCTATACCAATGGTTTGAAAAAGATTGTTATAGGCAGCCTAGACTAATGGTTTTGGTAATGATTTGGTGTATTTATTATATATGGAACCAATTAGTTGGACAAAATTTTTTGTATAGGTATTTTTTCATGACACATATACCAATGGTTTTGGAAAGATTTTGGGATTGGAATTGTATGTGGAACCTATAACAATGTTCTTACCAAAAAAATGGAATGTCTATTGTATTTGGACACCTATACTAATAGATTGGGTAAATTGTTGGTATATCCATTAAATATACATAATAGTAGAAACAATAATAAATACATTTTTAAAAATTAATTTTGATATATATGTATATATGTATTTATATATATGTATATAATAATATAAGAGATTTTGTAAGATAATTGTAATGTCTTTGGAAAATATGAATGAGTTTGTACGATCAAAACCAAGTATTGGAATTTTTTTCAATAGAAGATATATACAAATGGTTTTACCAGACTATTGATATAGGTATTTCTATTGAGATTTATTGTACCAATGAATTGAGAATAATGGGTATAGGTGTTCTATATGATTATTTTGGTCAAACTATTGGTATATGTCTATACCAATGGAAACTCACCCAACAGTCCCTAAAACCATTGGTAAAGGATATACCAAATTTTTTAGGGGTTATACTAATTGTTAAAAACTGTTCGTATAGTAATTTTTTGTAGTATTTATCCTCCTCATTAGATGGTTTATTAGGATTTTATTAATCTGGTCACACTGTCCTTTTTGGTTTTAGTAAATCACTAAATCTAGTAGGAAACAACATAGCAATGTATTTAAAAGGAAAATATGGGGTTGTCTAAATGAGAAACTAAATAGAATCAAAACTATAGTGAAAGCTCAATTAGTTATTCTTAAACATCTATCACAAGTTATAATAAATAAATTGGACCTTGGAGTGTTTTTAAATGCATCAAATAATAGTTAAATAAAGATTTTTGAAAGTCCGTGTGATAAAATCATAGTGGTAAAAAAATTCAAAGACCTATGTGTCATAAATGGGGGACGATTTAGCCATGAAATTATCTTAAAACAACATGAATTTCTTTTTTACCAAGTAAATGATGGTATAAAGGAATAATAATCTATGGAAAAAAGAAGGTTTTAATTAAAAAAAATGAACAATTTTTTCTAAAGCAATCCCTTAAATGTTTAAAATGTTAGGAAAATGGGAATTATTTAAATCAACATCCTAGGGGGAAAACACAATAACGAGATCTGTAAGACTATACTGATGAATGTTTATAAATGCCTGATTCCATTTTTATTGAATATAAGGAAGTTAAAAATATATAGGATTATGTTTTGATACTGTTGAATCTTAGGGCATGATTCATATTTTTTGTAAAAAATTGGTATTATGGAACAAGATGGGAAAACATGATTTATAAAGAACAATATTTTATTAAGGTTCCTATATATAAGGATTAAAAAGTTATTTTATGTTAGTAGATTTAAGATTGACCATATGTTTAAAGCACTAAACACCCCTTTTGAGGTTTTATTTAATATAAATACTTTGCAATGCATTTAATTAGTTTTTTAGATTCATTTATTATATGTAACCATTAAAATAAAAAATATTGTATTAAAACAATACTGAATTAAAATTTACTTTGAAATATTAAAATAGTAATATTTTACTTTGAAGTAAAATAGTAATATTTTACTTTGATATAGTAATATTTCATTTAAACAATACTGAATTAAAACAACACGAATTTCTTCACACTTAAAAGAATTTTTTATCCCCATAAATACATTAAAAACTAGTTAATAAAATACCTAACAATGTTATATAGGCCAATTTTTTTTATTAATACTAATCTTATATTTCTTAAGGTGTAAAAAATGGAGGTTCTCCGAAGAAGATGTATAGTTCTTAATCAAGTGTTTTTGACTTATTTTTTCTTCCATATCCATTAAATCATATAAAAACCTGATGAAAAAATAAAACCCATATATTATATAAAAATATATTCTATTATAATAATTACGTAACCTATATCCATATACACTTTTATTTTATGTGAAATGAAACCAACATTTGTGTGAATAGTGAACTTCCTCTCTCAAACAGATGTAATTCATTTTCCATCACGACCTCCCAAATATGGTTATAATAATGAATTTAATCTATATATATGATATCCATGAAATATTTATCATTTTTTAAATTTAATATATCACCTATTTTGTTACCTTTCCATTCACTACAAATTGATAATGTTGTTTGTGAATACTTGTGGACAATCACCTCCACGAAGTGATGTGATTAGTTTCTCATCACTACATCACATGGTTGATATATATAAATGAATTTAAACATTAAACATTTAAATAAAATATTGTTATAATTATCTAATTATATAATAATACATACCATCCATCCATAATGATATTTGAAAAAATGGAAATGTTACTCATTTGTGTGTATGACCTACCATCTCCATGATTAAAATATTTTAAATTTTTCATAACTGCTTTTAATGATTGGTTTTTATATTATAATATATGTATAAAAATAAAAACTTTTTACTTGTTATTATTACTTAGATGATGGAATAATTATTACTCCATGATATTTTATGAATTGTGTTTTTTTAATTAATTTAATATTTTTGATAGTTTTCATTTCACGCAACAATGAATATATATATTTTTTATAGTAAATCACTAAGTGTGGATTGATTTATACACAACACTAAGTAATGATTATGCTAAATGTAACACTCATATTTTATTTTAGTATATGCAACACTATGTTTGTCTAGTATTACACACAATATCTTTTCCCTTCGATATCGTGTGTCACACCCAAGGTCATGTTTTACCAAACTACAAGATACTATTAATATTGTTACTATGATATTATTATAGTTATCAAATTGAATTTGTAATGTAAGTTACAAATAAGACTAACTAAATTGTGAAAATATTATTTTTAAATGTATATAAAATAAATCCTTGGGTTATCAATTAGTATAATTGAATGTATGAACTATTTGAAAATGATGAAATTACTTTTCAATGAATACTATTTTTCTATGTGTAAACACAATTTTTTAACAATAAATTAAAAAAACCACTTTTCATTAATGATTTCAATAAAATTTATATATTAATTCTTCAATAAATATTTTTGATAATCATCCAATATATTTGATAGGTGTAAGATAATAATAAATCAAATTATATATATAAAAATGTGTTTTTATAAAAGATAATTTTACCACATTTTAATGAAAATCCCTTTTTAAATGTGATTTTGGGCACTATTTTATTTTTTATTTTAAAAAATAAATTTTCTTTGAAATAGTAATATTAAAATTTACTTTCATTGTTATTTTTTGTATTTTTCTAAAATATTTCATTTTTTATCAATAGTGAACAATACTGAATTTTAATTCAATTATGCTTTTTCATATAATTTATATATACAGTAAAATTATATTTTGGTTTTGTTTTAGAGTCCAATTAGATCAATTTTACATCAAATAATCCAATTTATGTCATTAGAATTAATTTTACATTGAATTGGGATATAAAAAATTTCAAAATTTTAAATATTTTCTCTTTAAAACCATGGATTGTAATCCCATCTACAAGATTAATTTTAAATTAATTTCTTCGATTAAAATTATTTTAATTTGTAAAAAATGATTGAATATTTATAATAATCATAATTTCTAATTTCTAATAAGTCAAAATTATATTTTGATAAAAAATACTAGTGAATGTGGTTGAAATTAATTATAAGGATTATAAGGAAAATATTTTCTATATACTAAATATTGTAAAATTCCTTTCACTTGTCATCTCCACAGCGTTTCTCACATACATGTATCCATATCCTTAATTTCCCCTCACCCTACCCACATCCCCTCCTGACATCCTCCCCCACACCCACAAATCTCCTCCCCAATCCCATCTTGGTATCTCCTCCCTGAGGTCTACATCCCCAACTCTGCCTCTTCTCTCTCCCTCTAACCTCATTCCCTTCATCCCATCCTTCATCTCACCACTTCCTCTTCCTCATCCTCCTACTCCACATTGTCTTTATCCACCACCTATACTTATGCCTCATCTCTTACTTGGCCTCTGCGTCCTCCTCCACCACAATATCCACCTCTATGCCTCCACCTCTAGCTACTCATATTCAATCTTCATAAATCCTTTCATACCTTCTCCCATCCAGTTCCTATATACCAGTTAATCACTCTTCCATAAAAATTGTATATCAACCCAATCGTGTTTCTTTTAATATCCCATATCACATATATTACTGATTTCAAACCGCCTAGTTTTTCTTTTAAATAATATCAGATTCGTGTGTCCTCATTCCCCCTTACACACTACAGGAACCCCTGAATTTTGAAAACACTAATTGTATTCCCATCTTTAATTTTTTTATTAAGGACCTCATCCCCTTTCATTGGTGTGATTCTAATTTTTTCCACTATGTTGGAAACCCTAGATATGAAGCATGATACTATGATAATATCCAAATATTAATTTCTATGGATCTAGATCTCCTCCACTTATCATTGTGCTCATATTCCATCCTCTAAGATTCCAGAATTACCAACTGTGTGTAACCCTGTTTCTATATTTTTTCCATATATTTATAAAAAATATCAATCTTCTAGTTAAAAATGCATTCATCTTTCTTCATCCTCTACAAAAAAATATCATATCATATATTTGAAAATTGGTATATTCATATTCTATCCTTCGTATTATATATTTGGATTATTTATATTCTGTATATTCTGTATAGGCACATTACATATCATGTATATGAATATTTCACATCTTGTACATGTATATCTCATATTAAACTATGAAAATTTTCACATTATAATTATTTCCCAATTCATATTTAAATATATATATATATATAGGTTTTTCAATATTTGGTTGATTTTATTATAATATTTTTTTTGTCAAAATGATTTTTACACATATTCATATATTTTTTTTAATATGTTCATATGTGTTGATAAATTAATCGATTAGAAATAAATATATTTCTTCATATTTTAAAATATTTTTTCATTATTTGTTCAAGAAAATTCATTATTTAGATATATTATTTTATTACATCTATTATATATAATATAGTGTGTGCCTACCTATACATGTGGCTCATGAACTTTAACTCACTTATACATGTCTTCTTCCCCTTTATTTCAACTCTCCCTCCCCACTATACTATCTACCTAATTCATCACCCCACCACCAGTTATCCTCCCCCACCCCATATTCTCACTACCTCTGCCATATCCCCATAACTCTAACCTCCTTCACTATGCTCCACCCTTATTCACACCTCCATAACCGCCTCTACCTCCACCTCCACCACTTCCTCGAACTCTGCCTTATTCTTCTCCTTCTTCACCAAAAATTCCTCCCCTTCCTCAATATAAACCTATGCCTCAACATTTGTCAAAACCTCTACCTTCTTCTCGGAATATAAAACACCTCGAAACCCTTCTACACCACCTCTCCCTCTATCTCAATATCTACCACCAACAATGCCTCCTCCTCTGACTATTCCTACATATCCTCTATGTTAACCGTCTTTATATGTAACTACAACTCCACCTTGGTCTACAATCCACATTGACCTCGGTCTACACCAATTCATCAACATCATTCAACACCTCAGCCTCAACCTAAGTCTAGTCCTCTACCTCTACATCCACATCGAGTATAGTTTATTCAACTATCATCATCATTGATTCCTGAAGAGGATGACGCCCATCTTGCATAATAATTCCCTATGTAGAAGAATGAAAATTTTTATGGGGTTCCAAATACATTATCTAGGTTCCATTTATTTTATTCATATTTCATGTACATTTTTGGAGATATTATTTAATAATCTCAATTGAAATCGTAGTTTCTTCATGTATGCAACAGTATTTTTAAGAAAAAGTTATGTGTTATATAATGTTATTGTTTATTCACATTCCATAAAACATATTTAATATGTAGCCCTAAGTTCCTCTTAGTTGGTTAATTATTTTTTTATCTAATCTAAAATTTATATTGGTATTGATTTATTCACTTTCTTGAGATATTTTTTCACCCCCCTTTGTAGATTGGACACAACTCTTGTCTTACATAGTATCTTTAAGATATTATAGTATGACGTCTTTTTTAGGAAACATTTTCCACTACTACTTCTTCTATATGTACTTTTAAATATTATTTATCATTTGATTATTCCTAACTTAAATCCATCATACAAAATAATTTTATATTTCGTTTCAAAGAGATTCCACTACTCAAATGAAGTATGTTAAGTAGTTAAATAACAATAAAAAAATTTATGATATAATTTTCTTGGTGTCGATGTTGTTATTAGACTATTATATATGGGTAAATGACTTTTATTTTAATTGGAAAACATGGTATATATCCAAGTGTGATGGTACGTGTGAAAAAATTTAAATATATTTTACATAATCTAGTGTTTTCATCATTATTTCCAATCCTCCAATAAAGGGATTGAATTGGGGATTTTCAGGAAATAGTTATTCAATTTTTTGTGTGATCATATCTAAATCATTTTCTATAACCCCAAAACACCTGGAAATTTCCATTAATCTTTTATACAAAAATTATGCTTTTAATAATATATAAGCACATATATCTACTCATATACTTTATTCGACTACTTTCATCATCAGTTGGTAGAAAGGATGATCACTCTTGTAAAATAATACCTCATATAGGAAAATGGAATATCTGATGGGGTTTTAATATATTTCTTTAGGTTCCCTTGATTTTATTAATCTCACCCGTATGTTTTTAAAGATTTTGTTGAATAATATCAATTTACATTATAGTTTTCCCCTTTATTAATTATTTTTCTTATGAAAAAGGTATAATTTATCTAATGTTAAGGTTTATTCTCATCACACAGCCCATTTTAAATCCTTAACCATGTTCACCTCTTCATTGGTTAATTATTTTTCTATTGGATATCCTGTTGAGATTGGTGCATATTTCATCACTTTTTTGAGGATTTCCATGAAATTATTCTTCCATTTTATATGTGATTAGGTACACTACATTTGATGGAATAGTGAACTACCATTGAAATACTCAACACTATTCCTCGATTATAGATTCATGGATAGTATTAGTAGCATATTATTCATCAAAGGAGTTTAACATTTAGATTATTAATCATTTTTTCTATAAAAGTTATTATATAATGTGATTTTTGTTACGATTAATTTGAGGTAGTAGATATTTATTGCACTATGTTGTATTCAAATTTTCAAATTCTCTTTTAGAATTAACTTTAATTACACAAAAAAATCTCTGAATGTCCTATATTATGTAGATATTTCTTAGCTCTTTGATTTATATCTCACATGGAATCATTGATAAAGAAAATTTCCACATAAGTGGCTTCATCAATAGATCCTCACAGTGGGTTTAAAAAATTTTCATGAAAAAATGTTTTTATATTTATGAGTATTAATTTTTATATAATATCATTTTAAATATAATTACCACATCATTATGTCTGGTAAACTCTATGTAAATTCTTTCACATTCTATATAGGAACTATATTTTTATTCTATATTTTTATTCTTAAATTTTTTTATATTAATTTATTGGATGTGTTCTCAGTATACATTAACTAATGAATTTTCATTATTTGTATTCAATTCATGTATGCATGTTCAATATGTCCTTACAATTTAATGAAATTTTATTTTAAACCAATTTTAATTTTAATGGATGTATATTTCATGTTATGTGCCTCTCAGCATGGACCTGAATAAATTATGAATGTTATTGGATTTCATTACACTACTATTTATATAATTACATTCGTTTGCCAAATAAGATTGTTGTGAGATGATATATGTTACTATACATAGAGCTTTGTTCTTGAATCCCATGAATTTCACAGTTTTTTAGTGATTAGAAAAGTCTTACAGGTATGTTCTTTAAAACACCTTCCTTCAATATAGAAATTAATTTCTAATTTCTCTCTCTCTTATCATTTTAATTGTTGTCACAAATAGTTTTATTTTGGAATGATATCCCACTACAATACATAGAGGTATTTTTGTAATTCCATGAATTTAATAGTTTTTTAGTGATTATAAAATTCATTCACATATGTCGTTGAAAAATCCTTCCTTATGCATACTAGTTTTTTTTTCAATTTTTGTCTCCATTTTCATTTGGAGTTTTAGTCTTAAATTTTTTATCTCTATTTTTATTACTGTAAGAAATTTATTTCCAATTCTACATATTCTCTATATTTTTATTTTATATTTTTAGTATTTAATTTTCTAAATATGAATTTATTTGATGTGTTTTTACTATGAATTACCTAATGATATAAAAATATTTTACGATTGAAATTCTTATTTTCAGTTTAATTCAGTTTTAATTTATTCCTTTCTCAATGTATTTTTAATTTTATTATTTTTATAATAACATTATTAATTTATTTATTATAATATATCTCTATAAATTTGTAATTCAATTATAGATTTTTAATATTAAAAAGAATTACCTTTATATTCCTCTATAATAAAATAATTTGTATAAATAAATTAGGTAATAATACAATAATTTCAATTTAAAGGAATATTTTTAATTATTTTTTTTAGATTTATATATTTTCTCCTAATTTATATTTTTAATTATATTCCTATTCAACATAGATTGTACAACAATCGACTATATCCTACATCATTCAGACTCATGTTATATAACTTTAAGTTTCATAATCTACAAAAAAAACATTTTCCTGTAGACAATTCATAACTGGTAAACTCATTAAGGTTTTCTTTATTTCAATTATTTTATTTTAATGAACATTAATATCTATTATGCATACTATAAGGTGTTACTACCTTTACATGTGAATTTCCACATAATTTCTCAGTTATGTGTCTCCCACCCCTTTATTTCTTCTCTCCCTCCCCATTATACCGTCTACATGATTCCTTCCCACACCCCCAACTCTCCTCCCAAAACCCCATCTACTCCCCATCCCTTTTCACCCCCTCCACATCCCTCTCACCTCCTCCACTTGTCTCATCCTCCTTTATGCCTCCAACTCATCCTACACCTCCCCCTCAGTCTACCCCTCAACATTTTCCTTCTCCACTAGTAACTGCTCCTCTTCCTCGATCTACACCACCACCTCAACCTCTATCAATATCTCTGCATTTTCCTTATCCACCTATAACTCTTCCTCAGCCTCCATCAACAAATCCACATTGGCCTTAGTCCCTCAGAAACCATCTCCAATAAATTGAAAAATCAGATCCCACCCATTATAACATATCATCCAATTCCCTGAAACAGTATGTTTTTACCTTTTCCTAAATTTTTTTCATTCCAAACGATTTCTATTTCAATTGTTGACTTTTTTTCTTATTCAAAAATAGTGGTATAAATCATTTGGAATTCATATTATACAATTATTTTTTGATATTTTATAATCTCTAATTTCATAGTTGTAGATCCCTTTGATGCTGCTAGAGAATTCCTCTATATATAATTTTTTCCATTACAATTCAATAACTTAATCTAAAAAATAATACTTTTTTACTACCTTATGGATATTTTTTCATATTTTCCACCTATATTTTATATATTATGTGCCTATTATTATGAGAATATTCTTACCTAATTACATTTTTTATGTTTTATAATAATTTCATTTGTATGCATATTTTATATCCACCAGTCATTGGTGGGATATCTTAACCATTTTTAACCAAATTACATATCAATTTAAAAAATAAAAATAATTATGTTGACTGAAGAACTACACATGAAAATACATATATGTATGAATGGGGATAATAAATACCTTATCTATTTTCCTTTTTAAACCACATTTTTATTATTGGGGATTCTAACATAACCACATTTACATTTTTATACCAACATTAATTTAAACTATTGATTAAATATGAAGAATACAAGAAGAACTATCTGATAAGATGACAATATCTTAACCAAATTCTATAATTATTTTTTCCATTTTTTTTATATTATTCAGAATCTATACTTATTTTTTGAACTCATTTGTGATGTATGATTGATGGGTAGGAAGTTGATGAAATTCCATAATGTGATGAATAAATGTTCTATTTAATAGTTAATATCCACATGGAATTTTTAGGTATAATCTTTTACAGAATTGAGTAGTGATGCTTCTCATTCCAACTAATCATAAAACGGTTGTCAGAATGTTCTTATTAATCTAGGTTTGAATTATATAATTCATTAATGATTTTTTCACAAGTATATTGTCACAATCTAAATTTTCATATGTTTTCATTGTAGGAACCATATCAAAACTCTTATTCAATAATTAAAATCATCATGTAAAAATAGTATTCAATTATAATTACATAACATTCAAGGATATTTAATCTAAACTTTATAACATTTTTTAAATTTATTTTAACAATTAAACTCATATAATACCCTTTTCCATTATTAATTTTTTTGATATGTCCACGGATCCATATTACTGTGGTCTCATCATTACAAATGAATTGGACACACTAACTAGATATATTTTTTAGACACTAATAGTATTTTATAGAATTCACATAGTACTTTTTGAAATATTAATTCTCACACCCTTAATATAATTTTTGGGTTACATACAAAATCAAATAGATGCATCCATGCATCTACCTATCCCAATAGTAAACCTTCTATAAGTAGTGTTTGGTAAGTATGGTTGGTTTTAAACACATGAGTATTTAATAAATGATAAACAAAAATCTCACAAGGTGTTGTGTTATCAAAATGTTAGAGTCATGGGTGCCTCTAGACCTAAACTCACAAACTATGACTCTACATTATTGATGATAATGCTCATCACTTTCAAAAGTTGAAATCAAATAAGACTTTCAAATAGGATTTATATAATTCTTCCCATGAACCCCATGTATATAAAAATCATTTAATCTTAAATGAGTTTTATAAACATTCCCCTCCCATATAATTTCATCAAAACCTATAAAAAATTAAAGAAAAATAAATAAATCAAAAAATAATAAATCAAAACCAATATAATATACAACTAATAATGCACCAAATCAAACTCATACACCCAAAAAACAGCTATAGCTGAGCGATTCCTAAACCATGAGTACCAACCAAGATTGGGTATCACCTACTAATAAAAATACTAAATACCCATATACCTCACCATATTATGTTCAACAAGGTTCCCACACCCAATTAACAGTTTCCACCACATCACTTCTCTATCAATAGTTATGTCCCCATAGCTAAGTAGGAGTTTAGTAACTCATTTCTATCCCCTCCTCAAAAATAAATAAACAACATCAAGATAACAAAACCCCAACATTAATCTTTAATCAACAACTCAATACCACCCTCTTTGGTGATTTCTAACTGCAGAAAATATCAAACAACACATAACACGTCAATTGACAACTCAATACCAAAAATTAATAACAAAAATATCAATACAAATAATAAAATAAATGTGAAATAATAATAAAAACATTATTGAACATTCCATGAAAAAATCATTTTTTCAATAAAAAAACCATTTTATAGAAACTTCCTACACACTCGAAAAATACCATCTTTAATTTTCCCCCAAAAATCATGAAAAAAACTTTCATTTTTCCGACAAAAAAAATTAAATTCATTAATAAATACTTGAAAAAACAATATTTAATAATAACACAACATTTAATCCATATTCAATATTCAGAACAATAGTTTAAGGGAATACACCCACATGAGACCTATGATTTCACAAATCCATGTCACCACATAGAAGATCCGCCATCTACTTCACTTACTGAAGCCCTTAGAAAAAAATACCAAAATTACCTTATCCAAAATCCTCAATATCACCAAAATACTACTAAATTAGGGTTTCTAATTAGAGAGAACCTAGAATAAGATAAGGGGATGATACATTTAGTGACTTACCTTAGATAAAGACTTATATACAACTAATATTCAAGAGGGAGGAGATATAGAGGGAAGGAATCGCCCAAAAATATCCCAAAATATTGATCTATGGATGATAAGAAGAGAATGAGGCAAAAATAACCCTAATATGGTTAAAATTGAGGGTTAGTGGGGATGTTTTTAAGTGTTAAAACTCTTAGTCTATATGGTCATATGAGACCATAAATTGGTCATGAAATAACCACTTTCCATCATCCTCTATTCCATATAGTCTAACTACACAGACCTGGTTAACCATGTAGCATCCACTTTCCCCTAACACCCATTTCGTGTTTTACCTTGCAAACTTTATGGTCCTCATGACTATGAACTAGACCTTAAAAGGCCCCAAAAGCCTCCAAAATGTCCATATTCAACCTATAAAGTCCTCCATCCAGTTCTTTATCCGCCACAACACTTCCAAAGGCCTGAAATATCCCTATCATCACTATTTTATATGATCAGACGTTAATAATTCATTTTTCATAAAATCATGGGCCTTATAATGTGTGTCTGTGTGTGTGTGTGTCTGGTGATATAATTTTTGGGATACATACAAAATCAAATAGATTCATTAGTTTCTCTAAATATCATAATAGTGACCATATTTGAAGACATGTTTAGTAAATATGGTGAGGTTTTAAATAAAAGGGTAATTAATAAATTACAAACAAACTATTCAAAAGGAATTTTATTTTCAAATTATCAGAGTTGGGGGTGCCTCTACCGCATAACTCACCACCTACAACTATATTGTTCTAAGGATAGTTCTCATAACTGTCAAATGAATGATCATGTTTATTCTATTGATAGATAGGTTAAATAGGTTATTTATAAAAATAGGTTTTATCTAAGTATGTTTTGTTGTAAATATTTATTATATTATAATTTTTTTAGTTATTTAAAAAACATGTTTAATCTCTTGACGGATATGTCGACTTATTTGTTGAAAATGTATTATTTTTAGTGTGAATTTTTCATATTCGTGTGAATTTTTAATTTTTTATTTTTTATGTCTATTTTGTTATGAAAGTCATTTCTAGAGTCTAAAATTCAAAATTAATTTTGAATGATATCTATTTGGATACCCTATGTACTCTAAAACATTCCAAATTCCTTCTTTCACATTCACATAATTTGTTGAATATATGTGCATTGATTTGTCTTCTTCACTTATACATTCATTTCATTTCTCATTTTAAAAAACCATTATTTTATGAGTATTCCTAATCTATAGAGTATATCTGGGTTATTATTATTTTTTATATTATGTATATGTACACCACATATGTTTTATATGAATATTTCATATTCAACACTTTCATATTACATATTCTTCTTTGAAAATTTCAACCATTAAATTTTTATCGATATCATAATTCAAAGTAAATGTTATCTCATACATTGTAGGTATAATATGGAATGATATATGTCATAAACTATGAATGATATGGTTTCATAATATCATAAATACTCTAATTCATTGATGTAAAACTATGGAGGTATTGATCCACCTTTTTTGATGAGCTTCAGGACTCAAACACATGGATACCAAATAGGTTTTTTCTTCACTGTTCAACTTCATGCCTCATAAGATGAAGGGTTTACCGGATAATATGGTGGAAAAATTTGAATCCAAAAGATAATTAGTTTAAATTAATTATGTATGGATTATAAGAATGGATTGGTCACCATCATCAGGTCATATAATATTTTTTTATTCTATTTTTATGTGAAAATGACAATGAACGCTCCAAAAAATTATGATAATGTCATTGTACATTGATTGGGACATGTACAACATTTTTTTATTAATTAAAATCCATGTATGAAATGTAATCAATGGATAAACACTTTCTTAATCTATAGTGTTTTTTATTATAGTTATTTTAATCTACAATCTACGTATAGGTAGAGTTTTATTCAATTTTTTTAATCTTTAGTAATACATATGTTTTTTTATTTCAATTTATACATCAGTAAATTGTAATGTAACAAACTGTATAAAATGAAATCAATGTTTAGAAATCTATAATATGTTTATTATAATCTGAAATATTTAATATCATTGTGAATTATATACAATTGTATGTTTAATCTATGTGTATAATGTGTCTCAATGATGGATTTTGTGTGAAAAAATTCACATTGATTACATATTATGAAATATGTAAACTTTATAAAATTATTTCTAATATAATTAGAAATCTATGTCTATAATGTTTCTTAATATGATATTTTTTTAAATTCTATAATCCTTGTTCATTATTAGTGTAAACACTAATGTTGAATATTTATATGCATTATTTATTACAAATAAATTTTTTCATCATGATCTTGGAATTTCCTTAAACATATTTATAATAAATTTTAATTGATTTTAGATTATATTTATTATTAGTGCTCAATTAATGGGTCACACATATCATTTCATATTTTCAATTTTTATTTGACATAATTGGATTTTTTATTTCATTCCATTCAAATTCACATCAATTTATTTATACTGACTTCATGTATTTAACAAGATGTTATGTCACAGAGAAAATATTGGAAAATTGATAAAAATAGTACTTCAAGATGAAAAAACAATTTAATGTGTTTTATATATAATATAATGTATAATATGGATTATATATAACACATATTTATCACAATAATTTTTGTAAATTATATATTATATCATCAATCATTTTTGTAAATTTATATCATCAATCATTTTTGTAAATTTTCTATCAACTATACACTATGAAATGATCATTGAATAGTCAACTAATATATATTATATAGAACTAATATGTATTCATCAGTACTAACACATATTTATCACAATAATGTTTACTAAATTTTAATATTTCTGTATTAATATTTTCTCAGTATAAAAAACAATTGTAAGAAAATGGTGAGTTGTAAAAATATTAATTTATAACATTTTTTACATAAATTTCATATTGGTCGAGCTTCAATCAATATTCTCCCAGATACAGACTAAAACTACTAATTAGTGATATTGATATATCAATTTCTATTTTCCTTTATTAAATTAATATATTGAATTTTATATCAAAAAATTTATATTTAAAAGTACATATATAGGTAACTGAATGATTATGTTGTGAAAATGCACGGGTTGGGTACTAGTTAGCTTAACTAAAGACTGAACCTTATATATAAGTCCCAAAATGACCAATAAAATTATCCAAATGACATTGGATATTAATATTTAGACCCTATACTCTCATTTATTTACATTGGACCATTATTAGAGCTGCATTATAGGGTAACAATGGCAGTGGAGTTCCCTTTTCATAAATATACTAGAATGCCACTCCTCGTCCACTATAAAAAGAAACTGACCCCTCTAAATTATTCACACCTATAAATACCTTTTTCACACCCAACATATACTCATATAATCTCCCAAAATACATCCATTAATCCTTGAAGTATCCCTTTGAGATGAAATCAAACCAAGGAAGTCATTTGATGTAATGTAAGAGGAGTTACCCAAATAAGATGTAACATCCTTCCTCAAGGTCCTCTGATTTATTTTTGTTTTCCACCCCATAAAATATTCTTATTAAATGCTTATATAGTAATCTGAGTATATAGAATTAACATAAAATTTTTTTATTTCTAAGGATAGGTAATAAACATACCTATCTAGTGTACATCGAACTACTGCCTCACGAAATGATATTGTTCATTTTTCCATCACCACCTATCATGGTGGGGAATTATGATGGATAATCAATTTTAATCTGATATATATGATATTTATGTTTAATTTATTCTCATGGAATTATTACATAAAACATAACTTCATTTTTTTTGTAAAAATAATAACTTCGTTTGTGAATGTGTGGACTACTTCCTCCTCAAAGTGATTTGATTCGTTCACAATTTACATGGAACTTATTAAAAATGGGTTGTGTAAACATATATTATATATATGAAATAATATTTCTACTATAATTTGACACACACACACACATATATATATATATTTCATTTACTTACTTTCTTTTAAAATCATAATTAAACAAAAATAGTATTCATGTGTACGTACGGCCTACCATCTCTATGAATGGAGTAGTCCATTACATATTTGTATCATTTATATAATACTATAAATATATATACAGAGAATATATATGATATTTATAACATGTTTTACATTCTTCGAAAATGTAAATCGGGATCTAAGAAATAGGATCAAGAATAATAAGTGAAAACATGATCGAAAATCAAAGAGGATATTTCTTGAAGTGTGACATTAACATTGAATTTTTAATAAGCGGGTAATATAAAGAAATTTATTGTATTATATATAATAATTTGTTTTTTTATAGATTAATAACAAACTTATATTTATTATATAGGTGGTTTGATTGTGTATGAAGGAAATCAAAACATAAGTTAAGTGTTTTCTCATCTCAATTCTTATATTTGTGAGATAGATTTCTCATTCACAACTCATATATCTTTGTGCGGTATATATACATCCCATGGATTTATTCCATGATTATTATACTAAAATTTATGTGTTTTTACATATCTATTTTATGAACTTTCTTTCATGGAGTTTACATTTATAAAGATACCAAATCTATAAAGTAATTATATCTCAATTTTCCTTCTTTGCGACACATTCAATGTTATACACTTATATTTTTATATAATGTGTATATTCTACATCTGAAATGTTATATCATTAATCTCATTATTTTCATGTTATTTTAATATTCATGTAATAATATCCTTTCCATTTTATTATTCTTCAGTGTTACCAAAGTGTTATCAAATTATTGCTATAATCTCATTGTTTATTAAGATTTTTTTATGAATATGCTTCCATTGATGAAATTTTATGATTCTTCCATAAAGAACACTCATGATCATTTTTATCATATTTTTCTACATGATATCCTCATGTATTATTACCATTTTTACACTCTCTTTTACTTATGATAATTAAGAATATGTTTTTATGAAAATCAAACTTTAATTCTACTTTCGGTCTGAAATATGCATTCTTTCAAACACATTTTTTTGAATATGTTTTAAAAAATATTTTAAAATTATCCTATGAAGTCCAGAGGACAATTATACCCATGTATTATCTTTTTAAAAGACTTTTTTAAAAGTAATATTATTTTCATTTTCCAATCAAGGCACTTTTCTAAACTTTTAAAGTGTAAAAGGAATCTTCAGAATGTACAGACTTACCCACGATCATAACCATCATTTTCTTGATGCTTCCTTTTTTATGTTTATTGGGTTATTTTTTTAAGAATATATTTTTACTAATATTACAGATATTTTTTGATTTTAAATATTTTTCAAACAAAAGTGGTTTCAAAAATAAATTTATATTTTACAATTGTTTTAAATGATTTTCAAATATCCCTTTATATCTTTTCGAAAGATAAATTTTTAAAAAATTATTTCAATGATCTTAATGATTCTTTAAATATATTTCAAATAATTATTATAGAAAAAGTTTTTCAAATTTTTTGAAGATTCTCATTAAACTTTTCATTGAAAAATGTTTCCAAAATGTATTCAAGATTTTATATATGTTTTCATGGATATTTTTAATAAAAATTATCATCAAAATGTTTTATGTTTTGAGAAAAAAAATTGCAACGCGTAAAGTATATTTTACTCATGTAATTTTTTTTAATATATATTTTAAAATTATTTTCCTTCTTGGATGACATCTATTGGTGTTACACATGCCTTTATTGGAAAATGATCCAAATGTTCCATTCATATTCTTTCTCTAAATGGTTCATGTTTTGATGGATTTATTTTTATGAAATATAATTCTATTTTATGGGTTATATGTTTATGAAACCAACTTATTTTCATGGGTTGTGATTTGATTAAATTACTATGAACCCAATCCATTTTCCATAGTTTATAATATGATTACATGTTTATGATACCTGTTTCATTATCTGGGTTATGATTTGATTTCTTATGATCTTGTGTCACTTGTATGCATGATTTCATTATGAGATGTTTGGGACCTATATCTCACTCTAATACATTAGGTAAATATTTATATCTCATGAGATAGACATAACTGGAATGGGGAGTGAACTCAGTTCATTAAAGGACAATTCCCACTATGGTGGTCTTGGGAGTGAACCTTCACTACTCAGATGGTCATGGGAGTGAACCGTGACAACCAATATGGTATGGGGAGTGAACCCATACTACCAATTTGGACTTGAAAGACATTCCTTTACTGTTATGGAAATTATTTTTCCTATTTATGTGTCTGCTACAAATTCAATGTGTTATTCCTTTTTATGATATCAAGGATTATGATCTGGATTCCCTTATATTGTGATCACGCATAATCAGTTTTCACGGAACATGAATAACAACATAAACCCTAACCAACTCTCAGTATCACCAAGGAAGAGAAGGAATGATTTTTTTGAGATTTCAGGTAATGGATAGCTTGGAGGAAGGAAAATTTATATTATATTGTGTCAATAATGATGAAATAATATCCTATGTAAATGTATTAGAAGAACAAGAAGATGTTATGGCTTTGGAAAACAATGAAACACATTAAGTAACTTAAGATAAAATGTCACGACCCATCCTCGGGGCCCGTTCCGTGACTACCCCAAGACCACGTTCCATAGGCCTGGGGCTGGCGGCTAGCACCAAAGGCGTAAATCCCGATAACTGGGAAGGCATTGCCTTTATAAAAGTAACAAAACACCACAGAGTACAAACGGAAGTAAAACACTATGTACAAAGAATGTGCTGAAAATTAAATGGGCCAGAATACAAACACAACTGGAAATACAGCTAAAACTGAACAAAAGTATAACAGAAAAAGACAAATAGCTAGAAGAAAGGAAGCAGCTCATGGGTCGTCCTCGTCGGATCCTACCTGAAGGATAGGTACAGATAGCGCAGCTCTTGGATCGTCCACCACGGATCCTACCTGAAGGGTAGGTACAGATAGCGCAGCTCCTCAATGCTCTCACCCGTCAACCCCCTCTGTGTGTCGTCTCGCCATGTAGTCCACCTCCAAATACTGACTCGTCGGGTGGTCCACATCTGGGTACCGTCCAGTCCTCGAACACTCGGCCTCCGTCAGCACTGCTCGTCTTCTGCAACCAACACAACAAGGTGCGGGCATATCCCGTGCAGGTGTGAGTATAACGATACTCAGTAGGGACACCGAGACCCTCAAGGTCTCACTAAAACCAACAAGGATAACCATAAAGAAGATCTCAACTGATAACCTCTACTTAGGTATATTCCAATACATATACCTAAGTTTATCAAGTAACCCATCTCAAACATGAGGAAACACAATATTATGAAATCATAGGATAACCACTACCCAGGTATATGCCCATACATATACCTACATTATCAAGTGACCCTTCTCAATCATGAGGTAAACACAAAGGTCATAGACTCAGCACAAACTAGGATTTTTCATTATCGAAACCGTAACTGCTGAAGAGCCCCATCTCTGGAGTGTACAGTGGTCCTGTCATAACTCCGAGATACTGCTCACTAACCTAAGACTGCTGAGGTACTCCTCCTATCGAGTACAGCAGCTCTGCCACCTCACACAGTAGTGCTCCTCCGCCATGGGTCTGCCACCTCACACAATAGTGCTCCCCCTCTTATCCTACAGAGGTACTCATCCTATCGAGTATCGTGGGTCTGCCACCTCACACAGTAGTTCTCCTATTCCATGGGTCTGCCACCTCACAAATTAGTGCTCCCTACTGGGCTATGCTAGTCACTCTGAATCGTATAGGACAAGCAGTAATCGGTCACAACCAGCTACACGGTCTCCGTACTCGGTATGCTCGTCTCCGGGAGGGTCCAATCCACGAGCTACAGGTCGATACTCCAAGTATCACAATTCCCACTAAGAAGTATCTCAAAGAACCACCTCTTCATAGGTATCTCAACGCAACAGACGACGCATCAATCGGATTCCCAGTCTGTGAGTTATTAGCCTTTTCGTCCTAGGGGCCCGATTGGTTTCGTGTGAGAACCAACCCGACTGTATCTCAACTGTACCCCAAACTCTCATAGGGTATACCCATAGGAACCATTTCTCAACGTGATCACCAACGCCGCTGACGGTTCGTCAAACGGACGTCCGGTTTGAAAGATATCAGCTTTTCCGTTCCAGGGGCCCGGTTGGATTTCAGGTACAATCCACCCCGTCCATACTCCAACTGTATCCAAAACTCAGGCAAAGTATGCCAAAACTTCCGTCTCATCATGAGGAATTCAACGAGACAGACGACGCGTCAATCGGACGCCCGGTCGGTGAGTTATTGGATTTTCCGTTCCAGGGGCCCGGTTGGTTTCGTCAGCGAACCAACCCGACTGCACTCCGACGGTGTCCAAACCTCGAGCGGAGTAAGCCAAAAGTTCTGTCTCATCATGAGGAAACCAACAAAGTCGACGGCACGTCAATCGGATGACCGGAACTCAAGATATAAGCGTTTCCGCTCTGAGGGCCGGGTAGGTTTCGTATCCGAACCAACCCGGTTGAAACCAAAGTTCTCCGAAACCTTGACTGTAACATACCGAAACGACCGTCTCGAACCAAGGATCTCATCGTAACTGACGGTGCGTCGATCGGAGGTTTGTTGCCCAAGTTATGTGTGAAAGACTGAAGAGGTCTGAAAACGGGGGTCTGTCCCCGGTCCAGCCCGACCCAACCCCCCCCCCCCCCCCCCCCTGGGTCGGCTGAACCGGGTTGACCTGAACCAGGTCCGGATCCAGAGAAGCTGGGAGCGGCCCGGCCCGGCCCCGCCTGAGCGGCCCGGCCCGGCCGGGGCGGCCGGCTGGCCTCGCGCTGGCGCGGCGCGTCGGGTGCGGGGGGTTACAACCCCCCCCCCCTCAGTTGTCAACCCGACGCGGCTTAAATTCGCACTGTCTCAAACCCGGAACGGCCCGGCCGTTCCGGTTCACATCCCACCGCCGCGGCTCAGCCGTGGCCATTTGCTCCAGCGACGCGCCGCCACCGCCTTCTGCGGACCACCGGACGCGCTCTGGTGGTCCGTTTGGCCTGCCGCCTTCGCCAAAAGTCCTCCTAGGACCCAATCTTTACTGCGAAGGAATTCAAACACCATTTCGGCCCTATTCTTTGTCGCCCGTCGATCCGCACTCAACGTTAAAACACACCGTCTTCGTGATTTTCTGGCGCGACGCGACGGCGCCACGCCCCTTCGCCGCGGCCCAACTTCGACCGTGGATTTGTTCGACCTCAAAGGCACGGCACGACGGTGCCGCGCTTCTTCGTCCTGATTCTCTAAATTCCTGCACGGTGCGATGGCACTGTGTCGCTTCCATTTCAAGCCACGTATATAACCAACAAAATAAATGGGAGGAGGTTTGGCCGTGTTTGTGCGGTCCTACCTCCTCCGTTATTTTGATAACAGTTGGCCGTTGATATCGAAGAACTTATAAAATTATTCACGACATGAAAACCAAACCCCTACCTTGCAAAGATGTCACACGTCATCGAGCCGTAGAAGAGGAAAACGTCGTGGTGATCGGACGTCATGGAAGATCGGTGTTGATTCCATTCACGTCAGAGGCTGAGTCATCGTCAATGGCGACGTTCCCTGCGGTGGTGTCTCCTCCCTTGACACGGAGGAAGAAAAGGAGAAGGCACATCATCGGTGATCGCCTGATGAATAATGCGGCATCTTGCTTCCTTCGACGTGGAGAGAAGGTGCAAGATGAGATGATGTTCTTCATCGAAGCTTCGGTGTTCTTCACGTTCTTCAACAAAGGATATGAAGTGTTCTTCTTCGGAGGAGGAAGTTCTTCAAAACTCAAATGCTCTCTTCCCTTTCTCTTAACACAACATTTCTAACCAAAATAAAATAAGGCTCCACCTTATTTTGTTTACCCATGTTATGAATTCAAAACTACAAAAATCAAAACCAACACACTTAATTAATTTATCTTTAGTTGTCAAATTAATTAATGTTTAGGTGGCATGAATTAATATGGGAGGTGAGGAGGAGAGGAGTCACATAAGTTAAAGTGCAGTTACAATATTAAAGTGGGAGATGAGTTATGGGAGGTCAAGGGGGTTATGGGAAGATCAAGGGGGGTTAGGGTCTAGTGTGGGCCCCACCACCCTCTTAACCTCTCATGGGTAGTTCCCTAACTTCCACTCAAAAGATATAACTACTTTAAAGAAATAAAAATTGTAACTCAATTTTTATTTTATCTTCCACAATTTTTTAACAACTCCTCCCGTGAAAACGCAACTCCGAAAAAGATCTTCTTAAGAAATTACCGGTGCTGCAAATCCATCGGTGCCCTCAGAATTCGATTTCGAGCACTGGTTCAAAAGATAGAAAAACCCGCTCGTTCGTTCACTGAACGTACCCGAGCTAAACTTCGGAAATTGATTCCAGGCACATCGGGCCTCAGAATTAGGCGCCGTAAGAAACTGTGTTCTTGTAAAATTTGAAAGAAAATTATGAAAAAAAATTCCATTAAAATTTTCAGGTCTTTACATTACTCCCACCTCAGGGATTTACATCCTCATAAAGCTTTAACACAATCAAGGGTTACAAAAGCGGTATTGAGCACGCATCTGAGCCTTCCACTCCCATGTGCTTACCTGGAGGTTCCCGCACTACTAGTTAAAGTGCTCCCGAGGAATCGACCGTCCTCGTAGGACCCACTCCTGTCGATCCTTAATCCCCACTGGAACCTCCGTGAAATACACCCCATCGCCATCGTCCAGCTCCCCATGGTCGATGATATGTGAAGGATCACGCACGTATCTCCTCATTTGAGATACGTGGAAGTCGTCGTGCACCTGGTGAAACTGAGGTGGATTGTTCAAGTAGTAAACCACCCCGCCTACCCAACTGAGGACCTAGGAATGGTCCAATGAACCTCGGATATAACTTGCCGCCTTGGCCACATCTTCGTAATCCTTGTCGAGGTGAGACCCGTATAAGGATGTGATCATCATCCTCGAACTCTATATGTCTCCAATTCCTGTTTAGAACTGGAACTCAAAACGATTGCTGCCTCGAGGGTATGTTTGACCGACTCAAGAGTGATCGGTCGCACCCTCTTTTTCATGAGTTTACCTATGCTGCCTGGGGTTTCCTTTTCGCCGACCAAGGAAAATCCATTCAGACGTCGTAGTTAAACCATGACCTTTTTGCATAATACCTCCATTTGTGTATGAACTGTGATTTCCCAGTCCATACTCAAACCAACTTCGTAAGGCCTCGACGCTCCCACCATGAGATTCCAACCAAAACTCTCTCTTCGAGGGTCTGACCACACTATCGGCGTAGGTGTGATTATCAATTCTTCTCCCAAGGTATCTCCAGACATGAGGGTCAAGTCTATGGCTTACCGGAAACTCTAGGTCTGGGACAAGATTCATGGAAGGAAGGAATGATTCATATCGACGTCCGTTATTACAGCAGCTAGTAGTGGATACAGACTATCCCTTGAATCATTCTTAGAGTCATTGGGTCACTCTCCCGGACCGCAAGCAGCTACTCTCTTCCCCTGCCCTCCAGCTCCCTGAGCCTGGCAGGGAAAACTATGGTGGGTGGTTGTAGTATGTTAAAACGTACACCACCATATGCTGCTCTCCTACCTCTGCCTCCACGTCTGGTGCTTCGTAGACTCATCTCTCCTTAAAGCTTCCACTTCTTGAAACATTTAACATGCCCGAGTCTCTAAGACTGGTGTCAGTTTCCTATTTCTTACTGCATTGTGTAGTCTTCATCCGCTCCTGGATGATCTGCACCTTCTTTACCTATGATCTGAAAGAGCTGCTAAAATTTCTACTTTGCCGAAAAGAGAAACTTGGTCTCATCCCCTCGACGAACCACGCCCGTTGCCTAATACATTCAACCCTGACATGAAAGATGCATTCATGCCATGGATGAAGCCGTAAGGCCTCGACATAACTACCAAGAGATCCAACTATCACTCTCGCCTCCAAGGGTCAAGTCACACTCTCGGCATCAGTGTGAGGTCTCTGGGTCTCCTCCAATAGAAATCTCGAAAGTGAGGGTCAAGTCAACAGTCTTAACCGGGACCACTCAGTATCAACCAAACAAAAGGACAGGAAAGAAAACATCAAAAAGATAAGTGTCTTTTCATTATTGAAGCTCATAGTACAAAGACACGAATACAATAGTAACCTGGAACTATAAGTACAAGGGACGTATCCACTAGTTCTGCTCCTGTCCACCTGCTCCCGGAGCTCTACTGCTTCAGTGGCTCCTCCAATGCCTGCGGATTGACTGTGGAGGAGTCGGACAGTCACGTGCCATGTGAACCTTCCTGCCACAGGAGAAACACTGTCCGTTTCTGGCACGCCTGGCCCTGAATCCACCTCGGGTGCCCCGCACTACTGATCCTCTAACCCGAGGTCGCCCACCTTCCAGTCTGGTGCTCTTGGTCCTCTGCATCATCTTTCTATTGCCCACAGATGACTCGTATACTGATCAAAAACCCTGCGGCAAGGGCAGAAGCTCTTGTACACGCTCGGGGTGTAGAGCTATTGGCACAATCTCCAACCTGAAGAAAGTCTCGAAGTCTTCCCATGTGAAGGTCATCTCGTCACAAAACTGGAACAAGTGGCTCCACCACCTTCCTGCTGCTGCTTGAAGGAGGCTGGTAGCAAAGATCACCATGAAGTCTGCTGGTGTCCCCACTAGCCTGTAGACTCTCACCACAGCCTCCAGCCAATCCTCAGCCGCCTGCGGGTTCGTCTCTCCCCAGAACCAGGGTGGCCTCCGGTGCTGGAACTCGTGAAGTGCGCTCAAGTGGCATAAATCACCTTCTGTTGGGGATGGTGGCATCGGTGGCCCAACATATGGTAATACCACTGGTGCCTCCAATAGTACCTCAACTGCAAGAGGGCCCTGTACTGAAGCCTCGTCGCTCGGCAGGATGTCAGTACGCACATCCCTCTGGGCTCTAGCTGGCCTTACATAAAGAGGCATCCTGAAAGAAACAACATGACACGATCAAACGATTATACATGGTGAGCTGACCTGGTTTGAGCTGACATTTAAAAACTTCTGGAAACACACACGCAATCTGTGTTTTCGTGCACAAAGTCGGAAATCAGTTGTCAGGGTCCTGGTGTATGGATACGTCGGTCGGCCGCACCAACACTGGACTCCTTGAACTGAAGACCACACTCGGTACCCTTGACATTATTGCTTCACAGAAAGAAAATATCAGAGTTATAAGTTCTGCGGTATAACCGACTCCTCTGATACCAATTTGTCACGACCCATCCTCGGAGCCCGTGTCGTGACTACCCCAAGCCCGCCTTCTATAGGCTAGGGGCTCGCGACTAGCACCAAAGGTGAAAATCCTGATAACTTGGAAGGAATTGCCTTTATAAAATTAACAAAACACCACAGAGTACAAGCGGAAGTAAAACACTAAGTACAAAGAAAGTGATGTAAAGTAAATGGGCCAGAATACAAACCCAACATGAAATACAGCTACAACTGAACAAAAGTACAATAGAAAAAGACAAACAGCTGGAAGAAAGGAAGCATCTCCTTGGTCATCCTCCTCGAATCCTACCTGAGGGGTAGGTACAGATAGCACAGCTCCTAGATCATCCACCACAGATCCTACCTGAAGGGTAGGTACAGATATCACAGCTCTTCAATGCTCTCGCCCGTCAACCCCCTCCAAGTGTCGTCTCTTCATAAAGTCCACCTCCGAATACTGACTCGTCTGGTGGTCCACCTCCGGGTACCATCCAGTCCTCGAACACTCATCCTCCGTCAGCACTGCCCGTCGTCTGCAACCAACACAACGAGGTGCGGGCATAGCCCGTGTAGGGGTGAGTATAAAGATACTCATTAGGGACCATGAGACCCTCAAGGTCTCACTAAAACCAACAAGGATAACCACAAAGAAGACCTCAACAGATAACCTCTACTAAGGTATATGCCCATAAATATACCTATGTTTATCAAGTAACCCATCTCAAATATGAGGAAACACACGATTATGAAATCATCGGATAACCACTACCCAGGTATATGCCCATACATATACATATGTCACCAAGTGACCATTCTCAATACTAAGGTAAACACAAAGGTCATAAACTCAGCTCAAACCATGATATTTCATTAACGAAACCGTAACTGCTGAAGAGCCCCGTCTCTGGAGTGTACAGTGGTCCTGTCACAACTCTGAGGTACTGCACACTAACCTAAGACTACTGAGGTACACCTCTTGTCGAGTACCGTGGGTCTGCCACCTCACACAGTAGTGCTCCTCATGTTTGAGATGGGTTACTTTATAAACTTAGGTATATGTGTGGGCATATACCTAAGTAGAGGTTATCTGTTGAGATATTCTTTGTGGTTATCCTTGTTGGTTTTAGTGAGACCTTGAGGGTCTCTTGGTCCCTACTGATTATCGTTATACTCACCCCTACACGGGCTATGTCCGCACCGCGTTGTGTTGGTTGTAGACGACGGGCAGTGCTGAAGGAGGCCAAGTGTTCGAGGACTAGACGGTACCTGGAGGTGGACCACCCGACGAGTCAGTATTTGGAGGTGGAATTCATGGCAAGATGACAATCAGAGGGGGTTGATGGGCAAGAGCATTGAGGAGCTGCGCTATCTGTACCTACCCTTCAGGTAGGATCCATGGTGGACGATCCAGGTGCTACGCTATCTGGACCTACCCTTCAGGTAGGATCCGAGGAGGACGACCCAGGAGCTGCTTCCTTTCTTCCAGCTTTTTGCCTTTTTCTGTTGTGCTTTTGATCAGTTGTAGTTGTACTTCCAGTTGGGTTTGTATTCTAGCCCATTTACATTTCATCACATTCTTTGTACTTAGTGTTTTACTTCTGCTTGTACTCTGTGGTGTTTTATTACTTTTATAAAGGCAAAGCCTTCCTAGTTATTGGGATTTACGCCTTTGGTGCTAGTTGCCAGCCCCTGGCCTATGGAAGGTGGGCTTGGGGTAGTCACGGCACGGGCCCCGAGGACGGGTCGTGACATAAAATATCAAGAGTTTAGTGAATTAAATGGATGTTAATATTGACCTCTATAAGACATCATCAAGGGTTAAATTCTTTGTGTGGGGAGTGAATGTCCATAATGAAAATCTATGTCGTAATTTTAAATCTTCTAATGATAATTAGAAAAGCAGAGAGAGTAATGGTTATATTGCTGTTAATGATGAGACAATAGATAAAATTTGAAAGGAAAGTGGTGTTATGTAATAGGATGAGGTAGACTTCTTACGGATTAAGAGTGAAGAAGAATAATTGATGTTTATTTGTGTTTGGATTCAGTAATTATGTTATATGAATTGTTGAATATATAAGTACTATTCAGTTTATGTTTCTTCACTAAGAAATTACAAGGATTCATTGAGTGGTTTTAATAGAGTATAAATGTGATTTAATGGTAAGGTTATGTTCATGTAAAACACATGGTTTAAGGAAATAAAACCCTTAATATGTTCCTTCTGTTAATATCATGTTGTTTGCAAAATGATATATTGGATATGAATAAGTAAATAAAATGATACTAATTACCTTTGAACTAATTGAGATCTTGTTGAAAAGATTTGTATTCTATCATTGATGAAGTTTATAACATTTTTGTATTTCATAAATATATTCAATAAAAAATATAATAAGGATAGAATATGGTTTTCAATAATGAATTGTGGTAATTCAGCTTATTACCATGATTCAATAGAATAATGGATGAAGTTATTCACATATTTGGTATGTGAAAACCAATAGCTTCTTAATGATATACGAGGGGTTAATGCTAAGCTATTTTAGGGAAATTTAGTGACATTATTTATAAATTTTATGACTTATACATTTTGAAGGAATTATAAGGATAACCGTGTGTAGAATGGTTTATATTAAATTATTATCTCTCCATATAACAATGTATGCATGTTTGAAAACTTATGATAAAGACATATGGAATGACTTGTCATTATATTTATGGATCTCATCATCTATTAATACTATAGTAATGAAAAATTCTCCTTCATTTCATGGAATAAGAGATGAAGTGGATGTTGATCAATGAACATAAAAGGGTAAGGTTTTCATGAAATCATGTAAGTATATATTTTTATCAACATTATTTTTCTTTAGGAAATGGTATCTTAAAGACAAAAATATTATCCTAGTACCCTCATTTTTTATGACTCAAATGACCCCTTAGATCATTGAAGATTTATGGACTTTTGATTGATAAATTTCTCCTAACTATGTCTTATATCACTCTTCGTACAAACTTGGTAGTTATATTTCTCTTCCATGTCCATGTTTTCACATCCCATCAATGTTATTCTATGTGTAAACCTAGTTATGCATTACTTTTGGTATCTATTATGTTTGCAACATTCCCTTTTTAAAGTAAGTTTAAGTATCCATTTTTACGGTGTGGGTTTTTATGAATGAAAATTTAATGTTTTAAACCATTGATAAACCACAAGAATTTTGAGAGAGAAATTAATTTTACGGAGGGTAGAATGTAACACCCCAGGATTTTGTGAATTATTTTTTTTCAAATTAATTTAATCATTTTGATATTTTTAATTTCATGTATCATTGAATGTATATATTTTTCTTTGAAAGAACTATGTGTGTCTTGTGTTATACACAAAACCAAGTTAATATTATGCTACATTGAAGAGTTAGATTGGATTTCAGTACATGCAACACTATGTTATTCTTGTATTACAATCAATACTAAGTCCCTTTGATGGCTTTTGTTACATGCAATGTTGTTTTTTACCGAACTACAAGATACTATTAATATTGTTGTTAAGATAATATTACAGTTACCAGGTAGATATTGGAATGGAACTAACAAATAATATTAACTAAATTTTTAAAATATGATATTCACATGTATAAAAAATAATTCCTTTGGTTATCAATTATTAGAATTAAATGCAATAACTATATGAAAATTAAGAAAATAATTTTCTATGAAAACTATATTTAAATGTACAAACATAATTTAACCTAAATAAATTAGGTGAACCACTTTTTATTGACTTTTTTAATAAAATATATATATATAATTTTCAATAAATATTTTTTATACTCATCCAGTAGATGTTATGGGAATAAGATATGAATAAATCTAATTTTATGAATAAAAAGATGTATTTTTATAAAATTTAATTTTTCTACCTTTAAATGGATGACAACTTATATATATAATTTTTGAAAAATTTATAATGTTTATTTAAAAAAAATTGAAATCAGAATGTAAAGATTTACATCAGATTATATTTTTTATTTTTTTGAAATATTTTATTTTTGGATGAATAATTAAGTCACTGAATATAAATTTAAAACAGCTTTTTTTCTTTTTGTTGTATAGTTAAGTGATAATTTTTTTATAGTTCAATTAGCTAAATTATAGATCCATTACTCAAATTTTGTTAATTGGAATAAATTTCAAATTTGAATTTCAAATAAAAACATTTCAAACTATTGAACATTTTCACATTAAAAACCTGCATTGTCATCATGTCTGGGGAATTAATTTTAGATTAATTTCTTCCACATATGATATTTTAATTTATAAAAATCTATTAAATATATATAACTATAATAATTTATAATGTATTAAAATGTAAAATAAATTTTTTACCTAAAATATTAGTGATAGTGATTAAAATTAATTAATACGATTAAGGGGAAAATTAGATTAACAAATGACCAAGCCATAAACATAAGGAAAAAATGACATATAAAATTTTAATAAATCCATTGTATGTTCATTTTTTGAACTGATGCCATCTTTTATAAAATTGTAACCATTATGGGAGCCACTTGACATCAGAAAATGCAGGTTGAATTCAATTTTCATAAATTTACAAGAATGCCACTCGTCCCCCACTATAAAACGACACTCACCCCTCCCACTTATTCAAGAATCTTACACCCTATGTATTACCAAAAAATTATAAAATACGCTAATAAAATCCCTCTATTGATTCTATAATGTTACCTTTTTTCATAAATCTATCTAAGGAAATTCTTTTATGAAATCCAAGAAGAGTAATCCAATGAAGTTGTAACATCCTTCATCAATATAATTGGTTTTATTTTCATTATACACTCCCTAAAATATTCTTATTACATGATTATATAATAACGTAAGTATCATAAATTTATATATATGTTTTAATTATAAGGGTTATACCTACACTTACAGGCACTTCCATCTAGTGGGTAGCAAACTTACCGTTCTTATGTATTGTGAACTACCGCTACATGAAATGATGTTGGTCATTTTCCATTCACCACATCTCATGGTTGGGAATTATGATGGACACTATATTTTTATATTATATATATGATCAATTTATTCTTATGTAATTATTATATAAATCAAACATTCATTATTTCCATCTTTAATAAAAATGATAACATCATTTGTTGACGGGTGGACTACCGCCTCCTCAAAGCGATGTGATTCATTCAAACTTTACATGGAACGTATTAAGAATGGGTTTAGTAAATTTATATGACAAATATGAAATAGTAATTATATAGTAATAATATATATATATATATCCATATATTTAATTTTTTTTATTTCAAAATGATAATTAAACGGAAATAGCATTCATGCAAATGCACGGCCTAACGTCTCCAGGAACAGTGTATTCCATTTCATATTTCTATCATTTATAGATAATTATAAATATTTATATAATAAATATATGTGATATATATTTAATATTTTAAATTCTTTAAATAAGTAAATCATGATCTAAATAAGATGATCAAGAATAATAAGTCAAAACTTGTATGAAAATAGTGATTATTACCCGAAGTGTAACAATAACATGTAAATATTAATAAGAGGGTAATACTAATTTATATATGGAATTGTATATAATAATTTTGTTATTTTAAATATTTATAAAAAACTTATATTTATTATATATAATTTTTGAACATATATGAAGAAAGTCAGGACATAAAGTATGGGTTTTCTCATCCCACCTCTTATATCAATGAGATACATGTTGTATTCACCACTGATTTCCTTTCTGTGGTTTATATACTGACTACATATGTGTTAAATGATTATAATTATTAAATATATGGGTATTTACATATCATTTTTTATCATTCATTAATTGTGTTCATGTTTCAAAAGTTACCAAATCGGTAATGTAATCTTGTCTCAATTTATCTTTTTTGAGACACATGCCATGTTATACACATAAATTTATCTATGAGATGTATATAATACCTATGACATGTTATATAATGAATTTAATTATTTTCATGATATTTTAAGATTAATTTAATGTTATTATTTCTATTTTATTTTGAAACAAAGTAACCAAAGTGTATCAGTTTATTGCAAAAAGCTCATCGTTTATCGAGATTGTTTATGATTAAGATTTAATTGATAAAATAAAATGATCCATATCTCAAGAAAACTCTTGAGTTTTATTATCCACTTGTTATCCATTATATCTTAAAGTATTAGTACAATTTACCACTCTTTGGTACTTATGATAATTAAGAAAATATTTGTCTCAAAATCCAAATTTCATCCTTCATTCGTTCAGAAATTTTTCTTCCTTCAAACCCATTTTTCCTAAATATGTTTTAAAAAATTATTTAATTTTATCATATGATGATGAAAATAAATTTTTAAACATGTATTACTTTGTTAAGAAATTTTTTGAAAATTAATATTCTTGTATTTTCTTGATCATGTAACTTTTCTAAAAATATATGGTGGAAAAATAATGTTAGACATGTACTTACAAACACGCCATAATGATTATCATTTCCTTGATTCTTAATTTTTAAGTTTATATGGATATTTTTTAAGGAAACTATTTTTTCTAATATCCTGTAAATTTTCTATTTTTAAAGAAACTTTTCAAAGGAAAAGGTTTTCAAAAAAAAATTTATATATAAAAAGTGTTTTAAATGATTTTCAAATCTCCCTTTATATGTTTTCAAAAGGGAATTTTAAAAGAAAATGATTTAAATGAACTAAAATATTCCTTAATAATTTAACAATTTGCTTTAAAAAAATCAACAAAATTTAATGATTCATTTATATGTTTTCAAGGATAAGTTTTTCAAATTTTTTTCTAGATTATATATAATTTTTCAAGGTTATTTTTTATGTAAAATGGTCTTCAATCCATTTTAGGTCCTCAAAAAAATTCCACGATGTAAATTATATTTTCCTCAATAGATTTTTTTAAAGTTTATTTCAAAATTATTGTCTATATAAACAGATATCCTTTGGTGTTACTCATGCCTTTCTAGGGAAATTATCTAATGGTTCCATTCATATTATTTATCTGAATGGTTTATGTTTTTATGAGATGATGTTTATTAAAACATATTCTCTTTCATGGGTTATATGTTTATAAAACCCTTTTATTTTCAAGTATTATTCATTGATAAAATGATTATGAAACTAGTATCTCTTATATAGGTTATGATATGATTACATGTTTATGATCCCAATTCAATTTCATGGGTCTTAATATGATTTCCTATGATCTTCTATCACTCATGTGTATGATATCATTATGAGATGGGTTGTATATATATATATCCATCCAATGAATTGGATAAATATTTATATTTCATGAGATAGACATTGATTG
Source organism: Viscum album (assembly GCA_963277665.1). Lineage (NCBI taxonomy): Eukaryota > Viridiplantae > Streptophyta > Magnoliopsida > Santalales > Viscaceae > Viscum > Viscum album. The sequence continues at coordinate 268,693,870 of OY728153.1, forward strand.
ATTGGAGAGTCAACTCAATTTAGTAAAGGATATTGTATGATAATATGGTTTTATGAGTAAACCTTGAGTACTAAAATTGTCATTAGACTGAACCATGACTACCAATATGGTATGAGGCGTGAACCCAAAATACCAAGATTACATTCACAACTATTCCTTGACTACTATGAAAATAATTTTATATACTTATGTTTATGAAAAAAATTATTTTCCTTATCCCAATTTTATCATCTCACATATTATGCCCTTGATTCCCTTATGATTCAAGTCTTATGAACTGCCAATATTTTTATATGGATCATGTATATGATCTTTGATATGAAGGGTAAGATCTTTATTTTTTATTCTCATCTTCTCATACCCTTATGATCATGTTATGATTTTGTATCTCTTTTTCTTACCCTTATTGAGCATCTACGCTCAACCATTTCTTATGCTTCATTTCCCTAGGTTCTAAAGAATTGTTTAATGTAGAGGTAAAAATAGGGAATATATTTTTAGGAGACATTGAATATCTTCCACCAATTTATAATATTTTGTTCCATGTTTCTAAATATACTAAACAATTATGGTCCTTGAGCATGTATTTTATGAAATATGTCTAATATTAATATAAAGTGATTTAATATCCATTTATGTTAGGCCTAGGTAACTTTAATAATGACCTTTTGTACCATAGTAAAACTACGGAACTCATTTTGGACATATGAGTCTATTATCATCAAAACATTTGATTTGAACTTAATTTATTAATTAGATTACTATAACAAGGTAATAAATGAATTAAAAGGAATAATAAACATGGAAAGTGTTATAAATAAAGTTACTTATTAAGACTTGTTTACTATTCATGATGATAAAGAATTTATGTGATATGTTGGGAAAAAGGTAACGTCCTTTCTTTTAAAAATCCAATATTAATGTTTAGATATTAACACTTTTTCTTCAGTGTCCATGTTTAAAAAATATACTACTAATGTATTTATATGAAAATATAATATTTTTAAAGTAGTTTTTATTTCCGTTATTAATTTCATTAAAATTATTTAAAAATTTATCTTTTTAGGTGTTTTATATAGAATGTTTTGAAAAAAAAGGAAAAAAGGAATGTTCAATTTTAACATATACAACTTCAATGAAATGTCACACCACCAAAACCATTTTTTAGGTGAGATTCCTTTATAATATTTCATGTTTATTAAAATAAAAAACGAAATTTCCATTTCTGTGTGTATTTTAGTACTAAAAATGGGTTTTTTAATAGAAAATGGAATTTGGATATCCAATATTAATTTCTATATAGGTTTAAAAGAGTTTTAAAATTGTTTTATAATGGAAAAGTGAAAGAATACAATGTTATTTTTCCTAATATTGTATTGAGAATTATATATATATTATTGGTGGTCCTGATATATCTTATATGATGTGTTTATTCAAATTATATCTCATTAGAAATATATGATCTATATATAACTTATACGATGTGTGCACCAAAAATTATACCCCAATGCATTAGGAAATTTTCCTTGTTATAGTATGTATGAAGGAGGGAGTTACTGAAGGGTTTCCATTAATGATTTATTTGGGCCCCAAATATTTCTTACAGGGGTCAAAAATGGGTTATGAATATAATTTCTATAAGTATTAAAAAATATTTTTTCATTTAATTTCTAGGGGTTTTGAAGGTTATATATTATAATGAAGTATGTGTGATTTTCATATAGAAATTATTTATTTCATTCTATAGAATAATGTTGAGATAAAAGGTAAACATTTCTTGGGGTTTTAGGTTTTTCATTGAACTAATGGACTAATTTTTTTTATATTATTTACTGGGATTTTTGTGTTCATCCTAAATTTTTCTAAATTTCATCATAGTGTTTAAGGATATATAATAACTAAAGAAGAAGGCGAGTTGGAATTCATTATTTTTTAATTAAAATAAATAAAGTTTAAAATGATTTATATTATTAGAAAAATGGATACCAATTTGAAGTGTCCAATTTGTAAAATATATTTCCTTTTATGTATGATTTATGACTTAATTCTATAAAACAATAATACTAGAAAGAACCTCATATGTAATAAAAATAATTTTTAACTTGAAACTCTATATTTTATAAAGTTTAATGTTTATTCCTTATAGTAATTTTATTAATAACATAGAAATATGTATTTACATATTAATCCAAAAAAAATTAGGTATATTAGACTCATTTAAATTATATCAAGAAATTTATGGAAGATTTATATTTTTCATTTCTACTATACTATTTTTTGTGGTATTTTAGGGGTTGAAATTTGTAAAAATACCCATGTTCATCACAAAAAGATGTAAATTATAGATTCATTATTTCACCATGTTGATAACTTCTAATTGATTTAATTGAATTTCCTTTCTCATTTTGAACTAATTTACAAAAAAAATTAACAAATTAGAAATTTTTTCATATTTATGTGTAAAAACATAATCCCTTATGCATCTAGTAGAGTAATCTATAATAATAGAAAAAGTATTTCTTAACAACCAAACAAGAATTTCAGTTAGGTCTATATATGTCTAAATAAAAAGGACTAGGATGATTTATAGGGAATATATATTTAATAGTCTTGAAATTACTTCAATGTTGTTTACCAATTAAGTAAGATTCACAAAAAAATGTGTTTTCCACATTATATTATGGTAACTAAAAACTATTTGGTTCCTAGAAATTTTTTAATCAACAAGAAATTAAAAATTCTCAATCTCCTATGACACAAAATTTTATCAAATTATATATCATTAAAATATTTTACATTCTGATCAGTTAATTCAAAAAAACTAATTGAATAAATATTTTTTTTAATATTTAGAAAAAAATAGGTTTATCCACAAATATAATGAATTTATCATTATGAGCATTAACTAACATCCAATATTCACATATATGTGAAATTATTATTAAATTATGTTTTATTCCAAAAGATATTTTTAGGCCCAATTATTGATTATGGGGGGTTGAATGTATTTTACAATTCAACACATTAGGTTTACCATTTCTATACTTCAAGTAAACAATCAATGGTTTGAACATCCATAACTGGGTATATACCTTCCTTCCAAAAGAAATCAATTGTTTGGGGTTTCAGACCCAACTGTTCTTAGGAAATCACATTTGTTGAGAGGATGAGAGTTCAGGTTCATTTTACACATTTAGGGGGAAATTATTACCTACTCTATGACACTATTATAGAATTATGATATGTTCATGAATATATTCTTAATCCCAATATGAAAATGGATACACTATAAAACTGATTAGGTGTTTAATCCTTTTATATGTAATGGGGTTCCATTAATGTGCCCATCTATATGGATCTGAATATCTTCATACATTTACCATTATTTCATGTAAGTGGGTATCTACTTATATTTTGAAACCATATAATAAGGAACTCTAGGGTTTACTACCATCCAGGGAGGATATTTATATCTCTAGGATGGGATTGAACATTTTTCAGGCATCCAATATATCTTGTTTATGAGAAGAATCAAACTCCACGTAGTTTGTTTAAACATGAAGTTTATTGTCATTTGGAAAGTTCATATATGAGGGTACTTATGAACTAGGTATTAATCTCAGTCCTCATTAAGGCGTACTATATATCATATTTATAATATGAATCAGATTCATCATAGTTCAATTATTCCTTCAAAACATACTTTGAGGTGGATCCCTTTATATGTGGAAATTCATATCATTCCACCTATGGGAATTACACATTGGGGTTTCCCAGACAGGGGGAAAATTCATGATGTGAATGAAATGATCATTGCTATCCCTAATCCCACATGATCCATTCTCAGTGTGAGAAACAAGGGATAGAATGTTATCAATATCTTTGTATATAGACTCAGGAATTGTGTGTTAGGGAAACCCTATTGTTTTGATATTGTTTTTGGTTGTTAGGAAGGAATCTAACATATCCTTTTTTTATTATAAATTATATTCTACATAGTCCATTTGACATTTCAATCCATTGATTGATAAGGAAGAAATATTAACCTATAGGATATTTTGGGTCCCATGGGTTGGAGTGTCTAAGACATTGAGAGACTTATGCTGAAGTGGATTCATATTTGATCTTAGTACTTTGGAAGGGATAATAACTATCCTATTTGGATGTGAATCATAGTTCCCATAGTTTGGTTGGTGATATGACTGAATATGTATACTTGAAAAGGATATAATGTTCTAAGATGTCTCCTTGACATGATCTGATTGTCTACCTCACTTTTCTAGGGCATCTGTTTGATATACCAAAGGTTGTTTGGACACGTCTTAGTTTCCTAATGAAAATTTACAAATAAAACTTCATTATCCTCTTTTAATTTCCGATGGATATCACATTATCTGTATGGAATGTCTATAATAATTCTCATGATCAACACAAAATAGTCTATAGGATGTTGTGTGATCAATGTAGACATGTCCTAGGGTGTTGGATAACCAATGCTAACATGTCAGCAGGATATCGTATGATCTATATAGAAAGTCCTCCGGGATTTTCAAGTCTTGTGTAAAATTTCTGGGTGATGCGTCATGACTTGGGTGACATGTCTGTTGGACTTCAAAATACATTATTACCTTTCTATGGAACTACCACTTGATCTAGATGGTCATGGAAAGCATGTGATACCCATGAATAAATTTTAGCATTTTTGTATTCATATAATTCTCCCATAATTTTATGATCTTTATTATGTATATGCCTTATGATTTTCCAATTATTATCTTATTTAGGTTTTGTATGACCTAATCGATATGTAGAAACTTGTTCAAAAAATTGAGTTGTCCAACTGGAAGTCCATTGCAGGATCTATATAGTGATCATGTGAGAACATATTCATTCCATATCTTCCTTTATTCTATTCCTCATATTTTACATGGTGGAAGGGTCTTGTGATCATGTGACTTTTCTCTTAGAGGGTTTCTCTTTTTTATGCTCCCAGGGGTGTGTTTTTTATTTCAAGTACTAGTCATCCTATATGGGAGTCCCTTTTTTAATAAGATGGGGGATTTATAAGACTTTACACCCTTGTTATATGCCACCTTTTATAGTTGGTATGTCAAATATATGAGCTGGAGTATGTTGAGATAGTTTAGATCATGTAATGTGCATGATCTTGTTGTGGGACATCCATAGTGTCACATGATGATCAACGACTAGTAGAACACTCATCCATCTCTATATTCATTGGACCCCATAATATCAAAGAGATTTCGCATAATCATGTGGACATTTCAAATGGTCTTTACACTCTTGATCTGACATGTCTCATAGCGTTTGTGAGATCATGATTCCTATAGAATGGTACTTGCATGATTAAAGAATACTTTTCTAGGGTTGATCATGAGATTCAGATGGCTTGTTCGAGGCCTTTCATAAGATCAAGAAGGATTTTCATGGGATTTTTCATGATATCTGGATGTCTTGTGATGGGGGGATCTATAGGATCAGGTTTACATGGCTGAGGGACCTCGTGTGATCAATAGTGATCATATGAGGCACATAATGCCTTTCCCAGGAAAATCAGCAAATCCTCTCTCCGTGAAAGGCTTTTCCTTTTCCAATTTTATTTTATTCATTATTTTACAAGACCCCCAACATTTTACATAATTTTTGGGTCACATGATCCACAATGGATTGTGTGATGGTGTATGAGAATAGTTATGGAAAGTCTCTATGCCTGTCGATGATTTCTCGCATGATCAATGTTGGATCCCGTGATGGTGTGTGACCATTGTCACAGAAAATATTCTCCTCTATATATGGAGGTGAAGGGGGTATAACAAAATCAAAAAGATGTTTTTTAGTTCCTTCACATGATGAAGGTGACATCCCAACATTATTTTCCTTGGGAATTTCAACATATTGCTAGGGGATCCATGGGGTCTTCTGAATCACATATACACATTTCATGAAAATAAATGTCACTCCTCATCACATGAAGCTTCCTCTTTTTTATACCTTTATTTTATAAATGGTTTAGGGTTAATTTTACTTTTCTATCAGTTGAAAAGTCTTATCATATTAATAACTCATCTAGATTCCTCTGCATGATCATTAGTTCTTGTTAGGATTCCTTTACAAGAACATGAGTGCTTGTCATAGGGGAACCATAGGGGATTCACCTGAGAATAAGAATATAATGCACGAAACATCATTTATTTTCATCACCATCCTATGGTCATGTGACCATATATCCTTATATAGGTTACACGAACCCCATGATTAGTCCACCCATACTTTATGATACTTCTCTTTTTTCTTTTCAAAGATCATAATACCTGTACTTTGGGTATTTCTTCAATTTTATTATTCAAAATACAATTTTTTTTGGTGTAAAAAATATCCCTCCCCCCTCAAAAAAGATATTCATAGGGATAATAAATCAATTAATACGAAAGAAAATACCTACCTGATTCATCAGGGATTCCATTGATTAGTGCCTCATGAATATTTTTGTCTTCTATAGGACCTTTGGAATTCTGTGAAGAATCCAATAAAAGGGGGGAAAGTGTGTCTCATTCCACCAGTGAATCAAAACTCTATATATCTAATTATTTTTACTTTCAAGTGGATTATTTTCAATACCTTACAACAATATCCATTTTGTAAGACCTCTATACAAGAACCAATTACAAGACTGGTTCATGTGACTATGACATTAAATTCGATCACATGATTGCACCGCATGACTGAAATGTATCAGTACTTGTTCAAATGAATCACAAATAAACCCTTGGTAAATTTCTTGAACCATAACCAATTTCCTCGAATTCATGAATGTTTTTTAGGATTCACGTGATCTTCTAGATCAGTGACATGATCGCTAGATCTTCATGCGGTTAAGCTGACCTTATTAGGGTAATGAAATCATAAGATACTCTGCAGGTCATGACTTTGAGCGATACATCATTCATTTTTTGAGACATGTATCATGTTATGTGATCACAAGACAAATATCAAGTCCAGAGAATGTGAATCCCATTATGATTCATGTGATTGATATGATACCATCAAAGCCATACACCCCTTTTAACTAGGTTCGTTGCTTATATGACTTGTGCTTTGTCACAAACCAAATTAGGTGGTCATCCAATTGATGACCAACCCAGTCCGTGACATTTATCAAAGGGTGTTCCCGATCCCTATGGGCTGGAAAATAGTGTTAGGCATCAATGTGAGATAGTCGGAAATGGTTTGGCCCATAAATGAAATACAAATCACTGAATATAAACTGAATAAAACAAAAACTACACTAGTACCAGAAAATTACATAAAGTTATCTAGCTAGACATACCTCCAATTGAAACCATGGGTCACCACCAAACATTAATCCATGCTCTACCAAGATAGATAAATGATTAGAACTTCAAACTAGAAAGCAAAGGAGGCTAGAGTAGCGAGATGATTATTAGGAAAGCCAATGTACTACAATGCCCTATGCCTTTAACTTTTAAAAGAAACCCAAAACATAGTAGTTTCAAAATAATACCTATTAAAATATTTTTTTTCATTCTTTTAAAAATAAAGTAATAGGTTTACATTTTCAAGGAAAACATTTCTCCCCACTACATTTTCAAAATTTAATCCAAGCACGCATTAACATTTAAAAATGAAAAGGAATCAATATAAATTTAAATATGTTTTTCACAAAAGGGGAAACAAGAATTAAAAAACTGAATTGGAAATCATGTCACAAGCATCTTGTCGTAAACGATCACCATGAGAAATCCCTATAGGTAACTAGAACAAGTGGGACATTAGAGACCCCGTACCTTGGTGTAAACATTACATAATAACCACAATGATCTATATTATCATGCATGAGCCACTAGTAGGAAACACACCCACAACCTAGTGGTCTCCAATCATCATAATGTTTAGTTAGTGTTGTAGCATCAATCCTTCTAAAAGAATCCAAGACAAACCACTTTTGTATTATCTAGCGCACTATCCATGGTCTGTCCACCTAGATACCTAGGTTTCCCATGTTCTCTATTTCAAAGGGTGGTGAGTTTATCATGAATTAAATACACACACATCACATTCTTAATCTAAAAACACTCAAATTTTCACCACCGACCCCCCCAAGGGCATCTCTTATTTATGAAAGCACACATCATTGCACATTCCTCTTCAATAGGCACATATTCCAATTCATAAATTTTACATGCACATTATTTTTCTAAAGAAAGAGTAAAATAATTAAGAAGGGTTTTCCTTTTTCAGAAATCATTCTTGAAGTGAAAAAAATTATTAATCACTTATGAAGAAAACTGTTCATTTTGGAAAGACAATCACCAAACCTTTTTAAGATTCCAAAACCATTTTAAAGATTAAAAAACAATCAATTTACTACATTTTTAATGAAACACTTAAACCACATATAAAATGAAGCCACAATTTTAAGAAAATAAAACCACCCTTCTCCCTTCAATTCTCACCACAACCTATTTTGGAAATCACTTAGAATATTCTTCGTAGAAACAAACATTCAACTACACTTTCATAACAAAACTGAATGAAAGAATTGACGTATTTCTAAATACCCATTTCAAATTAAACATTTCTATGAAACCAATTTTCAAGAACCACAACCATTTATTCATAAATAAATAAATATATATATATATATATTATAATCTTTTAATACAATTTCATAAGAAACTATTTTTAAAGAATACCAACCAATAATGAAAATTCTAATTAAAGGTTATGTCATAGGTAACCTACCTCAAGGAGGAGACGAGTCATCCACTTCGGCTTTTGGTGCTTTCTAACTAAATTTTTTTTTCTCCCCCACTAAGAATATGTACCTTCACATACATGAAATGAAACCTATACCTTATGCATCCATTCACATGGACCATGAACATGTGCAATGGGATCCTTACAAGTATGATTATATGCATATATGAGTCTCCACTCACCTACGTATGCATTTTTATATATACACATAGGAAAAGCTATCCCCATACATGTACATTAAATGCTATTTATTAATATACACGTAATGGGGGAACCTACATGTATATATTTACTTACCTATGAAAATTCATGCGAGTCGCACTTGGACCAGTGACTGAAAACCTCACCAAATAATTCAACACCCAACGCAAAATTATCCAGGGACCTTTTAAATAATTAATGAATTTAAATTAGATGTTGTGAGAACCATGTAGTGAAAATATGAATAAATATGTAACAAAATTAACCTCATGACAAGCAACTTTTGTCGATGGCAGCCTGAGACCGATTCACCTACACACATAAACATTTTCATATATATATATATATATATATACTTTGACCCAAATTACATATTCCACTATCCATGCGGAAATATGGTAAAAGAATATATATATATATATATATATATATACAGGCCTACCCATGTATATACATGTAGGAGTTTGCTTCTAACCACTTAAACTCACACTGTGATGACCACAACATACTACAACAATAAATACAAATCTAATACTCACTAAAGGCTTCAAATAAAACTATATTAAACAATGAAGCATGATAAACCTAACCTAAAATGGTGATAGACTAACAAAGATGGACTAAAATGACAATTCACCAACCAACACACTACAAGATAATTACTATGACCCTTAAAACACATAAAACCCTGATTCTGTATGTACAAAACCATGTAACAAACACAAAACATACCTTGAGACAAAATTGTCTGATCGAAACAACTCCTACCGCCTTTACTTTTGTGGAGGTTGCTGGAACATGCACCCAAGGGTCCCAAGAGACCTTCCGTATAACCCTAAATAAATAAAGAGAACTACCGATGAGATCATCCCGAAGAGATGGGGTTCGGCTGAATCATGCGGGTTGGCAGAGAGGAAAAAATCAACCATGAAAAGGTGGGAAAATCGAGCAGAAGACTGTACAACGAAGATTTTAGAAATAATCGTGAATAATTTAGATGAAAACAATGGTTGAAGGAATATTTTAAAGGGGGTACTAGCACGTGACGAAGGGGAGAGCCCCCTTGGGCTACTGCATCGCTATATGAGGGTGAGTATTTCACCCTTTTTCATTTTATAAATAAAAATAATAATAATAGTAAACATAATAATAACAATAATAATAAAAATAATAATAATCTTAATCATTATCATAAAAATCATAATAACTTAAAAATAATATTTATAATAATATTTATATTAATAATAAAAACATAAAAATAATATTAATATTAATTTATTATTAAACATTCTTTTATTTTTTTTCATTTTTCATATTTTATTTAATTATTTTAATTTAAAAATTATTGTATTTAAAAAATCTCATGAACCACAAGGTTACATGGGTGAAGCTATATAGTTCTTGAACCTTACTCTGCCAGCGTGCTAGGTGTCGTTAAGCCCAAATTCCCATTTACAAATAAAACTCAAAACTCAAACTGGGATTCAGCCAACTCAAACACAAAATTACATAAGACCATGTTTGAATAAAAAATTAATTTAAAATAGTTTTTTTTTTGGGTTGTGGTGTAACGACACTCCCCACCATGGAAATTTCTACACCCAGAAAGTCCCAAAAGACATGATTGGTCAAAACACAGATAAAAATTGCAGTGATTCCAAGAATGGTACCCTAGTCATTTATGGATTGAAATCGATGACCTCATTCGATAACAAAAGGGATATTCACCGAGATTCCAAAACTCGAACCCCTAATCAAGAGGATTGATAGTGAAGAACCCTCATCTCCAAACAAAACTAAAACATGGAACACTACATCCCCTAATATAGAAATTACCAAAGTCCACTGAAACATCCACATACATTCATCAAGAGACCCCTTACCTGGAAAAATAATTACCACATTCGAGGTTGGTGGAACTGGATCAAATGATTTCCATATCCAGTTATCCTTGAAGACAAAATTTCCCTTGGGTTCGTTTCCTTATGGTCTCCCCACTATATTAGGATTCTGTCCAACATTGACCCTTACAATCTGAAGAAACTCACAAAACCAAACCAAACTCCAAACACGTGTGGAAACGATGATGGGTCTCCCAACCATTTTATGAACAAGCTAGCACAACACGGGTCAGACCTCCAACACCAACCCACCATCAAAAGCCAACTCTTAGAAAAAGAGGGGGGAGTTTTCTCCTAATTGAAGAAATATAAAATAAACACTGATTTCTAACTGATCAATCCCTCAGCATATGAGCATCACCAATGAGTTACACCCCAGAACCCGAATCATTTAAAAAGAAGACTACTGACATGAGGGTTTATATCCCACGAGACCCGGCAATGAAAAATCTAGAAAAGAGTCAATTAGGCCCTTCAATGAACAAGGGCCCAAAATAACCCACAGGGAATGGAAAATTCAAATGGCATCCTCTCTGATGTTGGATAAAAAAGTTTTGTTTTATATTCCCCCACTTCTTGTGATTGACCGAATGTGTGAAAAGCATCACTCCAGGGCCTAGGGCTAGAGTCCTGATGTGTTGAAGCATCTGCAACAGCACAATTTGGAACTGGAAACCTCCAATCGAGGCTTCATCCTCTGGAAACGTAGCTTACATACCCTTCCTATGGTCAAAACCTCAACATTCATTCAATGGATTATGGGAATATGGGTTAGAGTGAGAGATCAACAACATTGGATGAAACTATCATGTGGGACTTATATTGAGAAACAAAGAGTGATGAGGGAGACACTCCAGGAACAGGTTCCTTTGGATCACGCTCCTCGCCAGATGGGGAAACATTCACAAGAACCTCAAGGATCTAAAACACCTTCTTCCATAGATTACCCATTGTGACTCGATATGGAAAAAAGGAAAGAGAATGTACCCTTTTCCAACCCATATAGGGTCCTTTTAACAGAATCATGACTATTAATTCCCTCACACCAGAAAGAGTTCCCAAATACCTAAAGACATTCACAACTTCCTCCACCACTATCAACCCTCGACCACCATAGAAAAAAAAGAAACACTGAAAATAAAATAACCCCACCACTCCACTAGGGTTCCTAGTAAATAAACTAAAAAATAACCCTCAGAAACCTTTGTAAATTTATGTGCACAATACTTTAAATAAGAATCACAAAACCAACTTGAATCGCATCACAAAACAATCCTCTACATTTAACTATAAATCATTAACTCAAAATCAAAATATCATTTCAACCTTGAAACCCCATCTCAAAATCATGTATCAATCCCATAGACTAATACATCACAAAAACAAACCATAACAAAATAAAATAACATCATAAATAATACCAAAGAAACATAATCAACCTAGCCTGAACCCCTCTTTCACTAATGAACATTTTAAAAACCTTCCAATTTCTAAACCATCTGAATGCTAAAACCCCCTTTTTTAAAACCCATTTTCCATTTTATATATTTCATAAACAAAATTCATCCCATCACATCACTAATCAAAACATGCTTTTAGAAAACCAAATAATCCTTGGAAACTAAACACCCACCATTGGTATTCCTTGAAATCTCACATACATATGTTCCCATTCCAACTCAGTCACCCATCAACGCGTAACAAGAACCATCCACATCCAATTACATTTTTCCATACATGTGGGTGCCCATAGAATACCAAATAAAGATGAAACCTTCTAATTTATAAAAAAACATTCAACTTAGATTTTGAAATTCCAAATCAATTTAGAAGACATCCTTTATAATACTAAAATAAAGCATCACCAAATTTTCATTTCCAAGAAATTGCCATTTTACATTCCATAATAACATTGAGAAAACCCCAAAAACATTCCATAACATTTTTCAATTTCACTTTTCATAAAATATTTCAAGATCTAAAACCATTTTCTAAAACTATTTCTTTCCCCGAAACAAATTATTAAATTTCATAAAAACCAAGATTTTAATTTTGTAAATCCAATTTCAAAACACCAATCATCAATATTGAAACCTCAGAAAAACAACCCATAACCAACTAAACTCACACCAAGAACAACCCAAAACAACCAAGTCACTCAACGAATCATGATTCCAAATTATCAAATAAACAAATACCACACATAGTTTGGTCACATGATTTGGAAAACCATACACAAAATCGGTGATCACATAGTAAGTCGTCAATGATAATTACATGTTCTTCACCTAGCTTATCGGGATGTACACAACAAAAATTCACCCCTATAAAATGACCACAAATTTCAGGAACGACCAGAAACATCCAAACTGGTCTAAAGACCATAGAAAAAATCGAGATCCAAACATGGACTTTGAATCAAGACCATCCTAGAAAACCTTGGAAATTCATGTGTCAATTTGAATAGGTGGTGATCAAGAACCTACCTGGAATTACCTACTTGAATTCTAAAATTCCAAACTACAAACTTTCCTACATACCCAAAAAAACATGTCCCAAACCACCCTCTGATACCATTCTGTCATGAACCAAATCAGGTTTCCATCCAATCGACACCCGACCCAGTCCGAGGCATCTCCATAAGGGCGTTCATGAACCCCACGTGCTAAAACCTAGTGTCGGGCATCAATGTGGTGCAGTTGGGAATGGTTTGACCCATAAATAAAAGACCTATTGCATAATATAAATTGCAAAAAACAAAAAACACACTACCAGTGGAAAATAAAATAATGATAAATAGATAGACATACCTCTAAGTGACCCCATTGGTCACCACTAAACATATAACCATGATCCCGAAAGAGTTATCCAAGAATAAAACCTTAAACTGGAAAGTAAATTATGTGTGAGAAACAAGATGCTCAGTAGAAAAGTCAAAGAATAACAACACCCTATTCGATTATCTTTAAAAAGAAATTCAACACATAATAGTTTAAATATAATACCTTTTAAAATATATTTTTTCATTTTTTTCAAAATCATGTAACAAGTTTACATTTTTAAGGAAAAAATTTTCCCCCTACTACATTTTCAAAATAGAATCCTAGCATTCAATAAAATTCCAAAATGAAAGGGAATCAATTTAAATTTAAATATGGTTTTCATGAAATGTGAAATAAGCATGAAATAGCTGAAATGAAAATCAAGTCACAAGCATCATGTTTCAAACGAGCACCATGGGAAACCCCTATAGGTAACTAGAACAAGTGGGAACCTAGAGACCTCATACATCGGTGTAAATATGGCGTAAGAACCACAACGATCTAAATTATCATGAAAAATACACTAGTAGGGAATACACCCATAACCTAGTGGTATCAAATAATCATAATGTTTATTTAGTGTTGTAGCATCAATCCTGTTAGAAGAAACTGGGACGAACCACTTTTGTATCCTCTAGAATACTAGTCCTCCTCTGCCCAACTAGATACCCCAGTTTCCCATGTTCTCTATTTAAAATGGTGTGGAGTTTTATCAACAATTAATGACACACACACATCACATTCTTTATCAAAAAACATTATAGTTTTCACCACCGACCCCCTCCCCTTAAGCACGTCCTTTTTTTTCAAAAGTACAAATCATTGGACAAGCCTGTTCACTAGGAACATAGAACAATTCATACATTTAAAATACACATCATTTTTCAAATGTAAGACATCGAGACGTAAGTGGGGTTATCCTTTTTGATAAATCATTCTTAAAGTGCCAACCATGCCTAATCACTTATGAGGAACACATTTCATTTTAGAAAGATAATCGCCCAACATTTTTAAGTTTCCAAAACAGTTTGAAATCTTTACTAAAAAACAAAGTTCTTATAGGTGTAAAGCAAGATTAGAAGTACACGTAACATAATGTAACACTTTTAAGAAAATCAAACCACCCTTTTCCATGAGTCTGCACCAAAACACATTTCATAAATTACTTAGGAACTTGTTGGAAAAAATAAACATTCCATGACATTTTTATAATAAACCCAGTTGAAATACCACATGTCTTTAGTAATACACATTTCGTGTTAAAAACTTCTAAGAAACTACTTTCCATGAACCAAAACCATTTATTCATAAACATATATATACATTGCATAATAATTTCATATAAAGGCATAAGACAAACTTTTAAAATAATACCAAGAAGTAATATAAATTCTATTAAAGGGTCAGGGAATAGGTAACCTACCTCAAGGTGAAAAGAAGTCGTCCACTTCTCCTCTTAATGCTTTCTAACTAAAATATGATTCTCCCCCACTAAGAACATGTGCCTTCCAATACATGCAAGGACACATATCCCCTATGAATATATTCTCAGGGATCAAGAACATATGCAATAGGATCCTTATAGGTATGCTTATTCAATATGCTAGTATCTGCTCACCTGTGTATGAATTTTTATATATACACATAGGAACACATGGACCCATACATGTACATTCAATTCCACGGATGAATATACACATAACAGGGGATCCTACATGTATATATTTACTTACCTATGCACACACAAGTGAGTTACCCTTGGACCGGTGACTTGAAACCACACCAAAGAGCCAAACGCACTATGAAAAATTACGAAGGGGTCTTTTAAACAATTAAGGACATTAAATTAGATGGTTTGATAACCAAGAATCAAAAATAATAATTAAATAAGTTGAAAAACATACCTCAAGACATGTAGCTTTTGACGATGGCCGCCCGAGACCTCTTCACGAACACACAAATACATTTTCCAATGTATATATACATATATATATATTTTGACCCAAAGTACATATTTTTATCTCTATGAGGGAATATTCACCAGGAGGATATATATATATATATTCCTACCCATGTATATACATGTAAACATTTTCTACTAACCACTTGAAGTCATACTACGATGACCATGACATACTATAGAAATAATAAAGAATCTAATAATCACAAACAGCTTCAAATATAACTAAATTAAACAATTAAGCAAGAGAAACCTCACCTCGAATGATGACCGATGAATAAATATCGAATAAAATCAAAATTTATCAAGAAACACACTACAACATAATTACAACTAACCTTAAAATACATAAAGACCCCAATTTAGTAAGTAAGAAAGTGAGAAAAAATACTTAGAAATTACCTCGAGACAAAATCAATAGATCGAAACCACCCGTACCACCTTGACATTGAGGGATATTTCCCAAAAACACACCCAGGGGTCCCGAGTGAGCTTTTGTATGACTATACAACAATATAGAACCACAAACAAGATTATTCCTAAGAGCTATGGTTCGTTAAAATTATACTCGTCGATGGAGAGGGTAAAATAAGCCCTGAAAAAGAGGGAGACTAAGGCAGAAGACCATAACAAGATGATTTGATGAAAAATCATGAAGATATCGAACAAAAACAGTGGTCGAAGGAGGATCTGGGAGGGGTTACATGTGTGTGATGAAGGGATAGACCCACTAGGTAGTTGTGTCGCGATACGAGGGAGAGAGTGGAGAGGTTGAGTGTTTCTCCCATTTTTATTTTTATTTATAAAAAATAATAATAATCATAATATTAATAATAATAACCATCATCATCATCATCATCATTATCAAAATAATCTTAATAACATAATAATTATAACAATCATATTAATAACAAAAACATAAATAAAATATGAATATTACTCTTATTTTTAAACATTATTTTTAGTTTTATTTCATTTTTCATATTTTATTTTAAATTTTTCATTTAAAATTTATTTTATTTAAAATAACAGGAGAACAATATTGTTACATTGGAAAAGTCATACATTTCCCAAACCGTTCTCTACCCTCATGTCATGTGCTGCCAAGCCCAAAATGCCCATTTCCAAATAATACTGAAAAACTCAAACCAGGATTCAACCCACTTAAACACAAAAAAAAAAGATCAAGGATGAGTAAAAGGATAAAATTAAATGAGATGTGTTGGGTTAGGGTATGAAATTCTTCTTATTTTCACAGACATTGATTCCTGTTATCAGGCCTCTTCCAATGTTTTTGAACAGACTTTCATGATTACTGGGAATCAAAATTCCAACCCAAAACATCAAATTTTTTCTAACAAAGATCCTCTAAAGTTGATTCTTCTACCTAAACATTAGATCAATCCCCTATCATATTGACTTCCCTTATACAGATTCGGTCTACTAGATGATGTTCTCATTCTCTATACTGATTTCAATCTCCCAAATTGTTGGATGTCATATTCCTTTAATTTTATATTAATGATGACTTCATAAGGTAGTCAACGGGAGGTAGTTAAATCCAAAGGGTTGTATTATTTGCTGGATAATCTCCCCTTAGGGGTAAATATGGTTGTGATTTTTCTCACCATTCAATTTATCAAAGTTACTCAAGAATACTTTTATCCTTAGTGAATACTATAAAAATTTGTTAGAGCTTCGAGTGGGACATAAAGTCTAAATCTAACTACTCTGATTAATGTGATTGCCTATTTTGGGTTAGGTAGAGTTGATCATAATTCTATGACCTTCTACATTCTATTCATTTATACAAGGAAGATTGGATTTCTCTATTCATCATATATCATTAGTCATAAATTCGTAAAGAGTTGATCATATATTAGGGTCTTGTAACAAACTAATTTTATCATTACCATGGAAATGTAGAGATCATCATTTGAGATATTTAGTTACTGGAAGATATATCTTCTTTTGGGGAGATGTATCGCCAGTTTCTCCCTCTTATAGATGTCTGTGATAACCCCAAAAGACCTCCAACCTTGGTAAGGGACATGCTTAATATTGTTAAGGAGTATTTATGGAAGGACCAAAATCATTGGTTTCTAGTTTCCATTTAAGACTTGATCAATATCATTTCCATATATAGTGAGACTCATCCAAAAACTATATTCTATCACTAATTCACATCCAGGTAGGTTCATGACAAAAAAAGATCTTATTAAGAATCCCTTAATGTTAGGGAATATTCATCGTGGGGATACATGGTGAGACTAAATTTATCTCCATAAATTCAATTAAAAAGTTTTTAGACATGTTTATGAATAGATTTATTTTCCCAAAAGAGGATGCATGCTTTGGAATTTGAGTAAGAATGTTGGTGATGTAAACTCAATTGGAAAATATGTGTATTCTTAAAAAAATTTGGTTGAATCATTCCCTCATTTACCAAGTCTGTATTCATATATATCAAGTCACCATACCTTACCATATTAGAGGTCCTTTCTTGATTTAATTTTTATGGATAGGAGAGCATTTACAGTGTAAAAATTGCAATAACACTATTAGAAACCATGATGTTTCATTCCATCCCAAGTTGTTGAATGTTTCTTGGGTGGAGTTGATTCTACTCACGCCTGATGATGTTATTGGATTGTTTATTCAACATGATAATTTCAACTACAAGCCCTATCCTGCACGATTTAGGATAATAATTGATGATAGGAGTGCCTCTATTGGTGGGAGTTCATACAAAATTTCACTCTATGATGGGTCTCTTAAGGCCTATATAGAAAATATTATGGTTTAAGATTCATACCCCCATTATTAGTTCACTCTCTAATTTCATTGAATTCAAAGGGATTCTCATCTTCCTTTTTCTAGCATGTGGGTATAATGACACCTTAGGCAAATTCGCTAATTTTGGATTCTGATAGATCATTAAGACAGAAACAATGAGAAAAATATTCCACCTATTAGAACATTTGTCTTCTTATATCATTACTATGCTTTGGAATGAGGGGGAGTGTACCCAGGCGGTGTGCTGAATAGATTATTCTATCAATTAAAAATACCTTAAACTTCATTTATCCCAATATTTATTGTAGAAATGTATTTGATTCATGACTTGGTTGAGGCTTTGAGGAATAATTCATTTCTTATTTATAAACACCCCCATTGAAGAATCTAATCCTTAAATATTAGTAAATAAAGATGAATTACAAGAGATAATTGTAACACCCCAAGCATCCACAATACATTTCTCTTTGAATAGTACAATAGTGTGTGATGTACGCAACACCGAGTTCAAGCGCACCACGACCAATCAAACCAGCCATTTAAAAAACGGCTATGAATAGTAATAACCACATTTTAAATTTCATATATATTCTATATAATTTTAACATTTATCTTTTATGTGTCCTAGTCATAATATAAGGATAAATTCAATTTTTCAACTAAAATAATAATTTTTTCCAAAAATGCAGATTTTCCACCTTTTAATGACGGACTTTTTTTATCCAATATTTAAAACTTCTTTACATTAAATTTGATGGAATTAAATTCTTATTTAGAATACAGATATAAAAAATTTAGTTTTAATAAAATTTTGTTACTTTTCTGATGACTTTCATATTTTGATGAATAGTGAAAACACAAAATTTTAATTAAAAACAACTTTTTATTCGAAATTATTTATTGTGATAAATTATAAATTGGAGTGGTTTTAAAGTATAATTAGATTATATTTTTTATAATTTAAATTAGTATAGGCCATTTAATTTAATTTCACATTTAAATCATACATAAACACATGTCAATCTTTTGATATTTTTTACTTTTTAAAACCCCACTTTTTTATTTTAACAACGTGAATTAATATTAAATTAATTTCTGCAACTTCTGTATTTTGAATATGTAAAAATGGGTTCCATATTTGAAATCATGAGGTCCAAATTATGTAAATATGCTACTTTTATTTTTATACATTATGAATAGTTACTTTAGTAAATATTTCATTTACTATTGTAAAAGGGTAAATCTAGTAAATAAGGGTAAAACAATAATATTATAATAATATTAAATTACAATAACACGTGTCATAACCCTATTTTCTGACAACTTCCCGACCATTCTCATCCTTGGGATGATTTTGGGACCCCATGGTGCCACTTGGAAATGATAATGACATTTTATATAAATTAATTTAAAGTAAAGTAAAAAATAACATAAGCTTGTATCTTTTAGTAAAACATTTTTTATATGGGGTTATATAATTGATTTATTAAACTATAAATATTTATTTGAAAGATAAAAATATTTCCTACATCATGATATAATATTTATAATTTTTAGACATAAAATAAATATATTCATTTATGACACAATAATGATGCAGTATTTTCCTTATTAATGAATTAATCTAATAAATTATATTATAAATGTTAAAATAAAAATAATTTGAAATTTTTTATTCCGTCCAGTAATTTTATAGGATAATATGATATTTTAGTGTTAATTTAATTTATTTTTTCTAATTAATCAAGTTTTTTTGACTTTCACAAAAACCAAATACTAAATAGTGTAAAAATGTACATAAATGAGTTTTTAAAACAAATACTATATTATTAAATGATATAATATTATTAAAAATATAAGGTTTGGCAAAAAGGACTCATATAATGATATATATTTCTTTAATGAATCAATTTGGTTTATTTTGAAATTTTATAGTAGGTTTATTAACCATGTAATATAAAAATAAAAGAATACATTATAATAGTAAAACTATTTAACTAAGAGTTAAATCTAAAATATGGCGTTACAATGGTGACCTAAACTTGTCTAAAACCCATTAGTTGAGACGATTTCGACCAATCACCACCTTATCCTATAAATAAATCTTTTTGGATCCATTATAAACTGAATATGATTGTATAATAAAATAATATTTCATGTTTTTTCTAAAATGACCCTCACCTCTCTTATAGATGGGTACTTCCCCTTCTCTCAAAATCACACCTCCAAATCCATTTGGCTCTGCCAAACTCTGCTCTAATGTCCTCCCAACTACCATCATTTCAACTTAGAAGCCTTAAATTGATCATAAACCTAACGTATAGAGCCTTTTTGATCAAATCAAAAGGAAGAACCCGATGAAGAGGTAATTACTTCATCACCTCTTTCAAAGATCTTTTTTTCTTCCACATCCTCTTTCTTTGTTGTTTCTATACCAAAATACTAACACTAGTACCTTATACATACTTTTATGTTATTATAAATAATGTACAACCATATTCATTATTCTATCCAACCTATGAATGAACATGTCCCCATACATGCGTACGTACGTGTTACCGTCTCCACGTCATGGTGTTGTATTTTATTCAACAATTCATTATTTGGATGGGTATAATAATGAGTATAATTTATTTAAATAATAAATCTAACATGTTAATGATTATATATATTTGATATACCATACAATTACATAATATTCCACCACTAATAGAATGGTATTCTCGCTTGTGCGTACGTATAGATTACTATCTCCATGAACGCGAAGCGATTCATTCCCCATCATAATCATTCAAGAATAATTTCAATTTTATTATTAAAAATAATATTTAATAACTTAATATAATAATTTATATGAATCAAATACATCCTATAAATAAAAAACCTGACTTAAGTAACAAAACATATAAAGTAAAATGAATCAGTTAACACCCAAAACAATGATACTACTAAAATATTATTAACAAAGTAATATTATAAGATCATATATGATATCATATTTATGGATATGTATAATTTATAATTTAATAACAATTATTTATCTATTATACAACAGGTTAACGTACACTCATCCAAGAAAAATTATAAGGTAAGGGTTAATTCCTCAATCTCATTATTATATAAGATTGTTTATGTGTTTGTTTTTACAGGGACATATTTATTATCCAAGTCCATGATTCATAAAATAGTTTTCAAAAGAAATATTTTTAAGGGAATATTTAACTAAAAAATCATTTTAAATGGTTTGAATATTTATTCTCTTAAATTATTCTTGTTAATGTCAATGCTTTCAAAATGGCTTTAGGATTAATTTATATAGACATGATTTTTTTATAACATTAATTACTTTCCAAAGTTTCAAAGTGGTATGTGAGACTTCGATTAAAATATATATTTTAAATTAATTCTTTTATAAATGAAGGACTTTTAAATGATTTCAAAAAAAAGGGATATTTCTCTCAAATATTTTTAATGATCATTTTCAACGTTTTCAATTTTCTTTTACAGGATATTATTCTTAATTGAGGGTGATTTATTATAATACAATCTTCCATATTTTATTGAATGAGTTATGATATGTTTGACTGTGGATGTGCTATTTTTATACCATTCATCATTTATGGTTAAAGTATTGACATTTTCCATGTTAGTTTTATTACAAATTTATATGTTATGTTTCAACATTTTCATATGAGGATTGCACTAAACTTAGTAAGTGACAGGTGGAGCCTGATATAGCTCCTCGATGCTTTGGTAGGTCTCATGTGAAAATCTAGTGTCTTGGCACAAGGCCTTGACAAAATTTTGTTTTTAGTCTTGGCACGAGGTCTTGACTATGTGATTATGATGTTCGGCATTATGCATCCCATCATTATTAAATTAGCTATTGATATTACATGTGATTATTCGACTAGTAGAATAACTATGTGAATAGGTAAATAGAATTATTTGATTTATCTTTTCCATATTATGGTAAATTTTATGTTTAAAAGGCTTCTGTTTTAGTCTTATACACTGCCTTAAATGTTTTTTCTTTTTTATGAATGTTTCTGCTATATTGTTATCCCTACTGAGCATCTGAGCTCACCCCTATCTATGTTTTATTTTTCCCAGGATGTGAAAACATATATAATGATTAACCAGCAAGGATATGAGTGTGGTCAAAGTGGACAAAATGTTTTTGATTTTCCTTTTCATAATGTATTGTAAAAACTATGAAGGATTTATTAGTAAATACATCTTCAAAGAAAAAATTTTTAATATTATGGATTATATCGATAAACTACTCAATTTATGTTAATTGTTTTAAAAACTGATTCATAAACTAATCTAGTGAATGCCATTGTTTAGAAATGGTGCCTAGAAGAAGGAATGGATACCATATCCATTCACGTAATCCATGTATGGATTTCCCTCATACTCAATATAATTATAGTGGAGTTGGGGATGCAACCGGTGCTGAACAACTTAAAACCATACTGGGATAACTCACTCAGGTTTTGAATAATAACCTTACCCGTATAGAGCACCCCAGTCCACAATGTGGGGGATCATTGTTAGACTACTTCATGAGGCAATAACCACCAACATTCAATGGAACTACAAATCCACTTGTTTCTGAGAAATGGATAGGTTCCTTGGAGAAAATATTCCATTCTTTGGGGAGTAGTGAATGTGAAAAGGTTTTCATGTTAGTTTATCACCTCACTGGAGATGCAGATCAATGGAGGTAATTAATTAAAAACACCAAGGGGGATAAAGTAGTTTCAAATATGGAATGAATGGTGTTTAAAGATATTTTCATCGAAAAATACTTTCCTCATGACCATCAAGAGGATATGGAATGACAATTTCTAAGTCTGAGGCCAAAGGAGGACTATAATGTCGCAAAGTATGAGTTTAACATTACAAGGGTAGCAAGGCATGCAGAAGATTATAAACATAACCCAGGGAGTAATATTGAACGATTCTTTGATGGGTTATAACCATTTCTTTATCGATCATTAGTATCACAATCCTTCTTTACGTATGAATACATAGTCTCATGTGCTATCAAGATAGGAAATTAATTTTTTAAGTCACGTGACATTAAATTAAAGCAGGAGAAGAAGATAATGATGGAGCAAGAGACAGATGAAGGGAGAGTGGGAAATAAGGATTTTCCATTATGTGATAATTGTGGGAAGAAACACCCTTATAATTGACTAAAAGGAATGATATTTTGTTACAAATGTGGAGAAAAAGTTCACTAGGCTCGTGATTGCAATGGAAAGAAAGAGGCTGTCAAAGTTGAATGATGTAATTTTTGTGAAATGGGGAATTATGAAAATGAATTTCATAAGCCCCAAGGAAACTTAAATTAGAAAAGGCCAAGGGATCAAGGACAAGATTATGTTGTTACTATAGTTGAAGTGGAAAATTATTGTATTTGTGTTTTTTGATTCAAAAGATTTATTCTAATTATAAGATGAATGTGTTATATATACGGATTTTATTGCAGTCCATTTTCTATTCAATTCGGTTTTAATACAAAGAATTTAATCATATTTTCAGTATGTGAAAATAAGATAAACTTTACGTTGTTTGGGTAATCTTATGTTACAATTGATTTTTGAATTTAGAGACCTGTTTGAGAGAGTTTGGACATAAGTATAAAGGTCAGAATGGATTATGTTGGACAATGGATACTATTATTTATGGTCAAAATATTTTTCTTAAGATTATTTCTGGATTGTAATTAAAAGGAAAACCTGGAGGTCCGGTGACAACTTGTCACGTCCGGTAAGGCCACGAGACTTGAACTTGCAACCGAAGGGTGACAAGCGTGCATCACCTACCACTGGCATACATGATGTCCCGGTTTGTATAATGTATTTTTTAAAATAGTCTGACATATGAATTATAAATTCATTTTTTTAACCCTATATGATTAGGATAAATGGAATATTTTTGAGTTCTATTATCTTTTGGAGTGAAATTTGAGTTTGTGGTTGAAATTAGTTAAAGGATGGATCTTTACATGTCAAGTATTTTTTCTTATTATATGAAGAAATAATTTCTTAATCTTTATGAAAAGTATCTAAAAAATGTTTTATCCTAATACATTATGTATTTGTTGAACTGGCGATATTTTAAATCATCATAGATAAAGGGCTTTGAGGCCCCCAATTCTCTATACAATTGTTTTTTATTGATGACCTCAATGACTCCCTATAAATATTTAAATTTTACCTTAAATTATTAATGGCACCAATGATCTCCTATTCAAAATCCAAATACGGTGGTGACTTTTTCAATTCTCTTTCCCTCAAATTAAGACAAAATTTTATTAACCATATTTCTGATGTGGGTTTCCACAAGGTATTTTTTATTTTTTTAACACTTTATTTTCAATGAAAATTTCAAATTACAAGGGAAAAAATTATTTAAGTAGGTAAGAATCTAATACCCTAAGCTTCCACGGTATGTTTCTCTTTGAATAATACAATAGCGTGCAATGTACGCAACACTGAGTTCAAGCGAACCATGACCTATCAAACTAGCAGTTTAAAAAAGTGGTTATGAATAGTAATGAACACATTTTGAATTTCATATATATCCCATATAATTTAAACATTCATCTTTTTTTCATAGACATAATAAAAAGAAAAATTCAATTTTTATGATAAAAGAAGTATTTTTTTCAAAAATGCATTTTTTCCACTTTTTAATGACGATCACTTTTTAAATCCAATATTTAACACTTTTATATATTCAATTTTATGAAATTAATTCTTATTTATAAGTGGGACATAATTATTTAGTTTGGATAAATTTTTGGTACTTTTCTCATAACTTTCATATTTTTATGAATAGTGAAAAACACTAAATTTTAATTAAAACAACTTTTTTTATCGAAATAAATTATAGTGATAAATTATACATTTGAGTGGTTTTAAAGTATAATTATATTATGTTTTTATCATTTCATATAATTTATTTTATTGTTTATAATTTTGCATTTAAATTGTACATAAACACATGTCAATCTTTTAATAGTTATTTACTTCTTAAAAACCCGCTTTTTGGTTTTAACAATGGAAATTAATTTTAAATTAATTTCAACAACATCTGTGCATTGAATTTGGAAAACATTGATTCTATATTTTTAATCAGAGGGTCCAAATTTTTTAAATAGTTAAATTTTATTTTTAGACACTATGAATATTTACTTATGCAGATATTTAATTTACCATGATTGAAGGGTAAATTCGATAAATAAAGGTAAACCAGTAATATTATAATAATATTAAATAACCCAAACATGTGTCCTAAAGCTAGTTTCTGATACATTCCCGACCATGGTTATCCTTGGGAAGATTTTGGGACTCCATATAGGCATTTGGAAGTGATAATGAAATTTTATATTAATTAATTTAAATTAAAGACAAAAATAACATAAGCACGTATCTTTTAGTAAACTAAATATTATATGGGGTTATATAATTTATCTCTTATACTATAAAATATTAATTTAAAATATAATAGGATTTCATATATGATGATATTTTATTTATAATTTTGAGACATAAAATAAATGTATTGATTTATGACACAATAATGATGCAGTATTTTCCTTATTAATGAAATAATAAAATAAATAATATTATAAATATTTAAATAAATATAATTTGAATGTTTTGATTCCATAAAATAATTTTCTAGGTTAATATGTAATTTTAGTGTTTATTTAATGTATTTTGTTCTAAGTAATCCAGTTTTTTTGACTTTTACAAAAACTGAATACTAAATAGTGTCAAAATTGACATAAATGAGTTTTAAAGAAAATACTATATTATTAATTGATATAATATTTCTAAAAATATAAGGTTTGAAAAAAGGACTCATATAATGATTGATATCTCATTAATGAACCACTTGGGGTTCACTTGTCTTTTTATAGTAAGTTTATTAACCATGTAATATAAAAATACAAGATGACATTGTAATTGTTAAACTATTTAACAAAGAGTTAATTAAAACATATATGGTTAAAATGGTGAACTAAACATGTATAAAACCTATTGGTTGAGAGGATTTAGACCCAAACTCACCTTATCATAGAAATAAGTCCTTTTGGAGCCATTATAAAACAAATATGATTGTATAATAAAAAAATATTTCATACTTTTCTTAAAATGACTCCCACCTCTCTTATAAAAGGATACATCCCCTTCTCTCAGAATCACACCTCCAAATCCATTTGTCTCAGCCAAAATCTACTCATATATCCTCCCAACTACCCTCAATTCAAATTATATGCCTTACTTTAATCATAAATCCACCCTCTAGATCCATTTTGATCAAATCGAAATAATAAACCTGAGGAGGATGTAATTACTTCATCACCTATTTAAAAGTTCATTTCTTCTTCCACTTCCTCTTTATTTTTTTTCATAAAAAAATAATAAAATCAGAACCTTCTACATATTTTTATGTTATTAATAATATGGTACAACCATATTCATTATTTTATCCATCCTATGTGCATATGTATGGGTTTCCGTCTCTACGACGTGGTGTAGTTTGTTATTTGACACCTCATTATCTGGATGGGAATAATAATGAGTATAATTTATTTAAAGAATAAATATAACATGTTAATTATTATTTATATATTATATACCAAAAAAGTAAATATGATTCCACCATCAATATAATGGTACTGTAGCTTGTGCGTACGTATAGATTACCGTCTCCACGAACATGATGAGATTCATTCCCCATCATAATCATTCAAAAGTAATTTTCATTTTATGATTACAAATAATGTTTAATAACTTAATATAATTCTATATATTAATAAAATACATCATATCCATAACAAACATGACTTACGTAATAAAACATATTAATGAAAATGAATCAGTTAACACTCAAAACAATGATACTACTGAAATATTGTTAACAAATCAATATTAAAAGATCATATATTACATCATATTTATGTATTTTGTTCTTGTATAATTTAATAACAATGACTTAACTATTATAAAATAATTTAACGTACCCTCGGTGAAGGAAAATTAAAAGGTAAGGGTTAATTCCTCAATCTCATTATTATCTGAAATTGTTTATATTTAAGTTCTTACTGGGGTATATTTATTATCTATGTCCATGTTTTGTAAAAGAGTTTTCAAAAGTAATATTTTGAAGGGTATTTTTAACTAAAACATCATTTTAAATCATTTAAATTTTTATTATTCGAAATCATTCTCATTAATTTCCATGTTTTCAAAATAGTTTTAAGGATTTATTTATATAGGCATGATTTCATTAAAATGTTAATTACATTCAAAATTTTCAAGGTGGTTTGTGACAATTTGATAAAAAAAAATATATTTTAAATGTATTTCATTATAAATTTGTGAATTTTAAATGTTCTAAAAAAAGGATATTTCTCTCTATGATATTTACTGATCATTTTAAACTTTTTCAACATACTTTATTGGATATTATTCGTGATTGAGGATGATTTGTTATAATATAATATACAATATTGTATTGAATTATTTATGATATGTTTTACTATGGATGTGATATTTTTATACCATTCATAGTTTATGGTTAATGTATTGACATTTCATATGCTAGTTTTAATAAGAATTTTTATGTAATGGTTCAAAATTTTCATATAATGAATGCATTGGACTTATTAAGTGATGGGTGGAGCCAACTATAGCTCCTAAATGAATCGGTAGGACTAATGAGACAAACTAGTGTCCTGGAATAAGTCCTTGACAAAATCTTATTTTTAGTCTTGGCATGAGGCCATGACTCTGTGGTTATGATGTCTGACATTATACATTCCATCATTATGAAATTAACTATTGATATTACATGTGATTATTTGACTACTAAAATATCCATGTGAATAACTGAATAGAATTATTTGATTTATCTTTTCCATATTATGTTGATGTTTATATTTAAAAGGCTTTTGTTTTAGTCTTATACATTTCCTTCAATGTTTATGCTTATTTATGAAATTTTCCTCTATATTTTTATCCTTACTGAGCATCTGAGCTCACCCCTATCTATGTTTTATATTTCCCATGATGTGAAGAAGTATATAATGATTAACATGCAGGGATAGGCCAAGGGATATGAGTGTGTTCAAAGGGGACACAATGTTGTTGTTTTTCCTTTTCAAAATGTAATGTAGAACTTATGTATGTATCTAGTAATTCAAAGGCTACAAAACTATTCGGTCTTTTGAGACATTATCTCTTGTGATCATGACAATATTATGTTATAATGCTCCAACTCTAGGTAACTAGGGTCAAAGAATTTCAATAATAAAACATAATACATCCTCTATAACTTCTTAATCAGCTCAACCAACCATTCCCCCTTATAATGTACATACACCAATAGTTTAAAATGATCAATCATGGTGTAGGATAATCTGGAAGAAAATTCATACCTTGATCATTGAGATTCATTTGTTGATGTTTCATGACCAAAGTGGAATGCATTCACCATCTCTTTTTCACCTTGGGGGGTAGGTGAATTTGACCTCCATCCATTATATAATGTAATGTTGAAAATAATTCCAACCTAGAAACAACTCTTTTCCAATGAGAAGGACCTATGAAGTATTTATGATAAAGGTTCACTGGCCCTGTCAATAAGGGAAACATCCATGGTGTTGGAACAAAAACATTAGATAATCTATTAGTTGAACTCTCTAATGGATGGATTGATCACCCAAATAGATTAATAAGAGGATATATTAGCTTTATAAAAGGATGGACATTAATATTAATCATCATATTTATAGACAACTCAAAAAGTAGTTAGTAATATGCATCCTGTCATTAATACCCTTTATCCTCAGGAAACAGAACTAGAAGTTGGGTGATGACACTACCGAACTCAATCGATAGTTCTCAGAAGATATTGGTTGAATAGGAATATTAATTTGATAAAATTTTATTTTAGTATGAAAAATATTTTTCTATTTTGATATAATACTTGGAGAGGCTTCTAAATATGATTATTCATCTTTATTTTTCACTTTATCATGGTATAAAATCCCAAAACGTTTACATCTCATTATCCAGTTTTATTGTATTCATTATGGGTGTTACATTTCATTAATATTATGTCTCATGGATAATTAATTATACCCATACTTTTAACAATACGAAGTAAATCTAAATGCCTTTATTTATATTTTTAACTCACAATATATTTTTCTTGATAATTTCTCATGAATTACCACAAACATGAGATTCCACTTCTAAGAAACTACTTTGGTTATCTTGATATAACCTAGTTTGAAAGGATATATTAGGAAAGATATACATATCATATGGAGAATGATCTATTTTTTCCCTAAATCTATTGAACGACTTATAATATCATGTTTTTATAAGGAAAAATATTGATCCCTATCGTCTTTTTATTTTTTTTCTTTTATATTTTCCTTAAATTTTGTCTCATCTTCATATAGGGGAATGATTTTCAGGTATAGAGTTGGATTTTGATTCAGATATCTTATTATGGGTTTTTTAATGATAATTTTTATAACTTTTCCATTTTATGAGTGCTCAGTATTTCTTTGATGACATAAAATTCGTGTCCAACATGTAGAGACTCAACCTTTTCTCAGGTTTCAATATTCATATTTTCAACCTAGTGGGAATTGTGTCTCTTTCAATTGGTTATTTTTAAGTACATTCCAACTTGACCATTATTTTTCAATAATTTATGTTCATCCATCTGAAACATTCTATCATTTTAGATTAGGTTCTTCTAGATTTGACCTTCTACTATGGTTAAAAAATCATTCATAAGGTAATATTCTCTATTCATTTTAATTTCATGTTGTAAGGACATCTTTCACGTAGTTTATCTTCATACGATAAGGACATATGTTGTATATTTTAACATTATGTGGTAAGGATTTAAAAGTTATATGTAATATAAAGTCATGTTTTTATGACATGGTTGATGAATATACAATAGGGAAAAACATAACAAGGATGTATCAAAATTCCCTAAAGCATATGGTGTTTCCCATGATCATGAGGATTGGAGATACTTTAATTCCAGGAGAAGATATATCTAGTTGGTAGTTTAAAATACCATATGCATGAGCTCTTAGGTCTTACATGCATAGTCCATTAGAGGTTTCCCTAATCTTTTTCAAGGGACATGAAAGATTTTCATATACTATATTGGAGGATGGTCAGATATTTGGGATGCTGAGTCGGCCTAGATAGTTGGAATATGGGTATTGTAAATCACTTGTCCAATTTTTCAAATAGATTATTGTAGAATGGGGCACATATGTTGTGGATGACCCCAAACACCATAAGTTGATGATTTCTTCCATGGTGTCATCGAAGCTTGTGAGTATTGGATGTCCTTACTTTCAATGTGGAGATGCATCTATTCAGTAGGTCAGGAACCCAAATTCTTAATTCCATGGGGATTTCATGAATTTTCAAGTATAGGTTTCCCCACTCTTTTACAAGGGCCATGAAATATTTGGGAGCACTCAAATATTTGGATGATGAAGTTAGAAGTGGAGAGAAAGCTATCTCAGAAGGGTTTCAGAACCCTATGCTGGTTTAGCATATAGTTGGGTGGTTCGATCCCTACTCTATATGATTTCTTGTCATGTGTTTTCGGCCATAAAAATATTCTAGAATGAAGTGTCGCATTCTATCATTGAAAAAGTGTGCAATAAAATGTGATGTAATGTTGTGGGTGTCGAATCAGCTTGAATAGTCTGGTTGTGGGGGTTGTAAATTATGGTATAGGAATATCAAGTTAACTAAAGGTGGGAACCTATGGTTATATTTCAACCATTATTAATGGTGTGATCCTATAATTATCCACACAATTAGGATAATAAATCCTGGATTTAAAGAGGTCCTTCCATTGATTCATGGATCTGTTTGGATGAACCAATACTTATTACCAGTCTACTATGGGAATGGGACCAGAGAAGGAAATCCCAATAACAATTGGGTTCTAGGAGAAGGATATAAACTCAAGGAATTTGTTCTGTCTGATCTTACATCAAATTCACTATGGTATTTTATGGTTATTATATGATTAAAAAGGGTTTTATCACCCTCAACGTTTTGTTTCCACCTAGTGAACATGTTATCATGGCATAGAAATAAGAAAACCCATTGCTCTAACTCTTTCCTAGACTATAGTGTCCAGAGATCATGGATTGTATTTTAATAACACCAAAAATTGGGCCCCATGAACTTTATGACTTGTTTATTTATGCTAGAACTATTCCCTAAACTTTGGAGATGAAGAGTTTAGTGAGAAAAGACTTGACATTTGATCAGGCCGACCTTTGTGGGTTTTCATTCAGAAAATTTTTAGTTAAATTTCACTATTAGTGTTAGGGTCTTTTGATTTGGACCATCAATGGATAATGATTATGGTTATATATCATTGAACAAAGTGCATTCAGTTTACAGTGATGATACACATGGACCTAGTATGAGAGGAATGTTACAAAACATCCTAATTAGGATACCCAAGGTCAAGAGTACTCCAACATCCTTATGAGTGGGAGGTGAAATTTTTGTAAACCATATATCAAGGTTATAAAATCATAATTAATAATATGGGATATTCATGTCAAGGATGATAGAGAACAACCTAAGGTACTCAGTTTTTGCATGGTGACATTAGACATCACAAGGATCAAAAAGTATCTTTTCTACATATTTTGGATGATGAATGAGATCTCATATGAAAGAACTATGGGTAGAAATGAAGAGTTAGATAATGGGTTCAATAATGTCGGGTGTCATTTTCCAGGGGTCAGGGAAGGTTTAAGGTGTTCCAAGACACTCAATACATGAAGTGTGGTTTAGGGATTGAGTGACCAAAATGAAAGTAGAAGAAACCCATACTCTTGTTAATTAGTGACAAGTTCTTATGGTCCTTTGATAAGGAATGATGATGGGTTACAAAATATACATTTTATCATTATTTAGTGAATATTTATCTATTATGCAGTTTAATTTCATGTGTAAACGATTATTTCCTTACATTTTAACTTCAAGTGGAAAGGATGTAAGAATAGAAATGAAATTGTGAAAGATACCATCGGGGAAACATTACACTAGTTGGGTGAATTGAGGTGTAGGAAACACCTTTTATCTATGAATATTATTATAGATGGGTATTCATTTTCTGAATCTCTTCTTCCATATATTTATCACATGCACATGTAGACCACACACAGATCAAGCCCCTGTATAGGATTGGTGTATTTGAATCATTGATATTGTGACTCAACCTAGGATTAGAGATCTAATCATCAGTACATATGCTATGATGATGGGAATCAGGCCATACATAGTTCATGTATAAAATTCACCTATGTAGTAATGAGTCATGGATATGGATGGGGGACATTTTTATGTTGTTGTTGGACCTAGGGTTAGAGATATCAGGGTCACTACATATCCTATGTTGTAGGAATCAAGCCACATGTTTATTTTGAGCATGAAACTCTCCATGTATGTTTGTCTCATATACAGAGGGGGAATTGTTTCCATTTATTGTTATGTTTGGACCAAATATTTGAGATTTTGGTGTCACTATGTTTCATGTGTTAAAAAGAATCAAGCCACTCATAGTTATTTAATAGGAAACACTCTATGCATGTCTGACCCATACACAGAGGGGGGATTGTTCCAATTTATTATTATTGATGGACCCATAAATGGAGGTCTATGTGTCACTACATATCCTGCATTGAAAAAAATCAATCCAATCATATTTTTTGAATGAGAAACTCTCTAAGAAGGTCTAAACCACATGTATAGTGGGAATGTTTCCCATTGATTATGGCATATGGAACCAAGAATGGATATCTGAGCAGCACTATATATCCAGTGTTGATAGGTATAAAGACACACATAGTTATTTAATGGGAAACTCTCGATGTAGGTCTAGACTATATGCAGAGTGGGTATTTGTTCCCATTTATTTCAACAAATGGACCTAGAATTGGAGATTATGGCCTCACTACATATCATGTATTGATAGGAATCCTATCAAACCAAGTTATTGAATAGGAAAACCCCATGTAAGTTTATCCTATACATGGGGGGTGGAAATTTTTCCTATTGACTGTTGTGGATGGACCCATGATTGGAGATCTGGGAATCACTATGTATCCTATTATGATAAGAACCAAGACACACGTAGTAATCAAATGGGAAAAATTCCATGTAGGCTTGACCTATATTAGGATGGGAAAATTATTCTCATTGATTATTACAGAAAGACCCAACTTGTGGATTCGTGTGTCAATGTGTATCCTATTATAAAATTAATCAAGTCACAATTAGTTGTCTAATAGTAAAATCTCTATGTTATTTTATACCATATATATAGGGGAGCATAATTCCCATTGATTATTGCAGATGGACCAAGGATTAGATATTTTCCATCACTGTGCATCCCATGATAATAGGAATCAAGCAACATGTAGTTCTAGAATGGAGGCGTGGTGGGAAACTGACACCAAGGATATTGATCATCTTAGGGTATGTCTATAGTAAAGAACATTTAATATCATGAATGATACATCAACCATTTATTTTAACATTATTCAACAAGGAATCATTATGTTCTTTTTATGGTCTTTCATCCAAGACAATGCTAACCCAAATGTGAAATGATATGTTAGGATAATGTGGGGAATCCATTATCAATATTACAAACCCCACATGATCTATTCTTGGTGTGAGAAACAAGGAATTGAAAATGTTTCTTTCATGAATTGTATGTTATTAAAAGAAAACACATGGATAGTTCATCATTTAATGTCTTGGATAATATATATGGTCTAGGAGCCTCTATATATCTCATTGGAAAGTGAATCAGGATATACATAGTAATGGTAAATCATGCAGTTTAGCAATATTCAGTTAAGATGTAGGTTATCTAATATGAAAAAACATGGTTGAATCCACAGAAATGATTCCCTAAGAATTTATAAGATCATATCATGGTAGGAATCATGTGTTGGAGATAGGAGGCTTCCTAAGATGGTTTCCCAACACATAATATTCGAGGTATAAAGGGTAAGACTACATTTTAATGTCATGGGATAACGAATTTGTACCACAGTCTGACGTCTTTTGATCAAGAAAAATATATAATGGAAAGACCTAGGATTTGAGATCTGGGGATCACTACATATCATGAGATAGAAAGAATCAACCCACATGTAGTTCTTTTGTGGGTATATTCCCTATGTCTATCTAACTTATAAAAATTATGAGAGAACATTTTTTTCATTTTCACAAATTTGGATCATGTGGATTGAATCGTCCATGAATTGATACTCTACTAATAATTTAAAATCATATGGTGAGAAAGTAAGATTTTTTCAGTTTAAATTTTACTTTCAAAACATCTTTTCTATAGTTTAATATCATAAAATAAGTACATATTGTGTATTTTTAACATTATATGACCATGAAATCTACCGTGTAACTTATCATAAATCGATCCGGACATATCATGCATTTTAACATCATGAAACCAGGATGTTGGATGCTTGATGACAGTTATAAATGTACTTCAAGAGAAAACTTACATCAGTGTGGGAAATTATGTGTTCCATATCAATTGTGTCTAATTTTTAAGAAATATTGGGATAGACCATGTGCATGAGGTAAGGTCCTTCCCATTTTGGTTCAAACTATGGAGGTTTCTTTCCTCGTATCATTGGGTTTATGAGGGCCAGTACTAGTTCTCCTGGAAGGATAGAGCATTGGAAAAAAATTTATTAGAGGATCATGTGATATGATTTTAATGGAACTTGAGGTTGTGTAGTGTATGAAATTTTTCTCATTATTCAATTATAACTCTTCCATATTCCTTTTTAATTTCTCATCATTTTAGATTTATCCAAAGTTAACTATTCAAAGTGGGGGAAACTATAATTTCATGGCTAGAACTTCCCCATTTTCATACAACAATGAATATAGAATTTCTCATATAGTAGTGTGTGGTTGTATGGTAGTCCCATAAAAAATTAAGGAGATTGTCTATCTAGGAATTACAATCTTTTTCTACCATATTCTAGATTATGATTGGTAGGATCTTATTGAAGGACACTATTTCCAAATTTAACATTACATAAAAATGAGATGAATATTTGGACTCAATGTTGTACTCTTGGAACAATTTACGGAACTAGGTAGAATATATTTTTTACATTAATATCATATGAGGGACTCTGAAACTAGTCATGATATTGGGATTTATGAAGTTAATGATATTATTTTTACTGACTACCTTGAGGGGTATTGACTCAACCAATTTCAAAAAGAATTTGGTAGCATAAAAGATATACTTAAACTACTTTGTTGTAGTAGGGGGATATGGAACCATAACATTCATTCCCTATATAGAAAATAGTTAGGAATATTTTGATATATGTATTAATTTTATAGGTTTACGGATGATGTTTTCATGGATCTAGAATGCATGAAATTTCTTATTTAATTCCACACAACCATGTATCAATGTTTTATAGTAGTAACCACGTATCCTAATTTGATAGAAGATCATCGTCCATGATTTATGGGTTCTACAAGATCATATATGAACCTATTCCATGATGGAGGGAATATATATTTATGCAATGAATCAGATGAGGATTCTATCAAAGACTCATTTGTAGATGAATTTTTTCTATTTCAAGCCATGCTAGATAGTGAAGTTCGCTACTCCAAACTAGCTATATTCTATTCTGGGTCTGTCCATCTGGAGGATCCCATTTTGGAGATAATAAATTATGGGGTCCATCAATACAATGTTGGATATCAGTGCATCATGATCTAGGGTAGTTTTGATCTGATCGATTTACTCCATGCCATGGATGATGATTGATGAGACCATCCTTTGGTCCATGATACGGAAAGTCACTACATTCTGGTAAAGGTTGACCAAGACCATGGCCTCAATAGCCAATGCATCTGCACAATAATTTTTTGATAAAGGGATATAAAAACCCATGCCTTTCATATGTAGACATTAAATATTTTTTTTGGAATATTCATTAATTTAAATAAATTCATTATCATTAACTGTAATGATTTAGTGCCTTTGGAAACATAGAAATATGCACACCAATAGATATGTGATCTACATTATGTACCACTAAGTTCCTCATAAATAGTACCCTTTATAGATATATCATATATAAAACATTTCTACATAATATGTGGAAAGTAAACATAAGAAGGGGTTAGCTCAGATTCTTGTTAAGGTAAACAATAGAGATACATAAGTATGACATGAATATAGGGGTATGTGAACATGAGAATAACATTTGAAAACCATACCCTGTATATCAAAGATCATAATCACAAGTCATCGGACAAATACTGGAAGATCATAAGACATAAATCATAATGAAATTTGAGAACAATATCCAAGAGAGCATAAGATATAGAATTTGTGTCATACACATAAGAATGGAAAATAATTCTCATATTATTCATGGCTCACTACCAAGACCATCCTATCAGACAAAGTCTTTAGCTGAATAGGGCTCACACCCCATTCTAGCATTGTATTTCTGAACTGAGTTAAACTTTTGGTCTAGTATTTTATTACTGAACCATGTTCACTCCACATCCTAGTCATGTCTGTCTCATGAGACATAAATCTTTACCCAATGAATTGTAGGTAGATATAAGTCATACCCATCACATAATGAAATCATACATATATGTTCCAAAAGTTTGTAAAAATTAATCATATCATAACCCATGAAATGAAATGGATATCATAAACATGTCATAGTATAATAACCAATGGAAAAGATACAAGTTTAATAATGTTTTTATCAAAGCATACCCCATGAAAAGAAGTAGGTTTGATAAGTGTTTTATCACTATATAACCCAGGGGAGATAAACCATTTTCAAAAACATCATTTCATAAAAACATAAAAAAATAATAAAAAATATTAATGTTATTATTGGATAATATCCCCATAAAGGAATTAATAACACCAACATATTTCATCTTATATGGATAATAATCTTGAAATACCTTTTAATAATATTTCTTGATGAAAAAATACAATCTTCTTTGAAAAAATATTTTTAAAAAATAAAATAATATGAAAATAATTTTCTTTTAAAATATATTTTAAAAATTATAAATTACGCATCTATATAGTAATGTATTAGGGATTTGGAAGATTTCATCCACTATGTACATGATAAAATAATCATTCCTTTCATATTGATTGTATAAATCAAAATAGCCATGATCAGAAAACTATAAGAAGATTACATTTAAAACAAGTTTTTAATAAGGTAAAACATTGGTAAGAATTTATTTTAGAAGTAGTAGAATAATATAAGAGAATTTTTTAAAACATCTTTAGAAAAAAAAAATTTGGGAGGAAACATATTTACGATAGAAAAGAAAAATAATGTATGATTTTTAAAAAAACATTTGCCTAATCACCTTGGGTACCAAATAATTAAAAACGTCACAATTACATGAATATATCAAGAATAACTATAGGATAATTAAATTTATAAAATTTACTTAGATATGGATCATAATATTTCATCAATGTAAAAAATAATTATATTCAATCTCAACAAATGATGAGATTGTACCAATAAACTCTTTCCACTTTGGTAATAGTGAATTATAATCCCCATGAGATAATAGCATTTAATTGAGAATCAAAAATCATTAAAAGAATAAAATTAATGATATAACATTTCAAATGTGTAGTATATACACCTCATAAAATAATATATGTGTATAATATAACATGTTTCTCATAGAAATAAAATGAGACAAAATTCCTTTTCCTTAAGTATTGACTCCCGTCATAATCATTGGAACATATTGTATAATAAATATAAGTTTATTAAATACATATAAAATAACTATAATCTTATATATAACACCATATATGATTTAATTTTGACATTATATTACTTTTTTATAAACAATTCCATGTTAAAGTTACGTTTTGGGTAATAACCCCTTTTTTCAAACATTTTTTGACTTGTATTTTATTTCTCCCATTACTTAGATCATGATTCCATCCTATAAAGGATCATAACCATTATATATGTATCCCATATATATATATTCATTATATATTTATATATAATAATATATAAAAAATAGAAATTGTAAATGAGATATGTTGTTTATGGATATGGTAGGTCATACGTACGCATGAAGTTTCTTCTATTTTGTTGATGGACTAAAATAATATAAATATATATTATATCTTATCATTA
Source organism: Viscum album (assembly GCA_963277665.1). Classification (NCBI taxonomy): domain Eukaryota; kingdom Viridiplantae; phylum Streptophyta; class Magnoliopsida; order Santalales; family Viscaceae; genus Viscum; species Viscum album. Next base: position 268,732,681 of record OY728153.1, read on the forward strand.
AATATTAATTTTTATGTAATATATATCACAAATTTTTATTAAACCCATCATTACATAATTCTATGTAATGTGTGAATGAATGACATTGCTTTGCGAGGAGGTAGTTTTTCCTACACACAAATGACATTATCATATTCCCATAAAATGGATAGAATGAAGGTATGTATTATATAACTATTCAATAATCAGAATAAAAATATAAATATCATATATAAATTTTACATCTATTATTATTCCAAACTATGAACGGTGTTAATCGAAAAAAGAATGACATCCGTCTGTGAGGAGGAAATCTAACGTACACAAGAACAATAATTTTATAACCTCTTTGATGGAAGTGTGTATGTTTTTATCTCATAAACATAAAATAATAATATCTCATTATATTTATGATACATCGGTTATTTTTAATCATAATATTAAAAAAATAGGGTATGGAGGAAGAAATAAAACAAAAACGTTCGTTTATGCACGTTACTCTTCTTTGGGTATCTCCTTTTGGTTTACACCAAATACCTCCGTTGTATTTCATTATTCTAAACATAGGTATTAATGGATGAGGGTAGGTATGTTGGGAAGAGATATTTATATGTACTTTCTTTGCAAATGGGAATTATTACTATGAATATAGGGGGGAGTGGTGGCCTTTTATAAGGGAGGTGAGTGGAAAACCAATATATTTTGGCAATAGAGAATGTCACCCATGTTTTTCCTATAATAAAAGTTTTAAAATTGGATAAAATTACAACAATAAACTTGATAAGGTATATATATTTCCAAAAAAATTGTTTTGGACTATTTTTATGTCATTGTTACACCTTATATTCTAAGGTGAACCACTAGGTAAATTTTTTTTACCTAAATCACTAAAATTAATTTTTAATTTCATTTACTAATAAATATTATAAAAATTAATTTTTCCTGATTAGAAATTATAAATTATTTTTATTTCAAATATAGAATCTATTTTTCCAAATTTTAATCACATAATTGACAAAAAATAATTTAAAATTTATCTCCTAAATGTGTCAAGAAAGTTTTTTTTATTGCGAAAATGTTTTTATATTTTAATGATTTTTTATATCCAATTTTAAAGTGATGTTGATTTCAATGGAATAAAATGGATTATTAGATGTATAATTAAACATAATATATATTAAAAAAATTATAATATAATTTAACTATATAAATAAATTAAATGAAAATAAAATTTCCATCAAATTTCAGTATTTTCACTATTTTGAAAAAAAATAAACATTTCAAACAAATCATATGAATTAACCATAATCTAAATTTTAAAATAATAATTCAAAAATGGATTTACTTTTTTAAAATTAAATTTAAAAAACATTCAAAAATTATTTTTTTTATTGTTCACAAAAAGACATTAAATGTAGTTTTTTAGACAATAATATCTTCAAAACATATTAATAATTTTCCAAAACATTAATATTTTATTAGCTATGTGATTAATTAATGAAAAAAAATTAGAATTAATATTTAAAAATTATTATTACTATCCATTTTTCTGTGTCTAATGGATAGGTTATAATGGTAATTTTTAAATTTCCAAATTAACAATATATCATATATAACAAAATCGTAGCTGATGTTGTGTGTAGAGAAAAAATAACTAGGTGTATATTATAAAAAATTATTAACTTGGTGTAGTGTATAATGAAATAAAACATAGAAAATTTATTTATTTGAAAAAGGTTCATAAAAACAATGGGTTCTACATTCTACCCCCTTAAAATTAATTTATTCTCTGAAATTTTTCACTCTGATACAAAAAAAATAAGGATACATATCTCTCATCATATTTTCATGTTCCCACATAGCTTCCAAAAACTAGTTGTTTTGCCACAAAACATTGACCAGGTGACACATATTGTATACTATAAAAAATTTTATGATCCAGAATCTCCACTGATTGTTCCTCATAAAAAATATTACTCCAATGTCTTGTTAACTATGTTGGGTGCATGTGTAGGGGTAGGTATATACTTCCTCAGGAGAGATACATGGAATACATTTTGGACTTGATAGATGCTTGGTGGATGTTTCAAGTGATAAGATACTTTCCTAAGACAATCAATAATTTCAAAGGGACTGATATACCTAGGTCCTAGTTTCCCATTATTCCTGAATCTCATAAAATTATTCTGTAGAGAAATTTTTAGAAAAACATTTTCACCAACATAAAATTCTACACCATGTTAAGGATTATCGAAAAACATTTCTACCAACACGGAGTTTCCCTGATATGTTTTTGAAAGGTTCTAACTGTCTCTTTTATTTTACCAGTGATATTTGGTCCTAAAACATTTCTTCCTCTCAAATTTTTCTATAATGTTGGAGCTCTATATTTCTTTCCAAAGTGGGATTTATAAGAAGCCATCTGAATGCTTGTGTGAAATATATTGTTTAGGAAAACTCACTAGTGGAAGGTGTTGATCCCAAAAACAATTTAAATATAGATAACAAGATCTTAACATATCCTCTAGGGTTTGAATTTTTCATTCATACTGAAAATCCGAATGAGGATGATAAGTAGTGGTGAAACTTAATTTTATATCATGGTCTTACTATAGAATTATCTAGAACTTTAAGGTAAACCTTATATCTTGGTCAACTAAAATAAAATATGGTACTCCATGAAACATTACCACTTCTTTAATGTATATATTTTCAAGTTGATCTAGATATAAGTATTCTCCAATGGAGATAAAGTGTGCTGACATAGTAAGGAGATCGACTACCAACCATATTTCAATATTCCCTTTAGAGGTTTTGGGGTTTCCAACAACAAAATACTTAGTTATATCCTCCTATTATCATTCTGTTAAGAGTAATGTAAGTAATTTCCCCTTATAGTTTTCTATTTCATCCTAAAATTATTGACAAACCATGAAATGAGATATAAACTTTATGATACCCACTTCTGGACATCCCATAGGAAGTATTATTTCAAACCTCCATATATCTTCATACATCTAGTATAAATAGATAATGAAGAACTATGAGATTCCACAAAACACTCTTCTTTAAATATGGTATAGAATTAATTAATACATATTTTCCGAACCATGCCATTCCATCAGGACAAAGGTTAAAATATGGAACATTTATAACATTATTTTATATCTCTACATCTTTCTTATCTTTCTCTTTAATCATCACTTAGATATATGTTTAAACATTCAATTGAAGAATATTATTTTCCACTTCATTTATAATATCTATATACATACCTTTCAATTTTAGAAATATTGGATCTTTTATGATCCTCATCATGGATAAGATAGTATAATACTTTCGACTCAAATCATTGACCACCTTGTTTGGTTCCCTAGGGTGGTAATGTATTGTGATTTCATAATCCTTTGTCATCTCTAAACATATTCTATGGATCATGTTCAACTCCTTATACTTGAATATATACATCAAAAAATTTTATCAGTATATATATCACACTTTTGTCAATAAAGATAATTCCTCCATATCATTAATGAAAAAATCACCACGTCTAACTCCAAATCATGAGTTGGTTACTTTTTATCATGATTATTCAATTGTAAAGAGGTATTATCTATAACCATGTTATTCTACATAACACCACATCCTAATAAATTCTTTTATTCATCACTATATATAACAAATCCTTTTTTAGAATAGGGTAATGTAATAATAAGTGTGTCAACTAATCATATAATCTGTTCCTTGAAATTTGACTTAAATTCATCTTTCTATAAGAACTTGACTCACTTCTAATTAAAAATGGTTATAGGATTAGATAGTGGTAAAAAATTCACTATAAATGGTTTATAACATCATTATAAACCAAGAAAACTGTGGATCTCAGCCACCGTAGTTGGTTTGGGACTACATTAAATAGCATCCATCTTTTTGGGATCTACTCATATACACCCTCCTCTGATTATATGACCTAAAAATGATACCTTTTAACTCAAAAATTCACACTTTCTAAAATTTTCATATAGTTTCTCCCTATTTAGAGAATTTTGAATTATTCTCATGTGATCTTCATGGTCTTCCCTTATTTATTAGTAGATAATAGTATCATCTATAAAGAAAAACACAAACTAATAAAGGTAATCTATAAATAATCTATTCATTAAATCCATGAATATAGATGGGGAATTAGTAATACCAAAATGAATCACTCTATATTCATAGTTTCCATTACTTGTACGAAATGCCTTCTTGTGTATATTTTCCTTTTTGACCCTCAATTGATGATATCCAGAATAAAGGTCAATCTTATAAAATTATTGATCTCCAAGTATTTGATCAAAAAATTCATCAATAATGGAGAGAGGATACTTATTCTTAATTGTGATATTGTTCATACCCCTATAATCAATGCACAACTTCATTGATCCATCATTCTTTTTCACAAAACGAACATATTCACCGAAGGTGACACAATTGGATGAATGAATCCATTATCTAGGTTTTCATGGAGTTTTTTCCTTATTTCAGGCAAATCAATCTGGTCAATTTTATTGCAAGTCTTTTATATTATTTTGGTACCAGGTATTTGTTATATTGATAACTCATCATCCGATTTGGGTGGAGGAGCAACTTGCTCTTCCAGAAATACATCCAAAAATTCCTAAAAAAATTAATACCATTGATATAGAGTCTCTCCCCGACAATTTTCTATAAACATACCATCTAAATGAAAATTAAGACCTATAAAATATATTTAATCTCTATAGTAAGTTCATACTTATCATCACATTAATAGATGAACATAGGATGGTTTCAAATATCAATTTTAAATTACCATCCTCAAAAATTGATTTTGGATTAATGTAGAGAAAGAAAATACATGGGTAAGATGATATTGAATTCAACTAGTGGAGAAATTATAATATTTTTAAGAAGTACATCCCCAACAACGTCAATCGAAGAGTAATCATAGACTTGAGATGCGATCATCATACCCTTTGGTGTTTTTTCTACTAATTCCATATCTAATCATTTGGGTGGAATCATGATACCCATATAAAATTCTTCATATATGATATAATGGTTATAACCAGAGTCAAATAAGACATTAGTTGTCCTATAGTGGAAGGAAATTATACATTTCACCATGTTGTTATCGCACCCCTTTTCTGAAATAGTGATAACATGTGATTTCCCTTTTTCCCTTGTCTTAAGAGTTTTCTAACATTGATCATCATTACACCTCGGTTTTGGGTACTAGTTAGTATAATGCATATTCTCTTTATACTTGAAGCACTAAAGTATAAGAGGTACATTATATGAAAAATTTCCTCTATTCACATTATTATCTTACTTCTTTCTATCACTTTGGAAATCAATTTCCCAAAGACCTTCCCTTTTGAACATAAAAAATTTAATTATCCCTCATTACTAAATTTCCTCAATTATTCTTCCCATACATAGAGAAAAAATGTAATATTATTTTCTTCTCTTGATGTTTCTTATATTTTCCATTGAACTCTATATTCTTTTTCTTTAAAAAACTTGAGATTGATATGTATCTCCAACCACTATTGAAACCAATATTTCACATAAAAAAATCACTTCATAGATACTAAATTATATTGCTGATAATTCCCATCAAATACATGGATTTAGTCCACTAATGAAATGGTCAACCATTCTTTTAGGTTGGATGATAATACCAAAAGCATACCTCACTATTCATGTAAAATTAGCCTTATAGGTACTGATGGATTCATCATCCTTTTACTTAAATTCAAGGATCTCTTTATCCATCATCATGAAGAGAATGAGAGGAAATTAATTATTGAAAAATTAGTTATTTAAATCATCCAAATAAATGGATTCAAGCTCATTTTGTTTCCTCATATTCATTATAAGAGTCACTGTTGATTTTATTCACCTTCCAAATGGTATGCAACCAAAATAAATTATTCATGTTATCGACACTTGACATCAAAAAACATCATTTCAGTGGGATTTATTCACTATTTAACAACTAGTGTATCAAAAGACCCTATTAAATAAGGTTGGTGTTGCCTCATGAAGGACTCAACATAATTGTTTTCGTTATTTTTTCTATTGGAAGTCTAATAATATTCATAGCTTGGAAAATTTGTGTGAGCATGGACACAAAATTTTTCATTCCATATCCCATAACATTTTGATTCTCATGAGGAAAATCATTGCATCGTCCATCACACCCAGCAATACTATGGTTCTTTTTTGTTCCATGCATTGACTAAAATCACAATTCATATAGTATGAAAGAGTAATCATAGTGCGAAACCACATAATCATGAAAATCAATTATAGCTTGTATATTTATGACACATTAATTAATAAATGAAACCTTAGGATTATCCTATGAAATTAAAATATATCTTTTATTTTAATCCATCATAAAGCTTCATAATGTTTATGTGAATTTCCAAATTGTATCCCCTAAGAGTTTCAGACTAGCTGTACAGCAATTCCCACTATCGTATATTATTTCTTAATCAAGTCTAGCTCAATATGGTGTTTTTATGGTTATTTCCCCGATGTACATTTATGAAAAAGTCATATCCACTTTTAGTATCATGAAAGAGATATATTAATAATAGAATACTCACTCTATAACCTAATAAAATTAAAGTTTAGTTTACTATAAACTTACCCAACCTGGGAGTTATCCTTAAACATGTATTTTGGCATATCATGAAGGTTTTCTCATTCAAGTTTACAAAGGTCAATGAAACATTCAATCTGATACCAACTATAATGACTCACCATTTTTTACATAGACATTACATCAATTTTTAGAATATTCAATACATTAAATAAACTCTTCCTTAGGAACCATAATATTTTATTACCTTTTGAAAAATAAAAACATAAACATTGGTATATAAGTTAGCTACATCATCTCCCACTACATTCGTCATTAATATCACCCTTTATTAGACATAACATTCATAAACATATCTTCATAACCTTGGGAATGAAAACATAATAAGGGGTGAGCTCAAATGCTCATTAAGGGAAAAAGTAGAGATATCTAAGAATAACATGAAATTAAGGTAATGAGAACATGATCATAGAATTTGAAAATCATACCCTAAATATCAAATATCGTAATAATGAGTCATGGAATAAAGATTTGAAGTTTATAAGACATGAAACATAAGGAAATAAAATAACATGATCAATGAGATCGTACTATATAAGTTTTTTTGTAATATACATAAGCATAGAAAATAAATTCCCTATTATTCAGGGCTCACTTTCAAGACCATCGTAGCAGGCAAAGTCCTTTACTAAACAAAGATCACACCCAATTCCTTCCCATAATTACTGAACTAAGTTCACTTCCCATTATAGTTCTATATTATTAAATCAAGTTCAATCCCCATTCAATTCATGTGAGTCTCATGATATATAAATATTTAAGCAATGTATTGGAGGGAGATATTGGTAATACCCATAACATAATGAAAACATACATATGTGTGTCATAAGATCATACAAATTCATCATATCATAAACCATGAAATGAAATTATTATCATAAAATCTTCATCATATCATAACCTAAGGAAATAAATAAGTTTTACAATCATTTAGTCATAGAATAACCCATGAAAAGAATAGGGTTTCATATGATTTTTATCATGGTATAACTCTTGGGATAGAAAAGGGTGTCATAAATATCATTATATCAAAAGATAAACTATTATGAGAAATAATTTTAATGGTATTATTGGATAATATCCAAATTAAGGAATAGATAACAGCAATGGATGTCATCTTAGAAGTAAAATAATTTGAAAATGTCATTTGAAAACATTTATTGAGGAAAATATCCTCTATAATTTAAAATATTATTTTTAAAAGATAAAAAAATTATAATACTTTTCATTGAAAATAAATTTGAATAATTATAAATTAATATTCTAAGAAGATATTGATCATGGTGGTGGAGTATTTTGTCTATGTTGTATATGTTAATACAATGATTCCTTTCATATTGATTATAGAAGCCAAAAGTATCAGCATCAGAAAATTAGAAGAAAATTGCTTTTAAAAAACATTGTTTTAAAAGGTATAACAAGGATAAAACACATTTTAAAATTCGTATAAAAATAGTAGTAAATTTTTAAGACATTTCATAAAATATTTTTTTGGAAAATACTTATTTTCTGATAAAATAGAAAAATAGATTTTTCTTTTATAAAAAACAAATTTTTAATTCTCTAGAGTACGAAAGACTTGGAAAATGGTACTATTAAATGAAAATATCATCAGTAACAAGAGGACAATAAAATTTATTTATTTTATTGAGATATGGATCATACCATTTTATTAAAGGAAGAATAATCATAAACAATCCCAAAAAATTATGAGATTGATTGAAAATTATATTTTTATTTTATTTTTAAAAGAGGCTTTATTTTTTATAGGTAAACTACACACCAAAATAGAACCAAAAAACAACTGATACCCAATTTTAAAGTATGAAATTAAAAAATTACACAACACCTGAGAATATCTTAATTCAAGATCACATGTGTCACCCTATCTCCATCAATAGTCATCATGAGTCAACATTGTCATCCATATCCACTATCTATGTCACCATCAAATCACCACACCATTCATCAGAGATCATCACAGTCTATCGAAGCCTCCATAAAAATTTACATCACACCATTTAAATATATTCCCACATATAAATTAAAAAAAAATCCCCCAATATAGAGAAAATCAAATCAATGATAAGAATAACATTGACACAGTACCATCGAGAGAAACCTCGATAGCCTCCACCATTACCAAACAAAAACAAAAATGAACCAAAACCACAAATCAAAAAACTACCAAATAAGAAGCAAAAAGGATCAACCACTGAAAAGAATAAAACAAAAAACTATTGAAAAAAATGAGGAAGAAATTTGTAATACCAAATTAATCAATGAATGGCTCACCCCTAGAACACTAGTGTTCACCAATCCACACATCCCATATCCTTATTAACTCCAACACTCAAGAATTGACTAGAAAAAGAGTCGAAAAAAATGAGGTTATAGTAGTGGTTTGACCATCCAAGGGCTTTTAATGACAGTAACATCAACAACGCATAAAATCGAGAGCCATCAATGTATGAGTAATCCAACCCAAGAAATTCTTTGAGGTCCATCGACCACAGAATCAGAAAAACCAAAACCTCTTTGAACCACTACACCACATCTAACTTGGAGAGGAATTGAAGAATGAGAGTTTAGATATATAGCAAACATTTTTGATGGATTCAACCATATAATGCCATCATTAGGAACCTAATACATTTTTTAATAGTATTTCACTAAATCAAATTAAAACCAAAGTATATAGAAGTCATGTTGAAGGAAGAATATTGGAAGAGTTGAGAAGATGTATTGAAAGGAAGAAAAGGGGGAAGGAAAACACTAAGACATATTATCAACTCTAAAAAGAAGGGTTTTGGTAGGAAAACCAAGGAAGAGTATAGGGTGATAGTATTATATTCAAGAGATTAGGATATTGTCTTTCTGCCCCTTAATTTTGTCTCCCTTCTGAAAAAAATGATGATATTATAGCAATTTAATCTTACCAATTTTGAAACATTAAATAATAATCCCTTTGAGATAATTTCAATATATGGATCATCAAATATCATTAAAATAATGATATTAATGATATAACATTTAAATGTGGAATTATATATACCTTGAAATATAATAAAGGCTCATAATATTACATTTGTCCCAAAAAAAGAAAATTGTGACAAAATTTCTTCACATTAATTCTTGAATCTTATCATACTCATTAAAAACTCTTGAATAATAAATATAGGTTTATTATAAATATATAACATAAAAATTTTCCAATAAATAATACCATATATGTTTTAATTATGACTTTATATTACTAATTTTTTAGGAACTCCATGTTAAAGTTACATTTCAGGTATTAAACGCTTTGTTTTTCAAACATGTTTTGAGATGATTTCTCCTGGACATCATACATAAATCAGGATTTCATCATCTAAATAATTATTTATATTATTTTCATATCATAAAAAAATTATATACTTATTTATAATAATCTATAAAAAATAAATATGAAATGAGATACCTAATTCATGGAGACGGTAGGTCATATGCATGCATGAATGTTGTTTCCATTTTATTATCAGATTAAAATAAAGAATCTTATATCATATATAATCATTAAAGAATAATTTTTTTCATTCATATCACATATTTTTAGTAAACCATTCCATAATAAATTTCATTAAATTAGTGAATTAATCACATCACATCGTGATGTGGTAGTTTGTCGTATACAAGAACAGTGTTATCGTATTCCTACAAAATTGAAAGAATTCATGTATGTTTTATATAACAACAATATAATTTTAATAACCTAATAAAAATTGTTATTATACTAAATAAATATTATGTCCAACATTATTCCCAAACATGAATTGTGGTAATGGAAAAATTATTTACATCAGTTCATGAGGTAGTTGTCAGTTGTACACATGAATGAGGAATTCATAACCCATTTGATGGATGTGTGTGTGGTTATAGGTAATAACCATAAAATAACAACATCTAATTATATATAATATACTAATATCATTATTTAAGGATTATATAAAAATTATTTAATGGTTTTGAGTAAGGAATGAAACAAAAACATATATTGATGAATGTTTCTTCTTCTTTGGGTATCTTCTTTTGGTTTGAATGAAAAGTATCCATTGGTTGGATTTATTCCAAAATTAATGATTCTACAAGAATAGGAGGGAATTTGTTAATATATTTGGATATTTCTCAGTAGATCCAATGGTTTTTAAATGTGTGAAGTTATAGGGGAGTGGGTGGCCTTTTATAAGAAAGTGAGAAGAAAACTTGAAACTTTTTTAAAGAGAGAATTACACCAACATTTATCATATGAAAAAAGTAAAAAAATGGATGAATTTTAGATATCATCAATGATAAGGTCTTAATGTAGATATAAAATTATTTTTTTACAAATTTTGTGTTATTTTTACACCTTTTATTCAAATTTTAACCACTAATAAATCTTGTTTTTTCCTTAATCACTGTAATTAATTTTTAATTTCTTTCACTAATCACATTGGTAAATAAATTAATTTTACCTTAATTTAAATTATAAATTATGATCATTAAAAATATAAAAGAAATTCTTTATAATTATAATCACATAATTTCAGAAAAGTAATTTAAAATTGATCTCACAAACATGTCGAGAAAGTAGGGTTTTAAAGAAAAAATGTTTACAAGACTAAAATAACGTTATATTATATTTTACTGTAAAATTGATTTCGTTATCCAAAATTGTATTAATTAATTTATAATTAAACTAAAAATAATTTATAAAAATATAATTTTATGATATAAATAAATTAAATAAAAATATAGTATTCCATTTAAATTTAGTATTTTTCATTATTCATCAAAAAATAAAACTCGTTAGAAAAATTAAAAAAATTCACCCTAAGAAACTATTTTCATTATGAATTAAAAAATAAATTTTCTTTTATAAAATTAAATTTCCAAAAGTTTCAAAGCATAATTTTATTTTTATTCTAAAAAATACATAAACATTATCTTTTAATAAAATGGTATCTTTAAAAAATATAAATACTTTACAAAAAATTAAATATTTTTTATCACTATGATTCCTTTATTTGAAACCATTGGAATTAATATTCAAAAATTAGTTATTATTATTCATTTTTCTACGTCTAACGACAAGGTTATAACAGTCATATTTAAATAACTATATTATCAATATATCATTATTTTTAAAAAATCTTAGTGTCGTGTGTAACTCAAGTTAAGACGATGTTGCATGTAGCACAAGATTAATATAGTGTAGGGTATATTGAAATACTAACATAGTGTATCATGAAATTCCAAACATCAACAAAAAAAATTTTATTTTAAAATTTGGTTCATAAAAACATAGGGTGTTATGGGGGACATGATGTAATATTGATTCAAAAGGTAACACTTCAATAAATACTCTAACATAACCAGTGATAGGATTCAATTCCTTATTCCGGATGGAATACTCACCAATTATTTGTTTTTTTAGTAGCTCTGAATCCCACTTCATGTTTAGGAAGGTTATCTACAGCTATCGAGCTAGTTCTGAGCAAGCAAAGTGGGATTGATATTCTGAATCATTATTAGTGAAGCCTTAGGATGTTGAAAAGGAGTAGGAAAAATGTTCTTTTTGTGGGGAAACAAATAAAAAACCTAGACCAACTCAATTTTTATTTGGGTTCTCCAACCTCTTTAAAATAAGGCTTCTGAAGTCACTATCAAATTATATCTCTCATGTTCTAGGAGCATCATGGGAATAAGAAACCTCTTCATCTAGAAGATCAGTGTCTACTGGTGTACTTTTTTCAGCTACATGTTCTATAAGAAAATTAGACATGTAATTCCATATAAAAATTTAATTTAATAATAAATATATGTCATAATATTTCTAAATTACAACCCATTTTTTCAAAATCTTATTCAACATATAGATACCATGGATACACTTGAGAATATTAATATGAGAGTCCAAGTAAACTTCGTGATGATGAAAATAATGTCTCAAGTATTCCACACTAAGTATGAGTGTGAGTAATCTTTTCTCAATATTAGAATATTGATTCATAGTACAAAATTTGTTTGATTGATGTATTAGATATTGTTTTCATTCCCGACATCATTTTTCTATACAAAGAGAGCACTTAGTCATCATTCCATGGTGGCCAAAAATAGGATGAGTGGCATTCATTCCATTAGTGGAATAAATATCAGTGGGTGAATAAAGTATTTCTTGAGACTCTAAATGGATTATTATAATTCCTAATCTTATCAGAAATTTACTCCCTTATTCATTTACTTGGTTATGTGGAGGTATTTTCTAGGCAGGTTGGCTATGAAACATTGAATATAAGTGAGGTGCCCTTGGAAACCCCTCAGTTATTTTAGATTCCGAGGAGGTGGAATTTTTTAGATATCACAAGTCTTATTTGGATTGACCTTAATTCTAAAGTGGTTTTCCAAAAATCCCAGGAACATATCAGATGTTACCCAAAGGCACGGTTTGATGGATTTAACATCAAATTGTGTTACCGTAACTTGTCAAATATTGTTTGAAGAACCATGAAGTGATGGCATTACTATCAATATTTGAAAACCATATCCTAAACATATAACTCTCCTATTTTTTCTAAAATATTATTAAATATATGATACATTTATTTTTTGTATGTTTCTCCATTGTTCTTTATCCCAAAAGGAATGACTTGATTATAAAATATCCCTAGAGGTGCTTTAAAGGTGGTGGCTTCCTAATCATTAGGAGGAATAATTATCTGATTATACTTCTGAATATGTTTCCATGAAGTAAGGGTTTTGGAAGCTATTATTTTCATCTATAAATTGTTCTATGGGCTAAAATGGGAAATTATCCTTCACTCAGTAATGATTAAAGCCTCTAATATCGATGTACACCATAATATGCCCAGTCTTTTTTTTATAAGTATGATATTGGAGAACCATCTTGAGGATCTCACTTACTGAAAAATGTTGTATTTTATCAATTTTTTATCTTTTGATTTCACATTAAGGAATGGTAGTGTAACATCCTCATGGATGCCTTCTTGAAGCCTCGATGGTCATCATGAAAGCCTAGATAGTATGTACCTTATCGGGGTTCAGTCTAGGAATTTCTTTATAATCTAAAATGATCATGTATTGATGTTTCTTTTGAATATATATATATATATATATATATATATATATATATATATATATATATATCCTTATCCTAAAGAGGTATGGTGACAACGATCAATGTAATTCATCGGTCCTCTTCTACTGCTAAATTCACCTACCTAAGATCATCGATGGTTATAGATACACCTTCCTCAAATGTGGGAGGGGTGTTTCTAATGTATTCTTCTTCATCCAACTCTAAGTCGGGGGAGGAATTTTCACACATGTTTAGTAATATGAGGGAATATCTAACATTTATTATGTGAGGGAGGCCCTAGGAAGATACATTGTTATCTCGAACAACCAGATTTATTGTATAGTGACTCCAAAGGAGATTATTTTTATTCATTTTTCACTGTGGATAGAAGGATCTTAGGAATATGGTATTAATTCTACTCCCTTGATTAGGTTTATGAGTAGCAGATAATCATCATCAAGAATAATCCAATAATTCATAAGGTTGTTCTCAAACCCATTGAGGGATACAACCTGTGTGTTTTCATCCACCATTGGTTGTTTTCCTTCCCTTTTTTAGAATCATGACTGAGAATATATGATTTCTCAAGAATAAGACGGGGAACTATAACCATATAGTATGTCAACCATCCCATTGATGGGGTATTTCAATCATTGATGAATTGTTAAAGGTACCCCCACATGGAATTAAATATCATGTCTTCCAAGAAAGACATTATATGTTTTTTCTTGCTGGATAAAAAAGAACCAAGCATTAGATATGACATCCTAAAACCAATAATTGAGCTTGACCTTCTCGTGATGACTTTTCTAGCTATTATCATACCCTTGGATGGTTATCTTCATCGAAGATAATTCCCCCTCACTATATACCAATTATCCTAGCATCTGAATCTGGTTGAGGTTGATCATGGAACCATTTTCAATCCAATCTATTTGGATAGAGATGTTATCGATCTGGATTACAAAATATAGGGATCTGATATTCCCTTAGATGACCTCTCCTTAGTCCAAATCTATGAATGAGATGGAAACATGTATTTTTTATAGAATAGACTCCAATTAATACAACACGACGATTGTGATTTCTATCTCAAATTCCCATGGGCTCTAGAGGTATTTCACAAGGGCCTCTATGATTTCATCTAATAGATGGACCACATCAATGATTCAATGTTTTTTTGGGGACTACTTCCAACTAATTGAGAATGTAATAATTTTTTCACAATAGGTTGGTGCTCCCCAAGCTGTGGATCTCCCTATTACGTGTCTTAGGATATGATGTATTTGGATTATATGTGTTTAGTTCTTTCAAAATGGTAAACAGATAATTTTATGTCATTATCATAGGTTTTCTCGACCTTCCCCTTTGTCTGGGATGATCAGAAAATCATACCCCGTCGAGATGGTTGGGTAAGATGATTGGTCTTGGATGACTATTTAAGGTATATATGGAATCTTATTCATTATATTGGATTCCTAGAGTTATCTACCTTTGTTCTTTGTTAAATATGTGGATTATATGGGGATGTGGCTAAAATATTGGGTTAGACCATTATTTTATTATCCCTTGTGTCCTCATCTCCAACACCTTCATCCTCTACCTCCCTATTCAGTTACGGGGGACTCATACTAGGAGGTGTATTCATCATCAGAGATGGGATCTGTTAAGTAAACAATGATTACAAAACCCAATATCATCTGGTCATCAGATAAATATTCTATTTTGTAAGTTGGTTCCTATTATTCAGATGATTAAGGAATAAGGTATGAAAGAGTCAGATCTTTCCTTATTTCGAAATATGATTCCTCCACTTCATTCTCTTCTTGTGTCTCGTGATTATTTCCACCTCTATGAAGAGTATGAAATGTAAACTCCCTTAGTGATTTGATCATTATGGGTATAAAAAATTATGATATCAGGTTGTCATGATCTCATAAAAATGAATTTCAAGTCCTCTTGTTATCTCACATCTTCCTACAAATGAAAAAAACTTTTTGTTAATCACCCATTATTCTAATTGGTTGACGGTTACATAGGTCACATGTTCAAGGAAATGTTCCATGAACAGTGGTCTAGAATCCACCATGTTTTAGAGAATGTATTTGAAGAAAAATAAATCATAGATGGTGTGACCTGACCTATAGTGGAAATGGTAGTAGTTAGGAAGATCCATGAGGATGACTGCATTAGGTTTTTTGGGATGTGGTAACTTGATTCTGTTATTTTTCATGGAATCAAATAAATAACCCGGGACCTTCTCATTTATTAAGGATTATGTTTTATTCATATTTTCCTCAAATCATAGGTGACCAAATATTTTTTTCATCTGGATGAGGGATATTTTGTTATTGTTTCCACTCAAAGAAGTGAAAAAGATGATTTTTGAGGGTAAAAGAGGTAGTGTCTACCAAACTGGCCCTTTTCCCCTTTATGAGGGCATGGGATAAGAATTTGATAGGGTCTACTGGATGGAATCCTCTAGGAACTAATCCATTTCTAAAAATTCATAGAATGAACCTTGATGCTTCATCAGGACCAGGGTTTTCTGTAACTCATCTTGGATATTTTCATCATAGAGTTCTAATAGTTTATCTTGTGTGAGAGGGATGATGAGTGAATAGGTTAACCATTTATATCTTAATATGAATTATCAAAGCCCTCTCATTTTCACATTTTTTTTAGTTTGTGATGTTGAATGTTTTTGTTTTAATTTTTTTAGATTTAATGTTAAAATGTAATTGGTGATTAAGGTCTTACCATACCATACTTAATCATAATTGAATGCTACTATACCAAATAAAGGCCGGTTCTATCAGAGTTTGAACAAAACACCTCATCTTGGTATTCTCATGTTGATCTCGAGGGCCCATCATTTGACTACAAGAGGACATTAAGTGTGTGATATGTTTTTCTAGATACCTCATAACATAAAAGGTTGATAAGGTTAAATTATCAACATTTCGTGGGTAAAATATTTCATCCAAACATTCAGGATATGAATAATTATTAGGATTCATGGGTGTGCATCGCCCTTCCATGTATTTATTTAGATTAGTCTGGGATTCAATACTGTTTGGAAATTTTGGAGGTACTCTTTTTCAGAACACCTAACATATACATAGAGTGTGTGGGGATTCATGAGGTTCTCACATTTTCATATCCTTTTAATTTTAGATCCATTCTTGGAATGAATTATTTCCCTATAGTTAGAGAGGTCGAATTATTAATGGGGGAAGTCATCACCATTTTCGATATCCTCATTTATGTAGATTGTTTTTCAGGATCTCATGTAGTCATAACAATTATATGTCCCTATTTCAGGAAGATTGTATCTCTCATAATATGTGGGAGGAGGGATATCTATCCCTTTTGGTAGATGAATCATAGTGGGAATGTTTCCCTTGAGTAGCTCCTGATAGAGTTGTCTGAGATTTTGAATCTCATTCTAATAATGAACAATCAATTCATTTTTTGTTGAAATTTATTCTCTTATGGGTGGTGATTGTAATGTATCGATGAATTTCACTTTATCTAGAGTAATGTTCCACCATAGTGGTGTAAAATCATTATTTACTGGTTCTAGGATCTGGATTCTCATCTAGTTCATGTACATTTACTCTCATTTGGTTTATCCAGATCACTCTCCTCACATGGTATATTTTTTGTATTGTGTGCATCAATATTTTCATCCTGATTTGAATCCTATGTTTTTTTTCTAGTGACTACATTAACATAGGTGTATCAATAAATGGGAGTTATCCCATTACTCTCAACCTAATCTGGTGATTCTACCTGGCTTACATGAGGGTCATTTCTCTAACCCTTGGTCGTATTGGACCATTATGGTTACTAACCCTTTCATGGATTTATCGCTTTTGTTGAATGTTATTCTTGTCTCGGTCTGTGAAGAGTGACCTTGGGGAAGTTTTTGTCATTTTTACCAAATGGGCCCCGAATAAAAAAGGTTTTTCTTATAGTGGGAGGAATATATTGGATTCTGAACATCGATATTTACCTCCCAACCAGTATAATAATAATTACCTAAAAGGTGATGATAATAATGAAGACTCACCCACCCCTATGGGATTTGGGTGATTTGAGGATGATGTGGGAACTTATTGAGGATTTTACAATTATAGTTGAGGATTTGATGACTCTTAAGATTGGAATTGAGATATAAATTCCAACATCCATATAAGTTGGGGATAATCTGGATATTCTGCTAATTTTTTCCAGACCCTCATAGGGTGGGATGAATCTGGTGATGGAGATTGAGATAAAAATTCCCTCATACATGTGGGATGGTTCTATTTTTAATCCCCTTCCAATATATCTTGTATTTCCTCAGGGTTTGATGATCAGATGGGTGGAGTTAGTGGTAAATATTCCTCTATTCCTTGGACTAATTTTTTTCATGGAGGGTTGTTATGGAACCAATTGTTGTGACCTATCTGATTTGGTGTAGTTGTGTTCATGTGTCATCACGGTGAAAATGACATCCCATGATGAGAGACATTTTCTAAAAGAGGTTTTTTGGTTTTTAACATCTTTAGATTCCATGTTTGAAATGTATTATCTGTTGGATCGAATATATAGATATGTATGTCTATTAGATGGAACACTACAAGAGGGGGGTGAATTGTAGGTTTAAAAACCTTTGAGTTTTAGCAACTAAGAGATTAGTTTAAAAGATATTAAACTAATACAAATACAAACACCCACAATTGTATTGAATATAAAAAGGTATGATGTATTGTAATACTAATGTAATGTAAAACAATTGTATTCAAGATGAACACAATAATCAGAGTAATACAAAGATGAATGATTCTACCTTCAAGCATATAGAATCAATCAACACAATATGTAATAGAATGATTGTAATTGAAACAATTACAATTGAAAATGTAAAGAAGAAAGGAAACAATACAAATTCCTTCTTAATACAAGTAACAACGGAAATGTAAAAGAATTACAATTCTTTCAACCCAAAGAGAAGGGTTATCCTTTCACCTAGTATAAAAGGTCTGTCTCACCAACACCTTGGTGAGCCCTCGATACGATGATCGGACTGTCTGTCTGCCTATCCCTGGCAGCCCTCGATATGATGATCGGACTGTCTGTCTGCCTATCCCTGGCAGCCCTCGATACGATGATCGGCACGTCTGTCTGCCAATCCCCAGCAGCCCTTTATTTTGTAGGTAATCGGCACCTCTGTCTTTCAATCACATGAAATCCCTCGATATGATAATTGGACGCACAAGGCAGATGAGAGAAGTCACAGTGTCTCTCTCTAGAATATTGGTAGTTCACGAAGTCTCTTTTCATTTCACCATTCTTCCCTCAGCTTCAAATGACCTCCTATTTATAGGCCTCGGGTTCCAACAGTCATGTTGCCTCCAATGGTCATATTTCTCCGAAAAACTCGGAGGGACTTGGACACCTCTCATCATAATGGTCATATTGAAACAGAAAGCATGACATCGTTTTGATTAGTTTGTAACTAACTCAATGACATCATATTGGTTAAAACATGATATATATATTGATAAGCAATGGTACGATTCATATGAAACAAGTGCTTTTGACAAAGTACCAAAACAAGTAATGAACATCTGAATAGAAGAGTCAGTACGATACGATCGACATAGTCAGTACGATATGATTGATAGAGTCAGTATGGTACAATTGACAGAGTCAGTACGATCAGTATTGTACGATACGATATGGTCAGTACGATCAACATTGTACGATATGATAAACATTATAGAAGACAGTTGTAATTTCCAAAATATGATAGAATGCATTTTTGATTTCCAAAACATGATATAGAAGTCAAAAGGTGTCTTTTGACTCAAAAATCTCCCCCTTTTTGGAAACAACAACACACAAAGTAAATGTAACAAGAAATACTTATCTCCCCCTGAGTTTTTGGAAACTCTTCTGAATATGAATTTGAATACAACTAACTCCCCCTTAGGTATGGACTTTCCTAAGGATTGTATTCAAAGATTTTCCTTAAGAGTGTTGTAAAGCATTCTCCCTCTTTATAAAACATTCTCCCCTTTGTAAACATTCTCCCCCTTTGTAAACATTCTCCCCCTTTGTGATTTACAAAAAGAATGAGGTAATCTTGAATTGTCTGAAGGGGTTAGAAAACAAACACAAGACAATGGATAGAAGAAAAGGATCATAAAAGTTATTACAAAACAAAGACATATTTCAAAGGAAAATGAATACAAGTCATTTGTTTTCCCTTTCCTTCTCCTTCTTTATGAGATCATGAAGAACAGATTTCATCTTTTTAATTTCTTTCTTGTCTTCAGAAATAGATTCACCCTAAGTTCTGAGAAGTTCTTGTTGATCCGCAAAAATCTGATCTTGATTCTTGATAGTCTCCTCCTGGACTCTGATTACTTCTTCAAGGGTATAAATTCTATTTTGAAAATACTTGTCATCTTTGGATAACACAGAATTTTGATTCTTCAGCAAAACCATTTCATCTTTGAAAGATGAAACCTTCGAGAATTCAGATTGAAAACATTCATTCTCTCTTGCAAATCTTTCACTAAAGGAACATCGGTTATTTGAGAAGACAAAAGATTCAACCTTTAAACCGTTTCTCTGTCAAGATTATTGAAAGAAACTGCAAGCTCATTTGACAACCTTCTTATATCTTCAATAGCTATTTCATGATCATTCATTGAGCTCTCTGTTTTGTACGACCACTTGGTCATCTTATTACATGCCTTCTTATGAGCAACCGAAATTTTTGAAAGAACTTTCAAATCGGCTTCAACTGACAAAAATTTCATCCTCAACTCTTTTACAGATCCAAACTTCTTCTTTTGATTGTCAGTAATAAAATCAATCTTCCCTTCCAGCCTCGGAAAATATGGAATGGTCTTCTCAACCCTTCTCAAAACATGAACAATGTGACCACTCTTCCTGAGAGAGATTGTATGTTCTGAATCAGTATCTTCATCGTACGATGCTAGTTCATACGATCTTCTTGAGTCAACAACTGGCTGTTTTCCTTTTGCTTTTTCTTTCTTCTTTCACTCTGTCACTAATGAAAACAACTTTATCAGTGTGAGAGGATTGAGCACCATGCTTTTCTTGAGATGACATTCTGCCTGGAGATCGTGCTTGATCGGCATGAGGAGTTTGTTGAACACCTTCACTCATCTTTTGAACTGATTCCTCTCTACTCTTATTTGAACTTTGAAGAAATTCTAAAAGAAAATCTCCTTCTTCTTCCACTTCTTCTATCTCTTCCATCACTTGTTTTTTGTTTTCCATTCTCAGGGAGACTCTATACGATGGGCTCTTGAAGCACTTCAATGGTAAGTTGAGCACTAGCTTCCTCAACTGCTTTCAAGATATTAGAGATATCAAAGTATTGAGCCTTTCTTTTCAAAATAGTTTTCTTTTTCTTTTCAGCAATAAGGGTTTCTTCTACCCTTATTCTTTCTGCAAAAGCCTCAGTCGGGTCATGTCCGAACTTTGGATCACCTTCCTTTCTCTATTCCTTATCCTTTCTCCATTTTGCTACAACCTCCTTACTGTACCTTGGCTTCTTCTTAGGCTTCGAACTGGTTTGTGGATCAGACTTTTGAGTAACACCAGTAGATTGAATGTCTTTGGCTGGCATAGGTGCTGATTGATTCTGAGCCAATTCGGCTTCTACATCTCTGACAAAAGGTTTTGAATTATGATCAAAACAAACATTTAATTTCTTCATAGTACTTTTGCTAATCCAAGAGGGCTTCA